>CM073595.1:23467500-24712500 GCA_037074705.1 Zhengitettix transpicula | reverse complement strand
AATCTATATTATACTCAATACAAAGCTAATTAAATGCTTGAAGATCTAATCGAATTAAAGATGGAGCTTCAAATTTTTTATTTATTCTGCAATTATTTATTAAATAGATATTTGTCATTTCTCCGGGAGTCAGTCTTTAAACAGTAACATTAATGAATATTATTAAAGAAATAGACGCGAGAGCCAGGCTATTAAATGAAACTACTAGAACTAATATAACATATTCTTAAAACAATTAATTAATTCAAAGACAATAATAATATAATAATTTTAATTATTTTATTTTACTCTATCACTAATTCTAGTCTTGAAATTCGGCAATCTGTATACCCTTATATATATATATATATATATAAATTAAAGAATTGAACATAAAATTTTTAGAGTAATCTCTTATAGATTATATTTAATAGTGGTATATATATTCTGACTATTTAAGATAAATTAAAAATAGACAACAGTCTTTTTGAAGTCAGAAAAATGTATCTACGTTTCGTCGCTAATTTGCGACCCCATCGCATGTTTCACACATCAAGGAATTTCTATTAAATATATTTTTCTGACTTATCTCTTCCGTGCAGAAATTGCATGAGCCGTTTGTCGAGCATAATTATGTAGGTGTCTTCTTCCATATTGAGAATTAAATCTCTTGAATCTGATAGATACTCTCTTTAATCTTCTAATACATAAAATTGAGTTTTTGAATGTATGTATGTTTGTATTATGTTCCGCATACAAATTTAGACGCGTGGACCAAAGTTTGTACAGTTGTCTCTTTCAAACCATAACTCAAAACACTGTCTGGGGGGGGGGGGTCAGTGAAATTTAATTTTAATTGAAAAACACTTTCCGCAGATCTTATTGTGATGTGCTTCTCAGTTTCAAAGTTATTTCAGTTAAGTTACAAAGCGTGAAACGCGATTGCGATACAATACTGTAGTCTGTAGCGCTATGCACAGCGACTTTCTGAACGCACTATATAAAACTGTAATAAGTAAGATATCGTCAAGATATGATTCAGAGTATTGTAGGTGAGTCTGTGTTGATGTCTATAAAACGGATAGAGAAAGTTCGTATGGGACCGGGAGTCGACGGGGATAGCACAGTGGTTAGTGTGGACGCGTAAAAAGCGATGATCTTGGGGTTCGATTTCCGATCCTGTTTATATTTTCGTATCATAACCTGTTAATTCACCTCCATAGCATTTAGAGCTCAGCTTGATTGAAATCAATTTTTGTTTTCCTGAATTAATTAAAAATACAAAATGCCAATTTACACACAATATACATTCTTCATTAAAGTTTGAATATGAGGCCGCTAAGACTGTGATTCTGCTAATTGTAAAGGACTATACAACTGATAGATAGGGCTAATTTTTAGTGAGATTTTTTTCTGTGCGCGGGTTGGATTTTAAACGATAAAGAAAATCATTGTGTAGCAATTAAAACAGTGCACGCGGCATAACAAATGAAAAAAAAACATGTATAGTCTAATTTTACTACGCATCAAATAACATATTTAATTAAGGACAACGCACAGCTCTGAGGCATTTACAGATTTATGAAAAAATAATTTAAAAGAACATTAAGCATTAAGCATAAGGTTACAAAAAGAATAATATGGACAAATGAGCTTTTATCATATAATTACCTTCCACTGTGTAACAATCATCATGACACTGTCTGCAGTAAATATGAATTCATAAATTCTGAGAGACAAACCATCGAGTCCGGACTCAACATAAAAAGTCAGAAAGACATATTTACAGAAAATCGAGACATTTTTCTAGTCAATTTTACATATTTTTATAATAACAGTATTATCTACTTTAATGCTACATTAATTAATTCAATGTCACTTTAAACGAACACTTATTTTTTATAATAGAAGTACCTACGATAATTTGATTAACTTTCAATTTTTACGATTATATATTTAATCAAAAAGCACATCAGCAAACCGCAAGACGAGGCACTCATAATTAATCAAATTCAAAGAATTGCGTGAGGGATAAAAATACAGACGGGTGGACGATTTGCCATTCTATTTGACTGATTTCTATACGCAATTCTTCGGATTGAGAAGCAACCAAGTGTTTTAAGATAAAGAGAAAAATTCAGTTGGTGATCTCGTATATTGTAGAAATACTTGAAAATATTTTATCATTTTGTAAAGGAAATTAGTAAGAACGGTGTAGCTGATTTGAGTGAAAACATGAATAAAATTCGAATTAAGAATGTTATTATAAGACGTTTGATGAGAGTTGGCGTAGTATAATGATTATTTATAAGGTATGAAATAAATTACTGTTGTTTTATATTATTGCATGAAAAACGAAATTTTCGAGCGCCAAGCGATCACGCTACGTCATATAATGACGTCATCTCCTGTCAATCCCATCTAGAGTTCCTGGTTACTTGGACGATCCGCCATACCTTTAGTTGCACGTGACTGTGAAGAAACGGAAATGAATGTCAGTATTAGAATTGTCGCTATAGTGCGTGTGACGAAACTCTAGGTAGAAATCGAACGTTGTTGCCACAAATTAATACCTGCGATACCCTGAGATTCAGAGAATAGCTACGTGGAAATTATTAATCAGCTAATATTTAGGAATAGGAGCTTTATTATGATGCTAGAGCGTGCCGAAAAGAGTCAATGGCCTTCGGGCAAGTGCATCTCTACCCTGCGGGGCGACCCTGAGCACTCGTGATAACGGAGCAATGTGTGCGGCCGACCAAAGCCATCCTCAGGGCAATTTGGTACCTCGGGGTGCGTCGGGTCCCTGGTTTATCATTCAGGGTTCCTGTACCCCAGCTGGGTTTTGGTTTACCACGTCCCAACCCGACGCACGTTGGAGCCGGACTTGAGGGCGGTATGTGGTTTCGTAAACAAATCTTTCTTCTATCCTCCTCTGGGCGTAGGACCCAGCCCGAAAAACGTCCTCTAGGAAGCACTTACATACAGGCCATATAATTTACATATTGATTTGAAGGGTTGGACAGCTGCACATAACAAAACTTAATTGGATCAAGAAATTGAAGATCATTTACTTCTGGATCAATGACTTTAAACGAAGTCGCAGAAGCACAGAAGATTTAACTCGCTCCGGCCGCCCAATTGAAGTCACCACTCAGAAAAAAATCGAAAAAGTTTACAATATCGTAATGGAAGATCACAGACTAAAGGTGCGTGAGGTAGCTGATGCCGTAGGATTCCCAACTGAGTAAGAGCATTTCATCCACCATGAAAAACTGGCCATGAAAAAACAATGGACCAAAAGGCGGATTCTGGAAAATATTTCAATGCATCTACCAGTGTTTAGACTGCGCAGATTCGTCACCGCTGATAGAACTTGGATCCATCACTATACTCGAGAGACCAAAACACAATCAAAATAATGGGAAAAAATCTGATGAAAGTTCACCGAAATAAGCGAAGACCGTTTTTTGAGCCGGAAAGGTAATGGCCACTGTCTTTTGGGATTCTCAGAGTATAATATTCATAGATTTATTGGAAAATGGCACAACCATATCGGGGATCTATTGTAATATAATAGTCTACACGTGCCCTCTTATCATAACGTCTCTTCAGCATAGCGGACCTAAGAGGGCGCAGCTGCAAGAACGCTGATGCAGTTAAAGACATCACTTTAGATATAGCGAGTAACTAAACACATTAACATAAATATTCACCCCTTCCACTTAGGCAGCTGTGATGACGCTGCGTCTAGACGTCAGCATTTTAAGTACCTTATGCAGACATGCTCACGTCAGCAGAAATCTCCACCCTGTAAGAGTTCTTCTCATTGGAGACTTAAAATCATCAGGGAGGGGGAAAGGAGTCTTCGAATTGTTCAGAGCTTCTTGGGAAAGTCAGTCGTGATCCAACCTTCAGACGGGTCGGTGGCTCCTGGTGCTATCCGCCAGTTTGTCTTACTTTATTTAATTTCTAACTATTAAATCTATTGATTCTTCATCAGCTCTTATTTGACTGAAGTGCAGCGAAACACCAACCACTACGCCTAGGTTCAATTAGTTGAACCCGAACCCTCACGTTACCGACTTTCCTATTTCCTATTCTTAATTCTTCCTTTATCCTCTAGATCGGTAGCCAGGTGAGCTAACGGAGGTATAGCTCGGTTGGTGAACGATCTATCTGGACTTCCCATTTCCAACTGCTGGAATGTTACATGTTCACAGTGGTGGAGTGTTACATGATGGCAAGCGGGATGTTACATGGCGGCAGCGGTTGGAAGTATGGTACACTATTATGCTGATCTGTTGTATCATTTGAAACGGGTGCTGATTGAGAAACGACCAAGAAAGTTCTGTTTCACGAGAGCAGCAGCTGTCTCAATGGCGAAAGTGTACTATTTGGGATTCGAATTGGTTTCTCATCCACCATATTCACCAAGTGACTTCTTGCTCCCGAACTTGAAAATTTGGCTTGGTGGGAAGACAGTTACAACAAATGAAGTAGTCGAGGTCGTGAAGAAGTATTTTGAAGAGTTTGACGAAACCTATTTTTGTGATGGGTTGAATAATATTGGAAATTCGCTAGGCCAAGTGTACAGCCAAGGAAGGTTTCTAAAATAATTGTTTT
The DNA here is from genome assembly GCA_037074705.1 of Zhengitettix transpicula. Lineage (NCBI taxonomy): Eukaryota > Metazoa > Arthropoda > Insecta > Orthoptera > Tetrigidae > Zhengitettix > Zhengitettix transpicula. Next base: position 24,707,895 of record CM073595.1, on the reverse strand, counting down.
TGTTACATTTTTACCAGGCCCATCAAACAACCCTCGTATTCCACGACAATTCCTCAAATGGCCTTCAACTCTGATATGATGTTTTGCTAATCGATCAATTCAGATGCGCTTGCAGAGTCTCTGGTCAACCGATTGGCGTTTTTCATTTATTAATTCCTTCAAATCTTGAAACGACAGTCACAAATTGACCAATAATGACTCGTGTCACGTCGTGCGTTTAAAAATCGAATCTATATAAAACGAAGAAACAAAAGGTGGAATATATTTTAAATTAAAGTATGAATCATAGTATTGTTTTAACCATCGTTCTATACCGCCTCAATTGCGAATTGCACGACATAATTGGTCCGTGGTTTCGTTAAATGACATATCAGGCATTTAAAAGGTACTCTGTCTGAAAGGCATATCTGAAGACAACGAAAATTAGTTCCACGGATCGTATAGACTTTCGTGTTGTCTTTCATTATCACTTGACGGATGTAATTATACTTTTAATTCACTCAAAACATTTTTTTTATGGCGCAGAAATGTCTCATTTTTCTCTCTCGCCCGCAACGTGTGCTGTGACGTCACGGTCCCTGTGCCAGCGCAGTAATATTTTACGCATATTCGCAACAACAAAATTTCAACTACAATTATTTCTACCTATAAGGTAGGGGTAACTTACCCCCCACACAGTACTTTTCTCCGTGTTTTTAAGAATATGTTGTACCAAGTTTTGCAGCAATTTGTACAAGCGTTTAGATCTGTATATATAGAATAGATAAATACATAGAAATATACGTCCCTTTTTATTATATTGACAAGCTGGATGCCCGGGATCTCGTAATAACTCATCGACATCCATAATCCTGGTTTTTACTCCAATCTCGATTGTTTTCGCGGTATTTTTATGTTCCATCCGTACCCCGCTACCCCTAAAGCTGCTTCCCTCCTATGCGGAAACGGGTTGAAATTATTATCAAACAAAATTGGTAGAAATACTATCAATCCCTTCCAGAAAAATATTTATTACACACAAATATATATTTTTTTAAATATTCACCACCCTGGGGATATAAAAGGCACGTTGAATATCATAAATAAACTGAGCGAAATCCATAACCAGGATTTGACTCCAATCTCGGTTGAAATTAGACACAAAATACATCTGGATAGAAAGTATTCAACACATGGACCCCATAAATAATTTTTTTTAAAAAATGGGCCGTTTTGCACGTTTTTAATACCATCCCCGTTAAAACCTTGGGAGCTGCCTAACGCTTCGAAAGGCCGACAGAAACCTTCGCGGGACTACGCAAAACAACTCACCCAAATTTCATCACAACCAGATAAAAGGTTTAGAAGCGTACAGTCGACACACGGACATACATAAGTAAAAGCGGGCTATAACGTCACACAATAGGATATAGTTTTTGAATACTGGACATTAAATGTCACGTGTCACACTAAATGAATGTAAGAAAATATTTAAATATGAGAATGTTATTGCTAAACTCATATTTAGTATATATTAGCAATTGACTAGTTCGAAATTTTTTTTAAATGTATAGTTACAATAATAAATACTAATAATTAGTCCCCCTGCTAAAGTGCATGTATGCTTAAATCTCAGCATTGTTGTTGTGCAGGGAAGCTGGCTGCTCAACGCGGGGCAGACGCCTTACCCTTCTTAGAAGGAAGTAAATGCGGGCTGTGACGTCACGCGAAAGAAATCTCGCTTCGAATATCGGATTCTAATGCCAGGCGACATAAGAAATGGATGCCCGGAAAATTGTTAAATTTAAAAATGTTCTTGCAACGGAATTATGTAGCGTTTATTAACAATTGATACTTGACTAAACTTTTTTTAGTATTTCAATAAATCTATATAGAAATTTACGTAAATACATACATACAAATATACGTCCTTTTTTATTATATATATTGTAATAATAATTAAAGACAATTAGAGAATTAATAATTGGGCAATTGAAGTAAATTGTTATCGGCGAGAATACAAATACAACAATGGGTAAGAATATGTACAGGCGGGCATTGTCGGCGGCGAGCGTTTAAGCTACGGGGTTTACAGGGAGTTCCACACAGAATATCATCGAGTGAAAGTGGCAGGCAGAATTTCATTAAGACAGTTGCGGGCAGAAATTCATCTAGTAAAGGTCGCAGGCAAAATTTTCAATAAGTAAAGTCGCAGGTAGAACTTCATCAAGTAAAGACAGTTACAAAAATTTCGTCGAAAAGAGCTGGTCACTAAAATTTTAACAGAGAAAGTTACTCTGAGGAGAACGATGAGAGTGTGATTCTGGAGGCTGATAATCAATTGGTCAGCAGGTATCGGTAGAACTTTGGAGGAGGAGTGAATAACATTCTGATTGACCCTTAATCAGAACGAGAGCTACAATATTGTCTGAAGAGAGAGAGAGAGGGGCTTAATGCAGAGGTCCGAAGTGTTATACGGAACAATTGTGTCAAGTGGAAGATGCAAAAGCTTTGGAAAGTGATTTAAAACAAATTAAATTCTGTGAAACGAAAGCCTGTTACATGTGAATAGTGTATAGTGCATCAAAGAACCCAAAAAAATGCCTGGTACCAGTACAAAACTGTAAGTAGAGAGAAACTTTATCAAATTTATTGTAAACGTAAAATAAGGGTAAATGATCAGATTTCGGATTCAAGTTCATTTTTTTGTTTTAATTCTAATCAAGTTGAATGTTATAAATTTTGTTTGTTAATTTTGAAAGTAGGAAAAGGTTTGTTCTTTGTTTAAAAGGCCCAATTAACGACCCTGAGACAAGAGTAAATAAGTTTGTAAAATAGTAAAAAAAAACATTAATGTAAAATAATCACAAGAAGAACATTTGTTACTAATACTTTAAATAATAATTGTTTTCTGAATTCTGTATTCATTTTTAACATCCTTTCATTTAAATTTAATAAATAAATTCATCCGTTCATTAATAATAATTTTATTTTATTTGATTATTACGATATGTATATACATATATATATTGTTTAAAAGGTCCAATCAACGACCCTGAGACAAGAGTAAATAAGTTTGTAAAATAGTAAAAAAAAATTAATGTAAAATAATCACAACAAGAAAATTTGTTACTATTACTTTAAATAAATCAATTGTTTTCTGAGGTTTATATTCTGTAATCATTTTTAACATTATTTCATTTAAATTTAAGAAATAAATTCATCCATTAATTAATAATAATAATTTAATTGATTTGATTATATATATATATATATATATATATATATATACTATTAAATAAAGCGGGTGGGGATTAAAAACATCGAAAAATATTTCCTAATTGTTACAAGGAAGTAAATATTGCTATTAAATGGTTAACATCTTGCCTTCAATTATTTATTAGCAGAATGGTTGGTATTTTGTGCCGTTCGTCGCATATATGTGGTAGTTTACAGGAAATTGCAAATTAGTCCCACGTGTTTGTGGAACATCTCAGGTTAATTAAACATAATTAAAAACGCATTGTTTCGGAATTGTAACACGTCGAAACTGACTGAACACGAATATTACAGTAAGACAGCGAAAGGATGGTTTTAAGAAGTTCGGCGCACAAATAAGATGAAGCTACGTAGGGTTATTGCGTAATATAATATCCACAATTATTATTTTTTCCCTCTTTCCCTGCGTCTCGTACGTAAAGATGTTCCCCTTGGAAGGCAGATTTGGCTGAGCTTCTTCCCTACTGTTCTCTATTATCAGCTTATAAAGGTAGGCGGAGCGGCCTTTACGTTGTAGCTCTGCTCAATTTATTCGAGTGGGGATGTTTAAAAGCAGCACAAATATAACCCCTGAAAATCGGGCCCTGAGAGTCGAAAGCCTTCAACACCCAACGCCAACAAACAGCGCCTCTTCAAGACGCGAACACTTCTACACGCACCTGGCACGTTTCTTATAAAATCATTCCATTTCTGCACTCAGGAAATAGAAAATCATTAACTGCCTACTGAACCAGTCTTGAATATAAAAAATTGATTATCAATTTTTAATATAGAGTAACATGAATTTGTTATTACAAAATTTATTTAATTTAAAAATTAATGTTGCCCAAATATTAAATAATAGATTCATACAAAGTAAATTAAGAAATAACTAGGGCGCTTCAATTAGTGTTTTCCGAAACTAACATGAAATGACGATTGAATTCCTTAGTAGTGTTAAAAGAGACAACTGCGTGCGCAGAATCAACCTTCTTGCTCGTTGTCGTCAGTACATTCCGAGCTGCGTCCCTTCTTCTGAGGTCCCCTATATCAAGTCCACATTCATAGCATATTTGAATCTTGAACATATTTAAATCTCGAGTGCACCGGTTTCCAGTGGGGTACGTGTCTGTCTTATGCAGATCCCGTAAGAGAATATGACTACATCACGCGTCAGCGGTGATGGCATGTTGCGCAGATTCAGGGATGGGAGGCCCGCGCGTAGTAAACACATACACAACAACTATCAAACGTAGAATGGGGGAAAAACCTGCGAAGAAAGACACTAAACTGGGCCGCGAAGAAACGTGACACGCACTATACGCGCCACCGTTACAAATGGCACGCTGCAAGAAAATTTACAAATTAAACATTTAAAAAATTATGCAGCAGTTTAATTGATTTTCGAAAATAGTGGCTGATAAAATAATTAGGGGTGTTTTAAATACACAATAAAACATATATATATATTGTAATACCAATTAAACAGGCTATTAATTGTTTTTAATATAATTTAATTGTTGGCGGTACGGGTGCTTAAAGACGACAATCGCAGCGGGTCTTTCTTTGTTAACACTGGAGACTGGAGACCACGCGCTTAGAGAACTCAGTCTGCGTCGAGCCTGGGTCGAGAAAGGATACATAAAAGAGTCTGCAAGAGATAGAACACAGTAAAGTTTGATAATATAAAAGCATGAATAGGGCTATCTAAGACGTCCAACGGCGAGATATAATAGTTTAAATAAAACGCAAGTAAACAGTTTTGACGGAGAGACTTATAAAATCGCAATTTAGAAGCAGAAGTTTTGCTTCACAAACTGGATGAGGGTGGCCTAATCCAACATAGCAGAGATCCAGAGCAACTACCGTGTGTTCAAAATCTAATGTGTAGAATCTGTGTATAATGGCCTGTTTAGTGGGTGTTGACTTCAAGCTACAAGAGTCCGAACTGGTACCAGCAGCACTGTCGTGAGTACAAAACAATTGTTAATGACTGTAAACGATAATTAAAGGATATAGTCAGTTTTCTTTCGCGTTTTTCTTTTCATTCCTTTTCTTTTACTTTAGTATTTAATATTGTATTCCGTTTACTTCAATGAGTTTGAATTGTTAATGTTTTAGTTCATTGTATTTGTTCTTCCTATCAAACCCAGTGATGACCCTGAGATAAAGAGAAATTCGACGTAGTTAATTGTAAAAATATAAAGCTGTATTTTCATAGAACGCCACGTATTAATAAAATAAAATTGAAATATTTGTTTGTTAAATTGACGGAATTCGGCGTGCAAAGCTTGGATTATAATTTGTAATTGTTAACAATAAATTTTTAAATACATAATAATTTTGTTAATTATTCCTATTAATTAAGACCATTACATAAATGGCGTCTTCAACGTGTGGCTAACTATCATTCCAATTTTAATTAATTTTTGTTTTTTAAGAATTTCTTTTAATTAAAGACTTTTTTAATTATTACATTATATATATATAAAATAATTCAAATAGCTAGAAAAAAGTGATAGTTCTGCTTGTAAATTGAGAATTATTATTACCCAACTGGTTTAAGTGAGTTGCTAATATTAATATATTTGGCAGAAGCAACTTATGGAAGAAACCTTGTTATCTCATCGTCACAAATATAAATTATTGACTCTGTTCCAGATTCCAGAGAAAAAAACCCAACGAAAATCGTCTTGCTAATACGGCATCATAAGAGGAGACGTCTAAAGTTTAAATGTAACAGTCGTAGTTCTCACGTTGCATTGAGATTTCAACGGACCCAGGGGTTACATTTCTAAAAACAAGGGAAAGAAATGGAATAGTAAAGCGTCTCTTTCCACAATAAACGTTGGGAGGAAAAATATTTATTAACATAACGGCGTGAGGCGAGACTGACTTTCTATAATCGAGTTTCGGCCATTCTTTTTAACCGCCCTAGTCGGCGTAAATCTTGTATGAATATCCCAGTCCGGCGGGCGAGCAACTTGCTTTTTGAAGTCCGTAGTCTCTGGCTTTTCCAATAACGCATAAGAACTCGCAACCCCCTTAAATACCGCACGCTCCCTCTTTGAAGCAAAGAGATAACAGGCTCGCATTCTACCGCGACATTCTCACAGAAAAATTACTGTGTTTAACATATGACTTGGTGATTCTTGTCTCTTGTTAGTTAAACTTGTATACATTACGGACTTCTATTTAATTATTCCTTTTAGGCGAATTCCGGGTAGGATCCTTAAACTATAGCCCGGGGGCCCTAGTTAACCCTAGGCTACCTTCATCTACGCTTCCGCATCCCCCTTACAAATTCCTTCCTATTCTATTAAAGGGGAGTTGCCACCATGTGAATTACCCTCAAGTAGCCTGTTACCCTAAAAAAATTGTGACTAGATATAACCTGGATTCTATGCTCTAGAGTTAAATGAGCATTTTATTATTGTTTCTGTGCATTATACCACACTATTATTTACATACGCGCTAAAAATTTTCCCTCAGATTCTTAAAATTTGAGAAGTTGTAAATAGTAAATTAGTTTATTAGTCCAAACACATCTTTAAAGAACTCAGATCAAGATACGTCCCCGAATTCACTCGAATTTGATGTAACGTATTTTAATTTGGTCGTGGGTTGTACTTAGTAGATAATTTAATAAAAAACGTTGAATTTATTTCATTACTAAATTTTAATATCAATTAACAGGGCCATTAAAGTATGGATTGTTATCTCAGGGTAGTATATACACAAGACACTCAAATTAAAACATTATTTCGTTCAAATCAAAGACTCGTGGGTGTCGTGTAGCAGAAATCTCGTCAAACGCGTCTCAATGTGGAAATACTGACACACCTGATTGTTTTACTCTTGTCTACCAGGTACCTGTTTGCTGAGGGATGCTTCTAGGAATTTCTGGCGGCGTGTTCCAAGGTTCCCTTGGCTTCCTTCCTACTCAGCAACACGTTGTCTCGAACTACAGTTCATTGATTGGGCATATCCTTAGATGTTTGGCTGAATTGGGATGCGTTCACTCTGTTTTTGTTGGTTACTTAACTCGTGCATTGGACTTGCACGGTTCTTCTTTGACTTCGATGGCAGTCTTCCTTTCAACCATACTTTCTTAGATGTCAGTTCCTTACGAGCTTGCGTCTCCTCCGAGCTCGACAACTTCTTTCCCCACCAGAAGAATAGAAACTAAATCACCTGACCTTTTATCTGGCAATCAATTTAAAATATTTTACCTAACGAAGCCCAGTACTGAGTTGAGGTGAGACGTGCCCTTTGGAATCTTTTTTCGCTGAGTTAAATTTTCCCGAGCGTTCTTCTTAATCCCTGCGACTTGTATTTTGACATGTACGCATCCTGCCTTCCCGACACAGCGGCGCCAAAATGTTAGTATCAGGATTTCCAATGTTCGACTTGCTGATGGCTCGTACTAAGATTAAAATAAATGATTTAATAATTGGACGTCGCTCTTCTTCTCTTCAATGAAAACTGGGTATCGGCGAAACGACATGGATTAAAACAAATGCGTTAAAAGTAATGAGAAATCTACTGAGATTGGTGACGAATTCTTCGTTGTGAGGGTCACTGAGTTGAATGTTGACAATCATTTATTGAACTGAATTAGCGCAGATCAATGTCGCAGTGTTTTCCGTGTTGTTGAGATGTAAAATGACGGTTAAATCATGTTCTCTGTCCCAGTCGATATACGGCGAGGTGAAAATGTGTAGCCTTTGAGCGATAAAGGAGCTGAGATATAAGGAGCTTCGGTAATTTTATTACATAAAATCCCGAGAATTTAGACTAGTACGCGGCAGCTGCTTCGAGAAAGGAAAAAAAATTGCATCAACATGTTGCAAATACTCTTCAAGTCGCGGGTAGGAAAATAATTTAGGTGGTGACAGTTTTTGTCACGTTGTCATGTAAGGCTTCGGCAAGCTTCTCCAACAATTTCCTCTCTCTAGCGCTGGAGCTAGGCAACCCTGCAGTTCCCGTGGTCGATTTACCAGTCCCATATTTGTCAACAAGCGTAATTTACTCGACGTGACTGTTTCGTTAAAATTATTCCTACTCTAACCGTAAGTATGGGTACTTGACCGACGAGTTCCACCACGGATACTGCGACACAAATGTTTTACGGTTATGGTTCTTTTTTTGCCACTCTTTATCCATTTTTTGTTCACTTTTGCCTTATTAGCTAACTTTCAATATTTTTTCATTACATAAAACCAATTTTATACAAAATAAGCATTCAATTATATTCGAACACAGCGAAAGGTAGCTCATGAATATTTAAATTATCAGCCTTTGTAACTAAAATATACGTCTGTAATGCCAGTCTTGCAAGTAATTATAAAATATTAAATCAAAGATATATTAATCATTCAGATTGAGTACCTTGAAGAGAGTCGAAAGTATTTTTTTAAAAAAATGTTCCTTTTTCACGACAGGATTCGATGAGACGTCAGAGATGAAACAACATGGTTTCAAGTGGCATTATAACTATCCGCAGATGATTGTTTGCAGATATTCCGAAGGATTAAGTGAACACTTATCCGTAAACAATGGAGGATTTAGCCTTTATCACTACTCCCCCGCAACGACGAGCAGTAATGAATATAAAAGCAAACATAAGACTGGATATTACAGTACCGTAATACGTGAAGCCATTGTTATGCCACTATCTTTTAACGACGATCTATTCGGGTTAACAAAGAATGAACTGTCTCGGTTACCGTGCCAGAGATGTTTAAAATATTATTTTATCCGAAAATGAGAAGTGAAAAAGTTTGTCCAGAATATTTTGTGTAAATATCTTCTACACGACTTGAGGCAAATGCATTACTAATTTTCAGTAGAATAACTAGTTGTGTATTATTAAACCCTTTATACAGCCACAGTATGGAATAATTTCAATGTTAGTCCACTTTAAATGTATTGACAATTAAAACTATTCTATAATGGTTAAATAGTTTTTAATACTTAACAAAAAAAACTTTGGAAGGTCAATATTTAAGGAAAATCGTCCATAATAGAGCATATTAATTAACTGTGTCGAGTTGGAACATATTTAATAATTGTAGAGCATGAAAATAGTTTTCAATTAATACTAAATTATTACTTTTGTCTCCCAATACTTTATTTCGCGTGTCCGTGTCTAATTATCGGTAGACAAAAAGCAATATTCACATTTCCTTAGAACGTTCCACAAGTTTCAGAAAATACATAGTCGTACGCAGTTGTTTATTTACGACTCCATTTACCAATTTACTGTTATAAATAGCGTTCAAAGAAATGAGAATTTAATTTCAGTAACTTGTATATTAAACAGAAAATTTTTTTTTGAACATGTAAACAAAATATAATTGGGTAGTGTAGTTTATATTAATATTTTATGTAATTTATAATGGTGGTTTGTAAATTATTTTTCCTATTGTAGTAAAATTGAATTATCTACCGCTTGTGTGTAGGAGACGACACGACGTTGTAAAAGCCATGAGGGTTGTAGAGATGCTGCTTTAATGAAACAAATTAACGAGGAACAAATGGGAGGCTGCAATCCAGTCCCAGTAGCTTCCTGACGTGAAGGGGAGAGTCCTCGCTGACGGGACAACGTAGCAGTCGCTATCTACGGCGGTGAGCGAGAATAAGGTGTATTTTTAGATTCAGAAGAAATAGTGTTTTGTATACCTCATTCATAAACGGGCACGAGACGATTTCGTTTTCATTATCGCGTAGAAGTGACGTAAACCTGAGCGGGTAACTTTTATAAGTGTTATCTTGGGTAATTACAAGGATTTAGTCTGGTAGGTAAGAAAGGAGGAGGCACGACAATCAACTTTCGTTAGTGCTTGCAAAGTTTGCGACACAGCACTACAGCCTTTGAAGCAGAATCCATGACCCTCCTACTGTGTAGTTCCTTATTTACATCTTCTTCACCCTTGGCAGTTCAGTGTTTGGAAACTTCTCACTTTGAGAAGGCCGGCCAATTGACAGATGAAACCTTTTTAACTAGAAATTTATATTTTGGACAGATTCTACACGTTAAAATAAAACTAAAAACAGATATTGGATTTGTAAGGTTAATTATAAAGGCCAGTCCCGAGGATAGGCCAGAATTTAAATAACATAGCAATGGTTTATTTATTGTACTAGCTGGGTGCCCGGCGTTGCCCGGTTTGTCGTATATCATAACCCCCGATTTGACTCCAATATCGGTTGCTTTTGCGATATTTTTATGTAACACATCTCAACCCCTATCCCTAAATGTGCTCACCTCCAATGCCGAAAGGGGTTGAAATTAAACAAACACGACATCGGTATAAATACAATCAATTTTATTTCCCGCGACAAATATTTATTACACGCAAATATCGACCGTTTAATATGTTTGAAAATTTCCACCTCACGTCCACCCGCACCCGTAAAGTAATACGGAAAGTTGAATGTCATAATTAAACTCGGTGACATCCATAACCCCCGGATTCGACTCTAACCTCAGTTTCTTTTGCGTTATTTTCATGTAAGGCCCTCCAACCCCACCCCTAAGCATTCCCCTCCCATGCCGAAAGGAGTTGAAGTTATACACAAACAACATCGGTAGAAATACTATCAATCTAATTAATCCTGAAAAATATTTATTCAACGCAAATATAGGTCGAATTTACATGTTTCAAATTTTTCCACCCTCACCTCTGGGTATTAATGGCAAGTCGAATGTCATAATTAAACCGAGCGACATCCATAACCCTGGATTTGTCTCCATTCTATTCGTGTTATGTTCTTGTTACACCATTATACCCCCACCCCTAAGGGTGCTTCCCTCTCAAGCCGAAAGGTATTCAAATTATACACAGACAACATGCAGAGAAATATTATGAATCTGATTGACCCGAAAAATATTTAATTTAACTGACTGACCACGAAAAAGTATTCATCCGACGGAAATTTAGTCCATCTGATATGTTTCAAAATTGACACCGTCGTCAACCCTTGCCCCTGATGGTTAAATGGTAAGTTAAAAGCAGCGACATCCATAACCCTGTATTTGACTCCAATCTCGGTGGTATTCGAGTTATTTTGTTGTAACGCCCCTCCATCCCCACCCCTAAGGGTGTTCCACTCCTAAGCCCGAAAATGGGTTGAAATTATACACGTAGAATATGTAGCGAAATTTTATATAAATCTCATCGATCCCTAAATGTATTTATTCGACGCAAAATTCGGCCGTTGTAGCATGTTTGAATATTTTCATCGCCGTCCACCCCCGCTCCTAGCGGTGGTAGACGAGTCTAACCCCCCATCAGGGTTTTTTTCCTGATCGCGAAGGAAACGTGTACGAAATATGGTGAAATTTTCTCCACGGGTGTAGATTTGTATGCGGAACATACACACAAACAAATAAATGCTAATAGATATATTCTTTTATTTAAAAAAATCATTGCAGGGGAAGCAGTCTGAAAATCAGTACCTCATGTTATGCTTCTCTGACGGCTTTCACTGTGCTGAAACCAGTAAATGTCTTTGGTTTCAATTTACATTTATTCTGTCGCAACGTTGATCTGTGAAATCTATAAACGAAGCTGGAGATCGTGGAATCCCCCACGTGCACACCAAAGAGCGTTAAATCAAACAACGTCATTGGGGGGGAAAAATTTACATTTCAGTGTTTTGGCAAGTTGAACAATGGCCGCTCGAAAAAAAAAAGACTATTGTAGTGTCACATAAAAGAGAGTACAATGTGTATTCTGGCAGCTCCTTTCCCCACTCCGAGATTTGTAGGTTACAACACATTTTCGCTCTAAATTTGGTCGCGGGGCTTGCAAAGTTTGGGGAGCACTACACTACAGCCTTTGAAGCGCAATGAAGTTTAGAGAGAATTCAGACGGGAAGCTCTCGGAGGCTTCCATTCAACGCAGCTGACTGACCTGCACCAAATCAGAAAACTACCTACAAGGGAATACTTAAGTTCCCTTACTACAGTCGATTCAGCAAGTATGGACAGTAAAATACAACTTCACTGCCATTTTTATTTATTTAAACAGACTTTAGTTATAATATCCCATTACAATTCGAAATTCGTTTGCGTAGGTCGTTTCAAACTGAAAATTTATTTTTTCTCAGGCTTACGAACAATTAATACTTAAATTCGTTTCTAATTTGAAGATAAACTACTGAAAAGATCGTTGAATTTAGAATAAAAATAGTAGGTGGCTCTGTATATTTGACGGTTTATAACAAAGAAACTTACACAACAATAATGTATTATTAATTAATATGAAATATAGACATTTCAGACAAAATAAGTGATGATATAAATACCACGCAACGTTTCTGGGATCCTTGTCCCTTTCTTGAGGTGCTAAGAAGAGCCTAGAGTGATACAACTGCAGTCGTCAGTTGACAAAACTCAAAAGCGAAAAAAAACGCAACGACAATGGGAAAGCAGAAGGTAATAATAAGGGATCGTAGCAATTGTTGACTTTCATAGTGTCCGTTTGCACATTAATAACTGTGATTTTTTTATTTAATGTGAAGCATCTCTGATATGAGTCTGGAATTGTACCTGGTACCAATGTCTAAAATCTTAGCACTTTGCTAATCAAATTTGTATTTCGAGTTGATTATAGGTTTGGAGACTACAGATTGTTTACCGTTGGGAAGTTTGATACTTGATACGTGTATTAAGGGAACGTTTTGTTTGTCCCATGTAGCAGAAATCACAATTAGACCAAGTGATTTTGTAAACAACACAGTGTTTGCTGTAGGTGTCAAATGGGTCCTTGTGGTTTTTAATCAAATGGGAAAGAGTGTAAGTAGATCTGTAAATGATGGATATTTGATATTCTGATGAAAGGGACAATGGTCCCAGAAACGTTGTGAAATATTTATATCATCACTTATTTTGTCTGAATTGGCTATTATTCTTATGAATTCTTATGAATTATTTTCAATCAATTTTTTCATTTAAAAAAATTATTTGGGTTGATTCATCTTGATCTCTTTTCAGATCAATAAACTGGGTTCAATATTGTTTTTAGAAAGTCAAAACATTTTTTTCGGGAAGCACTCAAAATAGGACATTTATAGGGACGAAGATCTCGTTCGATATCGAGAGGAAAATTGAAAAAAATTTATCAGTCGTTATAATCCACAAATATTTTTTGATGCATATCCATCGAAAAATATAATTTGAAATAACAATATAGACAGATCCAGAAATTTGGCCACGACAGTTTATAGATAAAGGTTTTTCAAATACTGTAATAACCATTTCACCCTTTCTGTCAAGTCATGATTTTTCTTAGATTCATTTTAAAGGTATTACATAGATATCAGTAATTTGGTTCTTACCTGTCGTAGAACAGGCAAGTCATTTCTTTACGAAGTTACCTAGAAAAAAGAATAAAATAAATGTTAAACATATGAAGAAACATAATTTTCTTCAATAAAAATAAAATATGTTATACATTTAAAGCAATACTTTAAATAATTTATAATTATACAATGAAACAGAAAAATTTAAATATACATTTAAGGAACGTAAAATTCATTAAAGGTTACATTAATTAAGCCTAAATTCTAAAAACAACATATATTAAGGACTGTACAGTGTTATTTGGTACTAGTAAAATTAAAATGAGGTATTTGTTATCTTTAGAAAATATATTGATTAACACTAATAAAGTTCCATGTTCGATCAATGGCCACGTGATGAATTTTCAGTTGAACCTGACGACTAATTATTGAATAATCCTTAAACAACTGGACCCAAAGCGTGTTCGCTCTAGTGATTCGATTTCGTAAATGGGTTTTAATCCGAATCCAATCCAGATTTTCCCAAATTATTCAGGCAAATATAAACATTAAGTACCGATACGAGTTCCTTGCTGTTTAACTTCTAATTAAAAAGAAATTCCGCTAATAGAAATCGACGTAGAACAACGAATTAAGTAAATCAAATTTAATATTTAACTGACGGTCGGTATAAATTAAGTAAATCAGACAATAAAGTGGGAATAATTTGATTTCAGTACAATAAAATTAGAGAACGTTCTCATGAAACTACAACAAACGAAGCACAACGTTTCGAACAAAATCTGGGGCGTCATGAGGTACGATATTAAAAATTATTTCATGCAATTTGTCGAAGTTCACGTTTCTTATATTTGTGAACAATATTTAACGAAAGCTTCACACAAGCTAAAGCTTTTAATTTCTTGGTACTTGTATGCTGCTGATGTCATTACGTTTCTTGAAATTTATTTTTATAAAACGGTTGAACGGGTCTTCTGGGAAAACGCTGAATTTTTCACGTTTCAAACAGCTTTTTGTCTCAGGAATGTCATGCTCGATTAATGTTTCAGCAACGTCGAAAATCTTCATGTCAAAGAATAAAAATCGCCAACAACGCGGCACATATTTTGCCGATACTTGTTTGGAGTGAAATTTAATTTCCGTAATTGAGTAAAAGTGGATAAATTATCGTGATTAACAATAACAATTTAATGGATGTTTAATTTGTCTGTTTGTAATGGCTGAGTTATATTAACGTCAAGAGCCAGACAATGCTTTACCTGAACCAAACATCTGGAATGGTATTTTTGTTTAAGTAGTTGGGCTTTTACAAGCTACTTACCGTTACAATAAAAGGGAAATTTCTTGACTTATATTTAGAACAGTATCATTGAGTTTGACCTTTAGGGGATTGTGAACATATTTCGCTCTCTCGTATACAAAAAAAATGATTCTCTTGCACTGAAATAAAGCAGACGCAGATATTTGACGAAGTAAATTGCGCAAAGATGTATAAAATAGTGTGAGAAACAATAATAATGAAGAAATTACTGGTTGTATAAATTTGAGTTTTAATGGACGTCTTTCAATTCAGTGATGATTTTTGGTTTATCATTACAGTCGTCAGGTAGACTGTCTACATTTCGCACAATTAAATCGTGCAATGGAATTTAATTTTATAACCTGCATGAGGGACAGGGAATGATCAAGTTTGAGATAAATGGGTCGTGTCTTTAAAGAAGGGACACGATGAATTTACATAAAATTGTTTTTTTTCTATCAGTGCCATATACGAGGGTGGTCCAAAAAGTTTCCGACCCAACAATCATACAAAATTTTTTTTTTCAACATAGTCTCCTTGTAACTCTCCACACTTCTACCAGCGATGCTCCCATCTCTGTAAACCGTTCAAAAACTACTCTGCGTTTTTCTCTGCAAAATAAGTGTTCACGAAGGTGATTGCCTCTTCATTTGACGAAAATCTCTGTCCTCCGAGCGCAATTTTTGGATGAGGGAACAAGAAGAAGTCGCTTGGGGCTAGATCTGGATGGTCAAGCAGTTCAAACCGTAATTTATGGATTTTTCGCCATGGCAACCGCTGAGGTGTGAGGCGGTGCGTTGTCTTGGTGAAATAGGATTTTATTTTTCTGCAAATGTGGCCGTTTCTCCGCAAGTTCTGCCTTCAGCTTGTCAAGTAATGAGGTTCGTGTAATGGTTTTTCCTTTTTGAGTATAATCAACTAAAATAACTCCATGATTATCGCCATCACTTTCTCAGCCGAGAGCTTTTTTTGGAGCCGGTTCCCCCTTTGCAGTCCACTATTTGGACTGTATTTTTGTTTCGGCCGTATAATGATGTATCCAAGTTTCATCTACAGTAATTAATCGGCACCAAAACTCGGATTTATTGCGCCTAAACTTCGCCAAAAGAACATTGGAAATGTTCATTCCAACACGTTTTTGGTCTAACGCGAGAAACGCGGCACCCAACGCGCCGACAGCTTTATCATGCCTAAATGTTGATTTAATATGTGACAAACACGTTCTCATGACCACTGCCATCTCTCTCACTTTAATTGGGCGGTCGTGTAACACCATTTAGTGAACTTTGGCGATGTTTTCGTCGGTAGTTGCAGTTTTTGGACGTCCCCAACGTTCGTCGTCTCCCAAGCTGTTACGGCCACGTTTAAATTCAGCTGCCCAAAATTTCACTGTGGTAAATGACGGTTACAGTGTCCCCATACAAAAAATCCAACTCATCTTTTATTTGTGTAGGCGTATTGCCTTTCAAAAACAAATATTTAATAACAGCTCGATACTCTGTTTTCTCCATTTTCACAGAAACACTCACATCAACTCACTCAAACGACTGTTACATAACAACTGCGCATCCAAAATGGCTGAAACTTCGGCGAGTTACTGTCAACAGATGAACAACGAAATTCACTAGCTTTTATTTACTTGTGCTGCCATCTTCACGTTGAGGTCGGAAACTTTTCAGACCACCCTGGTAACGCACATCTCAGCTGGAACGTTAATGATTAACTGGAAATGGAACCCGCCAACGCTGCTAGTTATCCGGAGGATTGGAAGACAAATTAATTTACTAATTGTATGTTTGAGAAGGAGACGTTACGTCTCTGTTGAACACACGCCCTGGATCCGTTCAGTTACTTTCCGTGGTCGATGACTCTGAGACTGGAGAAGTTATTCGCCGGATCTCTGTGTCAGTAGAATTAATATAAAAGTGATGCGGAGAACAGAGTCGATGTGAAAAGTATCATATAAGTGACAAAATAAGTCGCAGTCTTTTTAACACACTGATATTTCTCTCGCTTTTTACTTGACGATCTGAAACCACAAGAATGAGTGTTTAAAATCATTGCTCAATATTTTGGTTCAAAATTAAAAATCAGGGTTCCAAAGAATAAAAATATTTTTACGAATATATAAAACCAGCTTCAGTAGAAAAATTTGGAAATTCCCGCATTATTTTTGCAGGGAAGACGCTGGTGCGTCAATTCATCAGCGTAACGTTGACTCGATCAAGATAATTGATCAGTTATGAGTATTCCAGAACGTGATAAAGTGTTATAAACTAACTGTTTTCGAGTGTTCAATGAATTTTTGTGAGTCAGGGTTAGTAAAGTAAGGCGTTGTGTGCAGGGTCAGTGCAGAGTGGAGTTTGCGGGAGGGGGGGGCGGGCGTGGAAGCAAACCTGAGTCAAGGTTGATCGTTCCTCGATGTAAACAATACCTTTGGGAGATTCGCCGCCCAGGAAGTGTATGTAGCTAATCAAGTTTATTGCTTATCGATTCATATCGACCTGAAGTTGTTACTTGAGTCAGCACTCTTCGGGATCGGAAAATCATTCTTGCAAAACATTGCGTTGTTGTAACTCTCCTTAGATACACGAAACATTTCTTCCTTCACGCTTCATCCAAATATTTGATGTGATGTTTTCAATGCCCAGTGATAAAATATTTAACTCCAATTTAATAATTAATTTAGTGATTCTCCCATAATAATTTTAATCTCAACTGTAACCTCCATGACAGTCAATTCCAATAAGAAGGCATACTTACAAAATCTACGCAACCAGTTATTTCGTAATAAATTATTTAATTGTAATAGAACTATATTGATGCCTAAAGTCAGACAATATTTTACTTAAACAACTGTAGCAGGGAGGGATCTATTTTGAAAACAAAAATAGGAAACTTTAAGGATATTTATTGTCAAATATTGAATGGGATGAAGGAAACATATTTCACAGGGATATTTACAATTGTTTTGGTATCCGCTAGCTGGAACAACAATATCTCAGGGTTTACCTTGGGCGTTGATACATCCCCTAGGCGGGTCAATGATTGACACACTTGGCAGTCATCATTTGTGCATTAGTGGCTGTCGTCATATCGCATCTGTGGACCAGTTTCCTAGCCGTCGTCTGCTCAATGAGTTGTCGATATCAGACATTAAGACCTTAAAGACTCATTTTGCACAGGACCCTCGTTGGATGGTCCAAGAAATATTACTAGTCCGGGAAATAACGTGCCTTATGAAATTTTCCTTTGCTGAAAAACGTCTCGTTCACACGGTTCCAGCACCTCAGTTAAAATCCAGATATTTGTCTGGTTCGTGCTTCTCCTCATACTTAGTTGATTATCTCCCTATCACGCTGGCGCCTGGTCAAGGTCAAACTTGTCAAGTTCTCAACCCTTGCTAATATGTAATACAATTAAATGTAAAAAAATATATTAACCAATCAACGAATTGTAGCGCTTCAACACTTTTAATCGTTAAAGTCAAACATCATCTGACATTTAATATCAATATAACTCAGGCATATTAAACAAAGAAAATAACCTTACCAATTAAATTGTTAAATTATACACTTTTCCTCAATTAAGGATGTAAAATATTTGTTCCTGTTAAATTTCACTCCAAACAAGTATCCGCAAAATGTGTGCCGCGTTCTTAGTGATTTTTTCTTCTTTTTCCTGACGATTTTCTACGTCGATGCATAACTATTGCTGGAACATTATTCGACTATGACATTCCGGAGACGAAAAGTGGTTTTAAACGGGAAAAATTCACCATTCTCCCAGAAGCCCCTTCATCCGATAAAACGTGTTGACATCAACAGCATATATGTAGCGAGAAACGAAAAAGCTTTAGCTTGTGCGAACCTTTCGTTAAATCTTGTTCACATAAATAAGAAACGTGAACTTCGACAAATTTCACGAAATAAATGTGATTTAAAATAAATCAATCAGAATAATTTGAATGTAACACCATTAAACTAAGTAAATACATTTCAATGAAGTTAAATAAGATTGATACAACGTTATTCTAATAAATAAAATTTAATGTTTGTGTATTTGTATTTACGTATGTTTTGCATGAATATTTAAAGGCGTGCAGAAATTTCGACAAAATTTTGTATACGTGTTCCTTTCGAACCAGAAACAAACACTGTGGGGGTGAGACACCTTGGGGCGAGGGTGGACTGGGGTGAAAAATTATCAAACGTGCTAAAACGGCCGATATTTGCTTCTAAAGAATATTTTTCGGAGTAAATGAGATGGATACTGTAATATATGAATAAAAAAAATAAAAAGGAGACCTAAAACAAATGTCTTGAATTAATAAAGTCTTCGTGATTTAGATGAAGTGGTTCAAAAAAATTCTACTATTTTTAAACAAATCTTACAAACATGGAAATGTAAAATAGAATTTTTCTACTTTGTTTGAATATTGACGTTTGTCTTCGTCTAGACATTCCGGAGACAAAACGTGGTTTTCGACAGGCGGAAAGGCTCTGAAGAAAACGATAAGGTCGGTAATGGAGACGAAATTATCCACTTCGACTTTTTCTAAAAAAAATTAACAATGTTAACTGCGGTGTACGAAACGATTGGCCGGTTATAAACTGGGCTTCCATCAAGATAATTCACTGGTTCACATCTGTGAAATTTCGAGGAAGAAAAATTTTGAATTCTAGTTTGAACTGTTCCTTCCTCCACTACGGTTCCGTAGAACTTTTCTAGTCCCCAACCTGAAAAAAATGGTCGCTGGAAAATATTCACGACGAGGACTTTTAAAAACTTTCTTTTTGGACCAATGTAAAAAATTGGAGAAAAACGGCGGGAAAGTTTTTTTTGCTGAAAGGGAAGTACGTTGAGACATTATTTTCTTTCTATTGTTAGTACTTCTTATATGTACGACTGGTATCCTTTTCCTCGGCGATTTTAATCAAACTTTTCTGTTTTATATTGATTTCACACAAAGCCACGTGTGGCTCTTTGACTTGTCACGGATTTTGCAGACTACCCTCAACGGAGTTAGCAAACATTCATCGTTAGTTCACCATATTCTCATTCCAGGTGGCTTCAGCCGCGTTAACGTGATGGTAGTTCTGGAAAGACTCATTGAGGATCGCAAATTACAACATCTCAAGCTGAACCTCTGAAATTGCCCTTAACCACTCTCACACCCAGCGCACGAACAGTAACGAGAGCAAATACGAACTGAATCACCATGAGAATAACAACACTGTCTCTTCGTTCATCATTACATTATAATGATTGGAAAATGTGAAACATTATAAACGTGTCTATTGTAAGCGTTATTAAAGACACCCTCGGCACACTGAACACAACGCCTGCTGCTTAGTGGCCTACCGTATCGATCCCAAAAAGCCTTCTCTGGGACTATATACACGCTTGTCAGGCCATATATTGTCACCACAATTATTTATTAAATTCAGGAGATTTCAAAGGAACCATCCGTTCTCTTATTAATTAAAACAATACATTTAATTCAACAACAGATTGCCATCGCACACCAATTTACAGATTTTTTTTTCTTTACGTTGAAATTTGCAAATATATAAAATATATTTTTGATATTTATTATCGGCTGAGGCGAGTTTTTAAAGTGAGACGTAATACTCGTTAACATATGGATAGTGCCAGTTCTGAAACTAGACGGCCAGATGTTTCGTAAACAAAATAGAAAGTGTGACTTATCAATGAGTATTTAATATTGATAAGAATTTTCTTAAATTCACCGTATTCATTGTCACCTTCAACAGTTAAATATTTAATATATACTTCCACTTTTCTTCTTTTCAGGCCAGTACAATATTAATTCGGTCTTTAACTTTTTCAAAATTAACCTTTATTTCAAACTATAAATACATGTATGTAACATTACATTAATTAATGTCCCTAAACCAAGCTTATATTTCAGAATAATTATATTAATTTACTCTACTTTTCCTTTTGTAACTTCCCTTTTTTTTAAAAAAACCATTGTAATTAAGCTGTACCGGCAAACTGTCCATTTGTAGATTAAATACATATTGTGGTTATCAAATCAGTAAACGATTATTTGTGTTTATTGTATGGTTTCTGTCCGACATCAGTCACTACTATTCGAAGAATAAATAATGTAATTGAAATACTAGCGACAGTGTGCAGAAAAAATATTTAAAGATGGCCTATGCGTAAGTATAAAATAATAAAAAGTAAAGCAGCTACTCTGTTCGGGATTTATCCTTTCCCCTGCTTTAATACAGGTTCCCGTAAGACGTGACACCAATTCCGGATTCGAGGTGTACAAGTTCCAGGGTCGCTGACCGTACTGGACCAGTCGGCCAGCTGCCTCCAAATCCGGTTAAAGTATGGAGTTCTTCAATCACTTCCTTACAGGGGAGCACAATCAAAGTGGATAATTCTCATATTGCTTGATACTTAAATAAATGAGTTTAAATTATAAATCACTGTATTATACAAATAGTTTCAGATGCTCTAAGTCAATAAAAGTTTGATAAACTTAAGGTGACCGATAACACCGAATCTCCCCATATTTAAGTATTAATTATCATTTTAATATTGTATAATTAAGACTTATTATTTTTATTTATACATGATCAGCACATTACAGCCACAAAATTTAGTTGATCTCATGAGTTTAATAATAACAGTAACAGAAGCTGTCGGCTGTAAAACTATAAATTACATACATAAATCGTTGTAAAATTTATTATAATCAACAAAAAGCATAATGTTTTACAATATGATATTTAAATATAAAACTTTAAGCCGGTGCAACCCTGAAGATATTTCAGTTAAGTTAAACGATCTCAGCTTCTTTTGCTTACGACCGTTATTCTTGTTTGACACCATCTAATTTGTTGGAGTTTAGATGAGTGGGAAGTGAGGAAAGGATTCTTTTTCTCCTCTTTTCCATTGTTATCGAGAACGGCGCCCCGACGCCCTCCAGCAGCAGGGTGAGGTGTATTGACAACGTCGGATACGTTCTCATACACTAAAGCGGAAAAGAAAACGATTCCTCGGAGACTGAATTTATTTGATACCATCAGCCTTGAGGGCTGCTCGTTAATAATACTTCTATTCAGACCCCCTGCTGAAATGATCGATGCAAAATTTCTTTTTAATTCCAGACTGCCACCGCGATGTAATGTTCCCAGTACGATTCCTGAACGAACCCAGATTTTTCTTTGTTGTTTCGCGTCAGCAGCAGGATAATCATCCCGGTCATCTCAGATCCCAACAATTCATGGTCAGGTTTTGATTGACAAGTGTAATGCTTATGCCATTCTGGTGGTGTGGACACGAATTAAAATTAAGTCAATAAGGAAAAGAAATATTACCTCAGTAATATGTAAATATAAATTAATATTAAACTCTTCACTGGAATAATTCTATGACCATTTCATTAATTTAACTGGGTATTCACTATTGATATGAGAAGAGAGATTTATATACGCTACAACAAGACACTGTTGGTTTTACTTTCACGAAGCTCCATCATGTTTTGAAGTCGGCCATATCTGGAAGGTTGTGATGTTCAGGAGGAATCTGTGACGTCCTAAACTTCTTTGAGTTGAGTGGTATGGTATTCGAATGTCCTCATGAACATACTTCTCTTTACGGTTCTGTTATTTGGCGATCTCCGACAGAAACCTCTCTCTGGATCATTCCGATTGGACAAATACCTGCTAACTCTGCTTTCGAAAATGCAATCTCATTTCCTCATTGCGACCATCACTGGATGTCCCAAATTCAACTGATATCCTCAGAAGAAGAAAAATTTATAATACCCCAAGTTCCATATCATCTATTTATGTGCTTTTCTGGTAGATGGACGGTTTCACACTCGCTTTCCCAGGATCTAGTACTTCCTGTCATTCATTTTTATGAAAAACCAGTCAGCAATTTTGGAGTTTAGTTTTGTCTTTTATGATTCTCATCTGTTTTTTGTTCATAAAAGTAGAGATCACTTTTACTTTGTCAATAATATCGTCTTTAAGTGTGTCGGATTCTTGTCGTGGTCATTGTCCAAACTCCTAATATCTCATAATTCCGGTATCAGTACCTGTCCCAACTGCAACTTCTAACTTGAAAACATTCAGATCACCCATATTCCACAACATCTTCTATTTATATGGTTTTCTGGTCGCTGCCATAATTTTTTTTGTCAGACGAGCTACCATTCTCCGTCGTCCAACAACCTCGCTCTCCCAGCTTCTGTCCTTCCCTTTTTTTCCACTTTTATCTATTATAAACTGCCTCTTGTCAATCTTTCCAACAACAAGCAGACAGGCCCTTCACTTCATTACCAGTAAACGCCTTTCAGATGAAAGCTTATCAGAATCCGTCTCTTTGTTCAGCACTAGATTCCTCAAAGTAAACAACCTGCATGACCACACAAGTAAGCTGATTCATACACATCTTAAAGCCGATGTTTTGGATCTACAAATTTGGAATGTGATTGATACAAGGAATGTCCTCTACCTGCAATACGAGCGTAGTCCCAGAACTACCGAATCAAACAAAGAAGAAAAAACCTAATGGAAAAATATTTTTTCTCGACGTACACTCTCTTTATCTCTTTTCCCAGCTGTTTTCAGTAGTTCCGATACCCCGTTTAAAGTGAGAAACATTTCATACAATGAAACTAATATAACAATTATAATTAAATATTTTATACGTCAATGTGCTGGCTTAGGAACAGAGGTGTCCTTTTTTTAACTTACCAATTATGTATAAATAATGTTATAGATAAAAAATCCTCAGTAACCTCCATGAAGTAATAAGAAACGAAAATAAAAATATTTCAATTCGGTAATTGCAGTTACTCTTCATAAAACAATCAAATTAAAATGCCAATCTACATCAGCAAATAAAAATATTCATACTGATATTTTATTTCTCTCTCGTTCTATTGTACTTCATTAGTGTCTTGTGTTTTGCTGTTGTTACTATTTTTTATCCTAATATCTGTCTGCATCTTTGTTGTTAGAATTCACGTCTGATTTTTTGTGGAGTTATTGTGGTATTTTCATACGCACCTGGATACTCTGGAAAAATAGTGTCTTTAAGGACGTAAAAAATATTAAATTATTGTGACATGGCATTACTTGTGTAATGTTTATGTCCTCTAATAAAAAAATACTGATTGTTTGTGTGTATGTTTCGCATACAAATCTACACCCGAAGAGCAAATTTGACCAAATTTCTTACACGTGTTACTTTCAAGCAGGATACCAATGTTATGTGGGTAAGACACGTCTACGATCCCCAGAGACGGGGGTTGAAAATTTTTAAACACGTTAAAATGGCTCTTATTTGCGTCGGGTAATTTTTTTTCGGGTTCAATACGATTCATAATGTCTCTCCAGATGTTTTTATGTATAATTTGAACTCATTTCAGCATAGTAGTGGTACACACTTATTTAGGGGTGTTGATGGAGGGCCGTTAGATAAATAATAACGCAAAACAACAGATATTGGAGTAAAATCCGGGGTTATGGATATCGCTGAGTTTAATTATCACAACCCGGGCAACGTCGTGCACCCAGATAGTGCTCTATAAATGTCAAGGGTTAATTGTTTCGTATGTTATCCCACTTTAGCGGATATTCGCATGTCGAATGTAAAATATTTTCATACGTAAAAAATTATATTTTTTGCCGAAGGGCAATTGAAATTTTATACAATTGAAAACCTTTCTGCTTCGCTATTTTGTTGTTCGTGTTAATGAAGGGTAACTTTTCTGTTTAAGTGAATAACATTGTTGACATTTGTACTGTCGAGTCATCGGTCATGTGATATCTTTTTCACTGCAAGAAATAGATTTTTTTTCCGGCAAGATAGAGACTGGTTTTTAATCCTCGGAACTTCTTTCAGACAACGAAGTCTGAAATTACCGCAGTTAACGTTGTGAAACTGAGGATAATTAGCTTAAAGGGCGTTTTCATCACAAGCCAATAAGTGACCGATTTTTAATTAATGCGAATGTTGTGAGTTTAACACGTTCCACCTGGACCTGAATATCCAATATTGAGCCATAATGGGTTGCAACATGGCAAGATAATTAACGGGATAGCTATTAACAGTACTTATGTGTGTGTGCGCGCGCAGAGTTTTGACACCCTGCGAATAGAAATATCACCGCCATACTTTACTGAATTTATTGAAACAGATACAATTTTATGTAACTATCGTAAATGATTTCTCTTTCATATCGACAGCATAATTAAGCCCCTGATTGCTGCAGACAGCAGCTGCAAGCGAGACGAATCTATGATCCATTACTTCGTGCATTACGACTCAGTTGGCAGGAAGTTAACATAATTTCACGAATTGTCACCGTTTTATTTAAAGCAAAAATTGGTTTACAACGCCCAGTAAAATACAGCATTTGTTTGACTTGGTATTTTGAACAGTTGATTTATTGGAATGCTACTGTGGGCAGAAGCTTGATGGAAACGACTCTACTCGGACATACATAATCCCTTGAATAACTACCACCATACATACCTTATGTAAATAGAAGTTTAATTTGAAATTATTGAATTTCTAGCTTTGAGACTTGTCGTTCTCGCTGACCCATGAACGGAAGTCTTTTACTATACTATGATGAATGATTTCATTCTCACTACTAAAAAACAAAACTTTTTCCCCATGCCCACCATAAAAATATAGTGCGATTAAAATAAGACGGCACTTCGGGTTTCCGCGTTAAATAATTCATATTATAATATTTATCTATATAGTAAAAAAGTAAATGTATTTGTATGTATGTATGTATCTACGTTAATTTCTATACAAATTTAAACGCGAAGACAGATTGCAACATAAATTGGAACGCATATTCTTCAAAACACGAGAAACGGTACTGTGGGGGTGAGAAACTAATAGCATAAAGGTAGAAAGAGTTATAATTGAAAACTGTGATAATTTTGTGTCAAATTACTGCGCGCCAAGAGACCGTGACGTCACGCGACAGAGAAACGTCACTACGCGACGAACAAAGGAAATATTTACTTTTTCCGTAATGAAATAAAGCAGAAATATTTTTATTTAATAAAAAGTGTAATTTTATCCAGAAATATTCCATCGGATGATGATAAAAAACAATACGAAATACTTTACGATCCTTGCGGAAAATGTAAGTTAATTTTCGTGTCATATTAGTGACTCCAATATGACGGCTATTTGTTTACATTGTGAATCTAGCAAAGAATTTCATGAATTTAATCTTTCGTAATGTCTGAAGACTGAGGGACAATCATATCCTGAAATACTCAACGAGTATATTTAAGTACTGTAAAGAAAAAAGGTATGTTAATGCAATAAAATTCAATGTATTTTTTAGCTGTTCAATTAATGCTCTATAAGTCGAAAGTATGTACGGAACTAGGAACATTTAGATTTAGGTTAAACCACTTCTTGACTAAAGATTAAAATTGAATTAAATACTTTTTCGGGTATATATATATATATATGTGTGTGTGTGTATATATAATTACACGGGCAACGCTGGGCACCCAGGTAGTATTAATTAGCATTATATGAAGTGACGTTACTGTCGATTTTCTTCGCCGAAGTAGAGACATTCTGTAACTATATTTATTTTCAAATGGGAGCCGAATTGACCTTGAAGCTCTTCCTTGCGCCGTCGAATCAAATTCGCACGACGTTGTCACATATTACTGTCCACGCAGCTGCAGTAATGGTTTGTTGACGATGTGGAAACGTTTGTCTATTTCTTTTCTCTCTCTCTCTCTCTCTCTCTCTCTAACTCTCTCTCTCTAACTCTCTCTCTCTAAGTCTCTAACTCTCTCTCTCTCTAACTTTCTAACTCTCTCTGTAACTCTCTCTCTAACTCTCTCTATTTCTCTCTCTCTAACTATCTCTCTCTCTCTCTCTAACTCTCTCTCTCTCTCTCTCTGACAGCCCAATCGGCTCCTATTTTAAAAGAAGTACAAGGAGAAAGCCGGAACTTTCTTTCCAAGTAAATTGATCAACCGAAAACACCGTCAGGAAACCTCTCATCGCAGACTTTGTCACTGTCTCGGTCTTGCAACTTAATAAAGCAATGTACTCAATTTCGTGAAAGAGAAATGTAAATTTGATTTAAAATTCATATACGAATGAGTAATATAGAGTTGTGTACAGGGTGTAACAAAACTCTGCTGCAAAATTTCAGGAATGCATTCGTCATATTGAGAGAAGAAAAAAAATTTAGTACATCAGTCCGGAAATGAATAATTACGGAGTTATCCGAACTTTTATGAATGTTAATGCCAGACACTGGTTACAACATACTGAGAATAAAATTGGTGTTGATCTCAATAGATTTTAGCACCCGGAAATGATATCCCGTGATGTCTAAATTACTCAGCCGTATCTGATCGGTGTCTGTTTACAGTTGCACGCATTGTGGCAGCCTGTCTTACGCACAACACCAGGTATTTTTGATCGTGTTCGAAACTAAATACGAAGAAGAGGAGGTCACTGTGAAAACTTCAACTGATATGTGAATAAAGCGCTCCAACTAGTCAGTTGAACTTCACACAAACCGATCAGATACGGAAGTGCGGAAAGCTCTGGAATTATGAATTTCCAGACCTGTGTTGCACAACACTTTTTTTCTTCTTCTTCTGTCAATATGAGGAATTCATTCCTGAAATTTTGCCGCCGAGTTTTGTTACACCCTGTATATACACGAGCCGGGAGTAAGAGAAGTGTATTGTAGTTGTTAAGTCGAGCATTGCCGGAAAGGGTGAGTGCAGCAGTGAGATAACTTGAGATGTCTACAAAATGCAAAATAAGACGTGTAAC
Organism: Zhengitettix transpicula; assembly: GCA_037074705.1. Classification (NCBI taxonomy): domain Eukaryota; kingdom Metazoa; phylum Arthropoda; class Insecta; order Orthoptera; family Tetrigidae; genus Zhengitettix; species Zhengitettix transpicula. The sequence continues at coordinate 24,680,207 of CM073595.1, read as the reverse complement.
GCTTTATTGATGATGTACCGCCTTCGCCGTAACTGTGCTAGAAAATTCATATCGAAATAATAGCAACCAGGAGGAAGAAACGGAGGGGACAGCCTTGGATCATCCACAGGAAATCAACAAAGCCGTGTGGGTCACGCGGACAGATAAATTCATAAGTTTGATTACAATTTCCTGTTTTATGTATGTCTAGCCACATTTTTATATACATAATGAATTATTTGAATATCTCTGTTATACTTCAGTAACCATCACAACCGTTAGATAAATAATTGAAACCATTCTGAAATATAAATACTTGCAAAGGAATATTGTAGTTAAATTTATTACACGAAATCAAAAATTGTTTTATCGTATAATAAAACACACTTCCCTGATAATTGCTGCAAATTTTAATATTGTTATTTCATTATATTTCCAAATTAATTATATCTTTCATCCCGTATTTATCAGTCAAATTAAACACATGGTGAAAAATTATTACAATTAGTACAAGGTTATTAAAATAAAATAAAATTACCCGGAAATCTAAAATTCAAATGGGTAAAATTATTAAATCATATGTAGAACATTAATTTTTTCGATTTACATTATTTAATCCAATAATAAAATTCCAAGCTCATTCGAAATTCCTGAATGGATTGGCAACGACCGTTCAAGTGATAGTTGTGTAGAAACAAATTGAATTTGAAAATAAAATAAAATAAAATTATACTCGCGTCATAATTGATACATATCGATATAGGACAAGTTAAAGTGGAAGTAAGTTGTATTAAAAAAAATTATGTTGATTTCTTTACAGTCACATCAACAGCTCTCGTTAATAGGGACCAAGTATGGTAACTGATTTTTGCCTTCTTCTGGGGGTCTTCTTATGTCTCTCAATCACACAAACATCCACGCCCTCGCCGGTATTCGAATCCGGGACCTCTGTGATGCGAGGAATTCACGCTGACCCCTACACCACAGCAGGTCGGCGTATTAAAATTGTATCGGCTCCGTTGCCGATATTTTTAGAAACCGAGAGTGACGTTATTTAGATACCGATTGATTTAAATTAAAATTAATGATGAACTTTGTTTGCAAGTTAACCCAAAAACTTTACATTTATACATACATATATATATATATATATATATATTCAGAAATTGATTCCTCATATTGACAGAAGGAACAAAAGGGTTGTACAACATGGGTCCAAACTTCCGCATCTGGATGGTTTGTGTGAAGTTCACCTGACTAGCTGGTGCACTTTATTCACATAACCGATATATACATATATATATATATATATATATATATATATATATATGTATATATAATACTAAATAGAGGCCATTAATTGTTTTAATATAATTGGATTGTTAGCGGTACATTTCTTGAAAGCAACAATCACGGCTCTTTGTCGGTGATAGTTGTTGGAAACCGCGCGCTCGTACGGAAGGCCAGTCCGGCGAACGTTTCGAGAGAGCGTGGAGGCTGACCTAAAAAGTTCGAATAGCGTGGTCCAGGAAGTTCAACTGCGAGATCTATTAAACTCTATAAAACACAAGTAAATAGTTCTTGACGGAGAGACTCATGATATAAAATCGCAAAGTGGAAACAAAAGGTTTGCACCACACAGATGCGAAATAACATTTCGCATAATGGGCATCGAGGAGACAAACGTCCGAAGGCTGACCGAGGCTGCGGCTGATCCCAAAATTCCAGGTGGAATAACAACGAGAACTACGACCGTGTTTATTAAAAATGATGTGTAGAATCAGTGAATAAAGGCCTTTTTAGTGAGTTGTGCCCTCAAGCTCCAAGAATCAGATCTGGTACCAGAAAGACATTCGTGAGTACAAAAACAATTATTTAAAGTCTGTAAACGAGAATGAAAGGTATAAGTCAGATTTCGTTATTTTGTTTAGTTTTCGTTTCTTTTATTGTGTTTAGAATTTATATTCCGTTCATTTCAATTTTGATTTGTTAATTAGTTTATTAAATTTGTTTGTTCTTACTATCAAGCCCAGTAAAGACCCTGAGAGAAAGAGTAATTAGATGAAATTGATGTAAAATTATAAAGTTGTATTTTCCTAGAAAGCCACAAATAAAAAAAATAATATAAAATTTGGTTTGTGAATTTGAGGAAATTAAATGTGAAAAGTGAGGCTGATAATTTGTATTTTTGAGGAATAAAATTTGTTGTTTCACTTAATTTTTTTAAACCCTTTCAGTTAATCATTACATTTTGCCCAATTTTGATGGGGCGAATTTAATTCAAACAATCAGTTGATCATTAGTAAAAGTAATAATAATTCAAATGGCCCCACGTTGATGTGCCATTTATGTAATAAGTAAAAATAATTCCAAATTAAATGCATTGATTGGCCACACGTTAAGGCATCAAAATATGGTACACAATAATGAAGATAATCAATTAAATTGAACTAATAATTGAAAATTATCTAATGAAAGGAACATTAAATAATGACATTTATTTATTTTAATTAAACAATTACTTTATCATACACAACTATTTTACCTTACAAAACAAATTACTTGCTGAACTTTACAACAATTTTATACAAAATGTCCTTTTCTCTTACCTCAGGATCTTTATTGGGCCTTTTAAATAAAGAACAATTAATTTTACATTTTTATATTGACAAATATTTTTAATAAACTCTCGAAATGAAATCGAAATAAAAGAAAAACTAAATCGGAAATCGAAATCTGACGATATTCTACCTCGTCGATCTTAAGATAAATTTACGTGGCACTCAGAGACATTTCTGAGTTACTGGATTGACGCTCTCGTCTCCCACTTCTTTTTAATGTCTCACGATCCTCTCGACCACTTCCATACAAGATCACTTTTGACTGCCGACTGCTAACACAATTTAATGCTACCGCCACTGATTTCCAACTCCATTAATTTTAGCTCCGTACTCAGCAATGTCTCGTGGCTGACTGCCCACTCTATCAACTTACGCGCGCTAAGTCCAAACAATACCTTCCCTGTTCAATATGCTCGACCATTATTGTATCTTTGTGTGTTCGCCGGTAACAATTCAGTTCAATAGTTTGTAATTATTAATTATTAATTGCCCTTTTATCATTAAAATATATATATATATATATACTTAGACTCAAAAATTTTCTTTTTTAATTGAATTATAAAAATTGTAAGTTAGAGAATTTACTAATATGAGATTCAATAACATATTGCGTACTACAATCTTAAGTTTGCTCCTAATTGTTTTATTATGATCAAAAGGATCATGAAAGAGTCCTACTGGCAGCTCCTTTATTTCAATACAAGCAGTGGAAAATGTAACACAAGAGTTTAATTTGTCTGATAATTAAAAAATTGTAGTAAAATAAAAATTGTTTAATTTTAAAAGGTTCATTTATGTCTCGTTATAAATTGATAAGCAACAATTCTATTTCGTTATTCTTTGACTGTTAATTGTGAGTTATTGTTTTCAATTAAGGAACATAAAACGAATATTGGAAAGTATTCTTCATATAAGGAATAGTTGATGTGGGTTGTAATTTCAGATTTGCAGCTCAAGGCATTTCTATTTGGGAAAAGAAGCAGAGGTTATTGTAGAGTAAGTGTGTCTGTCAAAAGCAGACTTGGTGGCTGAAGGCAGAACTGCGAAAGAAAGACAGCGTTTATTCGGAATTCGTATTTGCATTGACTGTGCATAACAATTTATTTCATACATGAAACGAATTTCATTATCATGATATTAAAAAATTACTTGAATTGTTACATTGACATTTAAATTGATACAAGTGGAAAATCACTTAGTTCTGTCCCTCATTTGGGACATCAACAGGTAAACATAATAATAGTTGAAAAAGTTGAGACCTTAGTAATTAATATCTTAAATAAAAAATTCTTCAATGAATTTTGGTATTAATTTGATACTATAAAATACTAAGATCTTCAATAAGTAGGTTACAAAACTATATAATATGATAGAAAACAATTTGAACAAAATGGCTTCTTTGCACGGATTTGTGTAACAATTTTTTCTTTTATGAAAAGGGCGAAATATTCATATCCCAACAAATTTAGTAAACGAGGTTAATTTTATCAATTCATCCTTAATCTTCTTTTAAATAAAACTGAGTTTTTGTATGTCTGTATGTATGTTTGTTTGTATGTATATACTAATCGACACCCGTAAAGAAAATTTCACCAAATTTCGTACCCGTGGTCCTTGCAACCATGAAACAATTACTGTCAGGGTGAAACACGCCTACCACCCGCAGCACCGGAGGTGAAAATATTCAAACATGCTGAAGCGGCTTATATTTAAGTCGGATAAATATGTTTTTAAGGTCAAAGCGATTTATAGTGTTTCTACTGACGTAATCTGTGTATAATTTCAACCCCTTACAGCGTGTTAAAGAAGCACCCTTAAGGGTGGGGGTGGACGTACGTTACAAGAAAATAACGCGAATACAACCAAGATTGGAGTAAAATCCAGGGTTACTAATGTAGCCGAGTTTAATTATGACATTCAACTTGCCATTTAACCCCCAGGGGCGGGGGTGGAAATTTTGAAACATGCAAATACGGCTGAAATTTACGTGGAATAAATATTTGTCGGGGACAATGACATTGATAGTATTTCTTCCGATGTTGTTCGCGTATAATTTCAACCCCTTTCGGCATGGGAAGGGGAGAACTCTTAGGAGTGATGGTGGAAGCACGTTAGATAAAAATAACACAAAACAACCTAAATTCGAGTCCAATTAAGGGTTATGGATGCCGCTGAGTTTATTTATGACAATCTGGGCAGCGCGCGGGGGTGGGTGGTGTTGGGAGGCGCCGGACGGAGGTTAGCGGGGGTAGAAAATTTCGAACATGTCAACCGGCCGATTGTTTAGTCGAATAAATATACTTCGGGGTCAGTGAAACTCAATATTTCTTTGCATGTTGCCTGTGTATAATTTCAACCCCTTTCGGCTTGGGAGGGCAGAACGCTTAGGGGTGTAGGTGGAGGGTCGTTTCGTTTAATTATGTCATTCAACTTTTTGTTTAACCCACATTTGAGGGGGTGGACTGGGGTGGTAATTTTAGAACAAGTTAACACGGTCGATATATTCGTCGAAAGAAACTGTTTCGGGGTTCAACCAGCATGGGAGGAGAGTACATTTAGGGATAGGGGTCGATGTTCGTTACATAACAATAATGCAAAAGTAACCGAGTTTGGAGTCAAACAGGGGGGGGGGGGGTTATGGATATATGACAACTCGGGCAGCCAGATAGTGTAAAATATAAAGGTTCTCTGTTAACAAGTGGCAAGATGAATCAACCATGTTAGTCCGTTTATTAATTAATCCGATATTTAATCGATTTTATGGCGTCATGTGTTTGTGTGGCTACGATTTCGGTTCTATCATAATGCCACGTTCTCGCTTTACAGGTGGTTAATTCCCAATCCTTATAGAAAAATTGTAAAGCCGACGAAAGCCCCATTTGTTGGCTACGGTCGTCAATTGGCTACGAAACAAACCTTTGTCCACTTCCACCGATCACACAGATTTATCTCTGTGAGAAATCGTGAGTTGTTTTATTCAGGAAGCCTACGGATAACTCTCGCTGCTTGCCGAATAGTGAGGCGAACTGCCGAAAAGCGAAAGATCTGATACACTCTCCGAGTCGATTGACCGTTGTACTATTCATTAAGCTAATGAGGGGACGGTCTCAGCTCCGGGGTCCACAAAAGCTCAGCTCAGCCGCTCCGTGCAAAAATAATTATGCCGACTAGCTCTTGCTGGTTAGCCTCTTTGTAATCAACCCTGATCGTTAATTTACAAGTGTAATTTTCAGGTTACTAATTTATTATTAGCAATCATAACGAATTTACGTTTCTTTGAAGACAGGTAAAAGGAGAAAAATGTTGCCGCGGAAAAGAAGAAGTGCCCTAAGGCGTAAATCTCTGGCCCGCCCGTGAAAGGCTTTAAAAGAAGCTTCACAAATAAGGTTTGTAAAAAAGAACTTCCAGCAGTGCTTCAATCATAAACATGGTCGTCCCTGTACTTTATAAGGTGCTGCGGAGGCGAAGGAAGTTTCAGAGAAACGATTTCCTACTTTCCGTCTACGTTCATTTTCAAAGTAGCGTTGCAATGAAATAGATACAATGGTTCTATTTTTAATAACAATACTCCACAGCCAATTTACAAAATTAAATTAGGCACGCGAACGCAACCGAGAATCGCACGAAGCTTCCAAACCGTTTACCTGTTACTCTTATAACTCTAGTAATGCGTTGTGACAAACAAATGTCAACGCTTCCTCGATTAGCGAGTTATAAAAAACACCACTCAACAAAGAAATTGACAGAACTGATGGGAGCAGTGACGTCCGCTCAGAGAAAAGAAAATGGTGTCGGTGAAAAATAAACTATATACTTGGTATGACACGCAACTGAGTTAAATCGTGAGTTCATCAGCATAATAGGAGAAGGTTGATGAAGACTGATGGAATAAAACCCAAGGCAAAGCTCAAATCACAAGTCTCTCGTGTCGAGGCTGACAGGCGAGACCCAAAACTGGAACAACCGTTATCATTGCTTTGATGGGGAGAGAATTAATGTCCCTTCAGTTTGTACAATTAGAGAACCTAATTACTCCTCTAATTACTGACGCTCTCAGAGTGAAATTGAGATTAAGTTCAGAGGCCGCGTCATGTGTTAAACGCACCCTAGTCAGCTTGCTGCTCATATTTTCTGCAATGTTTGTAGATGAGAGCGGAGCCGGTTTTACGAAACTGGACGAGATATTGCGTTTTAGGCTACTATTGTAGAGTTCTGATGTTTGAGATGAGCGGGGCTCCACCCGGGTCCAATTGCAAATTGAATCTGCCCACCAGCAACTTTTCAAATAATTTTCTAAAAATGTAAACTCCAAGTCTCAATTTAATATCGAGGCACAATTAATAAACATGTAAGGAAAAAGGCCATTATGGTTATAAGTTTGTAGATCAGTCTATACATTTTAGTCTGTGCAAGGAAATCTTTCATGATGTTGGTGGGCTTAATGATCTCTATTAAAAATCTGATTAGAAATTAATAAAGTAATAAACTGACTCAAAATAATAAATGCATAACCCGGCTGGAAAAATACTTTATATGGAAATAATTAACACAAATGTCAGCATTTAAAATTTGTTAATATACAAAACTGATTTTCATTGATCCCCCCATTTGACGCATGAAATATGATCACGAATTTATAAATAAGTGACGAACTCAAAATAATATTTAACCCTGCTCAAAAAATGCGAGAACGTTTACTGACAATCAATCTTTATCCGGAATTAATTAACACAAATGTTTATAGTATGTTCCTAAACAAAACAGGTTTTTAATCATCCCCATTTGACGCATGAAATCTGATCAGGGCTTTATAAATAAGCATCTGACTAAAAATATTAACTATTTAACGCGGTTTGAAAAAGGCGATAATGTTTTATTGACAGTCAAACTATATTTAGAATTAATTAACAGAACTGTCAATATGCAAAATTTGATAATAAACAAAACTGTTGTTTTTAGTGGTCCCCATTAGACTAATTAAATCTGAACAGGAGTTAATAAATGACTAAATCAAAATAAAAAATATTTAAACCGCTTGGAAAAAGGCGAGAATGTTTTATTGGCAGTCAAACCTTATTTTGAATTAATTAACACAACTGTCATAATTTGTTCCAAGGCAATGCAGAATCCAAATTATGTTATTAATAAGGCTTAATTTAAACAAAATTTATTTTCATGGAAAAAGTAAGTTTAGGCTTACATTACGTGAACTTTTTATCGGAATAAGAGAAAGAAAAATCCAATCACTAGAAAGTAATTAAATAGAAAAAGGTTTTATTTTCACGTCTGTTTTATATGAAAAATATAATGCAGTTATTGATCAGTTTCAGACAGTTTATTTAAATTAATTCAAAAACAACGTTTCGGTACGTATTTGAACCTGCTTTGGGTATTTACGAATAATCGACAACTGTTTGACAAAATATTTAATAATTTCACTAAATTTGAAAGTTTTCCGAGACTCCTCTTGACAATATAAACAATTAAATAAATATATCACGTTAAATAGTTTTTAAATTCGGTGAATATTCGTAAATACCGGAAGAAGGTTCAAATACGAGCCGAAACAGTTAAACAAACTGTTTGAAACTGATCATTAACGGCATTATATTTATAAAAAATATGCTTAATTTGGTTTCAGAACAATTAAATACTCAGAATCTTTCAAGAATTTAATGATTATTGTAACGACTATTATATTAAAACAAAGTATCGAGGGATGAATACAGTTATGACATTGTCACAAAACATTTTAATTTGGAAATGTTTGAGCATAGCGCGCGAAAATCTTTCAAAGGGTTTGTGTATAATGAGCTTAATGATCCCCATTTGAGGCATGAAATCTGATCAGAAATTTATAAATAAGTGACTAACTCAAACTCGCTCAGTGTTGCAACTATTGTATCGCTGCGATAATTTTGCGATTTATTTGTGCGCATCGAACTGAATAAATAAAATTCCCGTAATTATGTCCACATTGTACCCATGAGATAATCCCCTGAACCATTTCCACGCTCAAACCTTTTAGTGCCCAGATTATACACCCTGATGCCAGCACATCAAATTATTTAATTCTCATATGTGACGTTAAACGAAAAAATAATAATAAAGTTAATTTTTAAATCACGTCGGTCAAAAGGAATCCCTTCACACCTGTCATACAACAAGGCTTCCAATCAAAAAAAATCAAGTGTAACTTAGGTTGAAAAATTATAGCATTAGACGAAACGTGGTTATATATTATACTAAACATAATAGGTCATAATCGGATGATTATATTTCGTTAAGGGACAAGAAGAAAAACGTTAGAAAAATAATTGGTCGTTGCATCTTTATGCCAATGAGGTGCTACTGTGACGGATAAGAGACCTCAAATGAACTTCAATATTTTGTATCGTCACATTCTTTTGAGGAAAGCTCCATCAGAAAGAGAGTAAACTGAGAAATATACGAATATTTGTTCGTGCTTGACGTCAGTGGAACTCTTATTACACGGGCGAATAGGAACAGAAATGTCGATAATAATGTAGACATATATTTCAAGTATAAGAACGCTACGAGCCATTCTTTTGGTCGGGCAGTTTCATTAAATGCGAGGAAAAGCATATATTTTACACGTAACGTTTCTGCACTTATTGAAATGTATGACATTTGCGAAACATGGAAAAATGATTAAAAAATGGTTAATCAGGATGTTTTTCAAGTAACTTGCAATTGTTTTTGCCATGCATTACCGTAGTGCAACGTTTTCACGTCAATTGAATTGCATACTGCAGGTTATTTTTCGACATTGTCTTCATATTCGTTAAGGCACTTGTCGCTTCGTGGGACGAGTTTGAATATTCCCTCATATTAAAAACGTTGTCCTTGCGTTGTTCAGCCACGTTGTCGGTCTCCTTCAAATAATGAAAAAAAGGGTGAAAGTCCCTCCAAGAGAGTCGGCTTTCTTCACAACTACGCGCAAGCTGTTGTAGCACTTTCGCTGCGACATCATCGACCACCCTCCTTACATCCTAGTCCTCGCTTCATGCGAATTTCACCTTTTCCCTCGCTTGAATATGTACCTAGGAGGCTGACAGTTAGCGACAAGTGCCTAAACCGATATGGAGACTATACCGAATAGTAACCTCCTGTATGTAGTATCGTGTGGATGTCTTGGCTGTATGAATTAAAATGTACACCTTGCACTGCAGACTTTGTAACCTCAGTTGATGTACATCCCATGTGTAAGACTTTCATATATTCTTCAAATATTCTTACCTGAATTACATTAATTTTTTCTTTTATATAAAAACCTGTTTTATTTACAAGTAATATATTTATCATTTATCTGCGAATGAGTTGGATGCTCTATAGTTATAGAAGAGTTTTCAAGGACATCAACCATAAATAGCAGCGCATCTATAACCACGGCGGAAATATATGCCACATATATGGCAACAATACGATGCATGGAAGAACCAAACAAGCATAATTTAATACTAACAGACTCTCTGGCTGCAATAAATACAATAACCAACACAAATATATGGTATGGCACCGTCAATAAAAACAGAGAAAATCTTATGGCTATTCTAAACAGAAATTAATAAGGTAATGATAAGATGGATACCGGCACACAGAGGAATAGAGGGAAACGAAAGGGCACACAAAACTACAAAGAGTGAGGCATTTCAACAAAAGAATAAAACTACAGTCAAATATGCACTAAAAATGATGGGGGGCAAGCCTATGCCAGTATACTGAAGAAAAAAATGGCAGAAATGTAGAAGAGGAAGGAATGAAGGGATTTTGCACAAGGCAGTTGACAACTTCAAGGAAATATCCTACGCTAGCAATCTGTCACGGAGACAGAAGGTGGTTGTTGCTACGTTGAGAAATCTTCATTCTAACCTCACGCACTCCTATCTATTCTATAGATCACCAGAACCTGCATGTGACGTATGTCAGGCTGCCCTGACGATCCTGCATATCCTCTACGACTGCGTAAAGTACGACAGGACTAGAAAAGCCAAGATTCAGAAATACACGAGAAGGGAGATATGTACCTCAGCAGCGGCAATAAATAACCTGCTAAAGTTTAGCAAGGAAACCGGCATTCAAGATCTAATCTAAATAGACAATGAATCTGAGACTAAGAATAAAATGTACAGTTCATATCAACTAATTGTAACAATTTCATGTAGTAGGTACGGTAAGTGGCCAATGACTTTTATGTTACCGCGACTATAAACAATAAATAAAATTAACAGTCAATCTAAAATTTGATAAATGATTAAAAAAATGCAATTTAAAATAATTTTCAAAGTAATACAGTATATTATTCGTTAACTTTAATAATTTAAATCGAAGATAGCAAATCACACTTCAGTGACTACCCATTAACACTTAAAATTCATCCGAAAAATAATCGCTGAACACTTGTTTGAGAAGTTGGCAGGCTTGAAGGGACTCTGCAATGATTTTTTGACGAGCTCCGGATAAAGGTCAATGCCTTTGATTACAATCACCTTTAATCTCGCCACATGCTCTGTTGCACTGCAGTCGTCCTCAATAAGTTTGTCTATTTAGTTGCGGTCTTTATTATGTATAGAGAAAATTCGACGACTATTTTCTCTTATCCAATTCTTCTAAATCTCATTGTTTTCCGAATGTATAGGCCTATTTATTATAGCACAGGTTGGCTGTGAGAGTTTAACAAATGCTGACTCTTCAGCCAAATCAATTATTAATTCCCTTTGATTCGCCATTGGAAGTATGTTTCTGTCGCACTTAATAAGATTTCATACTAGAATCAACATACACTCCATCAAGGAGTTTGTGTTTTGAAAAGGCTTTTCTTTCCGTTTTTACACGGATAAATGAATTCCTGACCCATCATATCATCCAAAATATTTATAGTCTACAGTGGTCCTTCATAACAATCCGTAGAGTTAAATCAGCAGCTGGAAGGATTGTCAAGATATTAGTTTGTTTCTTTTTTTAAAAAATAAAATAGTTTTTATATATTTTACTTTATCCTATTCTGCTTTGGGTCTTGTGTCCAAGCAGGTGCTATTTGGTCTGGTAATCTTTGAAAAAAGATCCCGTTACTTCGTAATTTTTCCACAACTTCTGCAATTTTTCCTAATAGTTTTATTATTCGGTCATTCTTTAACACATCTCAACTGGCCAATTGAAGAACGTAAATCCCAAAAACTATACATTGATGGCAAAAAAACTTTTATTTGGGTTTAGAATCAGAATGATGCTATTATCATTTCGAAGTTTGTTCTACACTGATGCGAGTAGACTGTGCTGTGCTTATAACTAAAGGACGTACAGCATCCTGTACTACACCATGCTTCCAGAAATCCTTTATTATTTAATGTGAACGTAACAGTGGTGTCACAACATGCAAAAGCATCACAAGTCCGTAGCGGAAAGTATAGTGATTGTAATCATATTTCATGGAAAATATAAAATAAATATATTGTAATAATAGTTAGAGGCAATTAGAGAATTAATAATTGGAAATTTGTAGTAAATTGTTATCGGCGAGAATATAAACACAACAATGTACAGGCGGGCCTTTGTCGGCGACCGTTTTAAAACTCCTGGCTCACGGAGGCAGTCACTGGCAGATTTTCATCGAGTAAAGAGTGGCAGGCAAGATTTCATTAAGAGTTGAGTTGAACACAGAATTTCATCGAGTAAACGTTGGATATAGAATTCGATCAAGTAAAGGTCGCAGGAAAAATTTCAATAAGTAAAGCTGCGGGTAGAACTCCAACCAGTAAAGTCAGTTATAAATTTCGTCGAGAAAGAGTGGATAATATTCTGATTGAACCTTAATCAGAACGAGAACTACAATATTTGCTGGAGAGAGAGGGATTTAATGCAGAGGTCCACAGTGTTGTATGGAGTAATCGTTCCAGTTGATAGATACAAAAGTTTTGGACAGTGATTTTGAAACAAATTAAATTCTGTGAAATTATGGCCTGTTATATGAGAATAGTGTATAGTGTGTCAAAGAGCCCAAAACGAATGCCCGGTACCAGTAAAGAAACTGTAAGTAGAGAGAGAAATTTTATAAAAGTTATTTGTAAACGCTAAATAAGGATCAAATCGTCAGATTTCGGATTCACGTTCATTTTGTTGTTTAATTCTAATGTTGTAAAATGTGATTGTTAATTTGAATGTAAAAAAGGTTGGTTCTTTATTTAAAAGGCCCAAATAAACGACCCTAAGATGAGAGTAGATAAGTTTGTAAAATAGTAAGGGCGCGAATGTAAATAAATCACATCAAGAAATTTTGTTATTTTACTTTAAATAAATTAATTGTTTCTGAGGTATAAATTTTGTAAATTATTTAACATTCTTTCATTTTAAATATTAATAAAATAAATTCATCCATTAATTATCCATTGATTTACTTAATTTCTTTGTTTATTACATTTTGGTCTTCAACGTGTTGTCAATCAATTAATTACTTTAATCCTGTTAATTATTACAATATATTTCGGATTAGTGGAGCAGTACTAATTTCCGAGCTCCGACTCCACTCCTTGCTCCAAGTAAAAAGCCGTTGTTGCACCTGCTGCATGCTCCTGCTCCAGCTCCGCTCCATAGCCCTGTTCATAAGTCACAGTAACTCACAGACACATGAATCCTTAGTAACAACGATACTGAAACATTACGTACGTTTAAAAGAAAAATTATCAGGGAATATATGTAGATCAATTAAGGAAGAAATATGGAGGATATGGAATGATGAAAAGTGAATAAATCCTAAGAGAATATACAGTTAAATTTGTGAAATCTCGTCCTGTCTCATGGCTGGGGTACGTAAAAAGTACAGTAGTGGAAAGAAAGCCCAAGAACATATTTAAAAGTGAAATTCATGGTGTTGCATGGTGTTGCAAGACACAGAGATATCATTTTCCCAGTCATTTATACCTACGCGTCCAAATTTTCAAAAGGAGTTGGTTGCGCTACAGTAACGACAGGCAAAGAAAAATTTATCGCTGTAAATCATAATGCAACGATCAGTACAGCATAATTATACGCCATCTTCATGGCCACGGAACTGTGTCTGGAAACACCCGAGGCCAACAACATCATCTTAACATACTCCAAGGAGCCAAAGCATAGAATAACCAGTACAGTGCACAGAAATGGTTGCATAAATCCAATTAGAGGGAATATAACGAAAATCCACGGAAACGGCAACCAGATCACTATAGCCTGGCTTCCGGCGCATAAGGATACGACAGGGCAGATCTCCTAGCGAAGATGGAAGCCGATCAGAAGAACCAGTAAACTGCCGGTCTGCACCAGCAGGGACTGTAGAGTAGGGCTCTACAAGGAACTGGAGGAAAAGTGGAATAGACCAGTGAAACCAGAAGATTGTGGAGACATCCTCAGAAATATCAGCAGCATCAAAGAAATATCGCACCCTAAAGAACTATCTCTAAGGCAACAGCTTGTTGTAGCCAGAATAAGAACATTGCACTCCAGTTTCACTCATTCATTCTTGATTTCGAGATCTCCGCAACCGGTATGCAGCTCATGCAAGGAGCCCACAACAATTCCTCATGTCCTCTTTGACTGCCGCAAATATACCGCGACAGAAAAAGATCAACAATAGCCGACCATTCAATGATGGAGATCTACAACTCACCAACAGCCATATACAACCTTATAGAATTTACTAGGAAAATTGATTTATATAAAGTAACTTAAATGTAACGCAAATATAAAACGTAACAGATGTAAGTGCTACAATAAATTGTTGTAAATTTTTAAAAAAAAGACGCGGTAGAGCATGGAAAAGATGGATGGTGGGTAAAGGTTCAGAGAAGAGATGAATGAAGGCGTCGGGCTGCAGTGCTTTGCAAGGAGAAGACAATTTATTCCGATAACCTAGCATATCTCCCGCTGCATGACTAATCTAATTTTAAGTTTTTATTGAGTGGTGGCTGGATTCTAGAAGACTCCCTTGTTCGGTGGATGTTAATATCCAGGCGCGTTTACACCAAACGCTGTCACCATTTTTTTTGTCACCAACAATGTTGAGCAAATAAAAGTTGGCAACAACAACTCTATATTCTCACCAATTTGTTTATATTCAATAGGAGGTTAAAAAAACAAAAATTAAAAAAGCGCTATTGGTAGCTCAAAGGAAGGTTCTCATATCAACCCTAAGAGCATATAATACAACTCCCATTGAAGCCCTACAAATAATCAGTAACTCCACCCCCCCGCAATACACATATTAGCCAGAGCAAGAGCGGCCATACGAGGGTGGTCTGAAAAGTTTCCGGCCTCAACGAGAAGTTGGCAGCACTAGTAAATAAAAGCTATTGAATTTCGTTGTTCATCTGTTGGCAGTTACTCACCAAAGTTTCAGCCATTTTGGACGCGCAGTTGTTACGTAACAGTCGTTTGAGTGAGTTAATGTGAGTGTTTTTGTGAAAATGGAGATAATCGAGTATCGAGCTGTTATTAAATATTTGTATTTGATGGCAATACGCCTACACAAATCAAAGATGAGTTGGATTCTTTGTATGGGGACACTGCACCACCATTTACCACAGTGAAAATTTGGGTAGCTGAATTTAAACGTGACCGTTAGAGCTCGGGAGACGATGAACGTTGGGGACGTCCAAAAACTGCAACTACCGACGAAAACATACCCAAAGTTCACCAAATGTTGCTACACGACCGCCCAATTCAAGTGAGAGATAGAAGAGGTCATGAGAACGTGTTTGTCACATATTAAATCAACATTTAGGCATGAGAAAGCTGTCCGCGCGTTGGGTGCGCGTTTGCTCACGTTAGACCAAAAACGTGTTCGAATGAACATTTCCAACGCTCTGTTGGCTAAGTTTAGGCGCAATAAATCCGAGTTTTAGCGCCGATTAATTACTGTAGATGAAACTTGGATACGTCATTATACGCCCGAAACAAAAATACAGTCCAAACAGTGGACTGCAAAAGGGGAACCGGTTCCAAAAAAATCAAAAACTGTTTTCTCGGCTGAGAAAGTGATGGCGATAATCGTGGAGTTATTTTAATTGATTATAAAAATTGATTATAAAAATGAAAATATATTACACGAGCCTCATTACTCGACAAGCTGAAGGCAGAACTTGCGGAGAAACGGCCACATTTGGAGAAAAAGACAACGCACCGTCACACACCTCAGCGGTTGCCATGGCGGAAATCCACGAATTACGGTTTGAACTGCTTGACCATCCAGATCTAGCGCCAAGCGAATTCTTCTTGTTCCCTCATCTAAAAATTGCGCTCAGAGGACAGAGATTTTCGTCAAATGAAGAGGCAATCACCTTCGTGAACATTTATTTTGCAGAGAAAAACGCCGAGTACTTTTTGGACGGGTTACAGAGATGGGAGCATCGCTGGGAGAAGTGTGGAGAGTTACAAGGAGAATATTTTGAAAAATAAAAATATCTTCTATCATTGTTGGGTCGGAAACTTTTCAGACCACCCTCGTATACTGGATAAAAAAAAGAAATATTTGAAAATGCATTCAACGTAACGAAAAACGGAGCGGATACTGAAATATCAATAAAAGAAGGGATGGAAGAAGAGTGGAGCATGAGATTGATAGAGTCTAAACAAATCAAAAATCAAGAGGCAAAACCATCAAAGAAATTATCCAACATGTAGACAGAACTAAAATTAATGGAAAAAAGAAAACAAGAAATAGAACCTGGAAATAACTATATATAAGGTTTTTTAGGGCGGTGAAAGTCCCCCACTACCTTAGATAACTGGGCGTCACGGATTTGAATTCAAAGATGCTAGAGGGCTGAGCAAAAAGAACTTCTCTCCAGCAGCTAAGGTTTTACCTTCATGGCCGGAGATCCTACTCCTTAACCAATATAAACACTAGAGAGCGACGGCATTCCCGGCGAATCTGTTGTAGATAAAATTCCCGCTCCGCCATCGTCATCAGTTAACCTGATGACCAGTTAACCTGATGACGATGGCGGAGCTTGCCGTCGAAACGTTGTTATTCTACAAACAATTGTCCCGGGTTGAGACCCGAGAATTTTATCTGGAATATAAACACTTTTCCAGGTAATACCTAAAAATTGAAAGATCTGAACAATAATCACAAACGCAATAAGAAAAAAATCAACTGAAGAAATTGTGAATCTCTGCGAAACCAAAGATTGGTACAGGCAGAGAAAATGATAGGACTTACGGGAGTAAAAAGAATGTTGGTATCAAGACAAGGCAACATGAAAAAAAAACTGTTTCCAACAGATACACTAGGACTCATAAAAAAATGTGGCAGCATTGTTGCCACCACCTGTGTACACGCGACTTTTTCCCAGTTTCAAATCCACTATCCTAACATTTTCCGCCAATCACAAAATTTTAATTCTCATAATTAAGAAATAACCCAATTTTAAGACAAAATATTTCATTTATTTAATTTCCTTCCAGATCATAGTCATATTCAATATATATGTATATATATATATATATATATATATATATATATATATATATATATATATTGTAATAATTAAAAAATATTACATTTAAAAAAATTATTAATATCTTGTCAACACGTTGTAGTCGTCAAAATATAATGAATAACTGAATATTTAATTTAAAATGAAATTTGCCCACATTGTGGAACCAATAACTTAATAATCTAAAAGATGGGCTTTAATTAAAAAAATTATTATTATTTATTTAAACAAATTTATTCTTCAAGGTTACAAATTTTATATTTTAGAAAAAAATCTAAATACTCTTTTTCGTAGGGTCTTTACTGGGTTTGATAGAAAGAAACAAATCAAGATTACAATTAAAGAATTTACAATTTAAACAATTTGAAACTCACTGAATATGGAATAAAAATAAACGAAAATTAAATTAAAATTTACTGTTTACAAAACATTCATTATATTAGTTCGTACTGTCCTTTTTGAACCAGACTTAATGATTTCAAATCTTGGGAACACACTTCACTAAAAGGCCATTATATGCTTAAAATTGCACATTCACTTTCACCAACACACACATTAATCCTTTCCCATCTTCAGACTCCAGACTCCTCTCTTATGGACCACCGCTGTTTCGCCCGCAGCCACCAGTCAATCAGTCACCATTTCCGCAAACACCCAAGATGTACATCCAACAAAATACCAGAGTTATTTTATCTGCTGCAGAATTCTTCAAACTATAGAGTCGCCCAATAATGTTTCTTTCTAAATCTGACTATGCAGATAGACTCTTTACAATGCTTTATAACTTTTCTCTTCCTATCGTCCCAAGGCTTCCTCTCTCTTTCACGATTACCATCCAACTAACTCTCCATCTACATCCTTCTCCCTTGAGATCGGACACACAACTAAACTATTCGCTTCTCATCCCTCGCCAGAAAAACGCTAACTCTTGGCTTTCCCACGCTCGGTTCTCACGCTCGCTTTTCCCACGTTCTTTCTCCGTTCTCTGATATCCAGTGCCGCTGTCAATCACATATTATAAACCAAACAATCCATGGTCTCTCTAACTTAATATCAATAAGAGCCCGCAGCGTCTGTCGTTCTTTGATATCAGTACATCTAAACAAAACATTGTAATTTTAAACAATTCGTGGTCTCTCTAATTGAATATCAACAAAACCCGCTGTCACTCCGTCCTCTGAGATTAATACAGATAAACAAAACATTGCATTTTTAAACAATTCGTGATCTCCCTAATTTAACATCAATAAGAGTCCGCTGTCACTCCGTCCTTTGAGATTAACGCCGATAAACAAAACATTGTAATTTAAATAATTCTTAATTAGTATTACAATATATATATACACTATTTACATATTTAAAATATCAATACAATTATTACACTTCTAGTGCATATATCCCCCAAAATGGTCAGCATTCCACTTATTTATCATCAACGAGTAGTTTTAGAGAATTTTATTCTCTTTCCAACGCATTACCTGGCTCTAAGAAAACCATCGGGAAATATAGCAAACTGCATTCTTTTCGAAAATGTCGTAAATTTGACGAACGATTTATATCACTGAGTTCGACTGAATTTCGTAACTGAAATACAACCATTCTATGCAGAATTGTATGCTCTGCAATTTACTACTGTTAATTATTTCCATAATGCTTTTGCTATTCGCGAAAATCTGAAAAGAAGTGCAAAATTTCGTGGCTTTTATGCCTTCCGAATTGGAAAACTTGGTTTTTCACGAATGGCCGCAACATATACAAGTTCGAAATAAAAAATACCAGAGTCCTTTTCTTTTCTGGACATAGCTGCTGGGCTACTAAGAGACAAAATGCAATGGTATATGTAAAGTGATGAAATATTAGCGAGACAGTATGCAGAGTAATAATACACCCCCCCACCCCCTCTCCCCCGCGCTCTGGAACTGATTTACCACCAGCTAGAATACAACAACCTGTCTTCGCCACCAGTTACAGAATTCTAGGAAATTTGGCCCGCACGGGAACTGTGAAGTAATTGCAAACTTTGTATGAAGTCCCTGAAAGATATAATTGGGTCCTGAATTCGCCGTTGAAGAAGAGTCTCTGAATTATCAACGTCGAGCAAGGAAGAGTGTGAACAAAATTATTCATGAAATTTTTTTAAATATAGATTTAATGTTTTAATATAATATTAAAACTCAATAGCTGTTAGATCTTTTATGAAACCCTATTCTAAATGGTGTATAACTGCTTATTGTTCAAATAAATCAGTACTGTCATTAAGGAAATCGTTTTTCTTGTTTGCAACCAGATATGTCCCGCTGGACTATAGAACTTTCTGAGGCGGCAATTTGCTTCCTTAATTATGTAGGTAAAGAGGGAGCATTTTTATCGGCAAGCTCACTTTTATTGCATTAGACGAGAGACACGTATTTCGAGAGCTCGCCGAGTCGTAAAACGGCGTTTTTGAATTCTCACACTGAATTGGAAGATTTAAGACGTTAAGTGTTTTGAGCTAAGTTATGTGAAATCGTCCTCAAGGCGAACCGCAGAAACGTAACTTAACATTCCTCTTATAACTATCAAGAAATAGCCATGTTTTCACAACGCACTATTTTTTTTATTGTAAAACTATTGCGTGCGTCAGTAACCACGGCGTGAGGCGCAGATAAACACGTACACTACAACGCGGGGAGCGGGTAGTACCTGCGAAGAAAGACACTAAACTGGGCCGCCAAGAAACATGACGTGGAATTTATCCGTATACCCAAGATTCAATACAGTGTTTCATAAAACGTAGGCGTCACTGCGCTGCGTTCGCACCCTGATAAACCCTCGCCTTCTCTAATACCTTGCAATCTTCAACGGAATTATTATACCCATATGATAAATAATCATAAAATGTATGGAAGCATGAGTTACACTAAAGTTTGTTGCTTCATTAAAAACTTGACTAGGGAGTTTAGGATAAAGAGAACTAAATCGTGCAAATAGCCAGTGTTACAATATTAACAGATTATAATGTTTTTTCCAACCTGTAGAGTAATTTCCCACTTAACATTATTTTTCGAAAATCGGCAGGCGACATATTTATTTGGAGAAACTTACCCAATGAGACGATGTTATTTTGCTTCTTGTTGCATCATATATATATATGCATATATATATATATTTCTTTTACGTTTCTTTACAACAAATTCGTGTAAATTGTGTTTTGATTAATATTGACAGCGCCGAGGTATTATAAAAGTGTGGACGGAATAAATATAAAAAAAGTTCAAGATAGAAAGAAACTAGAGTGTTGTCACGGCCAGTTGATTGTTATGAAAATCAGTGTGATCTTGTTGGTGCTGAAAATAATTTCTGAGGTGAACTTCCAGGGAATATAAATAGCATGTCGAAGTTGGCCGATGCATACCGAACACTACCGAAGTTTTGTTCTGCATCCTGCTCAGTTCTTATTGTCGAAACAAATTAATTTACGTAGAAAAGAATAGAGGAAAATAATTTTAAAGGCAGGAATAATAAAAAATTATATATCCATTGATAAATATTGTGTATATGTCTTGTTGTAAGCTCAGAAAAAAAAACCTTCTTTCAGCGTGTTACCACTGTCGTAAAGAAAGTAAGGTGAAATTTTCATTTAAAACTCCCAGGTATTAGGAAGGCAGGTAATTTTTTTCCTAGGTTGGTAGGACTGTCTATAATATTTTACAAACGTCTGTCTGTTAAAAGGTTTAATTATCTCCGAGTTACACGGGTTATTGTAAACAACCAAAAGTGAATTTTTCGATTTTTGCAATGGGTGATTTTGTTGAGCAAAGAACTTGCATCAAATTTTGTTTGCGGAACGAATATTCTTGTGCGGACACATTTAAATGTTGCGGAAGACCTTTGGTGATCAAACTATGGCACAAAAAAACGTTTATTAGTGGTACAACGAGTTCAAAGAGGGCCGACAACGCGTTGAAGACAAACCGCGCTCTGGACGACCATCAACGTCTACCGACGAGGGCCACGTCCACAAATTCAAATATTTGGTGCTTGAAAATCGTCGATGGATAATTAGAGATCTCGCTGATAGAGTTGGAATATCATTTGGCTCAGCCCAAACCAGTTTGAAGAATGTTTTGTGTCTCAAACGCGTCAAGTCTCGATTGGTGCCAAAATCACTCAATTTTTTGGGAAAAAAAAGCGTTTCGTTGGTGTGTGTGAAACTTTGCTGTCTGACTATCAGGACCACTTGAAATGCATCATTACTGGAGACGAGACTTGGATTTACGCATACAACCCTGAAACCACTGACCAATCCAACGAATATCGTGCAAAAGGTGAAGCAAGACCGAAAAGACCACGGGAAAGTGGATCACAAATCAAGGTCATGTTGACAGTTTTCTTTGATTATCGTGGTGTGGTGCACTATGAATTCCTTCCGCCGGGCCAAACTGTCAACAAAGAATATTATTTGAGCGTTATGCGTCGTATGCGTGAAGCTATTCGTTTGAAACGGCGGGAATTATGGGCGAACAACTCTTGGTTCCTTCATCACGATAATGCACCATGTCATACTGCATTGGTTCTTCGCGACTTATTTGCCAAAAACTCGACTCATATCGTTCCGCAACCACCGTATTCGCCTGATTTGGCTCCGTGCGACTTCTGGCTATTCAGCAAACTCAAAAGGCCAATGCGGGGACGCCGTTTTGACACGATTGAGGAGATAAAAACCGAATCGAAGAAGGTCTTGAAGGCTATACCGGAAAAAGACTATTCCGACTGTTTCGAGGACTGGAAAAGGCGTTGGAAAAAGTGCGTTTTATCGGACGGGGATTACTTTGTCAGGGATGAAATTGATTTGGAAGAATAAATAAATAATTTATATTTGATAAATAAATTCACCTAATTTTTGTTCACAGTGGTATATATAAGGTTTTAATTTACCTAATTTCTGGAATTGGATCAACGAAAGAATCATTAACTTTCCGAAACATATAAATATTTTCTACCTAAAGATATAATAATCAGGTCGCATCTCGACCTCAAAACTAGAATTCATGCACGGACATATCTACAAAAATCTGATGGTTATCAACAGGAACGATCTTATTCAACGGCTGTACTCTGTCGAAACGAAATATTACTGCCTATCTTTTTTTTTCTATCTAGTTCCTTTCCAACACGCGATGTTGTTCGAGTCATGACCGCCATGTCAATGATCAATCTTTCTTATTTTCGAAATTACACTATTTTTCAGCGTGATTATTTTACTAAATACTAAACAGCGTGAATTGAAAACTCATACGCTAATGTTGTTCTAAAAGTGCCAAAATATTACATTTAGATTGCTAATTTTCGACCGTCGCACTATATGTGTTGTGCACAATTATAAATGATACCGTTGCGTAATTAGATGTACTCAAATGGACGAGAAATGTGTAGGAAATCATTTGAAAATAATAATCTGCTGTTGTGATAGAAATTAATATCATGTTAAACATGTTAATTCACACGATATTCAACAAATTCTGTGTATGTGTCAGTATCATCAGTAGCAATCATTTCTAGCCTGATAGCAGTACTGTAATTGAGGGAGCGAAAGAAACCAATGTAACATATGTTTTTAAAATGAAATCGAGACTTTCTCTCAGGGTATTTTGGGCCATGCAGCAGTGACTCTTCTTTGAATGATAGTAGCTTTTTTCCTTGCGAACGTGAATGGAGCCTGATGTGAGCATTGGCTTGGCGTAGGGCACAACTCTCGGTTCTCAGACGGAATTAGTCGTCATGTCCCGGGAGAAATCGAAAGTGGTCGGCCCAAGTGATGTCGAGCTTCGCTCGCTGAATTGGAATTGGCGTTCAGTTACGGTGGAACTTATCTACCCTTAGCTGATCCATTAACACTAACCTATGATATCTTGATATTCTATTTTCCTTTGCTACCACTCATCGGCTGTCCTGTCTCGCTCTCGTCCATCACCACCACACGAATATTTCCCTACGACTGACTATTCTTTCTTCAAGACTGACTTTATTTTCTTTGAACTTCTCACGACGCCCTCCTTCGACAGTTCTTCAAACTTTTCTCTAAAAGGGGGAAAATACAGAAGAACGTTTTCTTAGCTACACGGAATCCTTTAATTTGGTATATTAACAAGTACTTACGGTTACAAGCAAAATTATTAAACTAAATCAGCTTAAACAGTTTGCGACGTCCTAATGATACATAAAAACAAAACGTTTCAGCATGTAAGAACCGTAGGTTAATCTTAGAAATTCAATTTGCGTAAGCCGGTTGTGCGTTGCATGTATTTCAAGAGCCATTCCTCTGTCTGTTGCTAGGAATATTCATCAGATTACGCAGAGAAAAGCCAATTCATACATAAAATTACGTCCTCCAAAGGACGATTTTACGCGAGGAATAATTTATCCCCAGAACTGTGCATTTCGAGTTCGACCTGCGAACCAGAATCGCAAATCAGCCTTTACATGTTGTCTTCCAATAACGCACCTTTACGAAGGAATCGGCAAAAGTTTAATGTTGAACGCAACGAATTACATGATGGCTTTACCCAGAAATAGCCTGCTTTTTTTAACATCAGCTTACGACCAACCATATTATTTTTCTGATAACGAAGCTAAAGAATAATGAAGATAAATGTTGCAATATTCGTGAATGTGGAAATTATATTTTTCCGTCCGGAAGTGAAGCATAAAATTAAAATAATTATTCTTCCTTGTGTCACTACGGAGTCTTAATACTACTCATTTAATATTAAGAAACCAAAGCAAATATTTTTCTAACAAGTTCGTTGTGTTTACAAAATTATTTTTCCTGTAAATTTGTTTTTACAACTTTCTTAAAATAATTTTTGATAAATCTCATAATGAAGAAAGTCATTATTCTAATTGTTAAAGTGCATTTAAAATACCAATTTTTAAATATAGGTATAATATTTCGAATTGAAAAAAAATTCTGAAATAGGCACAATACTAAAGATTTTTGAGTCTAAAGTAACTGTTTAATTGACAAGTTTAATATTCCATTTTTATTTTTATTTCGACATGTATTTATTAATACGATAAATATTGATACAAATGTAGTCAAATTTAGTTTAAATAAATCACACGAAGGTCTGTTATTGAAAACCTGCAAAATTTTGGCATTTCAGGACATATTTTACAACCGTTTAAAATTTATATTTCAAATAGTTTAGAATTTGAAAAAAAACATTTATATGAGATGAAATCGTAGTAGTGTCGGGTGCATCACATCTTGATCCATCATTGTTGGATATTTCTATAAATTATATGGAATTATGTATTTGTAATGTTAAATTATTGCTGTTAAAAAATATAAATCTGTTTAATGTAATACAGATCGTATTGGCTTTCAAGAATGCCTAAATAATATTTATAAATGGTGTAGAAAATAACATGAAATATAATATATCAAGTGCGGAGGAACTCGCTAGAAAGCGGGAAAACAAATTTTCAGAACATCCCAGTGATCTGCAGCGGGGCCCCTATAAACAGGTTACACACTTGGTTTCTACAGAGTCTGCATTGTAACATAAAGCCAGTTTAAAACAGCTGAGGCTTATTTAGTGAAAATGAAACGACTGTTCAATAGATTTGTATAGGTTTTGTGAACAAAGAACTCTAAAACAGTATAAAATTCTTCAACACTGATTTATTGTCACACGAGGGTCTGCATATTCATACAGATTTTTCTAAGGCTTTTGATTCTGTTATTGAAAAATTGCAAAATTTTGGAATTTCAGGACATATTTTACAACCGTTTAAAAATTATATTTAATATAGCTTAGAATTTGAAAAAAAAAACATTCATATGAGATGAAATCGTAGTAGTGTCAGGTGCACCACATCTTGGTCCATCATTGTTGGATATTTCTATAAATTATATTGAATTATCCATTTGTAATGTTAAATTATTGCTGTTAAAAAATATAAATCCGTTTAATGTAATACAGATCGTATTGACTATCAAGAATCCCTAAATAAGATTTTCAAATAGAAAATAACATGAAATATAATATATCAAAATGTAAATCAATCTCAAGAGCGAGAAACGTGATTTTAGCTTATAACATTGATGGTTATGTCTTGGAAAAGTTAATGTTATTAAAGACTTAGTGATATTATATGCCTCAAAAATGAAATTTGAAAAAATAATTCGTCTATAAATAAAGCTATGCAAACTTTAGGTTTTAATAGAAGAAATAGAAATTATTCCACTCTCCTATGACTATTAAAATGTATATGTATCATTGGTGAAACCAATATTAATGTTTGGATCTGACGTTTGGTCACCATTCAGTAATAAATTTATCAAGAAAATTGATACTGTACAGCAGAATGAATTAGTCAGACACATTTGCAAACCATAATTATAAAAATATTTCTAAAGCATTGAAAATCCCATCTCTGGAAAGTGAACGTTGCTCTAAAGATTTTAAAGTTTATTTTTAAGTTACTTGATAATGATATTGATTTTGGCGCTTCAGCGTCGAAAGGGAAAAAAACTAGGAATGTAAATAGCAACGACGATAACGTGGGGTTCTTGGTATCCATCCAGAGACAAATGAGAAAGCGCTATGAAGTTAAAGATAAAGTTTAATAAAGAAAAAGAAAACCTTAACTGATAAAGCCCAGAAACCTTCACACACAGATACGTCAGTAGCAAGGCTAACTCTTAGAGTGACTTTAGAAGTTGAGAAAGAAGCCACTCCCAAGTGCGGAGGAACTCGCTAGAAAGCGGGGAAACAAATTTTCAGAACATCCCAGTGATCTGCAGCGGGGCCCCTATAAACAGGTTACACACTCGGTTTCTACGGTGTCTGCATTGTAACCTAAAGCCAGTTTAAAACTTCTGAGGCTCAATTACTGAAAATGAAACGACTGTTCTATAGATTCGTATAGGTGTGTGAACAAAGAACCCTAAAACAGTATCAAATAAATATTGTCAGTCAATACATCAGAACGGTGCATCGGTTTCCAGCTTCGAATGAAGACGGAACCAACAGGCAGATCATGGAAGTCAACATGTCAACAGTAAAAAAAAACTCTGATGTATTGACCAACAATAAATAATAGACTGTTTTAGGGTTATTTGTTAATGGTCCTATACTGTTGAGGCTTCTCGTAACACGAGCTGATCGACATCCGTTCACATCTAAAGCGAAGTGAAATTCTCAGAAGTATACGGCAGTGAACAAAATTAATAAATCTATATCACAATTGAAACATATGTTTGTACTAAAACAACATAGAGCTCGTTATAGCTAAAACAATCCCAGCTACTTATTTAAATTAATTTAAATCTTTCTGTAATGTAGTAAAGCTAATTTTGCAGGTTTTGTGCAAAACAAATATGTATGCCTGAATCAACTTTATCCATTCTGTCATCGTACTAGAATTCGGCGACAAGAAATATTCTGTTAGTCCTAATTTCACCGAAAAATTTATCCTCTGGTGATTTTACTATATGTTTCTCCATGTGATATAAGTGGTATAATAAACTACCTGGAAGACAGGTAATTAAAAAAGTAACTGTAAAAGTTTTCTGTTAAATAATTTGAATAAAAATCTCAAGACTTTCTTATTCTGCAAAAGTTTAAAGTATTTATATTCTTGTAGCCATTTATTTTAAAGTTTCACCAAGTGTAGTGCTTTTTGATTTTTGACTGACTGTTCTGTATATATTCCCTGAAACAAGTTCTCGATTAAAAGAAAATCTAAGACGAGTAAATAAATTGTATCAGGTATCGAAAATAACAAAACCATTCAATCAGTTTCCATTATTACCTAACATACAATGTGTTCAAATACTACATTTCAAAATATATTAAAGTAAGGTATGTTGTGTGGCGAATATTCTAAATTTTTTGCCACACTTAATGCAGAGAAACAATTTATAAATTACTCGAGCTTGACTCCCATTGGCCAGATGCCAACGGAATGCTATAAAGCGCGTAAATTAGGCGTTGTAACGGCGAGTTTTGTAAATGTTCGTGTTAATGGAAACATGAGTGCGATATCCATGCAAATAAAATAATGTGTCAGTTCTACGGCTCATAAGACGAACTGTTTATTGTGGCTTAAATTTAACTACACACAAGAACACACAGTTCCTATTCTCGGGTCAGAATTCATATTTTTCAGCGAGTTAATCTGAAATATCACCATTATTTACCGAGGTGTTGGCCGTGTTCATATAGTTGCTGTTCAAACGTACAATCTTTAACGAAAATTAAAGGCATAAATTTATTTATACCAGTATATACAGTTGATACGCAAAACTTTACAGAGATAGTAACAACTTATCTTTTAACTTGAAAATTAATGAAATTATTCACCAGAATACAATAAAACTTCGTTTACATTGCATATAACAATTATTTTTCAGCTTCGTTCAAGGCTGTTGATGGCTAGGCCAATTAAAGTTTATCATGTATTAGAAAATGTTTATTTCAAAGGAAGTATCTAACATTTCAACGGACGTTCGGAAAGTTCTCGACACAGATTTGGCGCTAGTATGCCATAACTGCGTTTTTGTGGATGGCACACTATAAATTCTGAACGTTGTTCGTCATTTGTTTAATTGATTTAATAACGATAAATTAATAAATATAGGAGTTCCGGAAAGGTGGATATATGAGAAATTTTTAAATGATTAATTATAAATGGTTTAACACGGACCGCTGTAAACACAGATAAATTCGACTTCAAAGCAATCTTCACCATCGTTTTCATTTTTTTTCGAATTATTTAAAGGTACAAGACAGTTGATAGTGCAATTATGTAGATACCAACCAGTGGTTACAAAGATTAAATGTAATATAAGGTTTCAGACAGTAAAACAATATATGTTTCAATTTTCATTTACAATTAATTGAAGGGAAATATATCACGTACTAGGAAAAAGTGTAACAACAGAACTTAACACAATAAGTAGGACACATCAGATTATACATTGTGTATAACGCACCTGAATTCAAACACGGCGAACTTTCATTTTGGATTATGAGCTCTGAGAATTCCAATAAATCACTATTGTCCAGGTTGTAGAAGTATTGAAAGATCACCGATTAAAGATACGCGAGATTTCAAAGACATCGGTACTCACGTGGTTCTCCGTGATATAGGGGATAGTTATCGGGGAATAGAAAGGCGGAACAGAGAATCGAGGATGGGAAAAAGAATTCGAATTCGTGTATGCCTTCGCACTCAGACACAAAACTTAAAGTAAAATGATAAGATTTAATAATAGAAAAAATGGAAAGATCAAGAAGCATCTTAGGCGTGCGGTCAAAGAGCGACTTTGCCGATTTTTCAGAGCTTCTTGGGGATGGGGTATTCCTTCAATATATCAAACCAGAAGTGGAGATCCAACAGTAGTTACAAAATGATCGCCAAAAGCTAAAACGAGCGTCGAAGAGCGAATCTGCCGACTTTCCAGAGGTTTTTGGGGAGGGCGTATTCCATCAATATATCAAACCCGAAGTGGAGATCCAACAGTAGTTCCAAAATGGCCGCTAAAAGCTCAAACGAGCGACAAAGAGCGACTCTGCCGACTTTCCAGAGCTTCTTGGGGATGGGGTATTCCTTCAATATATCAAACCCGAAGGGGAAATCCAACAGTAGTTCCAAAATGGCCGCCAAAAGCTAAAACGAGCGTCGAAGAGCGAATCAGCCGACTTTCCAGAGGTTTTTGGGGATGGGGTATTCCTTCAATATATCAAACCAGAAGTGAAGATCCAACTGTAGTTCCAAAATGGCCGCCAAAAGCTCAAACGAGCGACAAAGAGCGACTCTGCCGACTTTCCAGAGCTTCTTGGGGATAAGTATTCCTTCAATATATCAAACCAAAAGTGGAGATCCAACAGTAGTTCCAAAATGGCCGCCGAAAGCTAAAACGAGCGTCGAAGAGCGAATCAGCCGACTTTCCAGAGGTTTTTGGGGAGGGGGTATTCCTTCAATATATCAAACGCGAAGTGGAGATCCAACAGTAGTTCTAAAATGTCCGCTAAAAGCTCAAACGAGCGACAAAGAGCGACTCTGCCGACTTTCCAGAGCTTCTTGGGGATGGGGTATTCCTTCAATATATCAAACAGAAGTGAAGATCCAACAGTAGTTCCAAAATGGCCGCCAAAAGCAAAAACGAGCGTCGAAGAGCGAATCTGCCGACTTTCCAGAGCTTCTTGGGGATGGGGTATTCCTTCAATATATCAAACCCGAAGTGG
This sequence comes from Zhengitettix transpicula, assembly GCA_037074705.1. Lineage (NCBI taxonomy): Eukaryota > Metazoa > Arthropoda > Insecta > Orthoptera > Tetrigidae > Zhengitettix > Zhengitettix transpicula. The sequence continues at coordinate 24,650,876 of CM073595.1, read as the reverse complement.
AAATCCAACAGTAGTTCCAAAATGGCCGCCAAAAGCTAAAACGAGCGTCGAAGAGCGAATCTGCCGACTTTCCAGAGGTTTTTGGGGAGGGGGTATTCCTTCAATATACCAAACCCGAAGTGGAGATCTAACAGTAGTTCCAAAATGGCCGCTAAAAGCTCAAACGAGCGACAAAGAGCGACTCTGCCGACTTTCCAGAGCTTCTTGGGGATGGGGTATTCCTTCAATATATCAAACCAGAAGTGGAGATCCAACAGTAGTTCAAAAATGGCCGCCAAAAGCTAAAACGAGCGTCGAAGAGCGAATCAGCCGACTTTCCAGATATTTTTGGGGAGGGGGTATTCCCTCAATATATCAAACCCGAAGTGGAGATCCAACAGTAGTTCCAAAATGGCCGCTAAAAGCTAAAACGAGCGTCGAAGAGCGGATCTGCCGACTTTCCAGAGCTTCTTGGGAAGGGGGTATTCCTTCAATATATCAAACCCAAAGTGGAGATCCAACAGTAGTTCCAAAACGGCCGCCAAAAGCTAAAACATTGTCCCTTTGAATTCTCACGCTAGCATCAAAATTTAAGGAGAAACTACAAGTGATTTTAGACAAGGTAAGCAGACAGTAGCCGCTACGGGCATCTGTTCTACTCATTTTGCATCATGGGTCCTCTTACACTTATCCTCTCCGAAGAAATACAAATTAAAAACAGTAATTTTATGATGATCTTAAAATATCGTTATAGTACAACATAATTAGAAATTTTTATATAAAAAAAAACTAAGCGTTTGATAACAGCTGACCAGAAATGAATATGTCTCAGTAAGGTTTTGCAATGGAACTTTCTTTTCGGGACGTTTAAAATAGTGATGTTGAAACGTGGATTCCTGAGTCGAAGCAACGTTTCCAAACTGTGGAGGAAAAATGAAGTCATGGCCTGAGATCTGGAATAGGTTATGAAGACAATCGCTGGAGACTTGTACGCAGCAATATTGGAGCAATTGAAGCAAGTCGTCAAGACAAAGCGACACACCGTTCCTTTTTCATCATGCGTCTCGAGTTGTTTCCGTTAAACTCCACGAATTGAATTGCTTCCTCATGCGCCAGATATAGCTTAAGAAGTTTCCGAAGCACTCCGGTGAACTCTGTTGCCTGCGTTCGTATTCTAAGCTCTGAAATTCGGCCGACGCCGGTAAACACACTCAAGGCCCTTTCAGTATACGCTGATGTACCGTCAACCTCATTAAGCTGGTTTGTACATCGTTATTCCTTGTCGGCGTGCCAGGTCAGCCGATTATTGTGTGCAAGCAATTCAAATGAGAAACCTTCCAAGGCTGATAAACACAATGTTTAATTTATTTCTGAGAATATGCCGTTCGTTGCAGTAGTCCTATATATGATTGTTTTGAAGGCAGTTGACGGTGATTTTTAAACGACAAGGGGAATGTTCTTTTTTGTGAAGGATAGTGTAGAGGCTGAGGTTTTGGAAGGAGAAAAACAAAATTACTTCCCAAACATTGGCTAGACTAATTACTACACACAGTGAAATGTTTTGTGCTTCTTTTGCGATTTTTGGTTTTATATTTATATAAAAAAATTTAAAATTATAAAAAAATTCATTTTTTCTCAGAATAACGACTTGAATTTGTGTATTATTTTTTGTTTGTGTACAAATTAATCTCATTTATGTTTAACAAAATTTTTCTTCATTACCAAATTTATGAACTAGGTTTACTCATCCTGTATGATTTACTCTGATTCATATATTATATTTTCTAGTCTTGTACTCTCCCCCATATTTTTTTTTAGCTTTTACATTTATGTTGCACATATACACTTATCTCGCACTTGATCCTAATCGACCAGGGAAACTCAGCTCCTAACAGCATCGCGTAATGAGCGGTGGTCCTGGGTTCGAGATATTTACTTCCTGCTGTTTTGAGATAATAAAATAAATAAAATTTTACTCGCTTCATTTTTATTATACTACACAGGGAACAGTTTTATTATAACATATAGTCAGACTTGAAAGACAGAGAACTTCCAAAGAAAAATATTCAAATTCTATTAATTAGATTTCCAAATAATAAATTTCTCAGAGAGACCAGAGTGATTCTACATACCTGTCATTTTGTAGTATTTAATATATTTTGAAGAATATAAGAAACTGTTATTCTGAATTACACAAGTATGGATATTTCGAACTAAGAATTGAATTATTATCGTAGCAAAAAATTTATTAATGTCTTCTGAAATTTCAAATACAACCAGAATATAAAAAAAATTTTTGGTCAAAATACGAATAATTTTTTGTATATTACTGTTTAAGTTTGATTTGGTTAAGGCCATATTTTAATGGAATGCATTTACAGATTTGATTTCTCACTGTAAGTCACTTATTTTTACTGGCGTCTTCCCGACGAAATGGGATTAGTTTTCTACGGATTTATACGACAGAAAACCGTGTCCTAGTATTAGAACACCATCCCATTGTGTTCAGCGAACAATTGGCGGAAACTGCAGACATATGAGAATGTCCTTCGTGCCCTTTACATAGACGGCTGTCAGCTGAATCGAACACTAATCTTTTCCGTATTATACATCACACTTACTACAGCAATGTAGACATACCATTGTGAACAAAAAGTAAGGTGAATTTATTTCTAAAATATAAATTCTTTATTTATTCTTACAAATCAATTTCATCCCCTTCAGAGTAATCCCCGTCCGATAAAACGCACTTTTCCAACGCTTTTTCCAGTCCTCAAAACAGTCGGAATAGTCTTTTTCCGGTATAACCGTCAAGACCTTCTTCGATTCGGTTTTTATCTCCTCAATCGTGTCTAAACGGCGTCCCCCCATTGGCCTTTTGAGTTTGCTGAATAGCCAGAAGTCGCACGGAGCCATATCAGGCGAATACGGTGATTGTGGAAGGGTATGAGTCGAGTTTTTGGCAAAAAAGTCGCGAAGAAACAATGCAGTATGGCATGGTGCATTATCGTGATGAAGGAACCAAGATTCCGGCCGTTTCAGACGAATAGCTTCACGCAAACGACGCATAATGCTCAAATAATATTCTTTGTTGACAGTTTGGCCCGGCGGAAGGAATTCATAGTGCACCACACCACGATAATCAAAGAAAACTGTCAACATGACCTTGATTTTCGATCGACTTTGCCGTGGTCTTTTCGGTCTTGCTTCACCTTTTGCACGATATTCGCTGGATTAGCCGGTGGTTTCAGGGTCGTATCCGTAAATCCAAGTCTCGTCTCCAGTAATGATGCATTTCAAGTGGTCCTGATAGTCAGACAGCAAAGTTTCACACACCCCAACGAAACGCTTTTTTTCCCCAAAAAATTGAGTGATTCCTGCACCAATCGAGACTTGACGCGTTTGAGACACAAAACATTCTTCAAACTGGTTTGGGCTGAGCCAAATGATATTCCAACACTATCAGCGAGATCTCTAATTATCCATCGACGATTTTCAAGCACCAAATCTTTGAAACTTTGGACGTGGCCCTCGTCGGTAGACGTTGATGGTCGTCCAGATCGCGGTTCGTCTTCAACGCGTTCTCGGCCCTCTTTGAACTCGTACTACTTATAAACGTTTTTTTGTGCCATAGTTTGATCACCAAAGGTCTTCCGCAACATTTAAATGTGTCCGCACAAGAATATTCGTTCCGCAAACAAAATTTGATGCAAGTTCTTTGCTCAACAAAATCACCCATTGCACAAATCGAAAAATTCACTTTTGGTTGTTTACAAAAACCCGTGGAACTCGGAGATAATTAAACCTTTAAACAGACAGACTCTTGGTAAATATTATAAACAGTCCTACCAACCTAGGAAAAAAAATTTACCTGCCTTCCTAATACCCGGGAGTTTAAATGACATTTTCATCTTACTTTTTGATCACAGTGGTATGATACCCGTGAAGATACCAGATTAATCTGTTTCGGATAGAGGAATGTACCTGACACGACTGAAATCCCAACTGTAGACATTTGCGCCTCTGGGAATCTAGGTTCTGCGAGTGAGCCCCTTGAAAAGAAAAGCGCCGTATTTACGGAGAAGTGTGAGCTATATTCTAAATGTGCAACTCCCCCCCTTCCCCGCCCCCTCAACCCAACGCACGCTTCTGGAAACTTGTTGATTATTCGCGCCACGGTGGTTATGTGAAATTCCTGTGCGTCGTTTTGTTCTGCAGACATGTTGAACATTTTTCGGGGTTATTCTGCGTGCAACTTTACCTGAAGAATTCATTTTCCGCCTTGCGCTGTGGAGTTACCGTGAACTCGTCGCTCACTCGAGTGGATTCGCGTCAGCTCGGATTCATTTAGCCCGGCAATTCAAACGTGTATAAATAAATATCTTTAAGACCATTTCAGGAAACGTATAGTTCCAGAAAATGTCATCGAGGGTATAAAAGCTTTGGAGCATTGTGACAAAAGAAGCGATCAAGCGCTCTAAATCCAATAATAATAGTTAGGTACATGCTAAAAAAAAATGGAGAACCAATCACATGGATAATGATTTCGAAAATAATATTGTTCCTTAGAATGAATATACAACAGAGCACTAACAGACAATTACGAGATTATATTTGGTAGATATTAATATTAAGTGAGTTGTCTGAGAACAATATAGTTATATAATTCCGCATTACTTAATACTGTTCAGAAATTGGAAATATTATAATGCATTCGTAGCCGCGGTGTGCATTGAAAGTTTTGTGTTCCCTTTATTGAGTTATGTAATTCTAAACCTCCAAATAGTATTATTTTTATATTAACACAACGTAGATTCTTATAATTATTATTAGTGTGCGCGTCACATTTCTTGGCGGCCCAGATTAGTGTCTTTCTCCGCAGGTGCCCCAATAAATAAATAAACATCAGTCAAGTTTTAGTCAGAGAAAATAATTTATTACATTAACAACTTTTCATCGCTTAATTTACGACCTCATCAGGTTCAAGTTTTAAAAAAAAAATATGGACAGGTCATTCTATGCTGAATGCCGAGCCATTGATGGGGTCGCAAATTAAGCGATGAAACGTTCTTAATTTAATATTTGATTTTTTATGACATAAAATTGGCTGAAGTTGATTTATTTATTAGTTTTCTCAATAGTCAGAATACATAGTTTTGGTTTATGTTTTTATTCCGGCCTGCCTCCCCTACCCACTCCCTCCCTCAATCTGCGCCACAGGCCATCGCTGCTGACGAGTTTTAGTATCTTCATTTAATAACGCATTATATTTTCTTAGCTAATGTTATTAATAATAATAAATTTAAACATCTGAAACTAGTCAATTACTTTTCCTTCTGTTCACCGAAATTTAAAGTAATGATCCTCCACATCTGAAAACAGTTTGGATCGCGCTTAATTTTGATCCAGTATTTATTCCCGATATAATAAATTGTGTGTGTGTGTGCATATATAAATTTCATTTAAAAATTAAGAGACGGGTCCCGAAACGCTCAAGGCAGCAGCATGTACGGAAATCGGCTCCAGCATGTCCCACGTACGCCGACTGAGGACGTGCCAGTCGCAATACAGGTCCTGCCACCAAAGTAAACGTGACCAATGCGTCAATAAGAGTTCGGCTCCAACCCCGATCTAAACACTACACCCAGACGGAAATTCTGCCACCAATGAGGTGGTAAAACGATTGGAGGTCACATGACGAAGGCGTGACAAAATCCATGATCGGTATTGGACATTTGTTCTTTGACACGGGTTTTAAGTGAACGTTTTCTTGCCCTAGCAGAAATTACAATCAAGCAAAGGATTTTGTAAACTACAGAGTGGTTCCTATAGGCGTCAAGTGTTTTTATTTATCATGAAGGAAAGTGTATTAGTAGATCTGTAAATGATGTATATTTGATATTCTTTAAAAGTTTGGAGGAACTAATGATTTAGAAATTTGTAATAAGGAAGAGCTAGAAAAACTTTGGTTCAGCTGATTGTGATGAGTAGTAATAGGATAGTGGATTAAGTTCAATCATATGTACATGTGTTTATTAACAAAATTTAAAGAGTACTCATTAGATATTAAAATGTTACGGATAATATTTTCGTTCTGTTGATGAAACTTGGAGATATAAACTAATAAAGCTTTGTCTCCGAGACTGTATACCACAGCACCGTTTCGGTTAGCAGGATGATAAGAAATAAAATTGAGTACACGGCCGAGTCAGTAGATTTTCTGAACCAATTGGTCAGAATGGTAGTATTATGAATGGACAGGATACGTGATACAGTGATATCAAGGTTATCAACAGTTCTTGAGTAAATTGTGGTGAAAATTATTGATCGTGTTGACGATAACGTTGATTTGAAAGGACTGAATAATACAAAAAAATGTTGTCTACTGCACGAAAAATGATGGGGGACAAGCCTATGCAAGTATACTGGAGAAAAAAATGGCCCAAATGTAGAAGAGGAAGGAATGAATGGATTTTTCACAAGGAAGTCGACAACTTCAAGGAAATATCTTACGCTGGAAATCTGTCACGGAGACATCAGGTGGTTGTTGCTAGGTTGAGAAATCTCCATTCTAAACTCACGCACTCCTATCTATTCTCTACATCACCACAAACTACCTTGTGCCATACTGCCCTGACGATCCAGCATATCCTCTACGACTGCCCAAAGTACGACAGGACTAGAAGAGCCACAATTCAGAAATACACGAGAAGGGAGATATGTACCTCAGCAGCGGAAATAAATAACCTACTAAAGTTTAGCAAGGAAACCGGCATTAAATGTCTAATTTAAATAGACAATGAATCTGAGACAATGAATCTGAGACTAAGAATAAAATGTATAGGTAATATGAAGTAATTGTAATAATTTCATATAGTAGGTATGATAAGTCGCCAATGACTTTTATGTTGACGCGACTATAAACAATAAATTAATATATATATATATATTCTAATACTAATTAGAGACCATTAGAGATTTGATAATTGGAAATTTGTGGTGGATTTTTAGCGGCGAAAATATAAGATAACAATAGGTAAACACGGTCGAGCCTTTGTCGGCAGTAGGCATTCTAAAACCGGAGTCTTAACGGCGGCAGTTGCGGGCAGAGACTCATCAAGAAAAGTCGCGGGAAGAAATTTGATCAAGTAAACGTTGCGGGCAGTAAACCCATTGAGTAAAAGTACTGGAAATAAATTTCATCAAGAAGCAGCTGACCAATAGTTAGAACGAGAAATACCATATTCGCCGGTGAAAAAGAGACTTAATGCGTAGGATCACAGGAGCTGTACGAGATACCAAAGTTTGGACAATGTTTTGTAATCAATTTAAATTCAGTGAAATTATGGCCTGTTAAATGTGAAAAGTTTATAGTGCATCTGAACCCAAAACGAAAGCCTGGTACCAGCAGAGATTGTAAGTAGAAAGAAATTTAACAAAGATTTTGTAAACGTTAAATGAGATGAGAGTTGATAAAATCTGTAAATAGCAAGAACTCAAATGTAAATAATCACGTCGAGAAAAGTTATTTTTTTACTTGGAATAAATTAATTGTTTTGTGAAGTTTAAAAATTTGGTAAATTATTTTGAATCCTTTTCGTTTAAATTTAAATAAAATGAAATCAATTGCTTAAATTCTGTTAAAATTAAATTCATTACAAATTGGCGTCATTAACGTGTGGCCAACCATTGAATTCTTTTATTTTTTTTGATTATTACATCTTGGTGCGTCAACGTGGGCCGATAAAAGTTAATTATTAGTTGTTTATTACATTTTGGCACCCTCAACGTGGGGAAAATTAATTTTGTAATTAATTTAAATAAATTTTTTATGTTAATTTTTTTTTGACTATTACATTTTGGTGCCTCAACGTGGGCAAATTCATTTTAAAATCTTTATATTCATTACAATGTATATATATATATATACATATATACTTATATATATACATATATTTATATATATATACATGTATACATATATGTATATATATATATATATATATATATATATATATATATATACTTATATGTATGTATATATATCTGATGTAGCATAGATGTAGCGAACAGGAATTCTCTGTATCTGTAAGCAAAGAAAGGGCTAGCGGGTTTCTCATGGCAGAACAGTTGAGTTGATGACATTAAACTAAACAATATCTATGATCTCTTAATGTTACGCTAACCCTACTTTCTTTTTATAATGTCGTTGAGTTTTAGCTTTGCTTCTGAGTTCGTCACCTGACTTGTGCGGTTGTCGCTCACGGCTCACCTGACGAAAGCAACAATGATTGCAGAAACGTTGTGGGTATTTATTTATCTAATTAATTTAAATATCAATTCTCGAAGTACTCAGGCATTAAATGACTCTGTGAGAAACACAACCAATTTGTGGTGAAGAACATGAAATTTTCCTTCGCCTTGTGTGTTCGAAATGATGGGCGGAGAGAAATGGCCAGCGGTACATAGAAGATCAATAGGGTGAATGTGTCAAGCCAGCCTTTTCCCTTCCTGAAAGGTTACAGACGGCTTTCGATTATGTCATAACATGTGTGTTGCAGGATATAACACTACGCGAGACAGGTGACCGCATTTAGAGGACGCAGAAAAATTTTACATGCACCAGTGAAAGTTTTTTCGAAATAATCTCACGGTACTAACACACTATAATTCAGCCTATTCGTTTAACGTATTTTTCACCCATTAGTGTACATAAAATTAAGCATAATATTGAAATATATATGAGCGATGAAAAGAATCAAATATAAATATATGAAATAATTTTTAGTACTATTTAGCATAAAATAAAATTTGACTAAATCAAAATCTGAAAGTGGTGGTTCAAAGCTACAAAAACGGGCCGAGTGATAAGCATTTTTAAAACCTACTCACGTTTATCAAGTTTTCCACAGTTAAACGGTTCTGCGGGAAAGAACTAATTATATTAAAATATTTATGTTGATATAGTACATTATACGACAGAGTTTGGTGTAATCTGATGCCACGGTGTTTTGTAATGAGCTCTCATCACTTTGAGGATTTATTTATTTCGGTGAATACATAATTCTTATTCAGATTAAGTATTAATATTAATTAGGGACGATGTTGATAGAAGCAAGAGTTTCACGAATCAACAAACATTTATTTATGCTGATGCGGCATGGTTGACTAGACGTAGTAAGTTTATAATGGACGGCTTAATGGTTAAAAGTTGATTTTAGGAACCTGTTGCAATCGCTAAAAATGTAGATGTAATACATTTTTAGGAGTGTATCAAACAAATTGAGCTATAATTCAGATGAAGCCCGTTAATGGGGAAATATAACCGTTGTCATTTAATAAATTATACTCGAGTGTTAATGGAAGTAATTTGCTTCGAATCACGCTTTCTTTAAAAAAAACGTGAAATGTAAAGTTTACCTACTACAGAGAGATAGAAATAAATGTGTGCATCAATAATGTTTTTCTAAAAAAATTATTTCTATCGACTACCATAAGATAGCACCACTGGTAACACCGACAACAATAAAGGTGGTCTCATGACGTCTGTAGGATTGCGGAGTTCACAGCAACGTCGTATACAATACTGTTAAAAACTATTATCCGGATGTAACTCTGCTTAACATTTCACCCATAAGATAATCAGATTAATTTAAACATATGTACGTATTTATTTAATCTACAAGTGGGCAGTTTGCCAAGTGGTAAATGCATGGAATTACAATTTATATTAGAAAATAAATAAGGAAAGTTACAATTAAGGAAAATAGTGTAAATTAATATAATTATTTAAAAATATAAGTCTGGTTTATGGATATTATTTCAACTATAAATACATGTATATAACTTTATATACATAATGAAAGGTGAAGTTTGAAAAAGTTAAAGGAATTAATATCGTACTGGCCTGAAAAGAAGAAAAGTGGAAACATATCTGAAAATAGAGATTAACTGATTTAACCATATAAGGAGACAAGGAATATTACCATTTTTTCTTTTAGTTTATAACGGAGCACTTCACTTCACTACCCTATTTTCAGTAGATAGTTCAGATTAGGTCTAAATTTTCTTTCCGTTAGAGGACTTTCTCCGAAAACTCTTGCACGTAAATTGTTCCAGTTATTTATTGTCCTATTTAGGAATGAGTATTTTCCAACATCAATCCACTGAGTCGGTCCTGTCAATCTATCTCGAATTCCTCGCCTTGGGTTTTGACTTGCAAAGGCTTTAAAGACCCTTTTCCACCTCATGTGTAGCGTATCCCACCCTAGCAGCTTTACCCTGCCCAGGTCCTATCTGTACAAATTCCGCGGCCATTTTCTGAACCATTTCCAAGGATTCTATACGGGGAAAAAAAGTTTTTATTGATTTTTTTACAGTCAACTCAGGTTATTAGCGACTAATTTTTTCACTAACAACCGTGCCCTCGCCGGGATTCGAACCCGTGACCTCTGTGACGCGAGGCAGTCACGCTGACCCCCTACACCACAGGCAAAAAAAATTGTTGTAATGTAACTGTATACGACTTTTAGATCACTCTGTAGCAGGTCATCGTTAAAACGTTGTAAGTCTTTTGCCGGTCTATGGCCAGGAGCTCTTTTTCAGCAGAGGTTTAATGATGGATGTCGTTTTTTAAAATTATTTTGTAGCAGAATGAAGGGCACATACTACTTTAAGGGTTATGATTGACGCCGGCCTTTTGTTTTTGTGTTTCTTTCTAATATTTCTAGACGGAGGAGATTGGAGCGTGCAAGAATTCATCTGTTTTAATTGTAAATTCCTAAAACTGTGAGAACATCTATCGAATTTGTGAAATTATTCGGGTTGACAGAAGATATTCTCGTATACGTAATGATGTTCTCAATGCTCATTTCTCAATTTCTCGTTCTGAGCAGTCTGAAGGGCGCATGTATGTTACAATATGTAGGCGGAGCACAAAAGACCAGCGGTTCTACACGGGGCGTTCTTTTCTTCGAATCACTGAAAGGCACCGAATGTTATTTCTGTAGTAAATCAACAAGGGAACACGACAGCACTAACTGGAACGCTGAAGCTACTGAATTCTTACTGCACAGCTTCCGTGCTCAAAGCCTTTCACCTTCTCCGAGGGCTCGCAAAAAAAAAAGCGAGGCATTATTCACACCACAATTTGGCCAATTCTACACTTTGATTCTGGATAACCAATGAGAAATACTGTGGAAGGTTCAACTCTTTATACTACTGTTATCGACAAAATTTATTTAAATAGTCCAATTTGCTGCGACCTCTATAACAGATTTATATAGTCACACAATTGAGTAACTAATGATAGAAACATTCACATCAAACGATGCAATTATCAGTACGCGAAATATTCTTCATGCAGGTCATATTTAAGGCGATGAACAAAATATTTTGGTACTAGACCCAGTAAATGCGATTCGTGCATCGTTTATTGTTTCCAGTCTCCATCAGCACTAAACGACTAATCTCCCTCATCCAATCGATTTGGTCCTACGCCTGCCCTATCTGAGGATCCACCGCCAAAACCCACACACAAGAGCTCCAAATTACCCAAAACAAAATCCTTCGCTCAATTCCCAATGCTCCATGGTTCCTAAGAAACTCCACAATCCTCAAAGACATCCAAATCCCTATCATCAACACAATAATAAACTGTAGCGCGATAGTTTTATTACTGATATATCAATGTTTCATTTTAATATAATTAGATATTAGCAAGGGTTGAGAGCTTGGTAAGTTGGAATTTGAGCAGGCGCCGCCGAGACGGGGAGATAATCCCTTCAGTCTGGAATTGGACACGTATGATGTTGACCCTCGGAAGTTACCTGGACTGTCTAGCGTGGGAAACGTCTCTCTGAAAATCCCAGAAATTTGAGTTAACACGTGACTGCCTGAACCAATGACATTTCTTGGTTCAGGAAAGATCGATCCAAAGATGATCGAGACGATCGATTTTTGACATCCAGCGAGGGGGCTGAAAAGAAAGTATGGACACTGAAAGACAAACCGTCGCCAGCGACGGACGTGCAGCCCCAACCTGCAGTTTCGAGAGGACATATGCAGTTTCGAGAGCACCCGGAGAGATCGAGGTTGCCACACGATAACGGCCAGACATCAACGAAGGTAACTGCCAAGTATCTCAATCCTTGACGCGCCTGGGGGAATTACCGAAGACCATGTTTAACTGAGATTAAGGGATCAGATTGTTTTGTCAGGCTAACTGAACACTGTATTTTTATTTAATTGTCCAAGTTAGATAATTAATAAATTCTATAAACTATCCGTTACTTCATCATTTAAAAACCTACCACTACACAACAAATCCATATCCTCCCTAATCAAAAGTACCATAAATCACCCAAATCCGACCATAGAATACATTCATCGCCCCCGTCGTCTGAAACGTAAACTCCCAATAGACCTCATACTTCCCCGTCAATACTCGGGGACATCCTGACAAATCCTCTTCCCATCAACCCCAATACAACACACCTATTCTACGCTCTACTCAACTCTCCAAACTTTCGTAGTAATAACAAAATACCCATCTCATCCTCCACCTCAAACCCCTCTCAACTCAAGTGCTGGAAAGTCAGTGTAATCTCCACCTAATCAGGTTAACATGTAAATTATTTACAGTAATTGTTGTAAATACTAGTAAATATATTAATTGAACTGTATAATCGAACGATAAGTTTTTAAGAATAATAAATATATGAAAATGTATTGTTTGCCTCATTTGTCAATACGTGCCATTTCATCCACTTCAACTGCAAATAAAATTCCATTTACAAATATAGAACCTAGAATTTAAATCACAAAAACTAACACAAATATCAACTCTGGTGTGATCGTATACCTCATTTGTAATTCTTCGAGGATAAAATTTTTCATATTGGTCTTAACTTCAGATACGACGTGCCCACAAATGATATAAGAATTTTCTTGAGTACATAAAGCGGAAATGTGAGCGGAAGTTTTTTTCTGTCTGGACCACACAGGGGGTGAGGGAAGTTGAAGAGGGACTCAGCGCATATGTGGACTTGTTGTAAGGAGACGGCAGAGAAAGCTGTTTGTCGATAAATGATACGAGAGAGAAGACCAACTTTGGCAAGGTGTGTCTGGATACTGTGATTTCTAATGTTGTGATGGAGCCTTCACTATACGATACAGACCAATTATGCTGTTATGCTCATCCAAATGGTTGAGGATTGATTGCAAGCTTCAGATCAAATATGCACTGAATGTGGTCTTGTAGCAAGGAGACGGGAGAGGAAGCTTTTTTCTCTATTTCTGACTGGAGAATTGGGGAATAGAAAATCGCGTTTGGCAGGAGCTGGAGATTAATGAGGACTTTCTGTAGGAAACTAGAGAAGAAGGAACGCCGCTCTCCATTTCCCGATGACACCGGCTGAAATTTACATAAACAAATTCCGCGGTTGTCTCATTACATTTCTAAACAAATTCAGTTGCCAATTTTATGCAAGTTTGCTTCGTATTGAGCCCTGAGATATGTTACAGCGCACACTTTGTACATTAATTTGTAAATCAAATAAATTTTGTTCACTATATTAAAGGAAGTCTACAAAAAAAAATAATACTAAAGTAACTATATTAAATTTAGAGATTCATTAAACAATCATACCACACAAAAAGTAGTCTTTATACCTCTTAAATCTAAAACATAAAATAGCCTACGACAACGGAAGGAACACCGTGAAACCAATAAAACTAAAAAGAAAACATTCGATGTATCAAAACAAAAAAAAATGCGATTTTGGTTTTGCATTAAGAACCTTCATGACGTCACTCACAAAGTGGATTGTAAGTAGAAAAAAAAACATTCTACTACATTCTTTATATCGATGGAAGCTATGACGTGGTTAAAAAATTATTTAATATCTGGGACCAAGTATATAATATTAATATCATTCGGAAAATTTCAAATAATAATATAAACGTTATTTCCATATAATTTCATACATACAATATGGGGAAAGGTCAGGTTTAATATAAAAATACAAAAGAAAAAAGATACATCAATATTAAGTTTTACAGTCATATTATCACAACTCGTGTATGAAAGAGTATTTATTAAATAAGGTAATATATAACAGAGTTCTTTTAATGTGGTTTCCTTGCAAGTATTTCATGTACAGTGGTAGTTTATTATAAAATATAATTCCTTAAAGAAAAAGGGTCATGCTCAGAATTTTTGCATTAGTCCGCACTCTAAAATAGTCCGTAATTGCCCTAGTATTATAAGAGTTAGCTCTGTTTTGACCTGGGAGGTTTTTTTCCCCAACTTCTTTACCATCACAATAGTTTCAAAGATATATAGAGAATAGACAGTATTGAATTTTGTGAAGTATTGGTTTATGTCAATCTGTTTTTTTTATACCAAATATAAATCTAATAGCTTTATTTTGAGAGATTAAAAGCCTGTCCATATACCCAGAAGCAGCACATCCCCAAATTTCTATTCCATAACGAATATGGGAGTAGACATTGCCATAGCATATATTCATTAAGTATTTTAATGGGAGAATAGAAGGAATAATGAATTTCTGTTTATTATGTTGCATACTTGATCCATGTGTTCTCCCCATATTAAATTTCTCTCTTCTCCATCACAAGTTAATTTATTTTAATTTTCTGTACTATGCTTTTTATTATTTAAGTATAGAATATTTGTCTTATCTGCATTGACTTGTAGGTAATGAGTAATGGTATTTATATTGTACTGATTTATACTTAGAAGGGTATGGATAACATTATGACAATTCAAAATTGTCGTGTCTTCCTCATAGGTAACCATTGTTAACATTTGGCATATGATTTATGTATATTACGAATAATAAAGGTCCCACAACTGAACCTTGTGGAACGCCCTGTGAAATTAATCCTGGCAGTGTTTTTATTTTACTTTTTATGTTATTAACTTGAAATGGGACTTCAGTATAATGGTGCCTGCCTTCTATGAATGAGGTCAATAAATTTAGAGCAGTGCCACTCACACTATATGCTTCCATGACTTATGTGTATGATTAATAATAATTTAGCCATACTAGATTTTCCTATACAAGCTGTAATATAAAATACTGTAAACCATATTGTACCTAAGACGCGGCCAACATCCTGTAACTAATGAAAACACAATGTAAAAAAAATGTAATAGTAATTTGTAAAGTGAATCGTGGTCACGTCGGTTGATGTGACAATAAACTAAATATAAAAAAAAGGTACCAAAACTGAGCCTTGTGGAACGCCCTGTGTGATTAATCCTGACAGTGTTTTAATTTTATTTTTTATATGGGATTTCAGTATAATGTTGCCTGCCTTCTATGTATGAGGTGAATGAATTTAGAGCAGTGCCACTCACGCCATATGCTTCCAATTATTTTTTTTGCATAGTATAGAATGATCAACTAAATCAAAGGCTTTAGACAAGTCTAAAAAAGTTCCTGTTCCCTGCAGTTTACTATATAATTTTGATAAAAATGTATGAACAAATTCAGTAACTGCTTTTATAGTGGAAAAACCTTTTTTAAACCCAAACTGATGTTTATTTAATATATTGTTTACAGTTAAAAAATTTAATAATCTATTATAAAGCACATTTTCAAACACTTTTGAGAAAGCTGATATTAATTATATTGATCTGTAATTGGAAATATTAGCCCTATCTCCTGTTTTATATATTGGTCTCACTATTGTGGTTTTCAGACTGTCAGGAAAATTGCATTACAAATCATATCTTTATTAGATTGGTAAGATGCTGTATTAGGGGTTCGTAACATTTTTTAATGCGAGAACAGATGACAGTCGTTTCAATACATACGCATTTCTATTTATTATGTTTCATAGTGAGTTTGATATCAGTAAATAATCGGCTAGAAGCAAAAAAAAAAATAGTAAAGCAACTGATGAAAATACAACTACACATCGTTCCGGTCTCAAATTCGTCAGTAATTTGGCAGTTGATCAGGAGTCCCAATTTTATAAAAAATTGGCCACAGGAAACCGAGTACGTGCCTCTCCAAATCCACAATGTGTCTTATATGACTCATTTAATCTTCCGTGAGAAACCCGAAGAATAATAGTCAGAGCAAACCTCAAACTACAAATCTTTGCTTTAAAAAATCTGGTAATCAAATTTAATTAAATGACGTCATTCCTGTTCGTTAATCAAGTCATTTATATAATTGAAATTCAGCAGGTCACGTGTTTTATATTTCACTGGAGGCTACGTGACCTGGTCGTAAAAGCAAAAGAGCGGCCGCCGTTCCTGATATTGACACGCAGAATAAAATCCTGTCCCCGCACTTGGAAAATGCGTCATAAATATAATAAGATCCGTGTTGTTGTTGTTTTTTTGCGCCACCATATTCATTTCCGTTCGAAATGCATATGGCGAGAGGCATGGTTAATTGGTTTTATCGACCAAAAACAACGAAATGAATTTGTTGTTTGCGAAACCCCGTACAAGAACTTTTAATGAAATGGCGTCCAATTTTTTTTAAAATCAATTCAGAATTCGAAGGTCCGCATTTGTGGAACGTGCATAATCACCTGGACGCCATTACGAGTCTCGCTATATTCATTTACTGTGAAATTTTCTACAGAAAATTGTGAACAAGGTGAGAGGGCTACAAATCGTAAGTTCTTTATTACTCAAACGCTGAAACGGGTACATAACACAGTTATTAGCCTGATGTCCCTATTCAACTTGAGAAACGAGAACCATTTCAGTTTTGTATAATTTTAAAATATTCTGAACTGTAAATATTTTCATTAAAATTTAACACTATCTCATTAAATTTAGAAAGATAGACTGGCAAAGGAGAACCTGAAGTAATTTAATTAAAATATGTTCACATTACAGTTTTGATTTACGACCGAATTAGAAAAATGTTTATAAATCCTTTAATGAAAAAAAAACTTTCAACTTGTATGTGTTTGATTCAAAGTAATATTGCACATTAAAATATTCACTACATCCAAGTTAATGGACTCAAAATATTTGAGACAGTGCTGTGCAACATTCAAAAATCAATAATTATTGATGGTAATTATATTTGCTATATGGTATATGAATTATTAATTACTTTACTATTCAGGACAAGTGTGACGACTTTACAAACCAAAAGAGGAGGCTCCCAATTTTCACACTTTCTTTTGATCTACTGATTAACGATTATTATTATTAATATAATGGGTCCGGAAATGCATCAAGGACAGAGTTATCCCAACTTTTATGAATGTTACTGCATGACGACATGTCTTATTATTCAACTAAAATGCGAGACATGAGGAAGCATGTTGCGAATAAAATAAAAATGTTGACCTGAATACTTCTGCACCTGCCGTCTCTTTTCAAGGTACGCATTCTTACACTAGAAATTTTTGATCCCGGTCGAAACTCAATGCGAAGAAGAGCAACTGCTTAGTCGAAAGGAGCTCACTTAGAACATTTAGTCCTATATGTGAACAGAGCGCTCCAACTAGTCCGCTGAGCTTCATACAAACCGATCAGATAGGGAATGTAATCATGCATTTCCGCACCCATGTTGTAATACGCCTTCTTCTTATTTCAATATGAGAAATCAATTTGGCGTAGAGATTTTTTACAGTCTATATTTTATTTTATAGTTGGGTGTGAAATGAAAAGAGAGTTACAAAACCGCTAGGTTCGTCCCTCATAGTCTCAAATAACTATTTAACGAACTAATCGGACTGATTTACATGAACTGCTGTTTAAGGACACTGATCCTGGGTTCTATTCCCGGTTCGGTCGAGGTTTTTGTGTGACCTAATCTAATAATTCTTTATTTTTTGTTTCCCGCGGTCATCTGATGGATCCAACGGGGTTTCACGAAATTACTCAGGCAAAAAATGTGCCAAATACAAGGTCAAACCCTCGTTTCGCAACCCAATTTTATCCAAAAGTTATACGTTGGTCTAATTTTATTAAATACTTTGTCAATTACAAAAATTTTGTCACTGTTTACCCACAATATTTATTTATTGTGCAGTTACAGTTAGAAAAATATCAATATTATAAAGTAAATACATTTAATTGTTCCTCTAATTTATAAGAAAAAGTATAAACGGTGTCATGAAACGCCTAATTCTAAAGGAGGACTGAATGTTTACTTCCTAATCAATAATCTGACACAATAGAGAAACAGTAACATACAGGAAGTGACACATGAAGCAGTACTACGGTAAACTTTAGATAACTTTAACTTTTTCAAACATTTCACATAAGAAACAATGGTATAACTGGCTATAATTAACGAAATAAAGTTGAGATTTTTCAACTCCTACGGTATTTATGAATAAATTACTTTGGCTTTGAAAAAACGTCGATTGTTGTCACAACCCTGGTTTTATTGATGAATCTATTCAATGCTACCGTGAATGTTTAGATCATTCAATTCATCAAATTTTAAATGAAAAGAACGTAACGTTCCTTCGTGACATACTGCATGCGTAGGTGGTCCTTAATTACGTTTGTCATTCTGGTGTCGCGAACACGCGATATTTGACATTACTTCAGCTGAAAATTGCTAATGGCACGTTAACAGCAGACCGACACAACCTTTTAGAATAATCATTAATCTATGTCTTGTTTCTGTCGTGTTGGTGATTTATTTCAAAATTGATTAGAGATGAATATCGTATTTCCCGTGAGGCGTATTAGAAATGTTGGTCACCATAATTACGAACTGTTTTCACTTCTATTTTTGCTGAAAATCTGATTAGACTAGAAAGATCTTCCGCTGCCCGACGCAACTTGGTTGGCGGGATCTGCAGCGCCCAGCACGTATCCTCTCCGTCGCGCCATAAAACTTCACGTTAAACCATGGTCTGGACTGATTAATTATGCTTTAAATAAGTCAGAAACTCAACAAAAATCACGAGTGCTGAAAACGCATGTGGATGAAACACTGAAGGAAGCGAATATAGCGAAAAGAATACTGAACCTCAAGCTGCGACGTTGCCACGCCTCAACAAACGTGTGGTTTTCGTTGAACAACTGTACAGAATATTTCTGTTCCATTGTCCCGGCAGTAAATTTCTGTATTACCGTGGGAATTTAACTACGGTCTTTAACAGTAGCGCGTCTTACAACGTTGCTGTTTATTGCTTCCTCCAGCAAATTTGTAGTTTGATGTTATCTCTGAGTATGATTGTCTGACTTGAAGTGTGAGGGAGACCACATTGCGTATTTGGAACGGCACGTTCTCGGTTTTCTTTGGCCACTTTTGGAAAAACCTGGGTTAGGAAACGGCTGTCACCGAATTGCGTCGGACTATAGCACACACTTTCCACAAACGTCGAAGACACTACATCCACCGAGACTTTAATGCTTTTTCATAATAAATCCAATTTTTTATTAGAAATTTTATGTTATCTTCCGACAACAATTTCATATTACACCAGCTGGGTGCCCGGCGTTGACCGTGTACTTATTTAAATAGACACAAAACAGTATTTCAAGAAAACGGAAACCGGATCACTATAGCCTGGCTACCGGCCCATAAGAACATAGTAGGGCAGATCTCCTAGCGAAGATGGAAGCTGATCATCAAGGAAGATCCAGCAACCTGCCAGCCAGCACCAGCAGAGACTGCGGAGTAGGGCTCTACAAGGAACTGGAGGAAAAGTGGAGTAGACCTGTGAAACCAGAGGAATGCGGAGTCATCCTCAGAAATGTCAGCAGCATCAGAGAAATATGGCACCCTACAGAACTATCTCGACGGCAACAGGTTGTTGTGACCAGAATAAGAACATTTCACTCCAGTTTCACTCACTCATTCTTGATTTCCAGATCTCCGCAGCCGGTATGCAGCTCATGCAAGGAGCCCACAACAATTCCTCATGTCCTCTTTGACTGCCCAAATATAGCCAGATAAGATCAACCATAGCCGCTCATTCAATGATGGAGATTTGCAACTCATCAACAGCAATAATCAACCTCATAGACTTTACGATGAAAACTGAGTTGTATAAAGTAATTTAATTGTTATACAAATGTTGAACTTAAAAGTTGAAAGTCGCTAATGACCAAAAGGTTAATGCGACATTAAACTGTAATTAAAAAAAGTATTTAATTCTATAGTAATCTTTATTCAAGAAGTGACTTAACCTAATCTAAATGTTCCTAGTTCCGTACACACTTTTGACCAATAGTTAATTAATTGAACAGCTACAAAATACCTTGAATTTTATTGCATCAATGCCAACAAACGTACCTCCGATTTTCTTTACGAATAGAATACTTAAATATACTCCTCGAGTGTATCAGGATATAATTGACCCTCAGTTTTCAGACATTACGAAAGATTAAATTTATGAAATTGTTAGATAGATTCATAACGTAAACAAATAGTCGCCATATTCAAGTCACTTAATCTACCACGAAAATAACTTACATTTTCCGCAAGGACAGTATTTCGAATTGTTTTTGTTATCTTTCGATGGAGTATTAGTGGATAAAATTATACTTTTTATCCAATGAAAATACTTCTGCTTTATTTCATTACGGAAAAAGGGACCTATTTCCTTTGTTCGTCGCGTAGTAACGTCTCTTTCTCTCTCACGCGTGACGTCATCTTGGCGCGCAGCAATTTAACACACAATTATCGCGGTTTTTAATTATAATTCTTTCCACATTTATGCTATGGGATTCTCACCACCACAGTCCCGCTTCTCGTGTTTTGAATAATAGGTGTACGTATTAAAATTTTGTATGCAGATTAACGTTAATACATACATACAAATGTTAAGTCCTTTTTTATTATATGGATATATAGATTATTAATATTTTCATGACATTTAGTCGTAGTTAGAACAAAACCTTTGCTAACGGAGAGGTATAATTTGTGAAGAAAATTTCAACTAGGGGTAGTTCTTTTGAGTGTAATTACTGAATCAGACGTGTTTTTACAACGCAAGGACAGAGCTGAATTTGGAGTCATTAACAAGGAACACCTCACAGCGTGGCGTATATAGCAAACACACACGTACACCTCCAATTATATAATTGTAAAGCCGCATTTATTCTTGCGTGAAGATCTGTTCCGACGTAGAAGAGAATGTATTTGAACGTCTGATGAATAAAGGTCACAAGCAGTGTGGTTAATTGGACAGAGACACTAGGCCCTTTATCGTGATGGGATCCTAATTACGTTGCTATGGATTTAATTGTCAGGATGATTACCAGCTCCGACAATGACAGTGACCATACAGCCAACTAACGAAATTGAAAGATAACTTCAACTTCTTGATAAGGGCGAGTAATACTCAATTTTGTGTCAACTGTTATCACTCCAACACCGACTTCAGCACCAATATTTACACTTTTTACTATTACAAATAATAATACAGACAGAAAACCTGAACTTCTGTTGACTCCCATTATAAAATAATCTTAATAAGTTGCAAATAATTTTGTGTAATTGAATATTTTACTACGTTTACAAAAATGTAAAGCTCATCATATTCCCTCATGACTTATTAATATACGTCATATGTAACAAAGACTCATCTGAAGTAAAGTCAAGGAGAATACTTTTTTTTGCATATTCTTCGTAACAAAAATTCAGCACTCCTTCCTGAAAGCAAATACGGTAAACACATCTGCTTCTGAAAGTTTATTTTACGTACAAGGTGTCTAACAAGTAATGCACTTTTTTGCACAGTTTTATAAATAGAATATTCATTTGCCTCCGTAATACCCGAAAATGTTGGATTTAATTTTCAAAATAATGTAGTTTATATCAAAAAAAAATATTTATCTCGTCTCTAACTCTAAAATTTATGAAATTCTAACAATACATTAGGTTTATCTGACTGTTGGTGGATAAATACTGTAGTGAAAAAAAACTTTATAAAGGTCGCTGGTATTTTACAATAATTTAGTTGGAAGCATCCGGCCTGGGCGCCATGTTTTCAACATGAAATAATAACAATTTAACTCAAAATTAATATGGTTGACGGCGGCTATAATTGTTTTAAAACGGAGCCGATTTGACCTTGAAGCTCTTCCTTGCGCCGTCGAATAATTCATGCGACGCTCTCACATATACCACATTATATATATTTCATTCAAGTAACTGCAGTACGGGTTTGTTGTTGACAATGTGGCAACGTTTGTGTAACAGACAGGCTGCAACATGAAAACCATTATAGAAGGCTGCAGGTTCAATTATTACAGAAGAATTATTTTTACCAACTATAAAGTATTATCTGTAAATGGAAAATGATAAGTTATATTAACGGACAATATTATAGGGAAATTTTTTGAATACAATATGTTTATGTAAAAACTAAAAAGCTTATATTTCAAGTAAACCGCAAAGATGAGATTTTGTTCATCATAAGTAGAAAAATCAAAGCCTTCTTAATCAAATATTGTCTCACACGCTATATGAAGTTTAAAATTAATGACGATACACATATCTTTATTTAATGGTGTGAAATAACGAGAATCAAAACCTTTAATTAATATATTTAGAAAATCTACCCGTTGCCTGTAGAGTGAAAATTCATTTTTAATTACATTCCAGCTTCCTTAATTCAATAATTTGTGTATGGAATTGATAGATGAGAATATTTTTGTAATACCTACGTCATAATTCCAAATCACGTCCATGTTAAAGTTCTCACAGTTAAGTGTAATATATATAGTAATAATAGTTCCCAAAGCTACTACGTACCGCAGATTTGAAAGGAACTAAATATCAATCGAATAGAGTTAATTAAGCGATATCGACTAAAATCTATATATTCCCCAATTATGTCCCATTCATAGAGAACCAAAGTGGCGATAGTAATAACGAGCCACCTGTGGTTTCACCATTCAATAAGTTAAATGTTATAGGGAAAATAAGATTCCTTTCAAAATTCAAGACGCCCGTTGCGTACATAATTAAAGGAATTACTGGAATCGTTTGTTATGGTTATACAAAAAAATTAATTCACTATTTTAAAAATAATTATACACTCATTTTATAGAAGTTAAAGAGAAACTTGTTAGAATTCACTGAATCCGAACAGAATCCTTAATTATCGACAGATGAACTTACTAAATATTTGTAACGTTTAACGTATTTGTATAATTTTCGCGAAAACTGAAAACACCCGAAGGAAAGTACAAAAAGTCTTTCAAGTCATTTATTTATGTCAATAGATGTAATAATTACTACGAATTATATATATATTCCGAGTGAATATTTTAATTACTATTTATTAATTTTTTCATTCTTTTAATTAATTAATTTATTATTTTTATAAAGATTTGAAACCAAATAATTTAAATAGACAGGAACGAGCATGTTATAATACGTAACAATCTCGAATCAGATAAAACAACTTACAAATTAATTATTTCAAAACTTATAGCAAGAAATTGTTCGTTATTGAACAGAGTTATTCAAGAAATCATTCCTCAAATATCCTTATTTAGATATTCTATTTTTAAATATTAAAACGAGGCAATAGTAATTCAAATCTGCTTACACAATTATGCAAAAAAACTGCTAATAGAATTGTTATTATAATTAAAATAGAAGATGGCTTATCTGATAATTGTTGTCCAGTGTCCCCAGTGATGTCAGTTGTGGACAGAAAATAATTTAAATTCCTTATTAATGTTACAAATTTAATTGCATCTTCCACCGGAAAATCGCCAACTTGGTAAATAATAAATAAATAATTGATTCTTCATTACCCAATATCTGTACTGGTATTGCGAAGAACAATATAACGAATTTATTTTTTAACTCCACGCCGTTTCAAGATATTAACGTTTCTTAAACAGCAATTACGTCTCGCTCTACAATTTAAAGGGCCAATTTTTTTTTTTTGTTTTCTTTCCTGCCGGTTTGTGAAAGTTGGTGCTGATGGAAAAAGCTTAATATCGTGAAGACTACTGCCCTTCGGAAATATGAATTGAGGTCGACGCATAAGCCGCGTCTAAAACTCAAAGCTTTGTCCATAGAAGGTCTTGCGCTTTTGTTGTAGCTGTCTACACGTTATCGTTGCCTTCACTCCAGTCTAAGGGAGGCTATTACTGGCATCTCAAAGCTTACACTGAAATTGGCTCGTAATTTTCGGCAGATTTGTGCAGCTCATAAGGACAAAAGAGAAAATATTCACGGTCTTTCATAATGATACAGTAAGACGGGATGGAGGATTCTAGGAAGATCAAGCCATAGAAGCAATTACATTAAACTGAATTAAAGTACCATGATGGTAAAATGTCGATCAGGCCAGGAATCCAACACGGGTGGAAATTCTACTAACTGAACTATCCCTGTCGACTCCAGATCCGGTGCGATATTCCACCATCCATTACACCTGATGCAGGCTCACAAACAATTTTCTAAATCACAATTCCTACAAAACACAATACCAGTGTGTGACACAACCGTACAATCGAGTTAACGAATTCAATGTGTTTTTAATCACCTGACGAAAGGAACAAGGATTCCAGAAACGTTGTGTGATGTTAAAAGCATCACTTCATTTGGCCGTCATTTGGCTATTTTATCTAATTATTATATTTTTTATAATTCACCCCATATTTTAATCAGTCAGAAATTAGAATCAAAAACGAATTATTCATTTTCAAAATTTTAATTTAGAATTTTGTAGGGGCTTTCGGCAGTTTCCAATATTCATCTATACAAATAAAAGTATCTTTAGGAAAACTAGTTGCATTTTAAGAAGGATGTCATATATATGTATATATATATATATATATATATATATATAGTTATATAATTTTGTAAATTAAATATATTGTATATGCAGACATGAATTGAAATTTCCATGAGAGATCAAATAAATTTTGGCCAAGCTGAAGTTTGTGCACAGAATGATTTTGAGTCAGTGTAAAAATTAATATATATATATATATATATATATATATATATATATATATATATGAGATCCTCGTTAAATGGTTATTCTAAAAAATAATTTTATTTTTACAAATGAATATGGCAAAGCTCCTACAAAAATGTTCATTTGAATAGCCGAATGATTAAAACATTTAAGTAAATTATAAAACTAATTTAACAAATTTATCAATTTACAGTCATTTATTACAAAATTTATTTTCTTGAAGAAAAATAGTGAAACTTCAAATATTATTTATAGTTGTTATTTTAAACTACATTTTTAAATAAAATGTCATTGTTCATAAATTACATTTTATTTTTTATTTTTATTAAAGTCACGGACCGAGTGATTCGTTTAAAATCTTGTAGTTGATGAAGAGCTTTATGGAGATTTGACTTGCTTTGCCTAAGCTCCGGACTGACGATGAACGAGAACAGGGACCACATCAAAGCTGCCATTTCAACAAGCTTCCGTGGAGAATCCGACATCTCTTCAGGGATTTGACCGACGTAGAATCCGCAAATATGGCTTTTGCTATAGGTAATAAGTGGAACATTCCCGTAACGTCTCTAATAAGATCAAGTTTCCGCTACGATTCCAAATTCTGTTACGAAGCTATAAATTTACATTTTATCTATGATTAACTAGAAGATGCTATTAAATCAGAAGGATCCACATTAAAGTTAAAATATACATTTTTTTTACGTTCAAATTTAATTTATAAAAAATAACACAAATTATTTGACACAATTTTTATGATTAGCGTTGAATTAATTATCATGAAGTTTTATATTAGTCACGACAAGAAAATGGATTTCATTATTTTGTTCAATCATAATTGAGAAATTAATTTTCGAATTTATTTTATTCAATTGTTCCAAAAACACCTATTGTTGTATTCATTTGTAATAAGAAACAGATGGTCAATATAATGTGACTAGAATTTTAGGCGTAATAATGGAGTTAAAATATTATTTTAAATATTATTCATAAGATTCCCGGCCATGTTAACTCTAAGACAACTCGTGGGAAGACCGGAAATTTGTTTAAACAAATAACCATTTTTCAAAATTAATTTTAAAACTTCTAAATAAATAGTTTTGCTTTTAATTCCTATATAAGGTTCAGCTACTTTCCAGTTATTATTAATTAATTTAAGACTGAAGTAGAAACAAAGCAGTAGTAAAATATACAAACGGATACGTTCTCTGATACCGAAACTCTTAAAGTAGTTGTAATTCAATGAGAGCTTAGTGAGGGTTTGATTAACGATTTACCGTCAGTGCCTCGTTTCCCTGAAATAAGAACCTCGCTTTGACCTGGAGAACAACAAATTTGCGGCCGAGGGCAATGTTCGTGGACTGAGATAGAGGACTGATAAGCCATTTAATAACAGGCAGGCCATGTGAAATGTTTTGACAAACTAGAAAATCAATTAAATCTCAGAATAGGTGTGCTCGTGGTGCAGTATTTCAAATAAAGAGAAAACTCCATATATAAACTTCTTTCCTTAACGTTCTTTCACGTCTATATTGAATCTTAAATTAGGTTCAAAACCGACGCGAAAGCAGCTCTGATATATATTGACATAGTGAAATAATAATGAAACTACGAAGAGGGGTGATCAGAAACTAAGGTTACAAAGCCTGTAATGAAACTTGTTCATTTTATTTAATACAACCAATACAGCCACCCGATAGCACATACAGTACGTTCTTTTTTCGAGTCTCCATATAGGTGTAGGGACTTTTCGATTCGTGGGATGAGTTTCAATATTCCCTCCTGGTAAACATGCGTGTTCAGACACGTTGTCGTGATGTGTTTCACCTACTCGTCTGAAGCGAGTTGTCGGCCTCCTTCACGTGAGGAAAGAAATATTAAAGTCTCTACAAAAGCGTGAACTTCCTTCAGGTGAAAGTCGCTTGGAGCGAGGTCCGGGCTGTAGGGAGGGTGGTCGATGCGGTCTCATCCAAACAGCTATAACAGCGTGGCGGCATTCTGGGCTGGATGACCTTGGAGAGACGTTTCACCTAGGCGGCCAACAATTCGCTTAGGACGAGGAGGTTAAACACTTCGCGACAAGGACAGGTTTAATAAGGAACGTAGGTTTTCCCGGTGTAGTTGCTGAATGAAATTCTGTCGGGATTCCAACCGGGTAGCGTAGTTTTGTAAACACAACGTTTCGATGGCTTGCACCGCCATCTTCTTCAGGTGAAGAATATGGAGACTATGTTGCAAAATAAACCTACTGTATGTAGTAACGGGCGGCTGTGTTGGTTGTTTAAAATAAAATGAACAAGTTTCACTGCAGGCTTCGTAATCTTAGTTTCTGATCAGCCTTCGTATATCGTTAGATATAACCCAAAGGAGTTAGTGATTTTGCAAGAAACCTTTTTTATTCTTCTAAAATTAATGCATTCAATCTTGTATGCTTACGAAACAGCATTTAATTGATGTAAATAATTAAGTTTGTTTTTAGGTTCGCAAACGTAATTTATCATTTAAAATTTCCACTTTCTTTTGTAAAATTATTTACTTTTATCTTGAGAGTAGGTACACGGTGCAGAAAAATAATTTGTTTGGATTCGTCAGGTACAACGTTCCATAGATTGGTAAATTCAATGGCGGCAGGTTTTCATTTAATTACTACCGCAACTTCCTGCCAGTGAAGAACATTTTAATTTTTCCTCCTCATCCGTGTAAACCGTAAGCGGATGGATATTGTCCCTCCACTCTAATCGAGACAATAGGACACGAACCCAATCAACGAACAAGCCACGTCGCCATTCACAGACATAACACAAATTTTCCTTGATAGCTTTAAAATTGAGCGGTAATTGGTTATTTAAATTCTCTCGCAGCTCCCGCTGCACTTTAAAAAGCCGCGAAAATACAGAGAAAGGTCAATTACGTTTGATTTTGTTAAAGTGCGAAGGTAACAGCTCTAAATGAATTTGTAGCTCACGCAGGTTTACTGTGCTAATTATCTTAATCGAGTTAATATCCCCCTCATTCGTCAAGAGTTCAAACAAGAGCACTCGCATTTCCACGTTACAAACTGAATAAATGCCCTTATATATATTGTTTTCTGCGTTCAAGTTTTTTTTTCTAGTCATTCACTTTGAATACTCCGTCTTTTTTTTTACAGACATCGATTTGTCATTCAAAGCCACCTTGCAATTCAACGTAATATTTCCGGTTTAATTTAATAAATTCCGCCCGAGCTACTTTTAGTTTCCTAGAAATGTTTACCATCTATATTTTATCTAAGGTACAAATATTTTTTCGTTTAATTTTGCGCCGGCTGTTGCTTTGATGCTTGCAATAAAAATACGTCAAGTTGGCGTCCGTTTCCTTCGCAAATATTTCATCAAACGGTCTTTACCGCATAAGCGTAGTTCGAATTTTCGCATCCAGGTAATCGAGAAATTCGCATCGATTGGACACACTGATGATTTAATAATTCTCTTCTACCATTTTCAAATGAAACGCCAACATAATTATCAACAGTGTGGTACTGACGACATAAAGGGTATATTGCCACAGTTTCGCGGTATAATGTTGCATCTATTTTGAGGCTTTGATTTAAAAGAGCCGCTAATTGTTATTTTTGCCAGTTAAAAATTACAGTGAACTTAAAGGGAGAAAAAAACGAGATCTCAATGGAGCTGGAAATAATTGACCTACATTTCAACAGACACGTTTTCCTCCGCGAATAAAAGAAATAAATGAGAAAAACATGTGGTCGTAGCCAGTTTGAGGGACTTTTATAGAATCTTTGTATTTTATTGATAGGACTAGATAGTTGTTATGGAGAAGTAGGAAATGATCAGAACTAATGGCTAAATGTTACGGTACGGACTCTTACTCGCAATATGAATGAGGTACAAAGGATTATTGTGAGCAGCAGGTTGTCCCACGAAGTTTCAGCTGGAATCATCCCGCTCGTAAATCCCCTTAAGACTAGATTATTAAAGATTTCGGGACATTGTGTGAAAAGTGTCCAGACAGACTATTTGTTTGTATTTAGCTAAGGTTTAGATGAGAAACGACCATTGAAAGTCAGTGAGACAAAAAGAGGATAATTCTTGTTTGTAGAAGTCATGGTAGAAAATTACCCGTCAGGATAAACAGTGTCATTCTTTTTACGCTGGTTATAAAGCAGAGGAGTTATCTTAAAGTTCCCCCTTGGCCGTGGCACCTAAGTCACGTTGGAGGAGGGTCGCAAGACAGTAAAAGTTGTTCGCCGATCGTATAAAGCAGACCTTACATAATCAATCTGGCATCACTTCAGTCCATGACCTTGATCATGATTGGATTGACTGACGGTATTACAGTCCGTCAGTCTTCACGTTTAATGAGTTTAGATTATATGAAAATCATTGATAATCAGAACTTTCAAAATTAATAGTAGCATCACAACAATAAAACGTGTAAAAACAAATAAAGATGGAAGAAAGAGTAATTAAAGGAAACTAAATCGGGACACTAATCTGAATTTATTGAATGAAATAAAATGCATGAACGAGGAATGCATGAAAACTATAATAGTATCAAAAGAAGCCTGTTTTGGTGAACTATATAACTTTCTTTAGTTCTCGTAAATAATTCGATCTTAACGAATTCATTATTTTCTCTCGCGTCCGGACTGACCAGGTCATTGTACTAAACATGGGTACTGAATGAACATAAAACAACAGTGGCCTTCCCTTAAGAGGATTACAGATGGACGAGAAGTCGCCCAGATATTTTACACATGTAGCAAAGGAAACCTCTGGTGCCAAGATTTTAGAATGTCCAGAAAACATTCACCGCCAATTTGTCGCTGTGAAGAAAGAGAATTCCCAGGAACTTGATATAAACTATGTAACCTCGTAGTGGAAGTTTCTAACAAGAATATTGAGTCAGCGAATGTTCGAAGTTATGCCGAAGTAATGCCGAAGTTTGTGAAGTTATGCGCAAGTTTGTTGAAGTTATGCGCAAGTTTGTGAAGATACGCGAAAGTGTGTGAAGATACGCGCAAGTTTGTTAAGTTATACAAGTTTATGAAGTTACGTGAAAGTTGTGAAGTTACGCGCAAGTTTGTGAAGTTACGCGCTAGTTTGTGACGTTACGCGCAAGTTTGTGACGTTACGCGCAAGTTTGTGAAGTTATCGCAAGTTTAAGAAGTTACGTGCAAGTTGTGAAGTTACGCGCAAGTTTGTGAAGTTACGCGCAAGTTTGTCAAGTTATACAAGTTTGTCAAGTTATACAAGTTTGTGCAGTTACGCGTAAGTTTGTGCAGTTACGCGCAAGTTTGTTAAGTTATACAAGTTTGTGAAGTTACGCGCTAGTTTGTGACGTTACGCGCAAGTTTGTGAAGTTACGCGCAAGTTTGTGAAGTTACGCGCAAGTTTATGAAGTTACGTGCAAGTTGTGAAGTTACGCGCAAGTTTGTGAAGTTACGCGCAAGTTTGTCAAGTTATACAAGTTTGTCAAGTTATACAAGTTTGTGCAGTTACGCGTAAGTTTGTGCAGTTACGCGCAAGTTTGTTAAGTTATACAAGTTTGTGAAGTTACGCGCTAGTTTGTGACGTTACGCGCAAGTTTGTGAAGTTACGCGCAAGTTTGTGAAGTTACGCGCAAGTTTATGAAGTTACGTGCAAGTTGTGAAGTTACGCGCAAGTTTGTGAAGTTACGCGCAAGTTTGTCAAGTTATACAAGTTTGTCAAGTTATACAAGTTTGTGCAGTTACGCGTAAGTTTGTGCAGTTACGCGCAAGTTTGTTAAGTTATACAAGTTTGTGAAGTTACGCGCTAGTTTGTGACGTTACGCGCAAGTTTGTGAAGTTACGCGCAAGTTTATGAAGTTACGTGCAAGTTGTGAAGTTACGCACAAGTTGTGAAGTTACGCACAAGTTTGTGAAGTTACGCGCAAGTTTGTGAAGTTACGAGCAAGTTTGTCAAGTTACGCACAAGTTTGTCAAGTTATACAAGTTTGTGCAGTTACGCGCAAGTTTGTGAAGTTACGCGCAATTTTGTCAAGTTATACAAGTTTGTGAAGTGTTACGCGCAAGTTTGTGAAGTTACGCGCAAGTTTGAGATGTTATGCGCAAGTTTGTGAAGTTATGCCGAAGTTGCGAATTTCTTCGGAAGTTTTGAAGCTACCCTGAAGTGGTGAAGTCGAGGATTTTAGAGACAGTTCAAAATATGTAAAGGCAAGAAGTTCTCAGGTAGTCAGAGTGTTGGAGTTTGTGGAACCATGGAAAAGTCGTGAAGTCAGTCAGTTGTGGAGTTGTGGAACATCAGGAAGTTGTGAAGTCGCGACGTTAGAGAGTACTTAATTAGCAGTTGATGAGAGACAGTTAAGTTGAGATTTGTAGAGAAATTTGAATTAAACTAGCCCATGATTCTGTCCCATGAGAAGAAGAATTGCCCGTCAGCTACCGGAAGAAACTAGTAAAATATTGAAACAATATACCCGTCAAAGCCACATTAACGAAGATTTATGTCCACAGTATTTTGAGTCTGCAGGTGCAGTCATCGGCACGGCGTACGACAAGCACCGAGAGACCGACCTTTTTATGCGGAACATACACACAAACATACAGTCTATTTTATTTATAAGATCGATTTTTTTCAAGAACCAAATTTTTGCTCCGTTGGCTTTAATATTGGTGGAAATGAAAATTTGATCCTCGTTGTTGAATATAATTCATGAATTGGTGTTCACAGTAGGAGGAAAACAGGGAAACGTCTATTGGAGTTGCACTCAATAGTGAAAAGAATAATTCTTGCTTTCAGTTACTAAACCAATAACGCAATGCATGTCACTGAAACTTAAGCTTCCGAATGTTTCCTTTTGCATCTTACCCCAAGGACGCCAGTCTTGGATTCTGAATTATGATAATTTATTTTAGAGGAATGGATGGACGCGTAGCCTCGTAATTAATGCCTATGTTCTTACAATACTACTGCAACTGACAAATCCTTTAACGAATCTGGAAAGGTCTTCAGCGATCCGTTCACATTATTTTAAAATAACACGTCAAGCCGTTGTTCTCAGGAAATTAAAAAAATCTCGCCCCGTCTCAGATAACTCATTTCAAATAAAACCAAATTATTTTTATCGCTGAGAAAAATCAAAACTAAATACAAAAGCCAACGCTTTCAAAGGATCGGAAAAATGTCGTTCAAAAATACTGAATATTCTATTATAAAACAATGATTTAAAAACTAATAAATGCATTTTCATTTCCATAACGCTATATGTCACAGACAACTTTAAAAAATAAATGTATATAAAAAATGCAATCACTGTAATTGCAATCGTAAAATATCAACTGAAACTAAAGTTTGAAAATGTTCATGTTCATATGCAGGAATCTTTTTTTTAATAGCTGATGCGGAAAAAATTAAACCAAAATTGTAAAACAGGAAATTAATAATGGAAGATGAATAAGTGACGTGTTTCACAGGGACATTCTGCCGTGTTGAAAGCGCTTACACGACTCTTAGCGCTGCGTCCTCCCTGTATGCTTGAGTAAGGAATTGTAGTAACATTTCACACACAGACACACACGTTGTTCTTCAAGCTCTTCCATTGTCCCTTTGGCCCTAATCCGACGAACAGCTTGTGCACGTGGTCATTTCAGTGGTTGAAGCTAACGGTCAGCGCGAAACTCTGTAAATGGCAATTTGCTGTCTAAACCTGCCGCTACGTGCACCCGGTAGCCGGAACGCGTTCCCTCTGCCGGTTAACGCGCTATTTCAAGTTTTTTTTTAACTCACCTCTAATGTATTAATTGCTGTGATGGTCCCGACACCTATTAATTAAATTAAAAAATATTAAATATACTGTAGAGATTACCAATGTGTAAAGAAAGTTTTTTGAAAATAATTTTCATTAATATCATTGTCGGAGTAATTTTGAATCCAGAGCATTGTAAATATTAGTCAGTGTGGCGCAAGAATGCGGATACGGGAATGGTTTCCAGTCTTATTATTGGCAGCGTGTGTAATACGCAGAACTTTGGTAAAACAGTCAGTTTGTGTTTGGGAGAGGCCGATTATGATCATAGAAAAGTCTGTTTCGGGAGCCTGACCGATGATGGTCAGTCACGGGAGTATCAACGAAATTTCTAAACCTTACAGACTTTCTTACGAGAGATAAATACTGTGGTCAGATTGGATACTTAGTAAAAGAACTCGGTTGTTGGTTCTTATCGAAGTGTATGAAACTTGTGAACAGTGTAATGGCCTGTTGAAATATTTTTTTCTTTAAAAGAAAAATAGTGAAGTGTATAAATAATGGTAGAAGAGCAGCTCTAATAAACTCTTATGTAAAAAAAACTTCTATTCCAAACATTATACAAATACGAGAACCATCAGATATTTTAAATTCCTGTAAAGATCACTGGATTTCAGTTTTATTAAGATTAATTTTTATATTAATTGTAAATTATAAATTTAATTCTTCTTCTTTTGTAACTCTATTTTTCGATAAAATTTGTGATAATTGTAAATTACTGAAATTATTAGAGGCCCAATAAATGGCCCTCAAGAATTGACTATTATTAGCTGTGGCGTTTATTTAAAATACGTACAGAAACTAAATTAAAATCTAAATTTGTATTAATTTTTTATGTTCTCTTTAAAAAGTTTTTTTTAATTCAGGTTAAAATCCTATCAATTATCTTTCCGTTTCAAATAGTATATTATATTATTTGGCCCCAATGCGTTGGTTCTGATATCATTAAATTGGATATTACAATATATACCGGGTGATTCAACAGTCATGGAAGACTCTTTGAGGGGTCTTTCAGCTTACTAAAACATTGTGTAGGAATGTATGGTCAGAAGTGATTTTTATTTATTTATTTACCCTGACCGCCAGATTTATCGATCATCGAGTAGTTCTTATGGGGACATCTGTAGTTCATTATTTACTAGAATCCAGTTGACGCAATTGAGGACCTCGTTGCTCGACTATCCATTGCTGCTACAAGCGTGCGCGAAATGCCTGGAATCTTTGTAACTGTTCGCCACTCACTCCCTAGACCCATCCAAGAATGTATTACTGTCATTGTTCGAAATTCTGAGTATTTATTTTAAAAATTTCTGGAGAGAAGCACTTTGTAAACAAACAATGTTTTTCTATTCATGTCTCATTTTTTGTGTTCGTGCCTCAACGCGTTACCATCCATTCCTGTATGTTCAAGTAAGCTGTTCCACCCCTCAAAGTTTGTCCCATGACCGTAGGATCACACTGCATATAATTGTGGTTTTAACTCGACTTAAAAATAACATAATTCTCAGTTATTAATAAACAATTCTCGGTTTATCAACTAGTTCACATTTGTTGTCAGTACAATTCTGCAATTATCATCATCACCGTCGTCAGGTATTATTTATTATAATATATTTTTACGCTCGTTGACATGAAGTACTTGTAGTTACGAAACATTTTTTCAAATGTCAGCGAATGAAATTAATTTCGGTTAAAGAGCATAATAAACGAAGCGTTTAATAAAACTATTATTTCAATCTGGCGCTTATGCGTGAAATAGAAAGCTAGCATCCAGCTTTAGGCAGTTTCACAAAATTAATGCATTTTCATCGAGCAGAATATAACACCAATTCAAAATTTATAACGAAGCATACAGACAGCTAATTGGGTACATATTTTCCCTGAATAAAATAATTGCGTGTACCATGGTGTAAATTAATTATGTGTGCGTCGGTGTTGGATGAAACGCTTCAAGTGTCGACAGAGACAGGGGCCAAAAAAGGACGAAGCACGCATTAAATAGAATAACTTCATTCAATAAATTATTCTACGCCAGTCAAACAAGCAGAGATAATGAAATTATTTAGACGAAATGCAGGTACAAAATGAGTTCCTGCCGTGACGTGCTGTCGATGTCAGGCAGCAACGAGCCTGATTGCGGATCCCAAGCGAATGCCTTGTTTACGCGATGACAAATCCGAACCACCTTAGAAGAGCAGGGGATTTTGTGTCAATGGGGCTCCATCAATCACCAATGCCCCCCCCCCCCACTCTCTCTCTCACCCCATTCCCCGATGGCTGCGTTTTAGGACTCATAATCAAGCATTTATGAGCAGAAATCCCCCGCGGACTCGCATTTTCACATTATTTAATCGCCCCCCTCCCCCATTTATCGCAAAAATTTAAATTCGAAACTAAAATAGAAAGAGGACAGCATCATTTCATTTATATTATCAAATTTACCCTTAATATCCTCGAGAAGTTTTTTACTTTACAATTTAAAGTAAGCAACTAGATTTGCCGGCGTTGCACTTTAATTTATTTATCCCTATCTTGCATTAGCAAAAATAAATTATTCTGTTTTGCAACAAAAAGTAAACTTTATTTTTAAACTTTTAAACAACCTTTAAAAATTACCTATATTATTAAATACAATCGTTATTAAAAAAAATTAATTTAATATCTAAAAGGGATAAATAAATAATTATTATAACTTATTCGCGGAAAAAATATCACAAATCCACTTAATGCTCCTGATTAATAACGCAAGTCTCACTGGAAATAGCTATCTTTTAATGTTAAAAGAATTCGACATTCCAATGTTGTAAAGTCGATTATTTCTGCATGTTGATTTTATTTATTTAATTCATTCATCATTTGAGATTTTTTCGCAATATGACACCTTGAAATATTAATTTAATGAATAAAAGACCTATCGAGATTATTTACGGATGGAAATAAGCAATTTTGATTCATGCAAAGAAAAGTAATTTAATCAACTTCATAGAAAAATCGTGCCGTTATAATTACAAATTAAGAGAATATTTAACGCTATCCATAATTACATTTAAAAGTTTAGAATTACTGGCTGTGACGTCATCAGTTCATTCACTTCTTGTTGAATTTATATTGCGCAAATTTCTCGTGATACTACGGGTGATCAAAATTTAGAATTATTTGATAAACGAGTTAAGATAAAAAAAAATCTCAACAGAACCAGGAATAACCCATGGGATATCCTCGTCGAATTCCGGACCATGTGGAGACTTTCCTATCATCAGTTACTTCACTTAGAGCTGAGCTTGTTTGAGAGCATTTATTCTGTTCTTGAATTAATAAATTTTTCATAGACCATATATAGATATAATATTTGTATACTTTTATCATTGGACAGAAAATTCTGTACTAGAATGTAGGTGGAATGTCACAGGGTCTAGTAAAAAAATTCCGACACACACTTAACCGTTTACATTTTCCCGACAACAATATCCCAATTGACGTATTTCCGACAGATGGGTTATTTTCCAGAAAGGTGCGATGTTATGAAATAAAGTAAATATTAATATTGTAGAACACGTAATATGTTAGTTATCTTATTATACATGATTATTAGTGTAAATTAAGTTATTCATTGAAGATTGGAACAATTTCAACCCAACTTGGTACACGTATCACTTAAGATCCAGTAACAACCCCCATGGATTTAAGATACCCCCACGAGTGGGGGTGGAAGAGGCTGATAATACTTTGATATTGACCGAGACTCGTGTCGATTGCCATAACACCGGACTCGACATCAATCTCGGTCGGGAAAATGACCTGTCGGGTGAACTTCAATCGGGATGGTGTCCTGTCGGTAAAAAGTCTATCTGGATAACTTGCATCGGGCAAGCATGTGTGGTACCAACGACCTGATCCCAAGGATGGAAATCCGAAAATTCTGTCCGCGTTAATATAAAGTTATGTCGTGTAGTGTATTCTGTCTATTAGCAGTTTGACAAACATATATGATAAAGTGAAGGAAGGGTTGAAGAAGATGATATTATTTCCTTCTTTATTTTAATTATTTTCATACAAAATTTTATGTCAATAAACCGATCTTCTGTCAATTAATACAAATACTATATATTAATCTATAGAGCGCATATTGTAAACTTGTGTTTTTCCACTCCCATTTTACTCAGTACAGAACACATTTTATTAATACAAGTAAATCTAGACTCTATATATAATTATTGTTAATAAAATCAAATATTTTTAAATGAGTTTGGGATTTGCGAGAATCTAAATGTCAATGAATTGACCTTGTCATTCTGAATTGTTTCCCTTAGTTTATCCAAGTTAGCGTTGCTAATGGCCAGTGGAAAGTGACGAACTACCGGCCTAAATAACGCTGACGTTGAACCGTCAACTGACCATTACAAACTATCGATGCAATTACGACTTAGTTGACGAAGAAACTTGTTTAACATCGATCGCGCGGAACCAATGCAGCCACAGTGATACTCCAGATCACCAAATATACTTGTCGGAAAGACAGATGACGCCGCGGGTCGATACACAAAGGGAGGACGGAAGTTGGCAGATCCATCGCTGTTATTTTGACGGTTCTATTGCAAGGGGAAGGGGGGGTGTCATGTTATGGTACGAAACTTATGGGTTGGGTAGATCAACAAAGAGCTGAGACGCGGACGTGGGTTCAGAGTGCGTAATAGAAAGTTAATTCTCGAAGGACGGTCGTCGTGAAACAGTCGTGAACACCCCTGCCACTTGTTGAGTTTCCGACCACGGCCGAGGGCACATTGTTCGTCGCCGCTTTGTCTGCTCCTCAAGAGCACTCAGAAATGCAGTATTTTCTCTCAGTTATATCCGCGCTATCAAGCACACGCTGCCTGTGCCAGCAATTCCCAACGCGTTCAAAATTATATCCTTTGGGGTCTTATAATTCCCAGGGTTTGAAATAACTGGCCAAAACTCCTGTCGCAAACAATAAACTTACAACTACGTCCAAAGGATGTATCC
Organism: Zhengitettix transpicula; assembly: GCA_037074705.1. Taxonomy (NCBI): domain Eukaryota; kingdom Metazoa; phylum Arthropoda; class Insecta; order Orthoptera; family Tetrigidae; genus Zhengitettix; species Zhengitettix transpicula. The sequence continues at coordinate 24,613,190 of CM073595.1, read as the reverse complement.
ACAAACGCATAGTATGTCAAGTAGTTTACGATAAAAAATTAATATTAACCTAGACGACACTTGCCCTCAACATCCCTCATTGGTGAAGAGGGAGAAAAGTTTTAAATAGTAAATAAGCATCCACAACTATTAATCCTCAGTCATGATAACCATAAAAATATAAGTTTGTAACTTATGTACTTTGAGAAAAAAAAATTTAAAATTTCGAATAAAATGAAATATAGCAAAATAAAAAACAAATTGGCTGGGCAGTATTTTAGATATAGGAAAGGGACAACGCCAGTGGCCGTAACTGTAGAGGCGGCCGACCGACGACTAGGGACGTGATGTAAACAATAGGGTGTGCTATTATTATTTTTTGAATACACAATGTTTCTTTAAATTTGAATTTCATTTCATTGAAATTACAAAAAGATAATAAGAAATCTGTCTCAATTCGAAAACTTAATTTAATATCTTGCAGCTAGTATTATTATTGAATTTATGCAATAAATAAAAATGTTTTAAAAGGACGTTAAGGTATCTATAATTCAAAAAGGCATATTTTATTAGTCAACGTCTATACATACATTCTGGTTTCCCCTCTGTTATTACGACATTCATTAATCATTATAGCAGGTACGCTCCCACAATTCCCGCTGTGTTGGTCCCCCTCAAATAATTCTGCGTTCTTCTATAAAGTGGGATACACTCCCACAGCGTCCGTAGAATTCCACAGATCTCCAAGCTAAACTGTGCGGCGAGAATAAATACAGGAACAGTCCACGGCAATCACTAGCCGATAGGCAAAGTTGTGGTCAGCGTCTGTAGAACTAGACCTTTTATATCCTTCTGTCTCCCTTCAATGCGGTCGGCCACGTCACATACATCAACACGTTGGTAACAGTTTATTGGCTGCTTAACGCATCAGGAAACTACCCTGCGTTCAACGACAGCAGCCCTTATAAGCATGTGGTCTAGCCCGGATAACCTGCGCCGGAAACGTTCATCACGCCACGTGGTCCATATCTTAAAGTACATGATTAAATAATATCCTGCAACCCCGTGGTAATGTCACACGCCACAATAGAATGACGTTCCGCAAGCGCATCACAAGGGTGAAGGTATTAGTAATGTACCTGCTGACAACGTTGTACGTGACAAAAGCGTAAATAAAAGTTCATTTCAACGCAACTAAAAGGACAGCTCCTCGAATAAAACTGATTGGAGGATACTAACACATGTGATCAGGGGATGTACCAGGGCTGGGGAAGAGAAAATGAGGCAATCACATTTTAGCATTGATGAAAGAGATAACGTCGAGAGGGTTCACATCTTGACTCCAACCAGAACACTACGAGCCAATATATAGACACAGAACTATATACTGTGGAGAGGTATTCCACAAAGAATTTACTTACGGAGCGACTACGAGAATCAAGTTTGGACGGGAGAGCTACTGGAGCAGAACATCCGCCAATGCTCCCAGGAATCCGAGGTCGGAACAGCAATGCAGCCACAACACCCAGCGTCGGCGCCACAGATCAAAGACATTCATTACCTAAAGGCGGCTCAGAGCTGATCCTTGCGACTAGATTCGTCTTCATGAAATTAGTATTAATAAATTTAAACCTTCGGATAAAGAAATTATTTTTTTTGAAATAAATAAATGTATATCATAATTCAAAGTCAGTTGTTTTAAAATACCCTCAATCAAATGGATTACAAGTTACATTTCTTTGGGATTTTTCAGTTGACATTCATAGTTTCATGAATTTAAGTTAAAAAATGCCACTTTTTTGCCTTAAATATTTTCCCAACACGTGGAAAATGGCGCTGCTAGGACATTTTATTGACGGCAGTTTAACATTTGAAAAGTCGCGAACCCTTCTCGAAGACGATTTTCCGAGGGTCTAAGCGTAGAGACACGTGGTTCGAACAGCTCATTATACAGTAGAAGCACGCGGGGTGTTAAATCGCCATTACACTAATCGCTTGATCCGTAGAGGAGGCACGACAGCCTGGCCAGCCAGATCACCAGATTTTTTTCTCGTGGCGGTTACCTAGAAGATGCTGTTTATCAATAAACACACACAAGTCACGAATACATTCTACAATACATCAAGAATTATTGCGCCAAAATTACACCAGACATACGTTTGCGTTGAGTACATCGAATTTGAGGATTTAGTCTAATCTAAATCAAGCAACCCAGAGGTAAGAAGCGAGAGGATTGTCCGATAAAATAACACCATGAAGGAAACCGAAAATAGTCTTCGTTCCGAATCACTCTAAGAGAAAATTCATTTACTCACCATTTGGAATTTCTTGAATATATGGTGAAAGAAGCACCATCTACCACTTATTGGGAATGAATTTCAAACAAAAAACTGTATTGTTCTGTGGAGTAGAAGCGCGCCGCCCAAATATTAAATAATTTATTGGAATATAAGCATAATCCAGCAAGTCCGACTTTGGAAATCCTGATCCTAACATTTTGGCGCCGTCGTGTCTGGATGCGTACATGGCAAAATACAAGTCGGAGGGATTAAGAAGGTCGCTTAGGAAAATTTCACCCTGCGGACATTAACCCTGAAACATTTCGAAGGGCATGTCTCAGTACTTCGTGAGGTAAAACATTTGAAATTGATTGGCAGAGAAAGGTCAAGTGATTTCGTTTCCATCCCTGTGGTGAAGAAAGAAACTGTCGAGCTCGCAGGAGACGCGAGTCCGGGAGGAGGAGTATAAATCGACATCTCAGAAACAATTGTTTAAGGGAAGTTTATCAGCGCAGATCAGGAAGAACAGTGCAAGTCAAATGCACGAGTTAAGTAACAAGCCTAGCCCAATGCAGCCACAGATCTGAGGAGATACACAATCAATAAACCGGAGGAAAAATAATGCATTCCTTAACCTTTAAAACCATGTAACTATTGTAGAAAATAAAAGGTCGTTTGTACATCTAAAAATATAATAGAACTTACATTTGGAATTGCATTCGTATTATAACAAAAATTTTAATAATTAAATAATTGAATGCAACTTCCCATTAAGAATCGTTTCATTATGGGAGAAGTATAATTGTAAAACAATTTCCTAGCTTCGGCTGATAAAAACTATGCAAAATTTTATTGGCATTATTACATGTTCGTTGGATTTTACAAATTTTAGTAACAAGAAGATATATTAGTAAAATATAAATCAGATAATAATAAAATGTTATTTTTATTGTTAGCCAGCGTAGTCCGGTTTGCCATAATTAATCTCAGCGGTATCCATAACCCCGGATTTGACTCCAATCTCGGATTTTTTTATCGTTATTTTTATATAACGCCACTCCACCCCCATCCCTAATGGTGCTAGCATCCAATGCCGAATAAGGTTGAAATTATGTACAAAAAAACTATCTCATTGACCCGAAAAAGTTTATTTCTACGAATGTATCGGCCGTTTTAGTATGTTTGAAAATTTCCACCCCGTCCATCTACGTCGCGGGGTTTTTTTCCGGTTCGAAAGGAAAAACGTGTACAATATTTAGTCATATTTGCTCCTGGGGTGGACATTTGTATGCGGAACATATACATACACACACAAACAGTCTATTTTATTTCTTAGATAATGAACTGCAATTGTTACCGTTATTTGCCAAGAGACACAATTTCCGAACTCTTCCAGAAGCATTTTTGCACTATCTTCCTTAATATTACCCAACGAACTGTTGTTCCCGGAAAATAGTGTCTTCAAGGAAACATAGATGCTCCGATGGCAAAGTACGAAAAAAACAAAACTTGCAGTCTTTGATGTGTTCGCCCATTATATTTCCTCGTCTTTCTTTTATAAAGTCATCTTTGTTGAAAATTACGGTTCAATTTTAATATTACTTTACGACTCAGAGTTGCGCGTAATTTCAAAGTCAAATTTCGAAACCTTTAAAAGACAAAAGTTTGCCAGCATCGTTCAGTGTCTCAGATATTCTTTCAGATCATTAGTTTCAGAGTAGAAGATGGGAAAATGAGACACAAGTTGGATTTTTAATGCGAAAAGTTTAATTTTTTTTTAGTGATTTCCGTTTCTCTCGTAAACGCGTCTATTGATTATATAACAAACTTGATTTTATGAAATTAATTGTAGTTTATGACCAAGTATATGACAGTTAATACAAAAATTTCAGTTTAAGATAACGTTTCCGTACCTGTGTTTAGCCGCTTCAGGTTTTAACTTCATTGAAAATATATGTCATTCCTGAGTTTTCAGACTTTGTGAACAATTATAATTTCACGTTTCACTAATTTTACAACATAACTTTTCAGTCAGGTCACAACGTGAAGGCTCAACGGAGACATTATTCTTTTAAGCTACTGTAACAAATTTAAATCATCACAGAAATAGTCAAATAATATTTTTAAAAAATACAGACCACATATTATGTAAACATTTAATTCATACTCCAATCTGGATTATTAATTTGTATTAATTGAAGAAATTTATAGTGCCAAACAGTTTCAAGGGACCAAACATGAGAATAACGTAATTGAAAATAAAATATATTTTAAATATTAATTTCGGTATTATCATAACTCTGTGTTTCAAGAGATTATTTAATCGCTAATTTACTACCACTGCCAAAGAATTTCAGACAAATTTTTAAGTCAATTTTCGCCACTTTTCCTTCATCTTTATTTCAAGGTATATTTTGCGTAATATTTTGTTGGAAATTAAATGAGCTTATGGAGATATTTATAATTTTAGGATACAATCGCTCTTTTCAGACTCGTAGACGGCTTTATAACCGCCATATTTTCTGGTACGTTGCACTCTATACGTAAAAAGTTGCCGCGGAGGAATTTTCCAGGAAGATAATTAGTTTATATGAGATCATAATTGGTTTAGGAGAAGCCTATGTTATGGAATATGGAGTGATCTGATGTAATAAGAGATTCCTTATTCGTGTTTTAGGAAAAAGGGGAACCTGTATGACGCAAAGATTTTTTGTAAGTATGAAACGTAGTCGTGGCTGCTCAGGTGACAAAAGGAAAAAAATATATCAATTTCATGTTATGCATATTTAATTAAAGTGAGGATAGTTTAAGTATAACGAACTGTTTAAATATTCATTTCATATACGTGGTTATATAAGGAGAATTGAACCGCATTTCTTTCCTTTATCGAAATGCGTAATTGTAGCGATGAGAAAGTTTGAGAGTTTCCGGACCGGAATCGTACTGGACGCGCCGTAATCGACTCGGGGAGATGACAATAGCAGTCGGGAGGAAGATTCGCTGTAATGGAAGAAGACCCCGTGAAACGCAGATACACATGTGCCGCTAAATGGCTATCTGGGGGGAATTGAGGCCGCAATGGGGCTGCCTACCTGTTACAACTTTTTATTAAAAGTTGTACCTTTCGGAACGTGTCGTTTTTCATGGCCTCGCGTGGGGATTTCAAGTGATAAAGTGAAAATTAATTATACTTTTAGTTTCTGTGCCACGGACGGTTCGACATTAGATTTGAATTACGAGCATAATTACTTCAAACGAGTAAAATATTACTTAAAATTATTATTCTTCAGCAAACAAATGATAACTTACAGATTAAATTATCAATAATAAGTAAATATATTGTAGTATACACTAATGTTGGTAGTTGTCTTATTTGAAAACTATGTAATAATAAAATAAGTTTCATAAAATAAACCTCATGTTATTTGAAGGTTCCTCGAAAATCCAGCATTTAAATACCCGGGTTCCCAGATAATAACTTTAATGGTTGATAAGAAAATATTTGAATGTACTCGTATGTATCCAATTAGGACAAAAGTGTTCAAGTCAATGGCGTAGAAGTCACATCCGTATGGCCAACCTCGAGAGTCAGAGAGTGACTCATAATTATAAGAAGCGTGTATAGTCGGAGAGCCACGTGCCACAGTGTGGTACACATAACCCATCAAGACACCATAGTGCGGTGTATATCGTTATATAAGCAAGCAGACAATAACTATTCTCTGACAAAACTATTTTTAGCTGCACTTTTTGGAGGAATGTTGACTGGTGTCCGCGGGCGAAACATCTTGGGGTCAGTACATTGCTTCCTGAAAATTAAAATTGTATGTGAAAAATTTGGTTAGTTGTTCTCGCTTGAAGTGTATGAATGTGTGTGTGTGCAACTTCATGCATATCACGGCCTTTTCAAAAAATGAGTAATATTAAATATTTGGTTATTTCTAGAAATGGAGAAGATGTTAATTGTGTGATGTGATCAAAGAAATTTATAAATTTGGGTTATCACAGGAATGTAAAATTTCTCTAAAGAATTAATAATAAATCCATTGTATATTTCTGTAACGTCAACTTTCACACATAAATTGTAAATACTTGTCAACTTACATAGTGTAGTATATTAAATATATGTTTTATTAATTTCAATATTTTGTAAAATTATATTTGAATTTTTTTAAAAAATGTCCATTATTTGTTGTGTTGAATTGGAATTACATTAAAAAACGCAAAATTCATTCTACTCCTATTTTGATTTTAAATTTTAAGAAAATACGTGGTAAAATTTATGTAATGATTTTATAGATTAAATAATGTATTAATTAGAATTATGTGTTGTCAATTGTAAATTGCATATTTTTGTAGCGTCTACTTTCACACATAAATTGTAAATAATTGTCAATTTACATAGTGTAGTATATTAAATATATATATATTATTAATTTCAATATTTTGTAAAATTATATTTGTTTTTTTTTAAAAAAAATTCATTATTTGTTGTATTGAAATGGAATTATATAAAAAACGCAAATTTTATTCTACACCTATTTTTATTTTAAATTTTAAAAAAATACGTGGTAAAATTTATGTAATGATTTTATCGATTAAATAATTTTTTAGTTAGGATTTGGTGTTGTCACTTATCAATCCATTCGTGAGATATTAAGTACCCTATTACCTATCAAATATAAAAAAATGATGATGGAAGTTAGTATCACAATAATTTTACGAGGTTCATGAAGCGTTTGTTGCTGTCCTCTTTCAATTTTTCACACGTAAGGTTCTGGTGTTGTTAACAGAGTTCACTGCGACATGAAATAAAAACCTTCCATAAAATTTCCGACACGCTCCATCCAAAGCTTACAGTTCCAAAACACGTAGTCTAGGAAGGGGAGGTTCCAAACCTCCTACGTATGCCCTATCACCTTCAAAGTTGTAATATTATGCCCCGTAAATTAGGTTTAGCTCATCAATAATAATGTTCCCTGTCTGGAGTGTGTCCCAGAACTTTGAGAAACTTCCTTCGTAGTTCTCAGGTTCTCCTAAGAAGGAGAATCTTGACAATTATGCGGTTGTTGTTTTTCTGTTCATTTTATTTAAATTTTTAGTGTTTTAGGGAAACGTTCATAAATGTTACATGGGAAGAAAAAAATAATTAAAAATAATTTAATATCTAGAACACAACTTTCTGTTAATATTTACAAATATAATAATTTCTATTTCAATCTCTGGGTCATCTGGTGGGTCTCGGAACAGTCCGAAACTTCTGTTTCTAACTTATTCCTTCCTGGCAGCCTGAAGAAAAGAGAGAGAATTATCTCCCACCTGTTTCTCAGATTCCCCAACTTCTTCCATTCTTCCTGTTCCAATATCATAAACTATATCATGTAATCGAATCGAATTGAAAGAATATTCATCCAAGTACCAGTATCATTCCTACTTAACTACAATTTATGTTTAACTGAATATTCATTACTCATTAATAAAATATTTTTGAATTATAATAAAGTCTGTTAAAATCGTCGTCATCGTAACTCCAAGTGTGTGGCGGGTTACCACTCATGAATCATTTTCACCACCAGGCTCCAGTGACTATCGGAACAGCAATCATTCAAAAATCAATCTCCTAAGAAAGATTATCAGAGGAAAATCGTCCAAAGTTCTGATCATTTTTAATATAATTTTTCTCTATTTCGGCTTTTCAACATCATGTACTACATTCTGCCAATCAAAGCCTTGAGGGCTCTTACTCAGTCCCGCTTCCCTTTTTTTTTTCATAGCGTTACTCATGCTGTTTTTCCGTAAATTCGTTAGGGAAATCCCGTCCTTTCAAGCAATCACCACCTGTGCCAGCACTTAAACCTGGCTTTGAAATTACGGTGCCACTTCAGCCGACACAGACGCGGTGGGACGTGCTTTCGGTCCATAAACCACTCAATCATTCATATAATTTGGCTTGAATTGCAATTAAGTTAGGATGTTCCGAAAAATGTGTTTTCTCTCATGCTACTTCATGGGCTTCCTGTATTAATAATTTAATAAATAAATAAATATAATAATAATTCATTGAGACACATAATTTTGCTTTAGTGTTGTTATCACATAATTTTCAACAATCCAGGTATCATCAACATTGAAGCTAATACATATTGAAAAATACAGGAAGATACAGGAAATTACTGTATTTACAAGACACTAGTGTTCATTTCACAAAAGACTCACCAATCTATGGACCATATTTTGGTCGTTGCTTATATATTACATAATCTCTCCTCCTTCGCTATACAGCCCCTTGATGGTCTTCGCTACACGACACATTCTAGATTTACGAGTAGCACGTAGTCAGCGTATCCAGTCTTTTTCAGCCGTAACCGCAATTTTCATGACAATGACGAGTATGATTCGTAGAAAAATTATTTGTTTATTTGCCATGTTTTTCAGGACAGCCTAGATACATTTCAACGTATGTTTGGTTTTCTGCAGAGAGTTGTTGATGCTGTATTTAATACTATGAATATTTTGCACACCAAAAAGTTGGAAAATAATTTTGTATATAATTTTAGTGAAAAATGTTGGCGATTATAAACATTAATGGCGCTAGGTTCAATTATTCTAATTTTATAAACTGCATATTTATTGGGAGTGGGTTTGGATCTCGAATATGCTGTCAATCGGCATTCTTTTGACAAAATATAACGGAAATATATCTTAAGTAATCGTCTGTAAAACCCGTTAATGTTCCCAGCGCGTCTTTTAGGAACAGCAAACACGAGAAAAATGAATATAAATAGTTTAAGCAAATAGTGAAGAGAAACATAAACTTGCATGTATTTTTTTTTCAAATAATCGCAGATGGTAGATTAGCAGCATATGAGTCACCAAAAGTGACAACAATTCATTGTGAGGAACATAGGAGAGCAGTTTGGATTAGACAGTTGGGAGAGAGAGTAAGGAGTGACCAGTTAATCAGGAAATGAGATATTAAATGACACAGTTGTCGACAGAACGGAGATATTATGGTTCTGTCAATAGTCAACCTAGTCGCTGAAATAGCTAGCAGTATAAAGAACAACCCAGAAGACGCAGAGTTACCGCATTCCAGAGAATCGCAACGTAAAGTCAATTACATTTAATTGTTCTACGCCATCACGATATCCAAATACTTCAGCGGATTCCAGTCCCAGAAGGACGATTTTAGCTAGCAGAACCGTGAATGTACTCTACGAAAATAACCAAGCGGGTCGACCAAAAGTTTTAATTAAATATATGCATTTTGATTTTAAAAATCATTTAGGGGTTGCTCTGTTGCACGATCCGAATATCCCTTACATTAAGACAGTTTCATTATATGTGTTACTTGTAATCAAATAAAATAGTTTGTGGGTGTGTGTGCATGTATGTGTATGTGTGTATGTTCCGCATACAAATCAACACCCGTGAAGAACATATTTGATCAAATTTTGTACACGTGCTTCTCGAACCGGAAACAAAGACCCCAAGGGCGGGGTTGGACGGAGGTGAAAATTTTAAAACATGCTCAAACGGCCAAAATTTGCGTCAGATAAATAATTTTCGGCGTCAATGAGATAGTGTATCGCGAGATTTTTTTTGTATAATTTCAACTCCTTTCGGCACGGGAGGGAAGCACCCTGAGGGATGGGGTGGAGAGGCGTTACAAAAAAATGGCGAATAATAAACTGACATTGGAGTCAAATCCGCGGCTATGGATGTCGCTGAGTTTAATTATCACAACCCGGGCATCTACAGGCAGCAAGAAACTGGATATTAACAAAATTCATAGTGTATTGTATTTTTTTTAGAAATGTTAGTTTTATATCTCACCGGTATTCATGACATTTTTTCCGCCCGAGACGAGATATTAATCGTGACCACAGGAAATCATTTGTTCGGACCAAATATTTTTTATCTCGCATATAAAATATTTATACATAATAATTTTATTATTGAACAATTTGCTGTTTTTTTTAAATCGCATCACGACATATTACCTAAGTTTTTTTTAGAGTTGTTACGCGATATGAGAAAGATGGAAATGCTGGTGCAACGACGTCGAAAAAAACGTAATTTAAAAAATATATGCCAAAGTTTCATGAAAACAATTAAATGTGTTTAATTTGTACCGTGATTTAAAGTTGCACATTTCGTTCATGCAGCTGGCGCTACGCTTAGTAATGTTTAAAATGTTTCGCACATAATATGAGCAGAGTGGTAGAAGCGTAGTGTGGCTCGACTACTCATATTTTATATTGCGTTATTACTCGTTACCGCGACAACAACACAAAGACGAGCTAATGTAACATAACTTTGTGTAATCCAGTGTTGCGCCGCTATGCGTTTAAAAATTAACAGCCAAAAACTGTGTGAACATTTCTATTTCACAAAGGATTCGCTTGGCACGAGCCACGTGTAATTTTTTTTTTCACCTAGTAAAGTCCATTTGCAAAAATAACTGCTCCTGTCGAACGACCGTATAAAAGTAACAATATGAAAATTGCTATTATTTTGAGTGTTATACTCCTGGAAATTACTAAATTAAACCTGAAAAATCCGCTTTCAGGAGTAAAGCTTGATTCAAGTTATTCGCCTTTGATGTGATGGAATCGATAACTGGCGCTGATATGAAAGGCAAGGCACACTATAACGTCGTAACTAAGCCCGATTACAATCCTAGACCTCTACTGAGCAATTTGCATCAGTTACTGAGAATTGAATCCCTCGTTTCAGAAATGCGATTATCTGCTGCGTGCCTTGTTTGACCTCAACGCCTGTTACGATTCGACTAACACGAGATAAGTTATAGATAGACCTTAAATTGACGTCTTATTAACCCAAGCTCAGCTCCTAAATGCATTTTACTCTTCGTTGTAAAAGACAAGGGAGAAGAGTCATGCACGACATGAACGAATTACATACAATGTAGTTAAATAGTTATTTTACGGAGATTATTTACATTTATTATAAATATGATATCGGAAGTCTAACATGAGAAAGAGTTGCTGCTGCTGATAATATATGAAACCGCTCTTTGAATACAAACAATAATAAATGGGACAGAACATATAGTTGCCATAAAAAAATAACAGTTTTTAATAAAAGGTGTACAGTCCTATTCACGAAAAATGAGCACTCCTTCCGAAATGCATCTTGCTCGTTTTCATATATTTCAGTAAATCGTCCACTAAAAGTCCAATTTAAAAAAGATTTGATAATTATCACATCACATCATCCTACTGTCAATTTAATAAGACTGAAATTTTTAATCGTTATTATTAGTTGAATAGTTCCGTATTTTTATATCGGTCACAGTAAATCCAATAAATTGATAATAGACTGTTTGTTTGTGTGTATGAACGTTCCGCATACAAATCTACACCCGTGGAGCAAATTTGATCAAATTTCGTATACGTGTACCTTTAAAATCGGAAACAAACACGATGGGGGTAAGACACGTATACCAGCCTGAGCGGCTTAAAACTTGCTCAAACGGCCCATATTTTGTCGGATAAATATTTTTCGCGGCAGTGAGACTGATAGTGTTTTTCCAGATTTTTTTTGTGTATAATTTCAATCCTTTTGGGATGGGAGGGGAGCACCCTTAGGGGAGGAGGTGTAGGGGTGTTACATAAAAATAACAAAAAAAACAAGCGAGATTGTAGTCATATCCGAGGTTGTGGATGTCCCTAAGTTTAATTATGACAACCCGGCTACACCGGCTTCCCGGCTAGTTAAAAATAAAACATATAGACCCCTTGACTCCAATTCAAATTTCGTTTACCGGCTTCTTTATTAATTAAGGAAGCTTGTCAAACCACGGTTCAAACCGCCCCGTTCTGTTTTATTGTATTACTAGCTGAGTTACGGCGTTGCCCGGGTTGTCATATATCTATAGCCCCGGATTTGACTCGAATCTCGGTAGTTTTTGCGTTATTTTTATGTAACGTCCTTCCAACCCCACCTCAAAGAGTGCTCCCCTCCCATTCCGATAAATGTTGAAATTATACACAAACAACATCGGTAGAACCCTCGAGAACTCTTTATACAGCAAAGGCACCGTGAAAATCAGTAGAAATAGTATAAATAGTAATGTTGCGTAGCCACAGTAAAGCCGACTCCCGCCAACGAAAGGACGTGGGACAAGTATCAAATTCCGACTGCTGGTATCTCTAGGGTGATTTGTCGGGTAGTATCCTTAGACTAATCCCGGGGGCCTACTTTATCTTTGGTTACATTGCTCTGCCTTTCCGTGTCCCCTCTTTCAGTCCCTTTCCTATTCTATGAGAGGGGAGTGGCCAGTCCATGGATTACCCTACATATAGCCTATCTATAAACACACACGTAAAGATATTCATTCACTATATATCTTCGTATGACATTAACTTCACTTTAATTGACATTAAACATCAATTGTGTTATGACGTAAGCTTTCCCGGTGTGGGGATTTAATAAAAGAAATGTGAAATGAATTTACCCGGCTGATCAGCCGAGAATCAGTGAAATTCATATCCGCTGTCGTCAGGTGACTGGTGTGCCGAGACAATTTTAATCATTTTCTACTGAAGACTTCAGCCACGACCTTTCAATCAGGGATACAATGTGAAGCTAATTTAGAATTTTTTGTAAAATTCTTATAATGAATACATGCAATTTACATAACATATATAATCAAATTTATAAAATAATGTTATTGACACTTTTGATGAATATAACACAGTATTTGTACACCCCTTGAAGTCAATTTCATTAATTACATTCATTTTTCTGACAGTGATCAACTGATCTGGTATATCCTAAATGTATTAATATTTACTGTCCGGACATCCTAGACAGTAAATACTCGTGTATATATATATATATATATATACACTATAGTCCAATTTTGTCATAGTTTTTAAAATGTTGAAATCTCAATTGAATTTCAGTAGTTAAGCCAAATTGAAATCAATATTTACGTGAATCTTTTATATGGATGTAAGATATTATTGACGCGTAGTTTCCAAAGATTGTGTCGCTCCTTGTTTCTGTGTATATCGAAAATGAAATGAGTAATTTATCTCATTTAATTGAAAATCGTTAATATAGATTCAAATTATTAAAATTTAGAATTGTCTTTAATTTTGTATACCTTGTATTGTAATTTCAATGTAATTGTACCAAGAGGACTTCTCCAAATATATATTTTTTTTTTTAATTTATCCTAGAGGATATCGTGCAGCACTGTTACAAAGCCAAAGTCAATGGTTCCTCGATAAATTCCGTCCCCACTATCTACTTTAACAGCTGAATTTATCATTCAATGTTCGCACGAGAATCCTGTCGTTTTTCTCCAGTTGGGGAGAACTGAAGTAGGTGATTCGTAATCTTATATACTACCAAAGTAGGACCCACTCGTCTGTAGTTTTTCCCTTCTATTCTTTTATTCTTATTGTAAATTGGTACGTCAATCATAGTTTTTTAAACAGTCCGCGGTTCAGAATTATCAGAACAAACCGAAATATACAATTAAATTTAATATAAATCGAGAAACGTTCATGATTAATATTTCATAATATCATAATCAATAATTTTTAACAGTTTACGTAAATTAATATGAAATAAATCAGTAAATTCATTTACACTATTTAACATTCTGTATATTGGAATATTTGAGGTGTAATTCGAAATCTAGAGCTTCTAGTGGGCTTATAATTCAACAGATCAATCATATTTTATTATTAATCAATTTCAATAAAAAAATTTAATCTGTAATCAGATTCAAGAGAATTCTCAACATGGTAGGTAAAACTACATAATTATGATCAATAAAGGAATCACGAAATTTCAGCCTGGAAGAGATTATTCTAAAAAAAACTTTTGAATTGTTGAATTATTTTGATATAATTTTAAGTCTACAAAATAAAATAATAATGGTTGGGAGGGGCATGTACGCGATCGGTGAGACTAAACGTGTAAGCATTTTTTAAAGAAAAATTGGCGTGACTTTCCCCTACGGCATTTAACTACGTCCCGTGGATAGCTCAGGTGTGTGACGGGTTGCATTTTCGAAGAGGTGCTTATTTTTTGTGAGGAGTGTACAGTAATCTCCACTTGCAGTTTTAACTCTCCCCGCCCCCAAATCGAAATTCGTTGTTAGCTGTGGGACATAGAGAGAGTGTGCTATTGTTGTAAAAATGTGAGATCGCGGATGTGACAGTTCGAAAAAAAAAGGGGGGAACGTAACATGAAACATCAGGACCGAAAATAATATTCTCTGAGTAGCGAAAGACGGTCGCCGATTATGTGTGTTATCTCGTCTAAATTCGAGTTTATCGTGAGGTCTTTTCAGTATCATTTTATGAAGTGTCGAAATTGCAAAATGTTTAGTTCGACCTAAGAATCCATTCACAAATACAGTGGACAAAGAGGACATTATATGAAGCACACTGTATATGAAAGCTAAGTAGTTGAATAATCGTGGCATGAATTAGTTAATATTAAATTGCTATATTAACGATAGATGAAGAGGTAAAATCATTCAATTCAAGATTTCTATTTTTTAGTCACTGTGAAAATTGTTTTGAAACATGTCTCGTACGAAATTCTAGCCCTACATTCAATCAACAAAGTATTATTTGAGTCATTCGTAGTGTATTATTAATATCCTCATTTGGGCAGAAAATCAATATAAAATCAAATAAAGTTTCTAAATTCCTTTCAATTGTCAATTATTTTCTGTAAAGAGTAGAATCTGCATTCCTTCGGAAATATTTTACAATATTTTTACTTTACCCTGCAACACTATCCGGAAATTATAGGGCAATTGAGACATTTATGCTTTTGTATATTCACATACAAAGATCTTACATTATAAAATGAGTATCTGTGGGGAAAATCTGCGTGAGCTTCTATATCTATTTATAATTATTTTTCAGCTACGAAATTATTGATATAGTGTCTGGTGACGTATGATACATTTTTACGTTAAATGAGCTCCTATGTTCTTGACTCAACAACGTTAAAAATATATGGAAGTTAGGGGATCTAGTTTTGTCTGAGTTAGAGCCCCGGGGATTATCAACTCCCAGGCGCAGTGTTTTTCTTAGAAGACGAAGACATGTGGGCGGTTAACCCACTCTTCTTTCTTTGCCCCATGGTGCCGGCTGCCAGATTTCTTCATACTCGGCCATTTTTACAACTGGCTTTTTGGCAGCGGTAAACATTAATAAGGCTCATGTTATTTCAATCATCCATATACAAAACATAGGAATTTCCAGTAAAGATATACTTCAACAAAAATTAATGTAGTTCTTAAAATGTATATTTTAAAAAATAATAAATTGAAATAAATAAGAAGCTGAATATAAATTAACGGAAATAAGCTGTTCCGATGTCTGATGAAGTCTCGCTGCTCATTGCGCTTATTTTAATCATCCATATACAAAAAATAGAGATCCACAGTAAAGACATATTTCAACAATAATTAATGCAGTTCTTAAAATGTATGCTTAAAAAATAATAAATTGAAATAAATAAGACGGTGAATATAAATAAACGTAAATAATCTGTTTTGATGTCTATGAAGTCTTCTGTAATTCATCAACTCGCTGTTCATTGCGCTTATTTTAAAGAAGAATTTGTCATACTGAATCGTTTGACAAAACATTTACATCAGAATGCGCCAATTTATTCTTAGACTGTATTTAGTAATATTAATTCTGTAGTAGTGTCTAGTTGTAATTCGTAACCACTCTCCCTGAAGTCTAAGATAGTTTTTTACTGCTCTAAACGCTGAGTATTTCTTGCTTTTTCCCTCTACTATAGGTACCCGATAACATCTTCACTAATTGTCTCAAAAAATAATTTCAAAACATTGCTTCTTTACTGTACAGTGTCATGAAACTGTTTATGCTTGATTATTGCTAAATCTTTACGAATTTAAGTCTCCTGCAGCGAGCAATAAACATGTAGTTCATTCTTAATTGAAGGAAAACAATAAAAGCTTTTATTTCAGTGACAGTTATTCCGGTGTTTTAATCTTCAAACGGTGTAAATGGAAATGAAATAAAGCACTTTATTTTGAGATTAGATAACCACGACAGCCATATATTTTCAGCTGTCCAAAGAGACCTGAGGAAACAAGATCGCGGTAATTCGAAATATATTCCAAATGTGATATACACTTCCAGTAAGAAAAAAAATAGCGCCCTTTCCCGAATGCAACAAGCAATACACCTTCGGTGTGCAGAGCATGTTAGTAAACTATTTTGCAATTCTAATATCTACTTTACGTTCTCGTTCAAATTTAAAAAATATGGTTTCATAAATATGCGGACAAAGATTAATTATAATTTCCAAAGAATGTAAGGTATAAGAAGACACTGATTTGGGATTTCTAGCCGGATATTTCATTAGCTGCAAACAATTTAAAACCCGCACTTTAACGTTTTAAGAATACTTGAACGCACGTACATCACACAAGTTCAATTCTCACCAAGGAAATAATTATTTTTCTCCAAATGAAATATACTGAATCTGTCTTTAATATCCAAGTTTGTTGTGAACATAACGGAAAATATTAAAGATACATATTTTCATTAATATTTTTTTGTATAAAACAGAAAATTCTTTCATTGCAGCTTAACTCGCATAAGTCATTGATTAAATTGTTTCAAATTAATAAGTGTTTTGGTAAGAAATGTTTGATTATAAAACATATAAAAGTTACTCGTGGTAAGTAGCTTCCATCCCTAGTGGATGACCTGACTGCTTGAGTGGAACACGAACTTCATTTTCTATTACAAAAAAATATTGTTTTAAACGCTGAAGTTAAAATAAATAACCGATCAGGAAAACTTAAAATTTATTTCAGAATCTCTTTCAGAGTATTGAATTATACGTAATTGGAATGATCAGATTATGAAAGTAAACTCAAAAGGTTTTTCAGTTATTTAGCAATATTCAAAACATGGAAGGACCGTGGACGAATTGCCAGCCGGAGTATAATTTTTATGTGATTTTATAAGTGGTAATACTGTATCGAACTTAAATCATACTGACATTAAGCTTTATTTGAGAGTATTTTTATCACTTCAGAAGGAAAACCATTTTTCCATTACCTTGAGCCATACACTGGAAGAGTCTATTGGTATATACCGAATAAGGAGAAACTTCAAAAGCCTCGGTATCGAATGCAACCCTTATATCTTTGTGAAACTATTAATAAACATCGCACAGTTTACCGTATTATTTATGGCCTAATCCGTTTTTTCCTTTCCACTTTACCTATAGTAATTATTCTTGTTTTAGAAGACTGTATATTCTGAAAATATTAATAACTGTCCACCGGGTCGTATGAAATTGATAGCTAAAATAAAAATCGCTTTGCCGCGAATAATAGGCTTATTCTGTCCACCGGGTCCCTTCAGGCTTGAGAAACTCTGGAACAATTCTCTGGAATGGTCTGATCAAGTGTGAAGGATTAACTTTAGGTGTTGAGAGCGAAATCTCATTTGAAACCATTCACGGGTATTTGAACAGCGACGCTGGTGATAAATCTAAAACGACGTTCTTGCAGACATAAAGCGAAAAGTCTGAATAATCTCGTTTTCCTGTATTGAAACGACGTTGTTTTTAAATCTAGTAAACATCGTATCTATCCTACCATCTATGTATTTCTTCTGCAATTTCTATAATCCTTTTTCAGGCAGATGTAAACCGTTCGACAATGAATCTTGTAGTGCAACTAGTGGAACACATTCTACTTCATGAAAATCCTCATTATACTAGGAGAGTGCGTTTTCTTATCTCGTGACACTGTAGACTTCACCACGATTTGAATCGAGGCTTGTACAACGCCTCATAAAATACGATGGCTGAATTGACGGAGCTTCCGGAGGCAGCGCGTTCAGCTGAGACTTTTTTCCCCCCCACAACGAGAAGCCAGAAGTTGGAGAACATTACGTTGAATTTGATTGCTAAGTATAAGTTAACAGCAGAAACTTAATATTTGAAGCAAGAGAGTTTCAAAAATAACCCGGCAACGTATTTTCTGAACATTTTGAAAAATAACAACCACTGTTATAGATCCCCTTAAATATTTACAGTCGTCGCAGGTACCAAAATATAATTTTTCAAGGCAGAATATAATTACAATTATGAGTTTTTGTAAACTTTCTGACGACCGCGTTTTTATTCTGCCGCCTATAAACATCTTTATGCCATAAATTACAATTTTTATTTGCAATTGAATTATTAATTATATTTTTCGAGGAATAAATTCCAATAAATCCAATTTTTAATCAGTCTCAATTAATAAAATTTTATATTTCATCAAAATGTTTATTCAGTAACTCAAATTAGAGTCAAATTTTATCAAATAAAATTTTTAAGTGAGATTCTAAAATCGAGATTTAAAATTTATAAATGAAACATTTAAATCAGATTCTTATTAATGATATATAAATTTTTATAAAACTTAGTTTTCATGATACTATATCGAATCGTTAATACACACCCTCATTTTAAATTATTTTTCCTGTCAACAGGACGAAACCGTCATTAAATTTTCGGTACGTCCATCAAATTATTACTTTATCTTTTACGTAATTCCTGAAAATAGTGCAAAAATTATATTTCTGACATATTTTCGTGTTAAACAGTAATTTCGTTAAATATAGAATGATATATTTTAGGAACAAAATACATTTAACAATGAAACTGTGTATTTGCGTTTTGATATGTGACAATGATGTGTTTATATTTATAAAATAATATGTAATTAATAAAAATTAAATTAAAGTCTTTCAAATATTGATATAAATAATATTTACATATAGAAATTATAAATCTACATTTTAGTTCGAGACTTTAATTATATTAAAGTATCAGGAGGGAAAAAATGTTAACTGGACCAGGAATCGAACCCTGGACCGGTCGACATTTTTCCATCGTGATACTTTAATTCAGCTTAACCGTTACCTTTATTGCATGTAGCTTGTGAGAGCTTTCTCTCTATATTGTTTAATTAAATTAAATTTTATAAAATTTGATTGAAATTTACAGAAATATAAATTTTTTTTTAGACGAAGATACTTGTACAAGTTGGACTGACGAATTCCTGTATT
Source organism: Zhengitettix transpicula (assembly GCA_037074705.1). Lineage (NCBI taxonomy): Eukaryota > Metazoa > Arthropoda > Insecta > Orthoptera > Tetrigidae > Zhengitettix > Zhengitettix transpicula. The sequence goes on along the minus strand of CM073595.1, from coordinate 24,593,818 downwards.
GCCACTATTATATTATATAATTATGACATTTGGATCATTTTATATAAAAAATTGAAGTGTTTTAAAGTAATTGAAATTTGTTAAATTCAATACAAACAACTCTGTTGTTAAATAATGGACTATGACAGAAGATGAAAGCTTATAAATAAATTGTTGACAATGAAAGTTATTTAATTATGAAAAGTTTAATTAATTTTTTCCTTGACACTGAAGAAAAGGTTTTTTTTCACATAAATAATAAATAAATCATCTGGGCGGCAGGAAAAATTTAATTTAATATCTGACATATATACAACACAGCGTTTCGTCATTAATTTAGTACTTCAATAGTTGTACAACCGATTTTGGGCATTATATATAATTTTTATATATTGCCAATTTTTTCTATTAATATCAGGTACTAAGGAAAGGTTTTTTTCACAATAATATCAGTTGCCATAATATTAGAACGGAATATTACGATGAATAAATTATATTAATTTTAACGTAAGGGGTGTTTCTGGGCGAATAGAATCATTCCTGATTCTCCTCCGATTTAACTGATCACACCACGACGTTTCTAAGAAAAGCAGTGTCGTCTTCTTCATCTTTAAGACATCAACATGAAGATTATGGCAGTGTCTGTCGTTTTAACCCTCGTTGTGCATCTCAAAACCCCGGGTGGAAACAAAACTTTATTGAACTATAATCACACGATATTAATATATATATATATATATACCAGGGTTCTTATATGAGTTACTGCAACGGAAAAGTCATAGCGCAATTAGGTTAACAATACAAAAATGGTAAAATGAACTAGTAAAATACAAATGGTAAAAGAATAATCCATCAACCCCTTACTGAGGCTTTGTACTGCATTTAAAATGTTTATTCAATTTCTGTACCATACTAATTAAGCAACGCACCAGGATAAAATTTAGATTGGCTTTATTTCATTGCTATTTTTTTGACTTCGAGGGGCAATTGTTCGTTCAGTGTCAGTCTTGCAAAGCAGCTAGAGTGGTCCATTGATTAGTAAAGAGCAAAGAATACTCAATGCTTGTCACGGTCAACAACATTAAACAGTTAGCACCAGTTTCAACCAGATTAATAATGGAAGGAAAAGTTGGATCATCAATTGCACCTGAAATTCGCTCCACGAGTATCGTAGATAATGAAGCGAACTTCACAGCTTCACACTGATCCCAAAACTCGCTAACTTTCTACATGGTAACTGAATTCTCAAAATTCTCCTCTCTGTCTTATATCTACATGAACACTGGCTATTGTACTGTCACCTACTGCCTTTCAGCACTTATTTTTCCTCCAAAAATGTGACATAAACAAACGTAGCCGTCAATAAAAAAAAATCTGCTTATTTTCAGAAAGATTCTGGTTTGAATAAAAAGCAATCCTCTTTGTGTCAACCGGCCTGCCAATTACTGCTTTCTCTCGACTCCTTAGCTAAATGCAGTGCGGCACGTTAGGACAAAGAATGTCTGGGAACCCATTATCAATGTTTCCGCTTTGCCTAATCGGATAAATGAACCGAGAGATTTCTTTGGAAATTCCGGAATTATTACGATGTATCTTAATTATGTCACACTGCGTCTAAATGACTCTTCATAGAATTTCTCTTTCAACTGCCTCAAACACAGTACCTCATTTCGCGTATAGAATATATATATATAGTCGTTAAAATACGCGACAGCGACCAGATATTCTAAATAACTATATATAAAATACAAACAATTCGAAAGTTATAGCCAGCGTAATCCTTTGAGTTTGAATTACATCATGTAGTTCGTCTTACAGAAAACTATCTGGGTGCCCGGCGTTTCCCGGGATGTGATTTCCATAATCCCGGATTCGACATCAATCTCTGCTATTTTCGCGTTATTTTTAGGTAGCGTTCGTCCACCTCCACCCCTAAGGATGCTCCCATCCCATGTATAAATGGGTTAAAATTATTCACAAAGAAAAAAGTCTAGAAAAACACTATCGATCTCGTTAACCCCGAAAATTATTTATTTGAAATATCACTCGTTTTAGTATGTTTAAAAATTTCCACACCCTGTTCACACCGCACAGTGTTTGTTTGCGGTTAGAAAGGAACAAGTATACGAAATTTATTACATAGATTGAAAATTCAGGAAGAATAATACAGTTGATATTATTGTAACGTATTGTAGACGATCCAGGTTATGATCAGTACATGTGAAGGAGAGGCGTAGAATGTTCTCATACTTTACGACTTCCAAGTGAAAGCATTTGTATATACCTATAAAAATTCCAAAAATACATTTCATGGAAAAATATTATTGTATTTTCCTTAGTTGCTACTGTGCTCCTATTTTAAATAAATTTCAGCCATAGAAATTTTTTATTACATTTTTCAAAATTTTTTATTACTTCATGTCAAGTGACCTATATTTGTGATAATGTGATTAAATAAAAATGACTAGTGAAAGAAATTTGAATATTGAAACGAATTCACTGAATTTTCATTTAAAGTGATGACAATTTTTTTGGTAATTCTAACTTGTAAATGTTCGTAATTAAACGCTTTATGTTTTTCTTTACGACACCTTCGTAGAGGTACTTTCTAAAACGTATTACTGAGAATACTTTTAGTTAAATCATTCTATAAATAGACCCTTCAACTGTGTATCAGTAGACGAAAATCTGAAATTCTTGAAAAAAAAAAGCGACATCAATTAAAGCAAACGCAATTATATTAGAATAACGAAAAGGAGACAGATAACTATTTTGTTTTATTTAATAGTAATTTCTAACCCCTCCCTTAATAATTCTACGTTGTGTTACGAGTATTTAATTAATTTTAATATTTGATTAAGAAATTTCTTTAGTTTATAATTGCGTGTATGCGAACCATATTCGCGATTTGCATAATGTCTGAGAACTGGAATTGAACATAATGTATTTTGACAGAACGATAAATGTCGGCAGGCTATACACTGCGGGTTTGTATAGTTTGCGCTAAATGAAGAACCGAGAACACACACTTGCGCTTTCTCACACGCCTTCGGTTCGATCCGCACCCAGTTTAACGTTCCGCATCTCATAACGACATCTGTTAAACCCTAAATATTATACAACCACACTTTTGTTACGTAATATTATTATTACGAGAAGTAATAGAAATGTCTTTACTGGCTGAAACGTTGAATTACCTTCTATTGATTTTTCCGTCTGACATTAGTATATATTTGGGCTTTATTTCTTGTACAGTTCTCACGTTTAACTCGTCACATTTAATACCATAACTTATTACTCGATGTTCAAAACGGTACTAACGATAAAAATGAGTAAACCCAATTCTACTATTTTTAATAAAATTATAAACCACTTACGGTTCTTTGAACTGAACAGAGATATTGACTAATGAAAGATGGAAGTAGAATAGACACTCAGCATGAACATTGAAACGAGATTTATACTCCCCGTTTTAAAAAATTAATGTGTCTTTCCTGAACGCAACAAGCCATACACATTTGATACAGAGAGCACGTACGAAAATTATTGGCACCTCCCATTACAAGATGTGTAACGAATAATTTACTTTCACACAGTTCCCCAATTCGAATATTCACTTTCCTCCCTTGTTATTATTCTAAAAATACTAACAAATGATTTAAATCTCGACCAACGGATAGTTTGATGCAAATTGACATCAAGTAAAATGTTCAAGTATTACCACGATATTCAATTTTTCATGTTGAACTATATTAAAACAAATTATTTGCGTTGTAAAATAAACGGACGATTTTAAAAGGAAATATTTTGGATACTAGTTGAATATGTAAAAACACAAAAGGGGTCTTTTGTAAGTAAAACAGACAGAAATGGTTCCATTAATCATCTTCAAGAAACCAAATACAAATCATTTGAGTTAAGTGAAATATCACCAAACACGCACAACACGTCAACATGCAAATGCACAGTTAAGTAATTGCAGTGTACCGGCAAGATGTATTTGATTATAAAACAAAAGAAACTCGACATATACCTAGTGAAACAGGACTGAACAGAGTCTCACTTTCCTATCTTCGGGTTACTTGAGACGAAGCTCTAATTGAATTTTAACAATAAAACTATTACATCGTACGTCGTGTATTTTTTTTTTAAAAAAAAGGAAGGGGAAAATCGTATATTTTTTGTTGAACGTCTTTCATGTAGGAAACTTGAAAGTTGAGATGATCAAATAATAAAAGTAAACTCCTACTATAGTAGGAAATTATCTTATTAAGTAATACTAATACATAAAAATATATGTCCAGTTTATTGTATAATTGAAACGCCGCACATTCAGTGACACAACCGATTTATACGTGTGGAGTGTTGGAACCAATTGTTTCATTGCTGCAATCTAACGAAAAGGATTTGTATCGTTGAAAACCACTCCTCACATCGGCAACTAAACTTAATCGCCACTTCGTAGCGATTTCGGCATTTGTCTTAGCAAAGAAAGCTATTCTGAAGAAACGGTAGTGGTGGGGGACGTGGGGGGGGGGGGGGGGGGGACTGAATCTAGAGAAGAGGCCTTATTTTCGCGTCCCACCATTCTCGTTAGGTTGTTTCTCGCTCAGACCAAAGAGGTATTATGCGCTTTTTATACCACCATCAAACGCCCCTAAGCCTAAAACGAATTACAGAAGCAATTAAGAAATCTACTTTGAGCAGTCACCGAGGAAAAGTGAATGAGATACACTTTCAGGCGGTCTCAACGCACTTGTCCGTGCCTAAGGCAAAGTCTCGGCAAAATATTTGCGTTGTAATAAATTAGTGAAACCTTATTGCTTGCAGTATCTTGCGAATTACCACCGCGACGCAATTCTGGAATTAATAAAGACAGAAAAGCGAATGTCACGAAACACAGCAACATAATAATATTATGTAATAAAGGGTGCACAATTGCATCAGCTTCCTTCTTGCAGAATCTCAAACACAATTAATTGAAATTCTGGTTGATAATTTTTCCTATAATCTAGTTCTGCGAATAATTTGCGGTACGACTGATAACATTTTCCAAAAATCTCACGAATGCTGGTTGTATCAATACTGTCACTTGAAAAAAAAATTTTGGCCCAAGAGTGAACCAATAAAATAAAATCTTTACACATCAAGATGTTTCAAATCGGAGCCGTTTTGTCTCAATAATAAATCACAACAGCAGCCGCGTGGACAATAATATGTGACAACGTTTCACGATTCGACGGCGCAAGGAAGAGCTTCAAGGTCTAATAATTTTGAAACCAGCATTAGAACAATCAGATGTCCATGCGCCTGATGGCTGATTTCAGTGGTTGCAAAAATTACTTAATTCTCTATGCAACAGCCAGCCATTCTGCAAATAATGTTTGGTGTTGTAAGGAAAACACTGTTATGTTTTTAATTTAGAAGTCTCGGAAGTTCTTACGATGGAGCTTTCTGTGATGGCGTGCTCCACCATCTGCCACATCACATTCTATCACTTCACTCTGCATCAACTTTCCTTGCTTGAATCAATACTTTTCTCGGATCATATTACGTATTTTGACCTACTTCTCGGAATATGCAAAAAATAACTGGGTAGCTAATTTTAGTTCCTGTTGATGTCCCGCAATTTGGATTACTTTTAAGTTGCCCTCTTCCTTATCACCCCTAGGAGGACTCTCCTTCCATGCAGACAGGAGTTGAATGGCACTAACTTCATCAAGAGTGATACTATTGGTCTCAGTGGTCCCGGAAACTATTCGACACTAATCCGTCGTTTTCACAAATTTTTTTACATTTCATCGCCTTCCACCTTCACCCCTACAGGTGTCTTACTCCCATAGTGTTCGTGCCCTGATCGTATGTAACCAGTGTACGAAGTTATACTAAAATTGTTCCATGAGTTTAAATTTATATGGAGAACGTACATTTTTATTTGTTATATTGTAAAGCTTTTCGATTGAAAAATAAATTTTCTAAAGGAATTCCCAATCCAAGTGGTGTTATCTCATTCTCATCCCGAATGACATTATCGATTATTGTTTATGTGCCAATTGATCCTCCGTCTTCGCCTCTTGACGCGTTGGTTGACGTGAGCAAGTGAACTGCTTAGCACAAAATCCACGCTAATGCACACGGAAGACTGCGAGACGTGCAGAATAAGGAATTTGAAATTTTAACTCGACTGAGGAGATTTAGAGGCGCAACCTTGTAGCGGCTTTTGTCAACACGCCCCTAATTAGGGCTGGAGGCAAGATGTAAATTGGCAGCTGACCGCTGCACGGGACCGTATAAGACCCTTCCAAATGGGCTAGTTGCCTTCATTAACGAAAATTACTTCAGACTGCCTGAACATCTGCCCTAATCTATTTCTCACTGTCATGAAACACTGCTGCCGCAAGCATTAATTGTAGCTTTAGAGGCATAGCTCCTCATTTAATACTATCTTCCTTTCACATGTAAAACAACATCCCTTGTTGGCACAAAATACTAGCAAGGTCACAGACCAATCAGTTCCCAGCAAGAGATTCACAGCGAGGCAAATAACCTAAAGACTAAAGGAGCAATTTGAAATTTATACATGTAGAATCTGGCCAATTAAGGACAATTTTAAATTTGTAGTTGAAACTTCACAACATTTCCTCTGCCAGTTAGAAAACCTTCTCGAGTAAGAACTTTCCCAACACCCAACTGACAAGCGGAAAGAAGGCAAATAAGCGAACCAAAGACCTTAACTATTCTGGTGTCACTTTGACCATTTAAATCACTATTAATTTCGGAGATAATTCAAGTTTAAAAACGTCAAAAAAAAACACGAGAAAATGACGTTGATTCACTTGAGAAGGTCTGCCAATTGCCAGATGAAACGTTGTGAAGTTGTTAACAATAAATTTAACATTGTAATTGGCCAGATTCAACACATAAAAATTTAAGCTACCCACAGACACCTGTACATTACTTCGTAATTTGAAACCATGACACATTGAAATAACAACACCCACAGCTGCAATGATTGTATTAGTCATAAATAAATAATTCCACAGAAAAATTGTGTAAATACATTTTATGAACTAAATTTTATATGTATAAAGAGTTTTTGAAGATACCAAAATTGACTTCGTAATTTTTACCGTCATGATGAAATCCTAACCGCAGTAATGTATCTGAATGTACAGTTTTGAATTAACATCCATGAACCTCTACCTTTGTCTGAAAGACCCGCAAAAACTTACTGGACAGATTATGGTGAATAAAAAAAAGGTCGCTAACGGCTAAAAACGGATTTTGATGTTCTGTCCTCTCTTGAATGGACCGCATTGTTTTGAATGCAAATACCAACTGTGTGTTTGTTGCATTCAAACTCATACAAACAATTCTGAGCTGGAAACTATAGAATAATCTGCGACTGGCCTATTTAGAATAGACGTACACTTTGTGACTTTTTGAATAAAGGAAATTATGTATAGAATTTAAATAACATAAACATCTTAGATTTTTGAGTCACCTTTCAGACAATGTTAACGCATACTCATTATTCAAAGTATATTATTAGCTAAATAGGTCGTAAGGCGCGTGGCTCGTTTCTTTGATAGCCAACACATTTTCGGGTTGCCCTGACACACACCGGTGTCGCCCAGGTTGCAGTGCGGAAGTAGAGCTCACTTTTTGTGTAGAGTAAGTTTAACATCTGAACGTATATGAAATATATTTATATTCGCCGACTTGTATTTTATTTATTTTTTATAAAATTCTTACCCATATGTAGCACAAGAATTTTTTTCTGGAATTATTAACATTCTCAACTTAACATTTCTTTATTTGAATGAAATAAACCAGTCGCAAGTTGCACACTTTTATTTTATTCAATTGTTTATTTAATTTAGCTTTCAGCTGTACGCTATAACCATCTTATATTGTCCGAAATTTAATGTTATAAGTTGAGACATAAAATTTGAGACTACCACATATAACTGGAATGTAAAATTGCTCAAATTTAATTATCATTGTAATTTTGAAAAACTAAAAATTCTGATTAAAAACAATAATATGTATAATAAAAAATATATACACATATACTTACTATATTTTATTTTATGAGTTACATAGATAGGAGAAATTCATCGGAATTCCTGGTGGCAGATTCAACTGTACTCCTTTTGATGAACGATAAACATGTCCACATCACTCATGAACGCAATCGAAATTTTAAATATTTTAAATTAAACTGGTATCCTCTGTCCGAGTAGTAATTTTTAATTACCACGTCATAATTTAAATTATACGTGTACGTCAAGTGTTTCTAAAAATATAACAACTCAAAATCACGATAGTTATCAGAATCAGGAGTTACGTTATGGAATTTATTAAAAATAATGAGCAAATTATAGAAAAATTAATTCAAGTTAATTGCTGTTAGTTTAGGTTTTTGGCATAATGTTTCGCTATTTCCGTATCATATCAGTGTTATTTAATTTTTTAATATTTAAAAAGTTAATATTTACTCGTGGTTGGTTTTATCAATTTAAAAACCTATTAAGTTGATATAAAAATTAAAAATAACAGATTGTGTTGTTCTAAGACTTATTTTTATTCAAGTATCATGATCTCTATGGCTTGAGATTGTGAAAGCTTTTCCTCTATTCTTGAGTTGGGCTAGTTTTAGTAATTTTGAACCGAATGTTTCCTGAATATTATCTAACCACAAAGCTGAATATTGTAATTATAAATTATATTTTTCGTTCGCTTTCATATACTTTTCTCAGGAATGTATTAAGTGTTATTAGTGAAATATTGCATCATCTATGAACGAAATGACTATAATCGTAGGTCAAATCAACGTAAATGTTTATGGAGGCTCCACATCTGCATTGAAAGAATGGAGTATCCCATTTCGGTATTTTGTCTACTTCCTCCCCCCTAAACTCCTCATGGTGGGAAGTCGAATTATATATAATGGGATGTCAACATTCCAAACAAACCAATTTCAATATCCACTTTTTTGATACGGGACGTCGTTTGCGAGATATATCAATGTCTGAATAGTTAGAAAATTATTATTTGACTCTCTAACATTATGTTAGTCCTGTAAATATGTTTAGTTGTATAGTTACTGGTCTGAAATATTCTTGTACTATCAACATCACATATATGTATGTTTGATGTACGTTCTCTCAACGCCAATTAAAGATTCAGCTAAATAATGGTAAAAGGTAAAACTTGAAGAAATTCAAATACTTATACTGATTCGTCTAAGAATCAGAAAATACAAAAAAGAAATATTAGTTCCACTGAATAACCCTTGAACCTAATTACACTTCTGTCAGTGTTAGATGCTCGAGTTGACTGTTGAATTAAAAGCTGACCTCAGAATTTTGCCTTTCATTTTTAATTCCGTAAATAAATACCACCACAAAACATTATTCTGAACGTTATTTCCAATCCGCATGATTACAAAATTATGTAGTTTGATCTGTCAGACGCATTTCTTCAGGAAAAAAAACGTGATGGAAAATACAGTGAAATTTGGACACTATAATGGTTTTAAATGAGAGCATAGAATTAGACAAACGTTGCAAAATCGTCAATAATGAATAACAACAAACCCTTACCATAGCTGCGTGGACAATGGTATGTTACAACGTCGCACGAATTTGATTCGACAGCACAAGGAAGAGCTTCAAGGTCACAGCGACTCCCATTTGAAAACTACTACAATGTTCTACGTTTGTTCGAAATTTAAAATACTTTACACTTTGCGTTGATAGTTGAAGAAAGATTTATCACACACATGTTTAGACATCGAGTTATTTCCTAATTTTCTGCAAATTAATTTGAAGTGTAACATGAAATTATACTTTAATTATTTCATAATGAACTAAATGCAAACCGTTATTTGAGTTCACAAAAGGATCCTTTTTCGTTTATTATTTCATCTGTAAAATAATATTAGTCCTCTTGAGTACTAGATGATTGCGGGTCTTAACGAAACTATATTAAACACCTTTGTATTCATTTTTTTGGAAAATACCCTTTTGGAAGCTACATATTATACCGTGTGCTTGTGAAATGTTAGAATGATTTGCACCGTTGTTAATTATGCTATGGTATACAATTCTATCAGTTTGTACAGCACTGTATGGGCTACCGGTTATTTGATGTTTGCTGTTCGCGTTTGTTTTTTCGCGTTAAAATTAAAGCACGGCTAAAGCAAAGTTCACAGTGTTCACTAATAATTCGGGTATCGATTCTGAGAAATACGCTATAATATACAAAAAATATTTGAAAAATGTTGAAAACTTGGAAAGGAGACTGTATTCCTTAGACGATGAAAACTGATACCAGGATCAATAAGAAAAAATATTCAAAAGATAAATTGAAATTACAAAATTTATTTCCATGAGTATTAAATTCACTCAAAATGTGTAATACAACTTCCAAAAAAAAATGTAATTATGACCGAACAGTGATTTTAGAATTTCTGAACTCTCAACCAATCCTCTGTTCCCCTACAAACTTCTAGGAATCATAGAGAGGTATTAGTAGATAAAGGTTTGATAAGGAATCCACGTCCGGAAATGTTCCATTCGGATGCAAAAATACGAACATGAAATTCAGATTGAATTTAAAAAACTAATTAATTGATAGCAAATTTTATTAATTTATTAAGCAAGACAGAAAAACTTATAATTTTTCCATCGTCTATTACGACTTATTTCAACTTGCACGTTGCTGTAGTATTGGGACAGAGGAATATAGTTTTGACGTTCGCTGAAGGAAATATTTATTTTCATTATCATAGTTATCTGACATGGTTTAAACCTACAATAAATAAATCCTCTAGGAGTCACGAAAAATTTAATTAAAGATCTGACAAAAATATAACACAGCGTTCGTCCTTAATTTAGCACTTCAACCGGTGTACAACCGATTTTGAGCATTACATACAATTTTTATAGATTGCCAAATTTTTCTATTAATTTCAGTCAAAAATTGATGATGTGTAAATAAATTTTGTGTAAAATTTCAAAGGGAAATTTTATCTTGTACAACAACGATTTCGGATATTGGTTGACATTAATGGGGAAAATTTTCAATGTATTAAAATGATGTATTTATACTTCAAATCCATTATACACCCGATGATGTCCAAAATAAGGGACGAAACGTTGTGTATTTATTTTTTTCCGTTCCTTTTTTTTATGACTTGTAGCTGATTTATTTTTTTAAAAAAGTATTATTTTATTTATCGGTAATTTGTAATACTTGATATGTGAAGAAAACCAATAATTCTTAGACCAACATAATTTATTTTAAAAAATTATTTTGACCTATTTAATTGTATTGTAGTATTTAAATTTCCGGTATTCTAATTTATTTCAGCTGATGAATGTTCAAAATTGGAATTATCATTTGATAATTTCGATTGCCGAAAAGTTTTGTCAAACTTTTTAATAAATTATAAAGAGCTAAAGGATTATTTGTTTTCTTGTTATATCATTTATTACTTTATTTAATTTAAGCGGTATTGAGGTAAGCCCAGTTTTTCTCACCGGAAGTGTATAATATTGCTTCAAACGAAAAGTTTCATTTCAAAATAAATAAATAATGTAATTTGTAATGTCGTATTTTAAGGCGCTTTATTAATATTTATCGGATAATACCAGTCAAATTAAGGATAATTTGTAAGAAATTTCATAATACTTCTGACGGAAATCAAATGCCTATGGAGACGAGAACAGGTTAAAATTCGGAAAGGAATTCGTTGGATAGTCGTTTGTGTCTCGGAGATTGGCTATTAGAAGAACCGCGTCAGGCGTGTAAGCCGATGTTCTTGTATTCATAAGGAACTTTCCGCCTCAATAATCTAGTCCAGGGAATAGGAAGCTAAATGTTGCTCAACCCAGGTCAACGGTGAAAGCCGACACCGATAAACGCATGAAGGGGGAAGAATTACATTACCCCGAAATGCATGAACAATTTGGAGTAAAATTTGTGTTCAACGTTCTTTGTGATCATCTTTACATCTACTTCTATTATACTAAAAAAATATTTCGGTTACTATCCTTTATTTAATTGATTTTTATTAAAATAAATAAATGTTTTCCTAATTTTTTTTTGCATATTAACAGTTACATTAGTGTCGCATGTTCCTTTTACGCGTATTCCGTTTGTTCTGTTAGAAACGGGTCTCTGTGATAGTCTCGAGATTTGCAGCTACTGCATGAGCCTGGGTGAGAATTCAGGGGATTATGGGTTTGGGTCTCTGATACGTGAAGAGCCTCCGCCTGTCAGTGGCACAGCCCATAAATCCCTGTCGCAACACTAATGGTCTTATATACCGACACCAAGTGAAACAAAATGAAATAACTGGTGAGATTATGATTTACGCTTCGCTCCAACACAAATGAAGCATGTTTCCGCAGCAGCGATCCATCACTCTAAGGCAGATTCGTTCCTATCTAACCCGACACTTTGTTGTGAACGTTCCTAAGAAGCGGACACGAAACTCTTCATAAATATCAGTGAGAAACTATTCACGTCTTATCACCAATACATAATTTATAAACGCCGTACCTCACACAGAACTTATTTTTCTAACATCTGGATTCGCAAAGAAATGTAGAATAAGAAATATAGATTCATTCAAATCACTTGAAAATATTTACTACGAGGATATGTCTATAAATAGTAAAAAAACGATAGAAATACCACCTTTAATCTTGATATATTTCGTTAAGCGTTTGTCGAACCGATTTAATCCGTCAGAAATAGAAATTTTGGGAAGATCTCATATTTTGCGTCAGTTTTTTTGTAATGAATTTTTCAGTCCAGCCCTTTTTTTCTTCATATTACAATATCTGACGATACGGTGGATGCGGTGAAATTTCCAATTCAGTTGGACAATATTTTTCCTTCGAAACTGCGCATGTGCATCGTCTTGATGGCAGAAAACTTTCGTATTTGCCAAATACGAACGTTCCTTCCTGTATTTATTTGCTTAAGTAGTCAAGAAACGACGCATAAATAGGCTACATTTATCATTACTCCTTATTCTAAATATTCGATGTGGATAATTATGCATTAATTCCAAAGCAACCGTGACAATCTCCTTCCGGGCCGATTTCACAGTCTTTGCCTTTGTAGTCAGCAGAAATCGTTTGTTTCGATTTTTTTCTGTTTTGGTATGAATAAGGATCCAATTCTTTTTATCAACAGTTCTGAGTAGACGCAGATAATCGTCATAACAAATTGAAACGACCGAGTTATGGGATGTGCCTGCGGCCTCATATAGCCTGTGCCTACTTGACTCTTCGATCACTCAGAACCAATTTCGTGAGTCTGGTCAATTTTTTCTGGTTTAGTCGCCACAGGTGAACGCCCCGAACGATGTTCATCACTGATGGTTGCCTGACCTTATTCAAAGTAATTCATTGAAGCGATTCCTAGACGTTTCACCCAAAAGTCTATAACAGAGTTGTTTTATGCATTATTTATATAATTCTAGTGATTTAAAACAAATTAAAAACCATGTCAATTAATAATTTCAAACCATTAAGTAACTATAATATTTAGAGTGTGAACAGAACAGGGTATCGGAGGTTATCCACGTCACGACCCCTCGTCTTGAAACTGTTTTGTTATGTTCCTTAATCTCTGACTCATGTGTCAATACTCTCTTTTTTTTGTGCCTCTCAGACTTTTTTCCCAACCTGAAGAACTATAATAATTGCTTCCAAATAACCCAGGTCACTAAATTCTCAAATATGATGAAAGAAAATCGGTTGCTAGACCTCGGTTAAGATATTGGTTCTTGTTCACTGTGATGTGTTTGTGGAACAGATTCCACAGGTTGTGATGGTAGTGAGGTATTCTGCACGACCAAGAAAATAGTAGGAGAGACTTGAAATGTACCATCCACTTCTATATTTTCTTAGAGAAGGAAACGACCGCCTCTGGATGTAGCCGTGTATTCAGGACCAACATTCGCCAAGTTCTTTAAGGGTTTTAGAGTTTCTCCTCTGGAATGGTTGACGAGCAAGGTTCATTAGTCTAGCCAAAGATGCTCTTTACGGTAGTGTACAAGAACACCTGAGTTTCAACACAATATTCCTTGCTTACTACATGTGCCGATCCAGCCTCAGGGTGTTGCTCTGCCGAGCTCTTCAATTCCGTGTCTGTTCTTGATCGTGAGCATGGTCATGTTGTAAATCCGTCAAATTATTTTTTATAAAAATTAACAACAATATGTCTCAATAACAAAAGTTGATATGGCACATGGATGAAAATAGTGAAAGGAAGAAATATAATAATTACGGCGATGAGAACCGGATGTAAGATCAAGAGCGGAAGTGATCGGGTTGAAAAGTATGGGCTGAAACGATCGGAGACATTTCAGTCAATTGGGAACGGCTTTAAACACCAGTGAAGATGTATTCACCTTTGATTTCTTTAAGCGTTTTGCTTTGAAACGAAAGTTGATAATCTCCGTCTGAAACTCTAAATTTCTAAATTTGATTTGACCTGTAGTAAAATTGAATTCATCCACTATATGGCTGAAACTTTGGCACATAGATTTGAAAGAATGTACTTATCAGAAACAAACTTCGATACTGCGATTTTATCCTCCAAAGAAAACCTTTACAGCTCATGAAACGAGTTGTAGATCGCTGCTCTGGCGCGGTGCATGCCGAATGATTGATCATCATTATACTGACACTTCCTTTTTCTTTTTTACAGAATCCCTCTATAGGAAGCGTCATGTTTCAGGGCGGCCCAGTTTCTTTCTATGCAGGCCCGAGACAAAGCTAGTCGCTAGAGCTCGACCTCGTTAGATCGTGGTAACGTCGGACAGGGAGAGGAGGCAACCTCTCCGTCTATCTGCGCCACCCGCCATCCTTGCTGATGCGTGCTATAGAACATTTAGAGGAGTATAATTCCTGAAAAATGCCAAATTAAATTAACGGGGATTTTATTCCCATTTCATTTGAACCATCCACAACTCATTTCATTTCTACTGTAGCTCAGAAACATTGAAAATTCGTTTGACGTCGTTATCAAAAGACTGACGATTCATTTCAACAGACCCATTCCATTGAGAGGAGGCTAACACCATTTAAGAAATAAAGCTCTTTATAAGTGTGATATTTCCGGTACGAATAACAGGTACGGACATTGCTAAGAAATCTTTAAAGTAATCTAAGGCATAAAATTTAAAATCATTGATGAAGGTAGTTCAATGTGTTGTAATCTACTTATACATAAATTTGTCATTTGTACGTTCCATCGAACCGCTGACACGAATTAAATTATACTTGGTTGATAATACGTTCGTCGGAGGTCTGCTTTTGTTGAAGATGAATGCGGCATTTAAACGTTTTCCTAGTTCTGACAAGGGACGCAATAAGTGTTCGGAGTTACAGCAATTACCACTGATAGCATGGTCATTTGAATAAATACACTTTGCATTCCAAATGAGACTATTGATTCTGAATCGAAGCACTTGGGTGGAAGGAGGCGTTAAACTTTTATATCGGAGCTCTTATTAGAGTGCCTAATTGTGAATATTTTGTCAGTATCTCATTGAAAGTATCACATTAAACCGTCAACTTTCTTTACTTAAATACCCTAATTCGACATTTTGTAAACTGTTCCTTTTGCTGTTTAAGCATTGATTGGAAAACGAGAATAATATTTTTGAAACCTTCAAGATCTTAAAAAAGCTTTTAAAAAATGGCGAAGTTTTCCTTTTTTATCGATTAGTATTCGACACCGATTGAAATAAAATGAATAATTGGATTTTTAATTTTTTTTAAAAAAAAACATGAATTTAATTTAAATGAATGGGCGCGTTCTGTATCATGCATATTTTCTCAGGCATCTGAAAAATATTTAATGCCACGTGACAAACTTCAATTAAAATCAACAAATACAAATAGAAAAATAAGTGAATTAATTTTTAATCAACCTAACTTCGTAAAGAACAAATGATTACACTATTTTGTAAAAGATTTGCTTATTTATGTTTCGACAGAAAATTAAATAAAGACGAC
Organism: Zhengitettix transpicula; assembly: GCA_037074705.1. Taxonomy (NCBI): domain Eukaryota; kingdom Metazoa; phylum Arthropoda; class Insecta; order Orthoptera; family Tetrigidae; genus Zhengitettix; species Zhengitettix transpicula. The sequence goes on along the minus strand of CM073595.1, from coordinate 24,577,790 downwards.
ATTGATAAAAACTGCCGTTATTGAAAGCATTCAACTCGCCATTTGAAAAAGAAATTGCTCTAACTCGCAAATGAATAAAAATGAATCAGAAAATCTAGAGGGTGGCGATTTCAATCCAGTATCCACGCTGCGTTTGACATGTAAATTGTCGGAAGTCGAATTTCAAATCAATTTTTGAATCTGTAACTCCCGACTTGTCATTCTTTCTTTTCAATTCACGGGTTCCTTAATTATCTCCAAATAAGGGGAAAAGAAACACGAAAGATAAATTAAGTTTTGATGCTCGGAAGGTTTGTATTGTGCTTTATCAGTTTCCGATTCCAGTTTACGGATCGTGCGGGTGATAATTAATTCCTTAAACCTAGTGAACCTTAAAAGTGGTTCATGACTTTAAATTAAACAAAATGAATTTACATGTAAGAACCATTTACGTCTGAAACTAACAACACAAATTGACCCGCGCAAACCGGAGATATTAAACATCCTTATTGTTAATAATTATGATGCTGAATAAAGACTTCTCTGTATTCTAACCGAGTAAACAATTGTATTATTCATTCTCTAAACCGAGAAAGACTACATTAATTATGATTCTCTTAAAATTAAAAATTAAATTTACGTATTGTATAATTATCAAATATATATTTTGTCTCCCACTTACCTATCTAAAATTGATCATTCATACGAGATGTGACACAGGAATAATCTAACTGATATAGGAAAATTTTCGTTTCTAAATAGGGCCATTCAAGATTGGAATATACTGTTTATAACTTTTCTAGCGGGAGCCAACAGATTACAGACCACTTGAAAAGAAGTTTAACAACTTATGATAGGGATTTATTCTAAAATTAATAAGATTTTTATTAATAAAATAAGTGAAGTTAGCTTGAAATTAAAATAAGGGTATTTTGGAATTTAGTTTAATAAATTGCATGGTAGTGAAGTGCAATCAGAAGTGCAGAGAAGTCTAGGACGTAATTTATAGGCTTAACCGACATTAAGTAAAAAAAAATTACACATATTTATTTTATGTTACTTCATTGTATGTATTGTAAATATTACCACCGGGCTTTGCCCACAGCAGGTAAATAAATTTATCTATGTAGTATCACTATACTGCTATACATATTAGAATTAGACAAATATTAATGAAATGGCATTTTCGGCCATTTTTTAAAAAAATATATAAATTAAATTCATTTATAAAACAAATCGAGCGATCAAATTTTCTTTCCATGCAGAGCGGGATTTTAGAAATTTCGATATTTTTTATAAAACTAAAAATTTATTAATATTAACCTCACGTACTTTGTCACAGTTCGGAAAAATAGTTTTAGGTGATTATGATAATACAGTGAACAGAATATGCGTCGAAAAGATGATACTGTAAGAGGTATGGAAAATTATCGCTGACGGGTTTTGTTATCGTACAGGCATGACCAGTGAAGAAGTTCTTTGAAGAGAAAAAAAAATGTTAAAGGATTGAAAACGGTTTAAAGAAGCCTTATAAGTATCGAGACGAATATTATATATATATAATATTGAATACTCGCCGCCGCATATTGTAATTAAATGAAAAATCAATGTTGTCTGTATGTTTATCAAATTCTGTTAAAAGACCAAGGATATATAATTTGTTGACTTGGTCATTGGTTTTTAGTGTATATTAAGCAGTAACTTGGGAAATTGTTATTAAGTAGTCATTAATTGTTTGTTTTAATAAAATTTGTTTTTATTTTAAGAAAATTATACGCGTCTTGGGGAATAATATTCGTCAACTGATGACGTCAGAGTGACGTCATTTAAATCTAATTGGAAGCTTAACAGCCCAGGCGGATCTACTGAATTCAACCCCACAACCAAGAGTACTAGAACATCAGAGTATCGTTAAAAATATATACACGTGGTGAATTCTGGTTGTTTTTGAGTGTTGTGAACACGGATGAGTTTTGAAGGATCCACACCCACGTATACCATGGGACTATAAGAGTATAGTGTTATATTCTACAAAAGAAGCTTAAATATGCGTAATATTGTAATGTCTGATACATTTGTCGGGTAGTTATTTATCTAAAGATGTGGCTAAATGAAAAAGAAAGTTGATATTTTTGTTTTAAAAAATCGCGTTGATATTATGCTCGAGACAGACATTTATTATTATATACTACAATATTACACTGTTGCGTAATCAGTTCCTATAACTCCAGTAATTACGCATCACGAAAGGGTTTATTTTACAACTCCACAATAGTATTTAACTTTGTTCTGGCCTTGGTTCACACAGGTCAGTAATTGAGACGCCCGAATTTTTATTCAAAATATTCGGTCCGGTTCTCAAATCAAACAATGTTTTGTCATGTTGTTAAATCCATATTAAAAGCATGTGAGTGTTAACGGCGCTATCGGCGTTTGCCAGATTCATAAACAATGGTCGTCTTGTTTTGTAAAACTACAGCAGTTTTCAGTTGAATAGCGGCGATGAGAGCGATGAATTCACGCCAGATATGACTGGAATAGGACGCACGAAACGCAACCTCCCTATTTATCGAAATGCTTCACAAACTTTCGGTCCGCAGTTACTCGCGCAGAACCGATGCGGGGAATTGACGCCGTCGCTTTCATACCTAAGGTTTCTATACATTCCCCATGGCCGAGAATATTTGATGTTCTAAAAGCTGCCACTTTTACGCCTAATCAAAAAATTACTTCGTGGACGCTCATTTGTGAATTTTCTACAGGTAGATAATTAAAAATCGATAGAACATTTATCTTTTACATTGAATTCAAAACCAAAACGGAAAATAGTTTACATTGACAGTTGTGTTATATGGAAATTGAATGTTCTATATGTTCTTTATATCACCTGGCTATCAATGCCGTATCATTACGCTGTAACGTACCATTTACTATTTTTAGTATTAAAAACCTACCCTTTTCCAGAAGTCATTCAGATATTAATGTTTACATGTTAAATATTACGGTGCATTGATACATGCTGTCGTGTTTTCCCTTGTTAATTTTGCCGTGAGTTACGTTTAAAAGTATTGGAGCAAGAAGACGACGGATGAAACTCCCGAAATGTAAAAGATGTCCTAATTTTCCCTGTGGACGATCCCGCTTTCCGTCCGTGTTCCATCCGCCGCGTCGAAACCCGACGTACAGGCCGCCTAACATCTTTAATATTGAATACCGACCACTGGATTTCATATCACGGCTAACTCTCCCGCTGTCCGACTGTCAGTGCCTGTGTAAGCCTCCTTCACGTTCGTTCACGAGTGTTCGAGACCCTCTACACCCGTCTTCGGAATCCCGATTACCACATAAATAATTTTTCCATTGCCCGAATATATATTACAAGCAAAGAACACGGGAAACATTTAACGTATCAACTCCATGCACCGTAAAATTAAATAAACTCAAGCCACCTTACTGATTTTTTTTAAGAGAAAAGACACAATAATATAGAAAAGAAATAGTGTAAGTCGAAGATATTGTAATACTAATTAGAGGCCATTAATTGTTTTAATATAATTGGATTGTTAGCGGTACATTTCTTGAAAGCAAGAATAACGGCTCTTTGTCGGTGATAGTTGAAAAACCGTGTGCGCTCGTACGGAAGTCCAGTCCGGCGAACGTTACGGGAAAATGAGGATGCTGATCTAAAAGTACGAATAGCGTGGTCCAGGAAGTTCAACTGCGAGATCTATTAAACTCTATAAACACAAGTAAATAGTTCTTGACGGAGAGACTCATATATAAAATCGCATAGTGGAAGAAAAAGGTTTGCACAACACAGATGCGAAATAACATTTCGCATAAAGAGCATCGAGGAGACATACGTCCGAGGGCTGACCGAGGGAGCGGCTGATCCCAAAATTCCAGGTGGAATAACAACGAGAACTACGACCGTGTTTATTAAAAATAATGATGTGTAGAATCAGTAAATAAAGGCATTTTTAGTGAGTTGTGACCTCAAGCTCCAAGAATCAGATCCGGTACCAGAAAGACATTCGTGAGTACAAAAACACTTATTTAAAGTCTGTAAACGAGGATTAAAGGTATAGGTCAGATTTCGTTATCTTGTTTAGTTTTCGTTTCTTTAATGTGTTTAGAACTTATATTCCGTTCATTTCAATTTTGATTTGTTAATTAGTTTATTAAATTTGTTTGTTCTTACTATCATGCCCAGTAAAGACCCTGAAAGAAAGAGTAATTAGATGAAATTGTTGTAAAATTATAAAGTTGTATTTTCCTAGGACGCCACAAATAAAATAAAAATAATATAAAGTTTAGTTTGTGAATTTGAGGAAATTAAATGTGCAAAGTGAGGCTGGTAATTTGTATCTTTGAGGAATAAAATTTGTTTTTTTTAATAATTAATTATTTTTTTTAACTAAAGCATTCCAGTTAATCATTACATTTTGACCCAACAACGTGGGGAAAATTTAATTAATTTAATCATATCAGTTGATTATTACAATATTTACCGTTAATCAGAATGGGAAGTGACGCCTCGAAAATGCTTATGGTGACTCCTGAAAATAAAAACACGAAACGTTTAATACAATTCGTTGGAGCAAATTGTAAATTACAAACATATGGCAGCAGTAAATTATAATTTTGAAATCACAAAATATACTGAGGTTAAGGCAGAAGAACAATATAAGACAAATGTAGTATACAGCATCCAATGTTTCAATTTCCCAAAAACATATATAGGTTTTACTACAACAAACATTAAAACTAGAATGTATTATCATGAACAGACATTAAAACGCACAGCCAAAAGCAACACAGCGCTGTCCACCCACACAAAATTGACTAACCATGAATACGATTATAATAATATTAAAATATTACATAATAAAATAGAACTTAGAATAGCAGAAGCAATTTATATTAATCTAAACAGAAACAAAATTGTAAATAATAGAAACGAAGGTTTAGAAATAGAAAAAAATATGCAGAGATACTTAAAATATTGAGAAGTAGAACATCCAAACATAATAAGAAATTGTTTTTTTTAGGTATCTATGTCAAGGTGTATATGTTATAGTATCGATTTATCACGTTGTTAGTTATTATTTAACTATACATATATATGTATAGTTACTATACTATCGATTTTCATTTGTAATTATACATACTGACCCACCTAATGGAGTAGTTTAAGAACAGACCTTGTTGAATAAAAAACATAGTTTTATTAAGAGAAATGCAATAGGTAATAATATATATTTTTTAAAGTTATTCTGATTTTAATTATAGGACAGGAAGATATTTTATGCTAGAGGTTTTGCAATGATAACTTGATATATATATATATATATATAAGTAGTAACGTTTGATTGTTTATTCAGGATAATTATAAAAAAAGAGTTGAAATCTTCCAACTACTTATTTAATAAAATTAAAAACTTGGAGATATTATTTTATTATATTATATGTTTACTAAGAATATGTTGAATTGAGCATGAGTGAATTACAAAAAAATGCGGACAAAGGAGTTACGATTCAGTTTTATGGATAAACACTTTTTAAAATCATCTAAACTGATGTAAATATTGAAATTACTTCATTTTTCAGAATAAAATAGGAATGCATACTTAATTATTATACAGTTCTGAATGATAATATTTCAATATTAAACGTTTTATCATTTTATATAAATTTATAAATTGAAATAATCAAAGTTTTGAGAATAAGAATGTTTCACATTCCGAGAAATAAAAACGGGTTTCATATTTCTGAAGCTGATATAAGAAAATCGAATTTACGCTATTTATACTATAGCATTAAGTTTCATGTCGACTTGAAAGGCATAGAAATTTTTTACGCCACTTGATCGTCATTTTGAGATCAATAAGCAATGACGAATCTTTCAAATAGAGTAAACAATGGTAATTTTATTGCTGCATAAATATCTTTTTTCATCAAAAAATTGTACTAGCATTCAAGATGTAATCTTATTAGACGTTGAATCTTAGGTTAAGAATAATATCAAAATAATATGAACCCAATGTAATAATTTCATGTAGTAGTAATGGAAAGTCGCCTAAGATAAAATAAACATTAAATAAATAAAAACATTGTACACTTATACACTTGCGAATCCATCTGAAAAATAAATTTCTGGTAAAGTAGACAATATGATAAATATGGTGGAGGTCGAAAGTCGGAGAGTTTAAATTTAAGAGGTCTGGATTTGTAGAAACTTGAAGAAGAAGGATTCAATCTAACTTTCCATTAAATTCTCTCTTCAGATGCTTGTGGTTTTCTAATTTCATCAACTAATGTCAATTTTTTTAAGTCGGTTACTTATAATGTTAATTGAATTAGAAAGTCATCATTTTTCGAAGCATTCATATCGTCGGAATCATGAGTGGAAGGGAGAATATCAAAAAGTGGAAGAATTTAAATATTTAGGATCATTATTAACAGAAGGTCATGGGATTGTAGTGCGATAAAAGATTTCAAGTGGAAACCAATGCTCTTGCTGAATGTATTAAAGTCCTGGAATGGTCCTAGTAATGCAAAAATCAAAATATATATGAGTATGGTCTGATGGTGACGACTGCTTCTATTGAGATTGGGCATGAAAGATATTGAGAAAGATATTTGGGTGCTTTGAGAGGTGAAGAAGACTGTAGAGTAAGGACAAATTCAGAATTACAGACGATTTTTGTAAAGATGAATATTCTAGATAAAATCTACCAGATGGTCATTTACCGGCAGTACCAGGAAGTCGTAGTGACAAGAAAGTTTTTTCTTAGAAAAGTCTGATGAGAGATGAGGAAATGAAGACCAGGAGGCAGGTGATGAAGGACACTAGGGTTCTTCAAAGATTGTAGTGCCAAGAATAATACCTTCATTTTCCGAAACAATTTTTGTAAAATTCCTATTATTACCGGATAATATTTAACAACATATAAAGTTTAATTATTCAGTTGTTATCACTGATGGTCAACCTAAATTCTAGTAAATCTACTGAATCTAAAAATATGTAGCCTGTGGACATTCTTAAAAAAAAATACACTAATTTTACATTATTAAAAATCCGGATATAGATTGAATTTTTTTAAAAAAAAATTATAACAACATTGGAAGTATTTATAAATAAATATATAATGTTTTCAGTACGTCCGGAGGATACATATTGATACTATCATAATATATAGAACGATTTACGAGATCATTGTCGGGAAAGTGATTAGAACAGATCAAATTGACTTATTTTTGGAAGATGATCGCCAAAATTTTCAATATGGTTCGAAGAAACATAAATTTTTATTTCCTGCGACTGTAAATATTTGGCAATTCAATTAATAACCAGATTATTATGGTTTAATTCCTTGGGTTTAATTTTCCAACCGTAGCTTCCCAATTATCATGACCATTAGTCAATTCAGTCACCAAGCAGGTTAAAATTTCTATTATCAGTATTTTGTTATTAAATTTTAAAATGTTTTAAATGGAATTAGTACGTAAATATGCGAAACACAATTTTCCGTCTCGTGACAGTATTAAGAAGACGAATGTTCCCTGAGCTTGAGGAGCGAAAATTAAAATATAGTGATTTTTTTTTCTATGTTCCAAAAGTGAAACAGAACCTTATAATCCGCAGATATTTGTCCGCATTCCCCTTGCTTATTAGGAATTTTTTAAGATCAAAAGAATAAGACTGGTTAACTGAAGCATCTCTTTACTCGCAAAAGATTCGCGGCCGAGTGAGTAGGGTGCTGCAAAAAACCACGTTATTAGCGACTAATTACTTTCCCGGAGCAACGAAATGCTGGAACAGGCTATTCACAATGCCGAACAAGATGGCCGGTTCACAAGGGAAGAAATGTAAAGCTCCGCTCACACACCAGGACAACATTCTGTGTTTAATATTAGGAACTTTATCCATCGCTCTCCAGTCTGTGGAAAATTTTCTTTCCTGAGTGAGCTTGAGAGTTGGAGCGAAGGAGAAAAATAAAAGAATATCCTGGGCTATAACAGAACTCGACCTTGCTTGGACTTTCACTGAGAATGCAACAAATGAGTGATTAAAAATCACTTCTTTATAAACGAAACTATATTTCTAAAAATCTCCATATCTGACTCCAAATAAATAAAACTCTGCTGGAAATATATTTATTATGTTTTCAGCAAGCAATCTTCTAATAAAAAATAGAGTGCATGTTTGTGTGTAGCTTTTGTGTACAATTTGACCACAAAATTGACCAAATTTCGAAAACGTGTTCCTTTAGAACCAGAGACAAACACTGTGGGGGTAAGACACGACTACCACAGCCAGAGCCGAAGGTGGAAATTTTCAAACACGCTCAAACGGCCGATATTAGCATCGATTAAGTATTTTACGAGATTGAGTGTTTTTGGGCTATAGTTTCAACCCCTTTCGGCATTTTAGGGGAGTACCCTTAGGGGTGGGGGTGGCGTTAATGTTAACTGAATTAATTATCGTGTTACTGGATCGTAAACCAACATAGAGAATTTAATAAAATCTTTCGTATGCTTCGTTATTTTCAACAACAAAAAGTGGCAACTTGTGCTTCATTTTATAACGTTCAAACACGAGGTCCAGAGAGAGAGAGAGTGTTTTCTCTTAATTTGTGCGAGCGTAGCAAGAGCCTTTGGCAGAGGTCGAAGCATTTTCATATCCAAAAATATAAAATATTTGCATTGATCGGTGTAACATTTACAGCAACTTTTCATCTCTTTCCAGAGAATACCTTTCCTGACAGAGAATATATTAATAGAAGCTCCGCGTGCGTTTGCGGAGATTACCTTGATTTTGATTAAAATTGACTATGGTAGCGATAGAAAATATCAGCGGTCATTCTGCATAAACGAATTGTGGAACTGCAGAGGTGGAACTGTTTTCGACATGTGGATTTTTTTTTTCGAATCTCCTGTTTGGGGACTCGTATATAGGCTACCCGGTTAATCTGCCAGGTAGTACGTAACATGAAAATGAAACCTTTTTGAAGGAAGAAATGGGATTGTTTCCAAACAACGTAATATGAAATTGGTTTCAACAAAAAGAAAACAGCTGAACGCTCAGCCAGGAACCTGAAGATATCGTTCAATATGAATGGAACTACTTCTCTAGCTAAATGTAAGACGGTATCAAACTATGAAACTCGGAAATTTTGTGAAATTTATGATCAAGAGAAACAATATCAACGAATAAGCTATGTGAGCGTGAATGTTTTCTTTCTAATATGATATTCCGTCCATGTAAAATATTTACAAACCTCCAACGACTATGTCTAAATGAGGTTAGGCTGCGTTTAACTCCAAATATTAAAAATTTGTTGAACAAATATTCACCTCATATATCGATAGACAAATGTGTGTTTTTTAATTACAATCGCTACATGTAGTTAATTACTGTAGCCTGTAGTAAATTAGAAGACCGATGACGTCTAGTTTCCGCGAGGCGTCTGACCGTGAGTCAACTAAAAACACAAAATTCATAAAATTTGGAGTATTTTTATAAATCGTAAGTTTCAAAATAATTTTGAAATTTCCATTTACTCTGTATCGCATATTAATAATTATAAATTGCTATTTACATTACGATAATCCAATCTAATAAATAAAATATAATTTTTGTTTGTGTGTATGTTCCGTATACAAATCTCCACCCGCGGATGAAATTTTATACACGTATTCCTTTCTTATCGGAAACAAACACTGTGGGGGTAAGACACGGCTACAACCCTCAGGGGTGAGGATGGAAGTTTTCAAACACAGCAAAACATATTTGCCTCGAATAAATATTTCTGACAGTAATCTAACATTTTTTTGTTTTTTAAAATAAAAATTTTCTCTTTCAGAGACGAATTACTTTACATGTCAACAAGGAGTGAAAATATGCATAGTGAAATAATTTTATAAAGTTCAAATAACTGTATTTTTACATTCTTGTAACATAAATGGTCTTAATTTCTATGCATGTATATTAATGTTCATTTTTCAATTTTCTCGAATACAAACGATAATCCAAACAATTCTGAAATTATTATTTCAAAAACAAGTTCAGTCAGTGATCTGTTTCGATATAATTGACTTCTTCCAATCGTTCTCGTATGAGGAAATAGGATACGCCATTACATAAGATTTTTTTTTATTGACTCATTTACAGTCCCAACAACAGCTCAGACATACTTATTTGAGGCTACAATTAGTTAATATAATAAATAAAAAAAATCGGGAACACAAATTTCGCTGTCCAACATAACTAAAAGTACCATATAGTAATAATAATAATAATAATAAAATTCTTTAACGTTACTTAGGGTATAATATAATATTTACAGTAGTCAAACAAATTTAATACGCACTACGTAAAAAATAAATATTTAAAGAATTAACTATCTAGATACATACGACTATGTAACGTAACGTAACAAAGGAAATTCATCGAATCAACAAATAAATACGAAAATCAAGACACGGTTGTAAATCCTGAAAATGAAAGTACAGAAGTTGGACGCCAGTGAGTCAAAATTTTAGATTTAATAACGTAAGGAAAATATTGGAACCTGTTTAAAATCTCTGAAATACGTGACTAAAATATTTATTATATTTTCGATATATATCGAAAAATGGAGCGATTTTATTTTTGACATACACGTCTTATCATTTCTTGTATCGATAAAAGTCAAAAGATTGACGTGGATATTAATATTATTTACTACTAAAACATGGATGACCAGTCATTTCACAGACATAATTTAATATTTTATCTGCCCTTTCAAAATACGGTAGTAATTTAATATTAGTAACGGATATTTTCAATAGTTAACGTACGGACGTTATCATCACATTCATTTAAAGTGGCGAAAATAATTCCGGATTAAATTGAATAAAAATAGTGACTCCAAATGTCACACAACGTTATCTTTAATCGGGATTTTCGTTGTAATGACAGTTTAAAACACGGAAAGCCAAAACTTTTGAGGTTATATTTCACCACAACTGTTCATTAGTCAGATTTCGGAACTCGAACCGTAGAGAAGTTCGATTTCCCCATCCCGATTACATAGCCGCGATTATTTCCGAGTAAATACTGGTCCTTTATCTCAATTCTTATTCCGTGCATGATTCCACTTTGCTGGTGATGTTAATAGAAACCATAGTGTCGCTAACCGCAAACTGAAACCGAGCCCGCATTAGCGCGCTCGTACAGTAGCAAGTTTACAGCCACTGTAAATAAACACATCCGACATGTTAATACCATCGTTAAGTTCTAATATGCACATGGACGATAATGACATGCGTTTGATAAGTTGAGTATCGGTTTATTTTATCCTATCACGTGGTATTACTTCAAGATTTAAAAATTGCGAGATAATTTTAACGGTCTTTATAAATTTTTATTTAAATAATAATTGTTTTCCGAGGATCTCACCGTTAACTTTATAAAAATAAAGCTATCGTATACGAAATCTGCTCCACGTAAGAAACTATAATAATGTACGTTTTTTTTCTGCATGTGTTTCATTAGAACTATAAACAAACACTGTGGGGGTAAGACGCGACTACGACCCCCAGTGATGAGGATATACGAGGGTGGAAATTTTAAAATATGCTAAAAGGACCCAGATTTGCGTAAAAAAATATTTTTTACGGGGTAAATGAGACTGATAGTGTTTCATGTTTATTTCTACCACTTTCTGTATTGGATGGGAGTGGCTATTGGGATTGGGGTGGAGGGGCGTTACATAAAAATAAAGTAAAGATAACCGAAATTGGAGTCAAATCCATGGTTATGCATGTCGCTGAGTTTAATTATGACAGCCAGGCTATTATTCGATGTTAATATTTTATGAATTTAAACTCTAGCGATTTATTCGAGGTTCACTTTTCTTTATGTTCTTTATTCGCTTTCATGCATCTCTTAGAACATAACTTGGATTTTAATAAACAATTATTATTTTGAGCAGTTAAAGCAATTTTTTTCTCTACCGAGGACATTAAACTACGCACAAAAAATAAAAGCAGCTTGTATATTTTATACAGGATTTTTAGAAACTAAACTTTCTGCCCTACGTAGAGTTACTCAATTACTTTTTCCTTTGTTTGTAATGTTTTGTGTACTCTTTGGCGGCGTCATTACCCTGGCGGACCGAGAAATATCTCTCTTCCTCGCTTAGATGAGCCAAGATCCAAGTACGAGGCAGCCGCTTGTAATTGCTGACTGCACTTTGTCTCGTCCCTGCCCTTCTACCCTTTTGGTTCAGGTGATCCTACCAGTTGCTTTAGCTCTCAGGGTTACACCACGGTAAAGTGGCTGCCCTGGGGAAGGAATTGCCTGCGGTATTTATAATTAATCAACGATGGTACAGCTACGTCTACGCTAAATTCATAATGGAGAGTTACTCCGCAATCGGGAATTACATTTCTCAGCAATACATCGTCGTCGAACATAATTTCATGACATTTATGATTATCTATGATACACATACATTAAGAATTGCATTTATGTAGGCGGTTTATGTATTTATCATACTTCTTCTTAATGTCTCCATAATGCTTCAACGTCCTCTCTACTTCCCCAATAATCAATGATACGAAATAATTGTTTGTATTCTCGTTTCTTGAACGATATGCACTATAAATAGTGGCAGTGTCGTACGAACAATGATGTAATTATTTAACAAACGAATTATATTAAATATAGTTGTTGGGATACAAGAGTAAATATGAAATCAATTATTGATAAAAATTCTAAAAATAAATTGTTAATTAAAGATTTGAAACTTGGAAAACAAACAGAAACATTACCTTATACTTCCAAAATAAAAAATTTGAATTTAAATAATGATCAGGTGAAATCTAAATAAAAATATTTAGTAAATACAATATTTTATGTTTGGAAAAAAAGAGTAACATGTTATCATTTAATATACTCTCAAAATTATTTTGATAAATAAATAAACAATGCAGCCAATATGTCAGAAAAAATTATTAAATAATTAAACCTAAATTCCAGTTCATACGACGTTTCGTCCACAATTTAGGGACTTCTTCAGGTGAACAGGTAATGTGTAGTTTTTAATGTATTCTTAATTCGACGAAATATGAATTTAGAGTCATTGACAACTGTCATAGTGCGTAGCCAAATTTAGTACGAATGCATACATTCGCAAACTGCACTTTACCTGTTTACGTGAAGAAGTCCCAAAATTTTGGGCGAAACGTCATATCAACTGATATTTTGGTTAATTATTTAATATTTTTATTTATTTATAAAATATTAACAAATACCGGCATTCCAAATAACGACATTAATTTCCGTTTTGTCGGTTTTAGTTATTTGAAAAAGTTTTCGTAGCCCTTAAAATGAAAAAAAAAATATTTATTCATACCATTGGGGTGAGACGCGTCTACCACCCCCAGAAGCGGGTCGGGATTATCAGTAGAGCACTTTTAGGTGTTGGGTGGAGGAACGCTGCAATAAAATAACGCGAATACAAGGTTATGGATGTCGTCCAGTTCAATTATAGCATCAAATTGGCCATTTAGCCCCGAGGGGCGGGAGTGGATGGGATGGAAATTTTCTAACATGTTAAATCATCGATATTAGCGTGGAATAAATAAATGCCGGGACCATTGACGTTGATAGTATTTCTACCGATGTTGTTTGTAGGCATTGTCCGATGAAAGCAAACAAACAATTTTCCAAATCTAATTTCAGTCCTTCAGTGTAAATTAACACAATGAATACATTAACAGTCATGATCGAAACTCCAAGTTAACTCTTGTCTACCTCACTTTCCCATCCGCATCCCCTATTTTCATAATATCCTATGCTATTAAAAGCGAAGGATGATTGTTGACGCCCCCCCTCCCAAACGGATTTACTTGTTACTGAATTTTGAATAAGAGTAGACTGTAAATATGCAATAAATAAATTTTAAAAAGGGAAGACATTGTTTCAACTGTATATCGACAGCACACATATTCGTAATCTACGATAAAAAAAAATCACTGTGACTCCGCAAGACCGTACGATGCGAAAGTTATTTATAGTCTAACAAGTCATAAATTTATTTTTAGTAATTATGACTGTTAAAACGGTTTAGCATCTGTTTAAATAATGTTGATAATTATTTTCGATAGAAGTACAAGGGGTTAATTTCATATCCAGTTTGAAGGCCCCTAATTTTCGTTATACGCAATGGTTAAAAGGTTACGAACAAGACAATTTATAAACTAAAATATTTAGGAAGAAATCGTTATTTTATTTTATTAAATCATATTATAAATCTTTACGACCTTTCAGGACATTATTGGCATCACTAACCCCGAAAAAATTTTATCCAACACAAATATCGGCCATTTGAGAATGTTTGAAAATTTCCACTCTCGTCTATCCCCGCCACTGGGGGTCGTAGTCGTGTCTTACCCCCACAGTGTTTGTTTCTGGTTCTAATGCAACACGTGTACGAAATTTGGTCGGTGACACATACAGTCTATTTTATTTATTATATTATAGACTCAGTATAAACAGAAGCACTTCATTCAGGCACGTAAATTTGGCCTTCAGTAAAAGACCACCACAAATTCACAATTTCCACGCAATATCGTCACTATTTCTCCGGCGCATAGATCTCGATCTGTTCAAAGTAGTAATGAGTTCGCGTCAGGTGAGGTGTGAAATAAAAAAAAAGAACCTACGCCATTTGTCTCCTTAATGTTTCTCCAGTGCACTTTACAATAGAGAAATCACGTTGTTGTCATTTATATTCAAATCTCCATTATTAATTACGACTTTTATTTTCCTAAATTGTGTCATATCGATCCATTCAATTTTAAAATAAAGTACGTATAGCTCCATTCTTCAAGTCTCTTGACACACATTATTTTAGAGCTGTAGAAGCAAGATCGCGCATCGCTGGTAAAAATCTCTTATAATACATCTGCCTCCATCTCACAGAAATCAAGAATTGATTAATTTATGACGTAAACACGGGTATTGTGGATAGCAGTTGTGATTTTTAACGTTTTTATTGCAATAATGGTCTGTATCTCGTAAGACTGGGAGGCGGAGAAAGTTTTGAGTAGAACAATGTGCAGGGGACTGCCTAAGGGCCTCTTAAGGCTAATGATGCCGCGCTGTGCGTCTGCCCTTCCTCGCCCTTCTCCTTACAGGTAATTGTCGCGCTTAGCACAGGAATACACAACCGATGCCACTCGTTCCTTCTTTTAGCTATAGATAACCCCAATCTGTCACCAGGAAACCCGAGCAGACGGTTGTATTAACTCGAGCTGTCAGGACTGGAAGGCAGGAATTCCCTAAGCTGCAGCCGAAAAATTCAATAAATCGTAAATAGCAGGCCTCGTAATTTCTGCCCCCTCAATCCTACGCAAGCGCTCCGTTATTATTACCCATCTTTATTAATGACGCGCCGTTTGAAGTAACGTCAAAACTGAATTAGTTCTTCACTGAAAACGTTACACACTAAAAAATAAGCTTCCCTAATTTTTTTATGACCGTAGAAAGACAAAAAATAATGGAAAAAATTGTAAGCACAACAATTATTTTTTAAGGGAGTTTACAACGCTATGTTGAAATTCATCTAAGCTTTAATTTCTCTGTCATATTTAACCCTTCAGTGCATGATTTTTATTTTTTTTTAATTAGATTATTTAAGATATATTTTCGTGAATATAATACAGTAAAAATAGCCAAAAATATGGTCAAATTTTTTGCAACATCATTTGAACATTTTTATTGTTGCAAATTTACTGCAACATCATGCACATGTAGGTTCTAAATATAAATGGTCATTAATCAGTAATTTCATGTTCTCGAATTATTTTAGCATCTTCTTCTATTAAATAAAGCAGAGTGTATGCATGTGTGTGTGCATGTTCCGCATACAATTCTACACCCATGGATCAAATTTCAACAAATTTCGTACATGTGTTCTTTGTAACCAGGAAACAAACACTATCGGGGTGAGACACGTATACCACCCCCAGGAGCGGGTGTGTAATTATTCAAATAAGTCAAACAGCCAATATTTGTGTCCGATAAATATTTTTAGGGGTCAAAGAGATTGATAGATTCTAAAGATGCTAATTGAGTATAATTTTAACCCAATACAGCATGTGAAGCGAGCATGCTTTGGGGTGCGGGTAGAGAGACGTTACATGAAATTATCGAAAAAACAACCGATATTCGAGTCAAATCGGGGTTATGGATGTCGCTGAGATTATTTATGACAACATACGCAACGGTACGCGGGGGTAGAAATATTCGAACATGTTAACTGGCCGATAATTCAGTCGAATAAATATATTTCGGGACCAATGAAATTCAAAAACTTTCTCTATATACGTTCCATGGTTAATTTCAACCCCTTTCGGGCTTGGGACGGGAGCTCCCTTCAGGGTGGGGGTGGTGTGGCATTACATAAAAATAACGAAAAACCAATCGAGATTGGAGTCGTATGCGGGGTTATGGTTGTCACTGAGATTAATGATGACATTCAACTTGCCATTTAACCCCCAGGGGCATTAGTGAACGGAGCGGAAATTTTGAAGCACGAAAACGCGGCCGAAATAAATTTTTCGGGTTCAATGAGTTCTACTTCTATCGGCATGGGAGGTGAGCACATTTCGGAATAGGGGTCCACGTGCGTTACATAAAATTAATGCAAAAACAACCGAGAGGAGTCAAATCGGAGGTTATGGATGTCGCTGACTTTATTAAAAGTTAGTCAAAAATAAAAAGTCTTAATGAAATTAACAAAAATTTTGAGCAATTATATAAATTTCTATAAATAATTACAACTGTAATTGTATCTGAAATAAATTAAAACAATTTTTATGCAACAAATATAATTAGGTCTTTATCAATAATTAACATTAATTGGATAATTATGATTTTAGTGTAATTAGAATTCCTTGAGTATTAAGCTTAAGGTTTCTTGAAAAACAAAGCAAAAACAGAAAATTAATGTTCTGAAGTTGACCGGTGAGCAGAAAATATGGGCTGAGGGGTTGACTCACAGAAAGCTAGGACAGGCAAGTCCACGGTTCGCAAACGTTTCACATTTCCGTAAGTGCACGTTGTTTCATATCTGCATCACAATTTAGCTCTCTTAGACACCGACAGATGCCTCTGGGGTGATACTTAAATGTATATTGCACATTTGCTATACTATTCTTTAAAGGGTTAAGTCTATTAATTAATATCAGGAAAAAAATTAATTTACAATAGAAAAAATGCGGAAAACAAAAAATAGGAATAAATAAATGAAGAATCAATTTCCTTAAATTAATTACAGTTATTTCAAAAAATATATACAATGTTCTGGACCCTGTGATGCTACAGAAATATCCATTTATCTGATACAAAATAAATTATTTCAGGCTTCAATAATAATTTTTAGCTACTTACTGCACAATAAAGCTCTTACGTTGCTCATTTTCAATTAGCAAACAATCAGGAATCATTTTAGGAGGAAAGAATGTATCTGAGACAACTACAAATGGACGCGATGAACGTAATTGGCAAAAATCTCATTCTCCGTAAAGAGCTTACATAAATTAAATCTTGGAAGTATATTCAATCGCCCGCGAATTTGAGTTTAATGATCTCATGATTAAATCCTGTTAGCAATTAATTGACATGGAATAATTTCCTTCCTCAACAAATCAATAGGGCTGGAATTAGTAAATCTGTGGTCGAATATTTCGAAATATTCAATCCACAACGTCAAAGTAATTTATGTATAAATTCCAGTTTCCTTAAGTCCGTGATTAATTCAGCCTTTTCCGTTATTTAACGGTAATAGTGAACACACAACGAAGTTTAAGAGACATAATTTCCTTCATTTTGTCGTCTATGACAATATGCCCTGTATTTGACTACATATAAAGCACGTTTTGCAAAACGACACGATGTTAAAAATTAAATTCTTAGCGAACATTTTTTTAATGAAATTCCAATAAAAAATATGCTTCTTAATTCGTTTCATTCATAAGGTCAATACACAGATGTTTTTATAAAAAAAAATATTACAAAGCCATCAATTTCATATTAGCCGGATTTGTTGTTCAACCCTGGTCTTCAGCGATTGTTTTCCCGGGCGCTAGTTGAAAATTTGTTTTATGTATCAGCCGTGGGTTAGGAAAAATCATTAAGCCACCTCATCGGCGGACGAAAGTTATGAAACAAAACAGGATGTATTTGTGGAGAAAACAAATGTTTTCCAGGATTCCAATTAACAAAAAAAAAAGTTGAGAAACACTCTCCAATTTGTCTTGGAACATGGATACACAAAAAACGAAATGTTTTTATACTTTCCGAAGGACGCAGAACAGCGGGGTAACACAGAACAAACAAGGCTTGTGTGTGTGTGTGCAAAAGTGTGCAGAATCTACTACTGACAAAATATCACGTTCCTTACTAGTTTAATAAATTCTCTGTACGAAACAAGTCGAATAAACCGAGACAGATATGAAATTATTTTAAAATTCAAATATGATTATTTTTTTATGATAGTAACTTGAAACATCTAGTTAGTTTACTCATAAGTCGCTAAAGTAATTAAATGCAAGTTGCCTATAAATTGAAAGCAAACAAACGACGTATCGTTTTCCTCTAAAAATAATTATTTGTAACGCAAGTAATGAAGAAAAACAACGGCTAGCTCTTAAATGATTAACTACACATTAATTTGTAAGACGAATATAATTAGATAAATAAGGTCATTTGTTATTATTATATAAAAACAGTCATTTAATGTTTTAATTTTTTTGAAGCAATTTTAGTTCCGTTGTTTTCAATCATTGATATTATTATTGGTCATAATATATAAATAACTGCCCAATAACCTAGTTCACTTAGATTTTTCTTATTATCATTATAGGAAATTTAAGAAAAAATAATTTGTATTATCGATGATTATACATTTTTGGCTTTATACTAATCATAATGTTTATTTTTCCATAATTTGCAACAATACAAAATGGGAAATCGCCATTCATATAATAGAAATATAACAGATAACATGATTAATATTTAAAATTATGTTTACAGACATATTATAACGATACAATATATATATATATATATATGTATATTGTAATGCCAATTAATTAGGCCATTAATTGTTTTTAAATAATTAAATTGTAGCGGATAAAAATTGAATTGTAGCGGTATGAGCTATCAAAGACAACAATGTATGAAAGGAATTTAGTCTGGAATCGGCAATGATATGAGAAGGAGGCTAAAATCTGAGTACGAGAGATATAATACACTTCAGTTCTCTTAGAGCGACAAACAGTAAAGTCTGCAAATATAAATTGCAAATCGCGAGTTCGTGTATGAAAGCCAACAAATAGTTGTACAGAGAGATTTTCATAACAATTTGCAAACGGGGAAGCAAAAGGTTGCTTGATGGAACAATTTTCGCATTGAGGGTCCGACAACCACTATCAGACCAGAGGGGGCGGCTCATCCGAGGTTCCAGATAGCTGAGGACGAGAAATTCTAGCGTGTGTATTAAAATTGCAATGAAGTAGAGTCAGTGTAACTAAAAATGGATTTTTAGTGTGTTAAATTAGTTATCAAGATACAAGAGAGAGATCTGATACCAGACAGACGATCCGTGAATAACCAAAACTTTGATAAATTTGTAAACGATAATTAAAAGGGTAGAGTCAGATTTCGTTCAGAGTTTATTTTGTTCAGCTTTCTTTCCACATATTTTCATATTGTTTTAGGTTAATTTTTTTATATTTTGAATTGTTAATAGTCAGTTTATACATTGATTTTGTAGTGACCCTGAGATTTTCAACATATAAGATTTTAAATATTGATGTGCATTCGCTAGAACAACATAAATTGTAAATAATTAAAGTAAAGTTTTGTAAATTTTGATAAAAGACCGGCGGACAAAGATAGGGCTAATAATGTGCATTTTTAAGAAATAAAAAAACTTTAAATATTAATAATTTTATTAATCTTTTCTTTTAATTAACCCTAACATGTTGTTCATTACATAAATGGCTTCACCAACGTGGGGCAAATTAAACGATTATCAGGTGTTCATTACAATATATATATATATATATATATATATATATATATATATATATTAAAGTTCAGCCTTACAGTAGAGCGGATTTTAACTACATTTTTTTAGTTCTACTGCAAATAACTCATTCTCTACTTTATTTATATATTCAGGGAGTTTATTAAATACTATTGTTCCCTTAACATATGGGTTGTTGTCTGTGTCTCTTTTATTTGTCCTGATTCTAATGTAATTTACCTTGTATAGATACCTGTTACTTCCTTTATTTGCATTTTTTTTCACAAACATAATTACTTTGTTTTAATATAGAGCACATACAGTTAGTATGGAATTTTATACAAAGGCTTTCTTACAAGATTCTGCCCTTATTAGTCTCATTATATACCTAATAACCCTTTTTTGTATTAAAAGCAAACGGTTCATGTTTTTTTTCAGAGGTAGCGCCCCAAATTCCAATGGCATAGTTGATGTGGGGAATTACTAAACCATAGTATATATTTAGTAGGTATGAGAGACTAAAAATGCAGGTAATCTTTTTAATGCATATGAGTTTCTATTTAACTTTTTGCATATGTAGTCTGTGAGTTCATCCCCAGTTATTTTACAGTCTACGTATATTCCTAAAAATTTGGTTACTTGTTGACTTCCAGTTCATTGCACCATTTATCACTGTCCCTATCCATACCCAGGGTCCATCTATTAAATAATTGTATATTAGTTTTTGTCGGATTTACTTTTAGTTGATTATTTATAAAGTATTCTAAGATTTTATCGACGTTTTGCTGCATAATTTGCATAAGCTCATTTTTATCAGAAGCCCAATTTAGGATTGCAGTGTCATTAGCATATGATATAATTGTACCTTTGGTAGGGTCTAGTACGGGTATGTCACTAGCATACTATTATTAGATGGTTTAAAATAATTCTTCAACACAACCAACGTTGTTTCACTATTAGTTGTTATAATTATTGTAATATATTGTTTATTATTGAAATTCAGTCGTTGAAAACCAGTTTGTTGATAAGATTTTTATTCAGTATGATCCAACTTGTGAGTCATTATGGGCCTGATGATACACAAAATAATTTTTGGAATCATGTATAAATGTTTAAAGAGGTTATGGATTTTCTTGGTAAACACGACGCGCAAAATGAAATAATAAGAAACAAAAATTTGAAGCAGTATTAAAAAAAAGAATTACACAATGTTTCGTCCTTGACGTAAAACTTCAACAGATGTACATTCCATTTGGTGTCTTATAAATAATTTGTAAGCATTGGAAAGTTATTCTTTTAATATCAGCCAAAAATTTTGTAATAGAAATTAAATTTGAATAGAATTTCTATGATCTTGAGTTTAAATTATTTTTGGCTGATATTAGCAGAATAATTTAGCAATGTATAAAAATTATTTGTAATATTCCGAATCCAATGTACATCCGACGAAGTTTTAAATTATGGACGAAACGTTTAAAAAAATTATTAATTGTTTTCTGACCACTTTATGTATTTATTGTAAAATTAAATTCTGTCGCATAAATTAATTAATAAGAAAAAGAACGTCTGGAACACTAAGAAGAAAAGTATCAATGTCAGACTCGGAGAAGCTTTTGAACAAAAAACCTCCAAGAATTAAAAATGAGATTAACGAATACATTTTAAAATAATTATTCTATAGTTACTTAAGTGAGGAGAATGTTTAAAAACTAATTGGAAAAAAATTGCGGTAGATTTAAAGAAAAGAAAATATTTTTCCAAAAATGGAAGAAAAGCGTGCCCCGTTTTATGTTCTCGACTTTGCCTCAAATTTCTCGTGCATTATCGTCGAACAAATTCGAACTGAAAAGTTGTCAAAATCGTTTGGGGTTGCGGGTAGAAACCTCTGTTAAACTGCATAAAATACGGGAAGATATTAAGTTACTGCATCAACGAGAAACATTATTGAGTTATAGAGAGGACGAGAAAGTTATACTGATTGGAAGCCAGCACGGGACCTCACTCCGAATTCGAAAGAACTTTGAAATATTCAAGGACAAATAAGAAGGGCGGAGATTCTTTCGATAACCTATTAAATTCTGCGGCAAACACAAATACCACTGGATTTAGTATATGAACGCACAATACGTTGAAAAAAAGATATTGAATAAATAAATTAATGTTAATATTAGTGCTATGATCCTTGAGTTGAAACTAAAACTTGTGAATTACAGGTATTTTTATGAATTATAAATTGAGAATATTCATTAGTTACCTTCGTTTCATCGTTCGCAGTAATAAGAAGCCAAACAAACGGTCATAAAGTAAAACAGTTATTCAAAGAAGAATATTATTTTCAAGCGCCAAGTAGGCTTCAATATTATATAACATAGTCCTTTGAAAATTGAAAGAACCTTTTTTAAGAAAAGTTAAAATTAAATACCTCTGGATGGCTGAATAATATCAACACCGGGAAACAACAGTTAAATAAAAATTTATATTCGTTATACAGGAAATGAAATAAAAATTATAAATTTTTTTTCGATTATAGAAAAATACACACGATTAAATAATGAAAAGAATTGTTTTAAAAGGTATTTTTGCCTGTCTAGCTCAGTCGGTAAGAGAATGAGACTCTTAAATCTCAGGGTAGTGGATTTGAGCCCCTACGTAGGGCGCCAAGTTTACAACGGGTCTTAACGGAAACGATATTAATTGAAAATAAGAATTATTTTTTTACACAAAAAGAAAGATGTCTTTTTATTATTTAACCATACATATTTATCTACATAATTGTCAATAAATAGTTCTTATATTTACTTTCATTTCTATTAAGACCTTGTATTACATATAAATTACGAAAAATAATGACTATTCATTTCCATATCTTCCATATATTTAAATGGTGACATTACAATTTAGATAAACCTGGTATTTTAATGATTTTTCTTTCTTTAGATAAAAATTCGCAATTCCAATAATTTCCCAAATTTAACTAAAATTTAAAATAATTTTTGATTATTTTGAATATATAGGCAGAAAAAAAAGTATTCCATTTTACAATGGGTCTTAATGGAAAGGATATTAATTGAAAATAAGAATTATTTTTTTACACAAAAAGAAAAATGTCTTTTAATTATTTAACCATACATATTTATCTACATAATTGTCAATAAATAGTTCTTATATTTACTTTCATTTCCATTAAGACCTTGTATAACATATAAATTACGAAAAATAATTACTATTCATTTCCATATATTTAAATGGTAACATTACAATTTAAATAAACCTGGTATTTTAATGATTTTTTCTTTCTTTAGATAAAAATTCGCAATTCCAATAATTTCCCAAATTTAACTAAAATTAAAAATAATTTTTGATTATTATGAATATATAGGCAGAAAAAACAGTAATCCAATTTACAACGGGTCTTAATGGAAACGATATTAATTGAAAATAAGAATTATTTTTTACACAAAAAGAAAGATGTCTATTTATTATTTAACCATACATATTTATCTACATAATTTGCAATAAATAGTTCTTATATTTACTTTCATTTCTATTAAGACCTTGTATTATATATAAATTACGAAAAATAATGACTATTCATTTCCATATCTTCCATATATTTAAATGGTGACATTACAATTTAGATAAACCTGGTATTTTATTTATTTTTTCTTTCGTTAGATAAAAAATCGCAATTCCATTATTTCCCAAATTTAACTAAAATTTAAAATTATTTTTTGAAAAAAAATTATTCCATACTTGAAACAATTCTGTTCTTCCCAAAGAAATTCGTTCAGTTCGGTAATAGTTGTGTTGATGTGATATTCACTATCTTATATTTTGTTATAATAATAATGTTGAATCAATTAGACAGATAACGCAGGAATAGAACGTGTAAAAGCACCATTACATACTAAATATAATATTCTATTATAATTAAGTCCTTGAAAATACATAAAAAACAGTGAATAAAACAAATCTCGGAAATAAGAAAAATACAAAAATAGTAAATACAGAAATTAGAAAATATAATGCACGAAAAATATTTTCCTTTTAGGTTATTATGAATATGATCATCTAGGAATATCAGAGAATTATAATAAATCCGTGCTTTCATGTGTAGTAAGAATTGCAAACAGAAGAACGAAAATTAAATCAGAAATATAAATAAGTCAAACCAAATTATTACATAACGAGTCTAGAATAAAATAGTTGGGCCTACAATATGGATGAAGCATTACTTTAAATGTGTCATTTTATATTAATCATGATACAAATAGGAATTTTTACAAATTCTGCCACGATAATTGAAGGCTTTAAAGTTTTGAATCGACTAGGGTTTATAAAATAAATGACAATTGGAGCGATTAACAGCTGTTCCTACTTCACAGCAGCAGTTGCCATTGATATACAAAATGTCACAGCTCACAGGGAAAAAAGGTAATTTACAACTGTCACAATACATTTCGGCTACAGTTGTACTATATTTGCAACAATTACGAGGATATTTAGCGTGCTAATTTTTGCCGTGGCGAATGGCGAGGACTGATGAGGTTGTGGCCGTTCTTTTGGAAAGTGGCCTCAATGAATAATGGCCACAACCAGTTATTAATTTATTAGTTTTCCATTCAGCCGTTAAAGCCAATTTATTGGAGCTGAAAAACCGAGCCTCCGGACCTGGCGCGGCAATCGGAATTTAAGCTCAGGCATATATCGCAAATAAGTTTTATGAAAGTGGCGCTGTCAGTCAGCATGCCTTACTGTACCTATATACAATCGCGTATGCAGCTCAAATAGAAAAAAAAACAACGACGCATCTTCCCGTCAAGCAAAGATTCTATGTGAAAAATATGATCTTTGATTTTTGGAAACGACCCATAATTATTCCGTCGTTAAATTGTTTTTCGGAGGTCTAATAAAATCTTAAAATCATTATCTATTTTTCCAGAAAAATTCTTAAGATCCATGTTATTGATAGTTACGTTTCTATAGAAATATTTATTTTTTGGTTGTTTAGAATTGAATTATGTAATGAAACAGTACTCTACGTGTTTATTTTTTATCAGGATGAATTCAAAGGAATTAAATTTTATAGATAGTCTTCGGGTGACGCTAAAATTAATATTTTTTGGTTGTCAATTAGTCGCGCCTGAAAGACACTTAACTGGGCCGTCAAGATGTGTGACGCGCACTATAGTTGTAAGGCCTATGACTTAATTAAAGTTAAAAATGTTGTAGTAAATTAAAACGAGCTTACTACAAGGAAAGGGAAGTGTAAAAGTGAATAGGAAAGACAGTACAGGCAATTCGGATTTAAGAATGCATTCGGGGTTCCAGAAGTGTTGGATAGTGATTCGGAGTTTCTGTCGTTAATATGATGTAAAGAAGAAGATTCATTAAGTACATATACAGACGAAACGTGTTGACTCTGTTGCGTCCTGCCCTAGTCATAGTCCAAGTGGCCTTACAACTATAGTGCGCGTCACACATTTTTTTTTTTTTTTTTTTAGGGCAACAGGCTACATGAGGGTGATCCACATTGGGCAACTCCCCTTTAATAGCATAGGAAGGGATTAGAAAGGGGGGATGCGGAAGGGTAGAGGAAGGTAGCCAAGGGTTAACTAGGGCCCCCGGGCTATGGTTTAAGGATCCTACCCGGCATTCCCCTAAAGAAATGCAGGGAAAACCCTAGAAAAACCTGCATCGGGTTGGTCGGGCATTGCGTACTTGACCCACGCCCTTCCGATAGCGGGAGAGGAGTTTGCTGTGGGGACGCAGCATTCCCTTCTCCGTGCCTCGACCAGTTTAGGAGGCAGCTGGCCGACTATTCCAATAGGAATAGCGGACAACTCTTGCCGTATGCCCAAGGTCTGCGACCCCGGAACATACACCTCTCAAAACAGACCGAGGTGCCTCGGCATGTGGGAACCTTAGTTCAAAAAAAAAACAGGTCCAGTTTAGTGTCTTTCAGTAAGCGACTTGGCTGCAGGATAGTTCAAATTACAAAATTATAAATTACGGCAATAAATATAATCAGAATCTTGTTTGTACGCGGCTGCCAGTGTGTAATGTTAATTAAATAATTTTAATGCAAATAAATATGGTGTTAAATATGTTCGATCTATCAGTTATTTTACGAGTAACGGGGAAGGGAGGAAGTTTTTTCACTCTAGCAACAATCCCACCCCCTTCCCCCGATTGATACTAACTTATTTGTATCGGCGGGTTTCTAAATATACCTCAGACGATAATACCACTTAGGCAGGTAATTCCAGCTCACTTGGAATCCAGTAGTGTGTGTCCCTTCAGTATGGTAATTACTTCAACGAGCCGCGGCAACTGTAAATTCATGAATCCCGATGAGAGAGCACCGATATTCAAACTTCGTCTCAGAGAATTTGGTTTTCGCTGTAACTACAGCTGTGGGGGATTGAAATTAGATCGGAGAAACTGTTAACTAGTGATATCGTTTGATTCGTACGACTACAGCACGAGGACTTGTTATCCTAAATCTCACTGAATCACGATTCAAAACACAGAAATTGTTAAATTTTATTTGTATTCAGTTTGCGCCATAGAAATATTTTTTTCCGAGGCGAGGCATTACAATCTTTGGTTTACCTCACCATCAGCGTGCTGAGCAGTAAACTAATTGCAGCTTGAAGAGAAACATTTTGACTGAGGGAGTCGTATATACAGGGTAAAAGAAAACTCGACGGCAAAAATTTCAGGAATGGATTTCTTATATTGTGAGGAGAGAAAAAGTGTCCGGAAATGCATAATTACAGAGTTCTCCGACGACATGCCTTGTTATCTTGACTAAAACGCACTACAAAAGGTATTTTTGAACGCGAATGGGAAAAAGATCTGCCTGTAATCAGTTTGAACAATTCATCTGATAAGGGATCAGAACCCTCCACCTAGTCAGTTGAACTTCATACAAACCGATCAGATACGAAAGTTCGAATAACTCTGTAATTATGTATTTCCGGTCCCGTGTTGTACTAAACATTATTTTCTTCTCTCGAAATGAGGAATACATTCCTGTATTTATTGATTTACAGTTGCATCACCAGCTCAGGTTATTAGCGACTCATATTGGGAACTTATTTATCCTTGTCGGGGGAATTACGAGGGTGGTCGGAAAAGTAACCGACCCAACAATGATAGAATATATTTTATTTTTCAACATAGTCTCCTTGTAACTCTCCACACTTCTCCCAGCGATGCTCCCATCTCTGTAACCCGTCCAAAAAGTACTCGGCGTTGTTCTCTGCAAAAAGTGTTCACTAAGGTGATTGCCTCTTCATTTGACGAAAATCTCTGTCCTCCGAGCGCAATTTTTAGATGAGGGAACAAGAAGAAGTCGCTTGGGGCTACATCTGGATGGTCAAGCAGTTCAAACCGTAATTCTTGGATTTTCGCCATGGCAACCGCTGAGGTGTGAAACAGGATTTTATTTTTCTGCAAATGTGGCCGTTTTTCCGCAAGTTCTGCCTTCAGCTTGTCAAGTAATGATGCTCCTGTAATGGTTTTTCCTTTCGAATATAATCAATTAAAATAACTCCATTACTATCCCACAAAAACAGTCGCCATCACTTTCCCAGCCGAAAAAAACACTTTTTGTTTTATTTGGAACCGGTTCCCCCTTTGCAGTCCACTGTTTGGACTGTACTTTTGTTTCGGACGTTTAATGATGAATCCAAGTTTCATCTACAGTAACTAATCGGCGCCAAAACTCGGATTTACTGTGCCTAAACATCGCCAACAGAGCGTTGGAAATGTTCATTCGAACACGTGTTTGGCCTAACGTGAGCAAACGCGGCACCCAACGCGCGGACAGCTTTCTCATGACTAAATGTTGATTTAATATGTGACCAACACGTTCTCATGACCTCTGCTATCTCTCTCACTTTAATTCGGCGGTCGTGTAGCATCATTTGGTGAACTTTGGCGATGTTTACGTCGGTAGTTGTAGTTTTTGGACGTCCCCCAACATGCATCGGCTCCCAAGCTCTTACGGCCACGTTTAAATTCAGCTGCCCAAAATTTCACAGTGGTAAATGATGGTGCAGTGTCCCCATACACAGAATCCAACTAATCTTTGATTTGTGTAGGCGTATTTCCTTTCAAAAACAAATATTTAATAACAGCTCTATACTCGATTCTCTCCATTTTCACAAAAATACTCACATCAACTTACTCAAACGACTGTTACATAACAACTGCGCGTCCAAAATGGCTGAAACTTTTGTGAGTATCTGTCAACAGATGAACAACGAAATTCACTAGCTTTTATTTACTAGTGCTGCCATCTTCACGTTGAGGTCGGAAGCTTTTCAGACCACCCTCGTATTTGACGAGAGTTTCTATCACGCACACAAACATCTATGCCGTCGCCGGGATTCGAACCCAAGACCTCTCTGATGCGAGGCAGTCACACTGACCCCTACACCACAGGAGCTCGTTTTCCGTTGTGTTTTGATATAAACTGTATACTTCAATGGATTGAGTTGCCGTTGCGGAAAGCACTGGATTCTAAATCTCAGCTATATGTTCTGCATTCAGTTGTCTGCCTGAGTGATTTTAATGTTCGGCGGTCACATTAGCAGAATCTGACCATTTATGTGCACTGTCGACCTTGACAGGAGTTTTTTTTTTCGTTTCTGTGAATTAGCGATGATATATTTTCTCTCTTGTACAGCGACACCCATAATTTTTTTCACGGACATACCCAAATATACGATTTGTTTTTATTTCAAGTTTTATAAAAATAAAATTGATTTTACTATTTGTCCCTATATATTTATATTAGTTCTTTTACGGATAATGTTAAGAATTCAAGTCTTTTTCTTTAGGAGCAGTTTTCTATTTCATTTAATATTGTTTCACAATACCTTCGCCAAATAACCCTATTAATCAGATAAATATTTATTGCGCGCCACCGGTGACCGGAGCCCACGGTGTTTCTGAGAAGCTTGAGTGAAGAAAGAAACTGTAGTGATATATTTTCTTCTTTGCGTAGTTACAATTTTTTTTTTCTTAGACAGGCTCACAATACGGCCCAGAGATACGATTTTATTTTATTTCATGGTTCATAAAAAATCAATCACTTGTATCTTGTGTCTTGTCATTATTAATATATTTTTCAACAAACTAAGTTAGTGGTGATCGTTACAGTTCTTTGAAATCGTTATAATCAATTCACGAGACATTTCCTTCCCGGAAAAACTGTTGGTTAAGATCCGCTAATTTAATTTAATTATGTTCCTAATATTAGTTTCGTTACTTTCAATATTCAATATTTTATTCTAATGGTGCGCTGTCTCTCAGCTAATGACAAGACACCAATTGTAGCATATAAAATATTATCAGCTAATTATCAACGAATAGGGACCCTTACATTGGCCTATGAACCTGTTACTGCACGTCCGTTGCCGCAAAATGCCGGTCTACACAGCTCTAATGGGGGGGAAAAAAATTGGTTAAAACCCCGCGACGGTTCTAAATCGTACAGTGCAAAAGGTTTCTATATAATTCGTTTTCGAAGCTGAGACACGTGACAAAGAAAGACACGAGGCTAAAAATTTGTCGCTTGAAAAGTAAAATGCGTTCTTCGGTTTATTTTAATGTATTTTGTGAATGCTTTCAACGTCAATAAATGACAATTTAACTCAAATAATGTTCCTTTTATTTAACGTGTAACAATTATAAAAGCGTTATGGTAAAACCATATTGTGTATAAAAGAATGGCAATGTGACAAATCGCTCAAATATTAGTTACATAATATATTGTAATGATTATAAAACCAAGAATGGCTTTAATTAAATTAAATTGCCCCACATTGTGGAAACCATAATGTAATGATTAATAAAAACAACTTTAATTTTAAAAAATTAATTAATAAGTAAAACTAATTTATTCTTTAAAGGTACACTTTATCAGACTTACTTTGGGACGCCAAAGTGAATCAAATTTACAAACCAAATTTTATTTTATTACTAGCTGGTGCCCGGCGTTGCCCGAGATGTCATTTATCTATAACCCCCGATATGACTCCAATTTCGGCTGCTTTTGCGCAATTTTTATGTAACGCTACTCGAACCCTAATCATTATAATTAACTCTGAAAAATATTTCTTCAACGCAAATATCTGCCGTGTTTGCATGTTCCAAAATTTGCACCCCGCTACCCCTGCATCTGAGGGGTAAATGCCAATTTGAATGCCGTAACTAAACACAGTGACTTCCATAACCTTTGATTTGACTCCAATCTCGGTTGTATTCGCGTTATTTTACTGTAAAGCATCTCCACCCCAAACCCGAAGGGTGTCCTTTTCACAGGGCGTAGGGGATGAAAATTGTATTCAGATAACATTGGTAGAAACACTATCAATATCTTTGACCCCTAAAAATATTTATCCGACTCAAATATCGGCAGTTTTAGTATATTTAAATATTTCCACCCCCGCTTCTGGGGGTGGAAGACGCGTCTCACCCCGACAGTGTTCGTTTTCTGGTCGCAAAGAACACGTGATCGAAATTTGGTGAAAATTGCTCGACTGGTGTAGATTTGTTTTTTATTTAGAAAACGTTTGTATGGGAAATAGAAAATGGCTGTTTTTAGGGTTTTCCCGGAAATTTATCGATTTTTTCTCGCCTTTTAAACCTTCCCTAGACCTCCACGAACATTTCAAGACTAAGATAAGATAAATCCGTTCAGCCGTTCTCGAGTTTTAGTGAGACTAACGAACAGCAATTCATTTTTATATATATAGATTTATTTATTTTTATTAATTTGTGACATTCTAGGAAAATACAAACTTTCCTATTTTATAAACAATTACATCTAATTTACTCTTCTTCTCAGGGTCTTTACTGGGCTTGGTAGTAAGAACAATCAAATTTAATAAACTAATTATCAAATCGAAACTTTAAATGAACGGAATATAAATTCTATATACAATAAAGAAAAACGAAATCTAAACACGATAACGAAATCTGAATATACCTTTAATTATCGTTTACAGACTTTAAATAGTTGTTCGTACTCACGAATGTCTTTCTGGTACCAGATCTGATTCTTAGAGCTTGAGGGCACAACTCACTAAAAAGGCCATTATTCACTGATTCTACACCTCATTAATACACACAGTAGTTGTTCTCGTTTTATTCCACCTGGAATTTGGGGTCAGCCGCTCCCTCAGTCATCCGTCGGATGTGTGTCTCCTCGATGCCTTTATGCGAAATGTTATTTCGGTCTGTGTGTTGCAAACCTTTTGCTTCCATTTTGCGATTTTTATAAAATGAGTCTCTCCGTCAAGAACTATTTACTCGTGTTTTATAGAATCTATAGGTCTCGCATTTCAATTTCCTGGACCACGCTGTTCGTACTCTTAGATCAGCATCCTCATTATTCCGTAATGTTCATCGTACCGCTCAGTTAGCCTCCTCTATCTCCCCAAAATGTTCGCCAGACCTCCTCTCTCTCTCAAAACTTTCGCCAGACTGCTCTCCGTATGAACGCGCGGTATCCAACAAAGATTGCCGACAAAGCTTGCCGTGATTGTTGCTTTCAAGAAATTGTACCGCTAACAATCCAATTATTTTAAAACAATTAATGGCCTCCTTAATTAGTATTACAATATATTCCCTCCGTTTCGTTCAGAAAATATTTTAAAAATAGCATTATAATATTATGATAACCTTTCTTGTTATGACGACGAACAGATTTACGTTTTTGTTTCTAGCAACAAAAAAAATTGTTTCGTCATATTTTTTTGTGTGCGTGCCGTATTTGAAACCTCATTTAAAAGCAATTGGAAACTAACTGTTTTGTTTATAAAATGAAACAATTTTTATTTATAAAATATATAAAACGGAGGGAATATATATTATGTAACTAATGTTTGAGCGATTGAAGTTTAAAGTATTTTATAAATTTTAATTTATATATAAAATAAAACAAATGACACTTTTTATTAATTTTTTATTATGACGACGTTTCAATACCGTCTTGTTTCTTCTTCAAGTATTTTCGTACGTCGTCATAATAAAAATTGAAAATAAAAAGTGTCTGTATAATGTTATCAATTGTTTTATTAATTCCAAACAGACGTAAAACAAAATCTGTTTTATTTTATATTTAAATATATTAGGATATTAGATCATATTGACCATGTTAAAACTTAAAACATTTGAGTTAAAGTTCTCTTGGAAGTGCAACACATTTGTTTTTAGAAATTGATCGGTTTCTTGATAGTTGTGAATATAATAAAGACATTTTTCATAGCACTATTGTAACATTGTATTTAATTCCACCATTTTAAAGGGGAAAAAATGTGTAGATACCCCATCCAAAAAGGGATCATTCATGAAAATATTCACGAATTTGTGAGGATTGCAAAAAGTTTTTTCATCTGAGGATGATAATGACGAACTAATTTCTCTAGTTGGACACCTCAATTATAAAACACGAGAAAGGACACCCAATATTAGCCGTTTAAATGTGAACGCAAACACCAGTGTGCAGGGGAGGTTTGCTGATCGATCAGTGCTTCAATGGACAAATGTTAGTAGAACAACCACGTCCAACCAGTACACCGTGAATCCCTGACAAGATGCTAACATTTACTCCGAACTATCGCTCACTTCAGCCTTTCTGACGACAAAATGCTTTCAGTGACGTAAGTCATCGTGACATCTGTTGTATCAACTCGTTTTCGTTGAAGATTTGCGCGGTTTTCA
The DNA here is from genome assembly GCA_037074705.1 of Zhengitettix transpicula. Taxonomy (NCBI): domain Eukaryota; kingdom Metazoa; phylum Arthropoda; class Insecta; order Orthoptera; family Tetrigidae; genus Zhengitettix; species Zhengitettix transpicula. Next base: position 24,544,980 of record CM073595.1, on the reverse strand, counting down.
ACACATCCTCTGATTTATATCGCACTACTCCTTTGACTTCCATTTCAATTAACTGATACTCGTGAAAAAAAAGTGCCAGTCATTCAGCAATCACGTCTCAACATTTACTTATATCTCTATATATTTTAAGAGTAAATTGTAGATTTTCAACTGAATTAATTGCTTGCTTTTGAAGTGTAATCACATTCCTGTGTGATATCATATAAGTTCATCTCTGTATCTGACTTGGTTCCGAAGATAACAAAAATTAAATAGTGCGGGTCTCCTGAAACTAACAGAACGTAAAATCTAAATTATAAAATCCAGTAAATTGTAGATTGTCAACTGAATTAAAAGAAATGACGTAGACATGTCTTTATATATGAGTATTATTAATTAACATTTTCATATATGAAGTTACATATTTAAAGAACCAACATGGTTCATTACGAGAAAATATGAGCTGCATATTTATTATAAATATTTTTACCTCATTTTCCACAATTGTTCCCAACAGTAAAACGGAAAGTTGTAATAAAAAACTTACGATAAAAAAATTTATATCAAAATACAAATATTTCATAATAAAACTGAATAATCGTCAATATTTTTTTACGAAAAGAAACTATATTATTACTCCGTACTACTGCGGCAGGAACAAGAAAACAATTTGACGGGAGTGGTCGCAGTAGGTCACATGGACCGAAGTTACGTTACTTCCATATTGAAACGTCATTTTCAGAGAAACTACGGTTGCTTGCATTTGAAGAGTAATCACATTCCGCTGTGATATCATATAAGTTCATCCCTGTATCTGAATTGGCTCCGAAGATAACAAAAATTAAATTTTGCGGGTCTCCTGAACCTAACGGAGCGTAAAATCTACATTATAAAATCCAGTAAATTGTAGATTGTCAACTGAATTAAAAGAAATGGCGTAGACTTGTCTGTATATATAAGTATAATTAATTAACATTTTAATATATGAAGTTAAGCATTTTAATAACCAACATGTTTCATTACGAGAAAATATGAGCTGCAGGAAACGCCCAATTGATGCTAAGTTTACACGTTTAGTTCACCTTAGAGAGTAACTGTATTTCACAGTACTTCAGTGTGTGCGGAGCCATTTTGAGCCTCCCGTTGAGGATTCCAATGGTTTCAGTGTACGCAGATTTGGCCACGACACGGTGACACCGTTATTTGACTTGACAGGTCTCCTTGTTAAGGTCAGGTGTATTTAGTGGCTCAAGTGAACTGTTCACGTTTAACGCAATTATCAGTGGACTGGAATGGAATTGCTCAAACGAGTGTCCTAGCCATTGTTCTGAACTCTGCTGTTTAACCGTCCAACGCTCTCTCCCTCTACCACCTCAAATTACAGATCTATGATAGTTGCACATTTCAGTACACGAGCTATATCTCAATATTGCTCTTATTTGGAATTTTACCTAATTAATCTATTATGTTATTAAAATTGTTATTATTATTTCATATTTTCCCACCATTCTCTAAGTATTCTGCAATACTTCAGTCTTTATTTTCCAGTTTCCTTCTCACTGTGGCAGTTTTACTGTATTTTATAATGTAGATTTTAACCCCTCCGTTAGTCGCGCTTCCTTCAGGGGACCCACGCTACTTAATTTCTTTGTTATCTCTAGAACCAGGTCAGATACAGGGATGGACTTATATGACATCACAGAGGAATGTGATTACACTTCAAAAGCAAGCAACCATAGTTTCTCTGAAAATGGCGTTTCAATATGGAAGTAACGTAGCTTCGGTCCAGGCGACCTACAGCGACCACTACTGTCAGGTATTTTTTTCTCGTCAGTAGCACGAAGTGATAAAAATATTCCGTCTCATAAAAATCATTGACGATTATCAGTTTCAGTAACAAATATTTTTCTTTTGATAAAAATAATTGTATTGACATTCGTGGTTTTTTATTACAACTTTCCGTTTTCCTGTTTGTGAGCAATTGTGGAAAATGAGTAAAAATATATGCAACTTGAATTTTATCTACATTTTGAGGATTATTCGTGTTAGAAGTCGATAATTATGACAACAATGTTGTACCAGACGACGATATATTTATTTTCCAGTTCCTTTCTCACTGTGGCAGTTTTACTGGATTTTATAATATAGATTTCAACACCTCCGTTAGTCGCGCTAGCTTAAAGGGACCCACGCTACTTAATTTATTAGTTATCTCTGCAACCAGGTCAGATACAGGGATGGACTTGTATGACATCTCAGAGGAATGTGTTTACTCTCCAAAATCAATCGTAGTTTCTAGGAAAATGTCGTATGGATAAGGAAGAAACGTATCTTCGGTCCAGACGACCTACTGCGACCACTCCCGTCAGATTATTTTCTCGTCCCTGCCGCAGTAGTACGGAGTAATAATATACTTTCTTTTCGTAAAAATTACTGACGATTATTCAGTTTTACTATGAAATATTTGTATTTTGATATAAAATATTTTGTAGTAAGTTTTTTTATTACAACTTTCCGTTTTACTTTTTGTTTACAATTGTGGAAAATGAGTAAAAATATGTACAAAACCTGAATAATCCTCAAGATGTAGATGAAATTTGTCATCTGTGACAGAAATGCTGTACCAGACGATGATATTGAAGAATCATCAGACGATATTTTAGGAACTAGGTCTGATGACTCGGATATGGATCATGAAAATTGACGAACTAGATTTAAGTTTCAAGGAAACTAAAGAACAATGTATATTGTTCTGAAAATTGTGAAAGTTTTTATGTATACACACAAAAATAGTTTACCAAGAATGTCAAGAATTCAAACGACATTGAAAAGGACTCTGATTGATGCATTTATTTTCCCAAAAATGTAATTATTTAGATTATGATATTCTGTATATAAATGTTATTTATGAGAGCTTCATCAGCATTTTCTTAAAATTAGAAAAATTTAATGAAACAATAAATATTAATCTTATAAATAAGTAACTGAATTTTTAAATAATTATATTCCAAGCACTGGAACTGTTTATCTATCTGCAATATAGCTGAAGTTAGGTTTACAAAATATTTTGTGATTATAATTCTAAAAGATATTGTTACAATTAGAAAATTAGAAGTTTTTAATTGTAGATTTAGTTTTAATAATATTTAGAGTAAAATGGCAAGTTTTAATGAAACCATACTGTAATTAATTATGTATCTAAAAATGTGTATCTTAAATGGCCGTAATAAGTTTATAAATAAGTGATCAGCAACGGAATAGTTAACTTTAAGTCCACTGGAAATTTTTCTTCCTCTGGTTCTGCAATTATGTTTAAATATTTATTGTGATATTATATTCAGCTAAACATAAATAAAATATTTTCCCCTGTGTCTTTTTCTAGTAATTGTTTTAACTCTGTTGCTAAAAATAAATTTATCGCCCAATATATTGGCAAGAAACACACCCTTCATTAAATTTTCTGTGCGCAAAAATGAGGAAACTAAACTTTTTATTATTGATGTAACTCAAATTGAATTATTTTCATTTAAATAACCGAAGAGCTCCCTTAAATCGTTTCTGAAGTTCGTAGGTGGTAAAATTACTCCTTTTTTTGTAGTCCCTTGCCCAAGTCTAACGCGTTAACTGTCATTTCCCATCGCCTCCTCTGCCCCGGAGTAAAGCTCGATAAGTGATCTAATGTAGATTAGGAAGAAAAAAGTGAAAATTCGAATAGATTGGTCGAAATAGGATTCTAACGTCCCCCAATCCGATTTACGAGTATTAACAGTGTTCCAACTCGTTAGTCAAGATGTACTAATTTACTTAGTCTTTCTATGGCTTACCCCGCACGCAACATTAGTTGCACGATGTCAACCAAATAATCTGCAAAGAAATAAAGTGAACCACTTTCAGAATTCTGACACACGTTTGTGAATATGTATTTGAAATACAAGCACAATAAGAGAAAAAACTCATTTTGTGCAAATTTTATGGAAAGATATTATTTGTGGTGAATTATTTGTTCTCTGACTGATATTATACGAATATGGTTGATTGTAGTTAATTATCAGAGATCTGCACGCAGATATGGAATTCATTTTATATAATTCATTACAAAAGTAAGGAATTTATTATTAATGTACCTTAAATATAATTATTTGCATTTAAATAACCGAAGAAATTTAAGGTAATCCAATCAAGTTAATTAAAATATTCGGTAAAATTAATATTAGACACACGTGAGTCGGTTAGATTTGTAATTTCGACTTACATATAAACTACAACATATTTATTTTATTTTATTATATTCTATATTTGTATATTCATTTAATCTCCAATACTTTACTTTGTTTCCATTTACATATTTTATTATATTCTACAATTTAATCTTTTTATAAAGGGTCTTCGGAAAGTCGCTCTGCAGTTCCATCATATCATCGAATTCATTTTCCATCCACTGAACGAAACAGTTAAATGTTACGCAAAAATAGAACGAATTAAAAGAACAATTGCATATCTTTGAAAAGAAAAACAGTTCATTTCGAATTTCGTACGTAGAACTACATCGGTAGTTCCGCAGTCCAATGCACGGCGACTCTCCGAACGCACTGTATATTATTATTTTATTAGTTGCACTAAATAGTCGGGCTGAAGCAAATAAAATGAAGATAAAAAAAGAATTTAATGAATATTTAGTCGGCTTAAAATATAAATGGGGAGAAAATACCTGAAGTACGAGGGTGGTCTGAAAAGTTACCGACCTCAACGTGAAGATGTCAGCACTAGTAAATAAAAACTAGTGAATTTGCTCATCAGTTGACAGTTACTCACCAAAGTTTCATCCATTTCGGGCGCGCAGTTGTTATGCAACAGTCGTTTGAGTGAACTAATGTGAGTGTGTTTGTGAAAATGGAGAAAATCGAGTATAGAGCTGTTATTAAATATTTGTTTTTGAAAGGAAATACGCCTACACAAATCAAAGATTAGTTGGATTCTGTGTATGGGGTCACTGCACCATCATTTACCACTGTGAAATTTTGGGCACCTGAATTTAAACGTGGCCGTAAGAGCTTGGGAGACGATGAACGTTGGGGACGTCCAAAAACTGCAACTACCGACGAAAACATCGCCAAATTTCACCAAATACTTCTACACGACCGCAGAATTAAAGTGAGAGAGATAGCAGAGGTCATGAGAACGTGTTGGTCACATATTAAATCAACATTTAGGCACGAGAAAGCTGTCCGCGTGTTGGGTGCCGCGTTTGCTCACGTTAGACCAAAAACGTGTTCGAATGAACATTTCCAACGCTCCGTTGGCGAAGTTTCGGCGCAATAAATCCGAATTTTGGCGCCGATTAATTACTGTAGATGAAACTTGGATACATCATTATACGCCCGAAACAAAAATACAGTCCAAACAGTGGACTGCAAAGGAGGAACCGGTTTCAAATAAAGCAAAAAGTGTTTTTTCGGCTGGGAAAGTGATGGCGACTGTTTTTTTGGGATAGTCATGGAGTTATTTTAATCGATTATCTTCGAAAGGAAAAACCATTACAGGAGCATCATTACTTGACAAGCTGAAGGCAGAACTTGCGGAAAAACGGCCACATTTGCAGAAAATAAAATCCTGTTTCACACCTCAGCGGTTGCCATGGCGAAAATCCAAGAATTACGGTTTGAACTGCTTGACCATCCAGATCTAGCCCCAAGCGACTTCTTCTTGTTCCGTCATCTAAAAATTGCGCTCGGAGGACAGAGATTTTGGTCAAATGGAGAGGCAATCACCTTCGTGAACACTTATTTTGCAGAGAAAAACGCCGAGTACTTTTTGGACGGGTTACAGAGATGGGAGCATCTCTGGGAGAAGTGTGGAGAATTACAAGGAGACTATGATAAAAAATAAAAATTAAATAAATATTATCATTGTTGGGTCGGAAACTTTTCAGACCACCCTCGTCGTAAATAGCTGCAAATATTTAGGAATCATTTTGAACTAAACATCTATGGTGGGAAGAATAAGTCTGCGCCTCAAAGAACCTGGATATTCATCCATTTTGTAATGAGAATATTAAAAAAGGGAAGCATGAAATCAAAAGAACTTGCTTATAAATCTCTGGTTCGTCCCAAACTCGAGTATGGTGCAAGTTGTTGGGATCCTTATAGAAACGCCACATAGAAGGCCTAGAAAAAATTCAGAGAGACGTAGCGAAAATTTTTTAATACGGGTATCTGGTCACGGGCGAGAAAAGACAGAGAAATTAGAGTGGGAATCTTTGGAAACCAGACTGAAGAAAGATAAACTTTGCGATTAATTTAAAAATCATACATGGGGAACAAATCGTGGGAAGACATACTGGGTAATATAGAAAAACCAACCTACATTAACAGAGGTGATGACATGTTTAAAATCGGAACGAGACCGCATAAAAAAGCAGACGTCATTTCTAAAGAGATCGATTGGCAGAGTTAATCATCCAATGAGAAGGTTTAAAAATAATCTAAATAGATTCGTGAAGTGTACTTTTAATATTTCTTTCCCTCTAAAAAGATTTTCATGTCTATATTTTACATTAGTGAAGTGAAGTGTTTGAAGTGTGGCCAAATTTTCTGGAAAAATTTCTAAGACCTATTTTATTTTTTTCTTCTTTAAAAATTGTTTAATTTATTTATTTGTTATACTTTTTTATGTATCTGTATTAAACTGCCACCGGGATCGATCCCAATCGCAGCTAACAACATATATTGTACATCAAATGTCCCTTGTGTGGGTTGTTTTTAGATTTAAAAAATACCGACCAAATTGGTGCAGTCAATTATAGGAAAGGATTTAGCAGCAAAAATACCACGAAAAGTGTAACGTGATCAGCCATGAACCAATTATTCAGCTATCGAAACATTTTATTCTGCATCACTGAATTTGAGTAGAATAAGTTTCTACGACTGTGCTCGTGGAGTCAAAGCGAAATTTGTTGTGAGGTGTAAATTTATACGTGAGGTAGTCGGATTATTTAAAAATATTAAACTAGCTTCGGAGCTAGCCGCATATGAAGGTTGTTTTTCACGAACAGCCGGTAGGAATTCGGCAGACGGTGTGGCACGTTTTGCAACGGCAGCTGCTTTTTTTAAAGAAACACTGGCACATAACAGAGAAAATTGAAAATTAGGGGATGGAAGTTAACCGTACGTAAAATCTGGGAGACGTGACTAACCGGGGGGACGAAGAAAATAAAAAAGATGGTGGAATTGTATCAGTGAGAGTGAAAGAAGAAATGTGGCCTACCTCCTGTGGTGTAGGGGTCAGCGTGACTGCCTCACATCACTTAAGTCCCGGGTTAGAATCCAGGGGAGGGCATGGATGCTTGTGTGCCTGAGAGAAACTCTCGGAAAATCAGTCCCCCGACTAGAAAAAAATGATTTCCCATTCTGGGGCGCTAATGACCAGAGCTGTTGATGCGACTAAATAAATCAATATAAAAAAAACGAAATTGTTTTCGCTTTCTTCGGCCCATGAGCATTGGTACAGAACTCAAAGTCTGACAATGAGGGTAATCCACGTTGGGCAACTCCCCTTTAATAGCATAGGAAGGGATTTGAAAGGGGGGATGCGGAAGGGTAGAGGAAGGTAGCCAAGGGTTACTAGGGCCCCCGGGCTATATTTTAAGGATCCTACCTGGCATTCCCCTAAAGAAATGCAGGAAAAACCCTAGAAAAACCTGCATCAGGTAGGTCGGACTTTGGGTGCTTGTCCGACGCCCTTCCGATACCGGGAGAGGAGTTTGCTGTGGGAACACAGCATTCCCTTCTCATTTTCACAAATTATAAATTAATAGTTCATCCTTGTATCGTCTGAGAGTATTTAATTTAATAATGTTAAACATAATCTGTGAATCATTTACGAACCCAACTTCTACAGATCGATGATTGATTAGTTATATAACTATTACAGCTTCAATAAAGCTCACTTTACTAATCACTGTTACCTCACTAACCGGTCATTACCCAGCGATCAGATTAAACTCAATTATTTGAATATTTCCGCGTAAGCTCAAATTATTGTTGGAAACGTATTTATAGAGAGGCGGCTTTGCGTAGGCAGCGCTATTGCATCCTGGGAGACACTCCATACTAAAATTGCACACGCTGAAATTGGTTTACAGCCCATACAATTTCAAACCAGCGGAGAGAAATCATTTTGTCACGAAATGAAATGCAGCTTCGGTTACGTAGTTCACACCGACGCTGCGTAGAAAACAAAACCGTGTTGACAGCTCGATTGAAAGTTTTTATAAATGTCATTTAGCAATTAATTGCACGGGCAGCTCTTTTGATGTGAATGTTTGACTTTCCACTCCGTTGAACAGGACCATAACGTGCATGAAAATTATACCGCGATTTTTGTGTATTGTAAGTTTAATTTAAACTTGTGGACAGATTTTGGATTTGAGGAAGAGCTAAGCACGTGTGCCCGTATGCTTAGCTTGACATTCCCCAGGTTAAAAATAGACCCAGGACAATAAAGGCCGTATTTCCCAAAGATTCCAAGGTCCCTCTAGCGCGTCAGGGTGGGAAAAAAAACCATGCACGTGACGTAAAAGGGTGAATGGTCCTTGATTGGTTTCCCAGTGAATGATAGGGAAGTTGGGGGACCAAACAGGATCAACTTTCGTTTTGGGACCCGGAGAAACGGAACGGAACGAACACTTTACTTGGAAACCAGAGAAGAGAAAGCCTGCACGTCCCCTTAGTGAACGATTTTTTTTTAAGTTCGGGTAGTCACCTCTGGGAGTGCGACGAGCAGCAAGGGTTATCTGTTATTGCGACTATCCACTAAAGTGCAGAACCTCATAATTACAAGGGTGGTCTGAAAAGTTTCCGACCCAACAATGGTAAAAGATATTTTAATTTTATTTTACATCAAAGCCACCTTGTAACTCTCCACACTTCTCCCAGCGATTCTCCCATCTCTGTAACCCGTCCAAAAAGTACTCGGCGTTTTTCTCTGCAAAATAAGTGTTCACGAAGGTGATTGCCTCTTCATTTGACGGAAATCTCTGTCCTCCGAGCGCAATTTTTAGATGAGGGAACAAGAAGAAGTCGCTTGGGGCTTGATCTGGATGGTCAAGCAGTTCAAACCGTAATTCTTGGATTTTCGCCATGGCAACCGCTGAGGTGTGAAACAGGATTTTATTTTTCTGCAAATGTGGCCGTTTTTCCGCAACTTCTGCCTTCAGCTTGTCAAGTAATGATGCTCCTGTAATGGTTTTTCCTTTCGAAGAAAATCGATTAAAATAACTCCATGACTATCCCAAAAAAACAGTCGCCATCACTTTCCCAGCCGAAACAACACTTTTTGCTTTATTTGGAACCGGTTCCCCCTTTGCAGTCCACTGTTTGGACTGTATTTTTTTTCGAGCGTATAATGATGTATCCAAGTTTCATCTGCAGTAATTAATCGGCCCCAAAACTCGGATTTATTGCGCCTAAACTTCGCCAACAGAGTGTTGGAAATGTTCATTCGAACACGTTTTTGGTCTAACGTGAGCAAACGCGGCACCCAACACGCGGACAGCTTTCTCGTGCCTAAATGTTGATTTAATATGTGACCAACACGTTCTCATGACCTCTGCTATCTCTCTCACTTTAATTCTGCGGTCGTGTAGCACCATTTGGTGAAATTTGGCGATGTTTTCGTCGGTAGTTGCAGTTTTTGGACGTCCCTAACGTTCATCGTCTCCCAAGCTCTTACGGCCACGTTTAAATTCAGCTGCCCAAAATTTCATTGTAGTAAATGATGGTGCAGTGACCCCATACACATATTCCAACTAATCTTTGATTTGTATAGGCGTATTGCCTTTCAAAAAGAAATACTCGATTTTCTGCGTTTTCACAAAACCACTCACATCAACTCACTCAAACGACTGTTACGTAACATATGCGCGTCCAAAATGGCTGAAACTTTGGTTAGTAACTGTCAACAGATGAGCAACGAAATTCAGTGGCTCTTATTTACTAATTCTGCCATCTTCACGTTGAAACTTTTCAGACCACCCTCGTACATACGTATTAATTATCCAACAGTGAACCCTAATATAGTGGGTAGTATTTATTTGATTATGCAACTTATTGCGCGTTAGAAGCCTACGCTCTAGGCGACACGTGCGGGTTTGTTCGATATCCGTTAAGCGCGCCCAGTAGTCAACACCAGATTTGAGGGTTCTTAGGTGCGGTAAAGCCATGGAGGGAAGCCTCGGTGGGTTTAAAGCGTCCCAGAACTCAGTCTGACCCTATGGATTCACTGGCCCGGTCAACCTAGTTTCCTTTCTCCTATGTCTTTACTTCTTCAAGAAATCTTCATTCTACAATTGTGTTGGTGTACGAATTACCCCGATTCACCGTTCCGCCGATTCTGGGAGCGTCATGCAATCTTGACGCCGAACCCATTGCTTACCAAACTTTTTTTTAATCATATTTCCTATAAATTCTTGCATTTTCCCATGTTTCTAGTAATAGCTCGTACCAATTCCAACTGGTCGCTTCGGCCACAGCGAGAAGCAATATTGCAAGTGTGATAAACACTTTTAAAACTTTTATTTTATTATTTTTAATTTCCTTTGCGTTTATCTGCACAATTAGAAATAAATTCTTCTATATTTTATTTAATTTCACATTAGCACGCCACAACATCAAGTGGTGTGAGAGTTAGTGGCAACATCGAGGTGAAATGCTACGCACAAGATACCAGTATAATTTAACAGGTGAACGTTGAGACTTTGGCAACCGACTGGCCAGATTATTAAGAAATACTTGAAAGGTGATGCGAGGAATCTGATGAATATCCATGCCTCGTTGTGTGAGATTTGACGGTTGGTGATACGCTGGCTTTCAAGTTCGGCCAACAAATTTTCAATTTGATTGAGATTTGGTAATTGTGTGGGTCACCCTCATGCGACCGAAACCACTCCTGAACAATACGAGCACCGTGACATTGGATGTAGCCATCTCCATTAGGATACACCATCCACATATTAGAGAGTTTGGTATGTTGATCTTTTCATATGTTGTTCCATACGAATTGAAAGTCCCAATTATAACACTGCCTCCACCAGCTTCAAGGGTTGATATCGTGCGTGTGAGGTCCAGGCTTTCTCACTCTACCATCTGCATAATGCAACTGGATACAACATCGGTAAAAATACTATCAATCTCACTGACCTCGAAAATATTTTTGTCGCAAATATCGGTCGTTTAACATTGTTTGAAAATTTCCGTCGCAGGCCACTGCCGCCCCTGGGTATTAAAACGCAAGTTGACTATCATAATTAGACCCAACGACATCCACAACCCTGGGAATTCGACTTCACTTTCGGCTCTTTTCGCGATATTATTGACGCCTCTTCACCCCCACCCCTAAGGGTGCTCCGCTCTCATACCGAAAAGGATTGAATTTATACACAAAAAAACATATTATTGTCCCCGAAAAATATTTGGTTTGGATTTACTGTACGGAACGAGCCGCGATATTGAATTTTTTGATGCAGTGTAAGACGTGACAACTGACGTCAATGCTGTCAGCGCTGCCAACCCCAGCAACTTCCCCCCAAAAATGTAAACTTAGGCTTTTCTCAGAAAAAAAGTAATGACGTCATAATCGTACCATTGCCGAATACATCCAAAACAATCGTGATGACATCACACGGAGTTAACCATAAAATACATGCAAAAATATGAAAGTCCTATATTTAACTCATGTGTCATCCGAACACATCGGAATAAATTGTACGAATACGTAACACGTAATCTTATATATTAACGGGCTACACGATTTTTAACATTCTCTCTACTCCCACGTGTTTTGCAATGATTTTACGTCAGAATAGAGTCTGCACGCCACGTTTATGTACGAATGTGATTCTACACCAACAACCTAAAAGAATCGTCAGTGAATAATTCTTTCCAAAGGTGTTTTCCGCCGAGCAACGCTGAGAGGTAGTCGGACAAAGACCGGGTCACTGATGGTGGTGGCGTCAAACGCTCTGAAAGTTTAATTGCATATATTTCCGAAATTAAGAATCGTCAGTGAATAATTCTTTCAAAAGGGGTCTTAGAATTTCGTTTATCATCCAGAAACCACGCGAATTTTTTTTTGAAGAACTTCAGTACAGTAAATCTTAGTTAAATATTTATCCGACTCAAATATCATCCGTTTTAGCATGTTTAAAAATTTCCACCCCTGCCTTTGGGGGAGGTAGACAAGGCTTACCCCCACAGTGTTTGTTCCCGGCTCGAAAGGAACACGTTACATTTTCTCCACGGGTGTGCATTAGTATGCGGAACATACGCACACCATCTTCAAGTTAGGAAAAATATTAAAAAAAAAAACTGAACGAAATATTTCATTTCTGAATTTTCATTTTTACATTTCTCAGGTAAATTCATATATTCTTCCAGTATAAGATAGAAAAAAAACCTATTAATAGTTCATATTTTTATATTTCTCGGCGTATGTTTAAGTGACGAGTTCAGGGAGCATAGGAAAGCATTATCATTCATAAGTTAAGACTGGAAAGATTACCTTTACGAGCACGGGACACGCGGATTAGTGTCCTACGTGAAAGGCGAGGGATCTCTCTCGCGGTCTCGAAATTCTGAGACTGCTCAGGCCGCCGCGTCACCACCATAGGTGTTTCAAATATCCTAAATTAAGTAGAACAACAGCTGTGAAATTTTACGGGCCTGTGAGAAGGCTCCCAGACTGTCATGACACAATGTGGATCAGTAGTGACACTGGCTCACCTTCCTCCTCAGTCTTATCTCCGGCAACGATTAAAAATATCGTCAGTATTAGACGTTGAGAAATTTCTTAGTGATATTGAAAATGGCATCCGTCACCTGCAGACGAAATAACGGACGTTTACAAACGTTGTTGGCTTCTCACAAGAATACGACGAACCTATTTCGATGAAACGTTAGAAGGAGTTTTGACAATATCGAGAGCTGTCATCCACCATCTCGAGATTAGGTAACCTTTTTAAAAAAAATTTGCTGAACGGGTTTTTTAATTTTGAAGGTCTTAAACTGTCCTCTCCCGTTATTAATAACGTTAAAATGTAAGATTCATTGAGACGAATCTAATATTTCGGGCGGTAAAACGAGGAGACAGCTGCAAAATATAATTTTCCACAAGTATATATTAAATAATAAAAACGTGACGCTTTTCATATTCTTATGACTTATATTGATTTTTAATTGATCTCCATACTCGTGTCAAGTCTAAAATATAAAGGTAAATTTGAGTCGGGACAATCGTTTGAGTATACACTCAGGGACAAAACTTCCTTCAAGTGACGAAACACGGGAAGGAGTGATCGTCAAATTTGACTGTCACTTTGTCTAAAGCTGCCTCTCAATCTCGAACACGCTCTTCTCCTCTCAGCATCCTCAGGCTTCGCGTAGACGTTCATAGATCAATACAGACTTCACGCTCGTATTAATACACACTGGGACACAATCCTGCTCCTCGTCTACTTGTTTACATTCAAATGAAATTTCATAGAATCACTGGGAAATTTTGGGGGATATTTACCGTCGGTGATATCCTTTTTATATTCGCCCCGTCCAGTAGGCGTTGATTTTATTTTACCGTAGCAGTTTTGTGAAACGGAAAGAATTTTTTTTTAATTAAGTGTGACTGAGTTAGAGCCATGCTTACCACACTGCGGCATTTTTTTTTGTTACTGTCCCTGAAGCGGTGTATGCAGTTCAGTGCACAGTTATCGAACTGGACGTATATGAAACATTCAGTAAGATCGACCTCGCAGAAATATCCCTGGAGAACTGAGTTCGTAACCAGTTATTCCAAAGCTTCTCTGAGGAAGAGGGAAACCTTACGGTTAGCACGCTGTTTCCAGTTCTTCTGTTTCTAATTCCTGTTAAATAATTTTGTAATTTTATGTCTTGAATCATATTTTAGCCAGGAAACTAATTAACAACCTTTTATATATATTGTAATGCATATAATATAATGCATTGGATTGGAGACGGCGCACGTGTCGTGGAGAGAGTGCGTGGGAGGGGTAGCCGCGGGTCCTGTCACGAGGTGACAAGACGGAGCGGTAAGACATTTGTTTGGGATGAGTGCTGGTGAGCGGCAGAGAGGAAGCCGTAATTTATAGACAGAGTGTGACGATGCGACAATTAGGTCTAAGGAGGGCGGAAGGACTCCAGTAGCCTATTGATTTAGGAAACGGCGAGAAGAATTCGTAGGGCAGAACGTGGGCGAGCAGATGTTCCCAAAGGGGCTATGTTAGAGCAGGCTTTTGTCTCTGACGAATGACCTGACAAGTACTTGGGACTTGCAAGAAGGGATTTTGTGCGAGTCGGACAAAAGAGAGCAGCCGACAAGTCATGAGTGATTGCGGGAACGAGGTACAGCAGCTGCGAGCGTGTCGAATAGCGCAATTACTTGCTTGGGATGATGAGGGTCCAGGCCCTGTCACGATTGTCGGGGTTCGGAAGGCGGAAGGACCCCAGTGGCCGGAACGAAAATTAGAGTAATGGAATTCTGTCACCGCGCCGTTGCAACGAAACTTAGCAACAAGAGAAAAACAAGGGGGATAACGGGTATATATAGAGGAAATCACCTATTGTAGAGACAGTTGGAGTTAGCGTGGGAGAAGAGACAGTTGGAGTTAACGCATCGAAGAGACAGTTGGCAGTTAGCACGGGAGAAAGACGGAGGACGCAGCGAAGAGTTGGACAGTTAGACAGTTAGATAGAGACAATTAGCGTGGGAGAGGAGATAGAGACAGTCAGCAAAACTAAAACAGCTATGAACATTTTTAACATACAGAAGCTCTATCTGTATGAGTACGAGAATTTGACCTGCATGCAGCAAACGACGTCAAGGAGTGGCACAACGAACACCTGGAATATTTCGCTGTATATGGAGAACCAGATATCGGCGAACCAGTGATATTGTGTTAGAGTCAGTGAGTGAATGTCAGGGCTATAAAGTGTGTGCCTAAAGAACGAGTCGAAGAAGACCTGAGAAACCGTAAGTTGGAATGTACAATATTAACAAATGTAAACGTTATTAAAGGATAACAGTCAGATCTCGTTCTTTTCTTTTGATAATAAAGTTAGAAGCAAGCTATAGGTTAAGTTTATAAATAAATTTAGTAGGTACTTTTGTATAATTTAAAAACATAAATGTTGGGTCTTTTTAATGGTTTGATTCTGTCCGTTGTCAAACCCAGTAGAGACCCATGAGAGCAAGAGTTTCATATTATAATGGTAAAATGATAACTTCATTTGTAAATTATTTTCATGTTAATAAATTTATTTGTTGGTCATAAAAATTATTCTTTTTATTTATATGCCTTTATGTGGTTATTACATTTTGGCTACCACAACGATGGACAAAGATAGGAGTCTCTTATTTGTTTATTACAATATATATATCCTTTACGTGATACCGTATTATGATCTTGAATGCATCATTCTACACTTGGAAATATTCACAGTTAGGTGAAGTGTTTTCGTAATCTGCACTCATGGTTCCGAAGAAGTCTAGGTTATATAAGAATTAACGAATAATACTAACTTACATTTCAATAATTTTATTTAACCTTTTAAAGAGAAGAATGTTGAAATTCGTACTACGCTCATATTTTAAAGCGATAGTTTCTGACATATTTAATTTAATGGGAAACGTCATCAACCAGAAAACAATATTTTATGTTGATTTATTTGTATTTCTCAACACAATTTCCTGTCAGTTTAACATAATTCACTTGGGATCTTCAATATGGCCTAATGTAGATTTTTCGGTAAGTCCTCAAAATAGGCCTCTGTTTCGAGGCTGATCTCATACTTTGACTATGTACTATAAAAATACTTGTTTTATATAAGAAATTTATAAAACAGACACAGAAACAAATAATTCTTTGATACTATTATTTCTCCTTGCGGTTGCTTAGTAACAGGGATAGTGAAAATTGAAATCGATACATGACAAAAACAAGTCATGACATATTTATGCAACGTTTGGCTCGCGTATCTTTGGAACGTTGCCGTCCTGTCGTGTACGTTGGTGAAGTTTGGCGCCTGTAGTCGTTATCGGCTGACGTCTTGGCGATGTCCTCCAGTAAAACGGCAGCAGACTTTGAATGTTGTAACTAAATGCTCTGGATTCTCCAACATCTTCAATATGACCCAAAAGTTAGTTATCGGTAGGTCCTTAAAAAATAAAGACCCGTGTTTCGACGGTGAACTCCTTGTTTGACGAGATTTTTTTTTCGGGAAGTAGGGATAATAAAAAAATGCAGGGGTCCTAATATACTGGAAGCAGCAGTAGTTAATTATTCAATTCAACAATTTTCGTCACCGAACGTGATTTTTCATTGATGGAAGATCACTTTATGGTTGGCAAAATGTAAAAATGTTTGTTCATTTATTTCCTTAAGCGGCCAAAGACTGTGAGGAAACGCGACACCATCTTACCCATATTTTTTTGGAGACACAATTTTTTAAAGTATTTATAAAATCTATTACTTAGGGTGTTTGTCAATCAGTTCCTTCAGTGGACGTCCGGAACGATTTTCTTCACTTGTGGATATCCGACCACGTTTAAACTCATTTACCGAATTAGAAACGGTTTCAAATGCTGGGGAAGGTGTGCCATAATTTCGATAAGAGTTTGGTGTTTCAATTGGAACTGTGAATGAACTTCCTGAAAATCGTTTCATACTTTTGATTCAAAATACAACAGAATCTACGTGCTTTGACTACGGAATTAGACTGAAAATTATTTTAAGATTGTACTACTCAGAAGTAAACCTGTTTCGTTACTGTCAGAACCATCTATTATATTTTTTTTAGTAATTTCTGGCTTATCCTCGCACTTCTGCGTGTTATAGATCACTTGACTCATTTTTTAAAAAATATATACGAGTCTGCCAGCAGCCTCTGTCTGAAAATAAACGAGAGATCGAAACTCTACAGCTGATATTAATACCAATACGTTCTGATAAAAATTATTTCGTCCTAGCAGTTGCTAATTGTACGATAGCACGAATATTTACGAGGTAAAATGCATAAAGATATGCGCATAATTGCCGCGTTGCTATGTACTCTGGCTTGGTATCCGCTATTAGACTTGGAAACAAAGTTAATTAGCCTTTGTTTTAGCAGGTTTCAGAACACCTCATTCGTTTTCAATGATAACATTTATACACACGAGAAATATTCTCCGTTATGTAAACTGCCACTAAATCGTTTTTATAATCAATCTATAAATAAGCCCTGTACAGAGTAAAATTGCTGAACTTAACTCTCGAGGTATCGATTAATAATCAAATTATCTCGATAATTTTTGAATTACTTCAAGGCGTTTCCCGAAATAAATATTATGGAAAAATAGAAAATAGTTCCACATTACTGGATCGATTGTGACTTACGTTCCAGTCGGTTTAGAAATATCTTAAGTCTAAATTTCAGCTGTGGCTGATTGTACTGACAGAATAACGTATGTTGTAGGGCTTTCTCTACACGCGTGTGACAATGATACGTATCGGGCTGTACATTAATTATTGCTAATGGTCTACGTAGAATTTTTCGTACAACACGACGGGAGGAATGTTGGATCCTTGGTTTTAAAATTCGTAATTATATTCGTTACAAAGAGAATCTTGATATGGTCCTGACTAGTGTTTCGGCGAGATTTTATCCGAAAAATACATCAAAGCTCTAAACTGGAGAGAAACGTTCCGAGTTCACTAGTTCGGTTTAACGCCGGGTCCGACGGAAAAAACTATAAAATTATACGCAAGCTCGAGAGAAGGTAAATTTGAATACGGTACAAATTTTTCATATTGGTATTCATTTTCAATCATGTTACGTGGATATTATAAAAATGAGGTCGTAAGGACGAATTAGAAAATTATATATTAAAACGTACGTAAAGCATACAACTCATATAAATTTCTAACTTCTATTTTTCAATTCAAATTGTTCCAAATAAAAAAAAGCAAGGAATATTTTTATCTTCATCATCCTCGTAACAAAAAATGAGCGCCCGTTTCTTGAATGCAACAGGCAAGCAAAATATTCCTAATGTTAAATCGGGTGTGATAAGATACGAAGAACATAGTTCCTTCCATTGTAAGGCTTCTAAGGAATACTTTTTCGCACTTCCTCTGCACTAATAATAACTTGCACCCCTTGTTTTTATTTATAAGATATGAATCATAAAAACCCGGAAAAATCTCATCAGAAAATCCGAAATAAAGTAGCCTATAACAAAATATCGATTTAAGCACTCAACTGGTCATACAGCTATAAAAATATTGAACTGTGTAGTTAACTAGTTCTGAATTTTTTTCAATGATTTTTAATTATTGTACACAATTCACAAAATGTTCCTCCTGAAGGCACGCTACCATTTTTGCCATTATAACAATTTAAATATTCGTACACTGGAGATTTAGGGTGTTACTTTATTACAATTATTTAAGTAGACTTTTAATGATTACCTATACCATTCTTCTTCTTGAATAGCAATGTTTTTATGTGTTTAAATTGAGCTTTAATGTTGATAGAAATTGTATTTCTGTTTATTAGTACCTACACCATTCTTTTCTTGAAAAACGATGTTTTCCTCACTTTAAATTGAGTTTTATATCTTTAGACTAAATAGAAACTGTATTTAATACTATTTCTTATTTACAAGAGTATTTTTTATTCCTAATCTGTAATTACAGAGTTGTCTTTTTTGTATGAAGTAAGAACCTAATGAATTATATTTTAGAGTATTTTTGAAACTAATATTTTTTAAATATTCAAAATTTAATTTTAATTAAGGCTGATAAGTATATTTTCTATAAATTATATACAATATACAAGGAAATTAAAGACTGCGTTTATTTGATTTTGATGTCGAAGTAGCTTTCGGTTGACGTCATAATTACCTTCTTTAGTCTGAAACGAAATTTTATAGGTTTAAACCGAAAATTTCAATATGCATTATGTATATTTACTATCTTCAATATTAAATACATCAATTAATCGTAATTAAAAATAATTATTATCATTTCTATATTTTAATCACAAACAAAAATACATCATTTAACAAACCATGGCAATATTAATCCTAACATTTTTTATTATATATATTAACATTGTTTTTTAAATTATGAATTTTGATTTCAGTTTTAAATATTGTAATGATAATAAATTAGTATAATTAATTGTTAAATTTTATATGTTGTAGTAATTGGTAATTAAGGCATTGTTCTAATTGAAAAGTTGAATTGTAGAGGACTCATTATTGGTGGATATAGCGGACGCTGCAACAAACCGGCAAGGCAAAGAAAGTATTGTTGATCGGTCGAGAAGGTTTTACGCGCTCAAAATTTACGAGACGAACGAATAGTCGGGCAGCAGACAGCAAATAGAAGAGACGAAAAGAACGAACAGTCAGGCAATGAACGGCGAGGCATAAAGACCAGCAAAGTCTATTTTACAAGAGTAGTACAGTCAGGCAATAAACGGCGAGGTGTAAAGACCACAAAATTCTAATACACGAAAAGTTGAACAATTTAGTCAGTCAGCAGCGAGAATGAAAAAAAAGTCTAATTTAAAGAACGAGAAAGTGTTCCAGTAACCAGTACGCTGTTATATCAAAAATGCAGAAACTGAACTAGTCTTCAGTCAACAGACAAAACCAATGAGGCGCATTTTCAACAAAAATCCACGAGACCTACAAATCCAGGTTGCAGTAAATCATCGAGAATCGACAAAGTTATTTTAAACCAACTAACAAACTACGCTAATTAGAGTCTGTGATCATTTAGAGTCTGTGAGAACTTAGAATCAGTGATATCACCAAAATTGTGCACGAAAAGTTAAATGAGACCTGGGCTGCCGTAAGTAGAAAGAAAACTTTAAAATCATTGTAAACCACGTTTAAAAGATAAACGTCAGATCGTTCTTTAATTATCGATAAAATGAGATCTTTAGTTATTCAGATCATTCTTTATTTCTTGATAAAAATTGAAATTGTTTAAATTCAATCTTTAGTATTATTTATTCAGCAACAAATTTCGTCTATGTTCAGATGCATTGATTCCCATATAAAGCAAATGTAATTTTTGTGATTTTGATTATATAAATTCTGCCATTATCAAACCCAGTTCAAGACCCTGAGATCCCAAATATTTTGTAATTTGAATACTTGTTTTAAAATTGTTAATAAATCTTGTTTAATAGTTTTCACGTAATAGTTCTTTTCATTTAAAAACGCCACATAATTCATATCCAGAATTATTGTCAAAGGATGTTAAGCTATGTAAAGAAATTATTACAATGTATACATATTTTATATTGAAATTTTAGGATTAAACTGATGTAATGTTATATTGGACTATTGAAGATGATTGTGGCGTACAGTCAAAAGTTTTGATGAAAACCATATTAAATTAACAACTGAAGAAAATATTAGTGTTTAATTTGCGACTGATTTAAACGTGGAGTTTGAATTTAACTTACAGAAAAAATATTTTTTTTATATTTACTCATACAGTTGTTGAAGTTCTCTATTTCCGGAACGGAGGACTGATGTGAAATAAACCTTTATAGCTGATAGTTACTTGATACTTGGCGCATAATCGTACATTTGGTCAAACGTATATCCCGCCGTATTTGATATTATTTCTCACAGTCGAGCAGCATCGTATACTACTTTCTACCCAATGGTGCGTCCGAGAAAAGGGTGACAGTGGGAGGATTTGCAAAAAAGAAAAATAACTGTGGAGCGATTTTACGGCCTGAAAAGACGCACAGAAGAGTTCTCATAAAGTTCGTCGTATTTCCTCAGCTCTTTGTGTTTTATTCGCTCGCAAATTCATCACCATTGAACTCTCCACATAAGCCTCGATGACACGAAACAGGTCGGCGACTGCATTACGTTGTCGGAAAATCGATTTCATGAATTAGTGCGTCGCGTGGCTACACATGATCAGAATAGTAACCCCCGACAATGAGGTAGGTCAAACTTAGATTTGTAGCACATCTGCACTTTCTTGTTGCTCAGACTTTCATTTTACAAAAAAAAAAAGCATTAGGAGACTCTTTCTCCGTAAATTTTTGGTAATTAATGGAGCATATTACTCGTTGAAAGAGTTCGTAGATGGGAAGGACAGATTAGATCCCTTTTAATAAAATAGTTTGCTGGTATCCTTTCAGGTTATGTTATTATTTTACGATTATTAATCTCGTAGAATGTAACTGCCGAGTTCTATTTCATGTTCGACGGGAATCGAAGTAAGATTTGCTGCTGGAAACTCCGCCGAATGAAAATTGAAAATATACTTATCATATCTTTAATTACGAAAATATTAATATCTTTAACGTTGTATTAAATTATATTTTTTATTTGTAAAGTACTATATTTGTTTTTTAAACTTTGTATAAATATATTAATTTATTATTTTCTCATATTATGAGACCGAGGAGTAATGGAATGAATAATAAATCTAAATCTATTGAGGTTGTCTTCCAGCAATTTCAAAACGTTTAATGGCAAGTTCAAGATATCTGCCCCCGTAATTCGTTCCTCATTATCCAGCCACAGTCAAACAGCAACAAAAAGCCAAAAATTATTAGGTTAAAACATGAAAATAGATTATAATTGATGACATATTGTCATGTATTAACTTTCGAAAAAAAATGCTGCAATGTACAACTTTCATTTACGGTTTTTTTATTCCTGACTAATTTTCTAACTTTTCTGGACTGGACTGAAAGTCGTAAAAACATAGGCTAGGAGCATTACTTCCATTCTCCTAAATTCTCTAGTGACGACAAGATTAAAGATCATGAAGGAACATAACGTCTATATTGTATATCGAAAGCACCTATTACCGATAACAATGATCTTTGGCACAAACCACCGACATGAAGATCGAAGCAATGGACTTAGAAAGATAAACGGATAGGAATTATTCATGAAAAATCTAAATTTTCTTTTTTAACACTTTGAATATTAAATTTGAAGGAGTATCTATGGATCGCGATAAACAATTTCATTTTTTTCTACAGCTTTGCATGTACGAGGAGAATACCGCATTGATCTTAGACAAATTACTTGTTAAATAATAATTACTAACACCTCCACTTGACGCTTCGAGAACAGCGATCATAGGCAAGCTCGCCAGGGTTCTATGATCCTTACTACGTATATATAATCTTTAGAAAAAAAAACCGTTCTATGTGAGGAAACAGCGTTGCCATTTACATCATATCTCTGGGTAAATGCAACAGAAATTAATCTGTTCATCGTTATCTAATGAAATATTTAAAGTAATATAAAATTATATATTGTGACAGAACAGACGGTTCAGTCACTGTTGCGCTATACAAATTTATTTCTTTTCTAAATTTTCCTTTGTTTTATCAGTTGTGTTGAACAGACATTGCGAGTGTTTTGATAACAGGGATAATAGGGCCCGTGGTTTGTGCCCGATACGGACCCACGTGGCCGAGGTACAACTTCCGCCTGGTGAAGCGGCGACCGGAAGGTCGCGAGGATTGGCCGATCTTCGACCAATCAGCCGGGGGCCCGAGGCGAGCTGGCGAGTGGACCCCAAAGTTTAGTTCTGCTAGCGGGTTGACGAGCGAATACAGTTGTCTTCCAGTGAGAGAGCCCGGAGCGAACACAGTCTTCTTCTAGTGAGAGAGCCCGGAGCGAATATAGCCTTCTTCTACGACCTGGAAGGAAACACCTTCGTGCATCGCCGTCCACGAGTTTGTTCGCCCAACACTCCGCCGCCCGCCCGCAGTCGTCCTCGGTCGTGTGGAATCCAGTCGACTCGGTCATCCCAGACGTCTGCGACCAGCGAGATGACGAGCCAGGCCCGACTTCAACGCGCCACCCCGGGGTTGAACGAGGACGAACGTTAAGTACCTGTTTAACGTGTGGATGGTCGACCGATTTCTCTTGTGTATTAGACCTGAGGCTAGTGAACTGTTCTGAATCTTCTTGAGAGAATTGTATTTGATTTGTTTTGAAATTATAAGCTGTAAAGTACCCTGGGTTTACGACTTTCATTTGCCACCGTCGAATCTGGTCACGTCCCTCCACGGTTTTCCTCGGTGATCCCCAACCTCATCCTTTATAAAATTCGCTTTGACCGCTGTTTTGGCCGAGCGAGTGACGTACCGTTGCAATATATATATATATATATATATATATATATATATATATATATATATTGTAATAGGATATAAAATATGTCCATTAAACAAATAGCATTAATTAGCAATAACAAAAATATTAAGAAGAAAAACATCATGAACATTATATCTCGGCTTACTTGATATGAATAAATAATTTTACTATTTGGTGTGCTTTAGAGAAAATTCACACTATTTTGGTGAATATGGAGGTGTTGGCCTGCCAGTCGACAAGGATTGATGGTTTCCGGAGCGGCCGACTGCGGACTTATTCAAGGCGATTGTTTGTGCAAGTGCGTACTGCGCCGAGCGGAAGGCTAGTTTACGCGTCGTAGAGAATGACAATTTAATTTATTGTTGTTTATGCAACGTGGCCGCGGTGGGAGGGGGGAGGTGAAGCAGAAGATATATATAATCTTTGCACCCCGAAGCAAGTGTGTTGTAACTGTGGAGAAATGTACGAGGACTGTTCTAGAGAGTGCTACTGTTATAAATTGAGAATCGGGCAACTATTTCAATAGAGGGACATCGCCAGGACGTCAGCCAATAACGTCTAATCAACTCTTAACGTTCACTCACATCCTCCACAGGACAACATTCCTCGGATGCCTATTTTACGATTTACCTTTTTTTTTGTCATGTACTTCGGTTTTCATTTTAAGTAACACTGTTCCTCAGTACCCAGCACAAAGAAAATATAATAAAAATCATTATAGTTATAATAATAATTTCACTCAACTTCCAAATTATATTCTTGTTTTAATAAAAATGTTTAGTTATTTTATACGCCCCAATCTCTGATAACTTATATTTATTTATGACATACTGAATCGTAAATTTTTAAAGAATAAAATTACAAAAATAGAAATACTACATGAGAATAAATTTCTGAGCTGTCTTTGTGTGTCGGTCATGTTCAAGCGATTTGTTTCCCTAGGGAGATGCTTTCTGCCATTTTCTACGGATATTTTCAGTCAAAAATGCTGTCAGTTTGGGGAATGAAATGTTTAAGTTATAAAGTATTCTGATTGGAATAGTCGGCCAGCTGCCTCCTAAACAGGCCAAGGCATGGCGAGGGGTAAGCTGCGTCCCCACAGCAAACTCCTCTCCCGCTATCGGAAGGGCGTGGGACAAGTACCCAATGCCCGACCTACCCGATGCAGGTTTTTCTAAGGTTTTCCCTGCATTCCTTTAGGCGAATGCCGGGTAGGATCCTTAAAATATAGCCCGGGGGCCCTAGTAACCCTTGGCTACCTTCCTCTACCCTTCCGCATCCCCCCTTTCAAATCCCTTCCTATGCTATTAAAGGGAAGTTGCCCTAAGTGGATTACCCTCGTGTAGCCTATTGCCCTAAAAAAAAAAAAAAAAAAAGATGTTCTGTTAGCTCAAAGCCTACGAGAGGATTCTCTCGCAGGTAACCTGCGAGGGATTTTTTCTCGCAGGCAGAACCTTTTAGGAGAGATACGAAGGGGCTACCTTTGGGTATGCCTTTTCCTCTCCGTTTTTGAACTAAGGTTCCCACAAGCCGAGGCACCTCGGCCTGTTTTGAGAGGTGTATGTTCCGGGGTCGCAGACCTTGGGCATACGGTAAGAGTTATTCGCTATTCGCTATTCCCATTGGAATAGTCGGCCAGCTGCCTCCTAAAGTCGTCGAGGCACGGAGAAGGGAATGCTGCGTCCCCACAGCAAACTCCTCTCCCGCTATCGGACCCGATGCAGGTTTTTCTAAGTTTTTCCCTGCATTTCTTTAGGCGAATGCCGGGTAGGATCCTTAAAATATAGCCCGGGGGCCCTAGTTAACCCTTGGCTACCTTCCTCTACCCTTCCGCATCCCCCCTTTCAAATCCCTTCCTATGCTATTAAAGGGGAGTTGCCCAAAGTGGATTACCCTCATGTAGCCTGTTGCCCTAAAAAAAAACATGTTCTGTTAAATTTACAGCAAAATTTGGTTTTGTAAAATAGATTTTTTATTGATACGAATCGAGAAATGTATTTCGCCTTCTAATTCTCCCTAAAAGTAATTAATTTATTTCTGATATTATGAAAGATGATATTTTATTGATTTGGAATTTTAATTTTCATAACCCCACTTCTTTATCAATCTCAATAAATATAATTTTAATAAATTAATTCAGTATCTTAAACTTCTAATAAAATTTTATAAAATATTATTTTTAAGTCAGGATCATCATTATTAAATTAATTTTGTTAATTAATCATCTATACCTCTAAAGGGCACGTCCGACAAATGATTAATTTATCTTTAACGGATTAAATGACTAAGACGTATATTGATAAAATAGGTTCTAATTATTTTGGAACATTATTATTGACTTATTTACAGTCACATCAACAGTTATTAGCGACTCATTATGGGAACTCAGTTGACCTTGTCGGGGGATTGATTTGACGAGAGTATCTCTCAAATACATAAACATCCATGCCCTTGCCGGGATTCGAACCCGGGATCTCTGTGAAACGAGGCAGTCACGCTGACCCCTACACCACAGGATGTCGGCTATTTGGAACATTGCCTAAAATAAAATTTTTGATTCGTTCATTTTTAATAAAGACCGAATTATTAATTTTGACATGTACGTAGGAATTATCAATATAACCACTTACTGCAAGGATGTAAAATTAAATATTCCGGACATCTGGAAATTTAATAATGGAAGTCTTGACTTCAAAATAATTTTTTATAAAATTTGACTCATTTTAAGGTGGAATAAGACTGAAAGCTAGTGAATAAATGTTTTAAATAAATCTTAAATTTTATTCATTGAGACTGATAAAAAAAATGGGAAGGTTCAAATACATCTGTAGTTTTGCAATAATATACTAATTATTTTTACATTTAAATCACTTAGTGTTGAAGACGTTTAACTATTATTAATGGGCTCTCTGTAGAGTATGAATGAGAAAACAGTATTATAGAATCATTATTCGATTAAATTGGATTAGTATGGGGAATTTTTCTAAAAAAATTTATTTATTTTCAACGTATAGCTTTTTTTCCATACATCCAAAACATAAATCAAAATAGAACTTGATCTGACTTGTATTAAATTATGTAAGTAACCATAATTTTATTTATTTGTTTGGGAATCAACCTATTACTGTCTTTTTTTATTATATTTATTGATTAATTTTTAGATACAACTGAAGAGGTCGCTGAACATAGCGGCGAAACGTTTTGTAGTTAAATGTAATTTTTAATTTAAGTCAATTCTGTAGTTTTGCAATTATACACAAATTATTTTTACATTTAAATCACTTAGTGTTGAAGACGTTTAACTATTATTAATGAGCTCTCTGTAGAGTATGAATGAGAAAACAGTATTATAGA
Organism: Zhengitettix transpicula; assembly: GCA_037074705.1. Classification (NCBI taxonomy): domain Eukaryota; kingdom Metazoa; phylum Arthropoda; class Insecta; order Orthoptera; family Tetrigidae; genus Zhengitettix; species Zhengitettix transpicula. The sequence continues at coordinate 24,518,439 of CM073595.1, read as the reverse complement.
ATCATTATTTGATTAAATTGGATTAGTATAGGGAATTTTTCTAAAATTTTCTATTTATTTTCAACGTATAGCTTTTTTTTCCATCGCATGGTTCTTGGTATTCAGCTACTCCCAGAACCAGAATAGCAATAGAACCAGAATATACAACCCGAAAGCCAAAGCCACGTTGTAGATGATAATCAATGCACAGCGTTCTCTGCTTAACGCAACAGCTATGTTGATATAAGGGAAGTTATGAATAAGATTTGCAAAATCAATTTGCAGAAAGGTCGTGGGCGATGAGAAAGCATTCAAACCAAGTCGCGCACCAACGCAGAATCCACGTGTTCCTTCACGTACTCTAGAACTTCCAGTAAAATCATTTATATTATTCGGTAAACGAGTATTTTTTTCTTATGTGACGGTGAGTCGTTCCTTAGTATAATTATAAATAAATCCTCTTGTATCGAAAATAATGTTTTGTCAAACTATACCAGTTAGTGATTTTAATGGGAAATATTTGATTTTAACGGCAGAAACGCACACAGTTACCAAACTAATACCACTTTGGTGGTCAAAGGTGTAAACGCACGTCTACGAATCAATCTTTACGCGTTATTACGTAAAAATTTAACTTATCTCCCCAAATTGTTCAAGAAGATAAAGGACAGAAATCCTATTACAAACTTATTGTAGGTCCCGTTCCAAACGAGCTTTAATTTGGACTGTTGCCAATCACACAGTTCTCGAAAAATGTTCCGTGATGAAACGTAAAAGTTGGTTAGAACGTCGGCACATTAACAGCGTGATTGAGAGGTTGTGGCTATGACAGGTGAACCCACGAGAATGTTCTGCTCCGTCGCACGAGAAAGCTATTAATGGTCCGGTCGCCGCAAATAAATTCTTAAGATAAAAGTGAAGACGTCAGTGACGCTCACTTGCTCGGATTCCTTTTGCCGACGGCTCTCTTCTTACTTAAAAGCATAAATTCATTCACTAAAAAATTTTCCTCCCTTTTTCCTTTATTTCATGAGACCGCATTTTTTTTCTCTTTGTAGCAGATTGATTATTCTTGACGAAGAATATTCGAGTCTGCAATTTATCTCAAAATGATGTCTTGCTTTGTATGTACCTTGAAACGTCTGCAAGCGTGTATTCGACACCTCTTTTACTAGTTCTTTGTGATTTACATATATATATATATATATATATATATATATATATATATATATATATATATAGAATTATTAAATACTTTTCCATAATTTTAAAAAAAATTTGAGTCACAATACATTTATGAGTTTTAATTTCTTCTGAAACTTTCGATCTTCTTGATCATACTCGTCCACAAATTTATTCCCATACATACAATCTCACTATTGTATTGAAGATAATGTTGCAGTTATTTTTTTTACAGAAAAAAATTGTAATCAAAAATATTATGCGACTTTGGTTTACAGTATTTTTACGTGCTGTATAATTATAAAATTAATTTTTAATTTTTCAATAATGTTCTCGTAGTTGATTCCTATTTATCTCTCTTCTGTTCTACTGATGACGATACTGTTTCTGTTTCCGTTAATATACAGTGCTTCATAAACCTACGTTTAAGTTAGTAATTTATTTTTGTAGAGCTGATATTTCGATAAAATAAAAATAAATGGATGAATATATATATAAATATATACACCAATGTTACCAATTAATTTTTTCCAAATAAAATCTGTTTCATAAGATAAAAGGTCATGTGGTTTCAAGAATGCATGTAAACTCGGCGTGAGTTGTGGGAAAGTTTGATTTACTTATATGTTGACAAATAATGGTTTTTTATTTTTAAAATGGTCATAAAATATATATGGACGCGTCTATCAGTCAATGTGAATCATCGTTGATCAGTGAGAAATTGAAAATTTATATTCTCATCGTTTGGAAGCGTCTATCAGTTAAATAAGGCTGCTTTATTCTGTAGTATACTATTTTTTTGAACAGTATTAATGTCTGTTAGTTAATAATTACAAAAGAAAATTGTCAAATACTGATTGAAATTTGTATTGAAGTTTCTTCTGTCTGCTGACAGTTCTTTCCAAGTACGACAGTCTAACTGAATTCAACGTCGTATAAATTTGAATTGAAAAACCTACGAATTTTCTTCTGCCTATTGACATATCTTCCCAAGAACGACAGTCTAAGAGAATTCAACGTCGTATAAATTTGAATTGAACAACCTACGAATTTTTTTCTGCTTGTCGACAGACCTTTCCAAGTACGACAGTCTAAGAGAATTCAACGTCGTATAAATTTGAATTGAAAAACCTACGAATTTTCTTCTGCCTGTTGACAGATATTCCCAAGTACAACTGTCTAACAGAATTCAACGTCGTATAAATTTTAATTGAAAAACCTACGAATTTTCTTCTGCCTATTGACATATCTTCCCAAGAACGACAGTCTAAGAGAATTCAACGTCGTATAAATTTGAATTGAACAACCTACGAATTTTTTTCTGCTTGTCGACAGACCTTTCCAAGTACGACAGTCTAAGAGAATTCAACGTCGTATAAATTTGAATTGAAAAACCTACGAATTTTCTTCTGCCTGTTCACAGTTCTTTCCAAGTACGACAGTCTAAGCGAATTCAACGCCGTATAAATTTGAATTGAACAACCTACGAATTTTCTTCTGCCTGTTCACAGTTCTTTCCAAGTACGACAGTCTAAGCGAATTCAACACCGTATAAATTTGAATTGAAAAACCTACAAATTTTCTTCTGCCTGTTGACAGATCTTCGCAAGTACGACAGTCTAACAGAATTCAACGTCGTGGAAATTAATTGAAAAACCTACGAAGTTTCTTCTTCCTGTTGACAGATTTTCCCAAGTAAGACGATCTAAGATAATTCAACGCCGTAGATTTTTCAGTTCAATTTACTGTCAGTATTTATCCATTTCCTTTTGCTAATATTGTATTTTTTTACTATGTTTAATTTCATGAAAAGGTTTCAAAAGTATTGTTAGTCATATGTGTGAGATATTCATAAATATGTATAGTAACGAAATGAGAAATTGCTACGGCAATCAGTCGCTTCAGAATGAACGTACTTACGACAATTCCCGATCATGGTGACTGTGGTAAGCCGAGCCGACACAGCATATTGCATTAAGACCATTATGACAGTGAGACAGACACAATTATCCTGTAAATGATGACCAGCGAATAAACCTAGACGGCGATTTGTGTTGGGTAACAGACTATTAGAAAGCATTAATTTTGTATGCAGTCTCCAAATGAGGTGTACAAAAATTAATATAACTTTTTTATATTCATATCTCACTCTCCCTCATTATGTGTGTTTCCCAATTTATATATACTGTTTTAGACTTCACTTTCTTTATCCAAATAATAGATCCAATTCTGTGATAAATAATTATTTGAAGACCAGAATCCTTCTCATGAAGTATACATGATTATCTCTACTGATTTGACCTTGAAGCTCTTCCTTGCGCCGTCGAATCAAATTCGTACGATGTTATCACATATTATTGTCCCCGCAGCTACAGTAAGGGTTTGTCATTCATTCTTGACGAAGTCGCAAGGTTTCTGTAATTCTGTGTTTTCATTCGCCGACAGCCAGAACGGCCCCCATTTGAAAACCGTTATAGTTTATTCGTACTTCCCGAAGGACATGCCGAATTCTAGCAGGTTTTTATTTTCGTTATTTTTTATCACCATTTAATGAAACATATAAATTCCTAATCTAGACTGATTTCCTTTTTTTCTTAACTCATTTATTCAAAACCTTGTTCAGAAGTTGTACACACGTTCTTCAAACTGGAAAATTGAGAGATGATTAAATCTGTTTCGTAAAACGTCGTCTACACATTTTTTTAAAAAAACAACCCGTTGAGTAAACTGATCTTGTCGTTAGAGTAATAGACCGCAAATAAAGTGTGACAGGTCGACTGAGTGATCCATTTTATCAAATATAATTATTTAAGTTGTTTTAAGGGAGCGTGTTGACAGTTGCCTGGTGAAAGCAGGTGGAAACATTTCAGAATACGGTTCATTTCCGCTGAAACGCTTCGATGGCAAAAAATTTCCATGATTTAGTGCTGACAACTGGAAGCGTGTCCTGCATATTTTAAGAACTAATGGTCACCTCAGGGTAATTTAGCCATCTGACAGATGAACCGTGATTCAATTGAGAAAAGGGAAAGTTCTTTTTTTTTGTCTTAATGCTGTCAAGCAAAATTCTGGAATGATTATAGATTTTTGTAATTCATTTAAAGTAATGAAACGTAGGTCAAGTGAACAGATGATACATAATTTGTAGGATCGCTACATACGGAAAAATATATTTTTTGAATTATTTGATTCGTCTGTTCCTACCTGGCAACCAGAGAAAATCTTTCGTCAAAACTTTAAATAACACATTTATATTATCTATAATAAAAGTTTTTTAGTCATAAATAAATTAGTTCAAATACTTCTTTAAAGTCCTCAGATAATCAATTAATCCAATTTCGTCATAAAGTAATATAAACACTGTAGCTTTAAGCTGGAGTAAAGCCTTAATCATCTGTACACGATAAATAGAGAAACAATTTGCAGCATATTTTCACCTTTCTTTTACCTTTCATACAGTACCACCTTATTAACAATTTTAAATACCAATATAACATCATAAAATTCATGACGAATCAGCATTTAATTAAATTTCTCTGACCCCCCCACCCTCCCTTCTAATGTATGTAAAATGCAAAAATTCTTTCTCATAATTATTCTTGTTCACCATACTCTTCTGATTATTATACTCAAAACTAACTCACATGCTACCTGAACATCACAACATAACTCATCAGTTATTCCGGTTTGTCAATAACACATTCACAGTGATTTTTAAATTATTGAAACCTCGATGGTATATGGAAGAGACAATATTATACTGATATCACTTTTTTAAATAGTTTTCGACAACCTTTTGCTAAAATAATATGATAAAAATAATTTGAAGGAAAGACATTATCCTAAAATACAATTGAAATAATGCAATATTTGCTTAGTTATCAATACACACTCATAAGTTGTACCTAGAAAATTTTGCATTCTCAGACATTAGTGTCGTGTGGTTCGCGTTGTGGCATTAGAATATATGTCAGATGTCGGCCAGATGAGAGTAGACAAATATTCTAATACCACCACGCGACACAAGTTTCTGAGAAAAAATTTTCATTCTCAGACATTAGTATCGTGTAGCTCGTATTGTGGCATCATCATATCTGTCAGATGTCGGTCAGATGACGGCTGACAAATATTCTAATACCACAACGCGATCCACGCGACACTAATTTATGCGAAAAATTCTTCATTCTCAGACATTAGTATCGTGTGGCTCGATTTGTTGCATTAGAATATATGTCAGATGTCGGCCAGATGACGGCTGACAAATATTCTAATACCACAACGCGATCCACGCGACACTAATTTATGCGAAAAATTCTTCATTCTCAGACAATTAGTATCGTGTGGCTCGATTTGTTGCATTAGAATATATGTCAGATGTCGGCTAGATGACGGCTGACAAATATTCTAATACCACAACGCGATCCACGCGACACTAATTTATGCGAAAAATTCTTCATTCTCAGACATTAGTATCGTGTGGCTTGATTTGTTGCATTAGAATATATGTCAGATGTCGGCCAGATGACGGCTGACAAATATTCTAATACCACAACGCGATCCACGCGACACTAATTTATGCGAAAAATTCTTCATTCTCAGACATTAGTATCGTGTGGCTCGATTTGTTGCATTAGAATATATGTCAGATGTCGGCCAGATGACGGCTGACAAATATTCTAATACCACAACGCGATCCACGCGACACTAATTTATGCGAAAAATTCTTCATTCTCAGACATTAGTGTCATGTGGCTCGATTTGTTGCATTAGAATATATGTCAGATGTCGGCCAGACGACATCTGACAAATATTCTAATACGACAATGCGAGCCACGCGACACAAATTTCTGGGAAAATTTTTCATTCATAGACATTATTGTCGTGTGTCTCGAGTTGTGGTATTAGAATAAAGTTTTTCAGCTATTAGTCGCTAATAACCTGAGATGTTGATGCGACTGTAATAAATAAAAGTATTTTAAATAAAAAGACAAACCAAGTATAAAATTGTTGTGACTGTTCTGAACGTGCTTATATTGCTGAGAATTATCACAGCTATTTCTGCATTCCTCAAAATATAATTAGAATGTAAATGATTTTTTATTTTATTTAAATTAATTACTTCGTTCTAACACCCTTCAATTTCGTAAAACGACAGTTTCTCTGTGTTAAATTAATAGATCATATTAAACGGGGCTTAAAGCATTAAATTCCCAAACAATGCAAACAAGTAAGTCACTGCAGGAGATAAAAATTACCACATTTTCGAATACTGTGGGGGGTATGAGTACCGCTCGTTAACATTCTCCGCATCTGTTCGACATGGCTTCGTGTCTGCTATTGTTTTTATAACGAGTTCGAGTGTATATGAGCGTGTTTTTGCAGATATCGCTACAGATGCATCGGCTCGCTTCCTGACGTTGAAGTCTGGTGTTTCACAGTTTTAATTACGAATTCGAGAGTACTCTTATTTTAAAAGTTATTTTTGATTTATTAATTAATTATTAAACGCTAATTTAATTAAAAATCGAGACTTTATTTGATATTGGAAATTGAACTCATCGTCTCTGTTACGGTGCTACGTGAAGCATTTTCGAACCATGGGAAGTTAACTTTATTCTTGTTCAAATCCGTTGCAAACTAAACTGGAATTGAAACTGACTTATCTGGATTGTGAAAGACGTTAAACAATTACTGGCGGAGAGTGAAAAATTTAATGAATGATAATCATTCAACCTATCATTGTAAAATCTTGTCGTCATTCAAATCTACCACTAATTTAATAACAAATGTTAATATTCTTTATTAGTCAAACTAAATGTCATAAGAACTCGATTGTTTCCATGGCGCTAAAATCTAATTTTCGACAAATAATTACGTTGATTGGTTTGACTGCTGAGTGTTGCTTGAGCTTCGTTAATTCCAATTATTTTTCTGAGCTATTGGAAAACGCTTAATTTATCAGAAATTAAAATTGACAGGTCAGGGCATATTATTTTATGCTTCATAGCGAGGCTAAATTTGCAGTGTAAAAGCCCCGAAGCAGATGTGGTCTGCCGGTTGTGTGTTTTCGGATAAAACACAGTCGCACGGAGTGTTTCTGGACATCAAGTAAAATTCTGTTTGCACTTGATGCTCGGGCCTCTTTGCCAGGAGTGCTGACAATTTGTCGGATATTTTTCGTGGGAAGCGGGGGAACGAGATCTCAAGTTTTGAAGTTGCGGCGGAAACTTTTGAGGACATAAAATAACCTAGCACTTAGCAGGTAACTTATATTGATTTCGGGCACTCCTGGTGGAACAGGAACGAGTACAACGTACACTCAAAAGTCACCCCGAAATTCCAAAAATTTATATATAAATGAATCAATGAAATATGGAGTTTTTAATTTCTGAAATTTGCAGTTACATGTTGTAAATACCAGATATATTTTAATATTTAATATGATTGGCAATTACCATTTGATAAATAAATAAAAATTCAGGCTATATGTCAGAAAAAATAATTAATTAATTAAGCGACAAAAATCAGTTCATTCGACGTTTCGTCCACAATTTTGAGACTTCTTCAGGTAAACACGAAATGCGAAGTTCACAAGGATTTAAAATCAAAAACAAAATAGGGATGACACGTGGAAAATATGTAAATTTAGAACATTAATCTTATTTATTTTAAAAAAACGCGTCATTTATCTCCCGCAACTCGACTCATAACTCACCATTAACATAGCTTTTGTGACAGTATTTGATACAGTTCCGGTGAGTTTCACGTTAAATTTACATATCAATAATGTGATTAGTGCTGTATATTCTGTGGCCGTTCTGGAAGAAGGACAACAAACACAAGTGCAAATATATCGATAGAAAATTACGGCCGTAAATGATGCAGAAACAAGTAATCTCGAAAATTAAAAGCCTGTGTTGTATCAATACATCCACGGAGTTCATCCATGCGTTTAAAAGGAAAGGCACAGTGAAATTTGTACGATGCACATGGTTACTTTTTTAATTACTTACAAAACGATAGAAAATATACCAGCGGTTGTTTTTATTTCTCAACATTATCTCATTTCAGCTCGTAATATTACGCCTGGTGTTTAGTCATACGTTTAAGACGGCCAGATAAGTAAATGTTTGCAATATTTTCCTCGTACTACTTGAATTTTTTTTCAGCTGAGCAATTTTTTTCAGGATAAAAAATAGGAAGACATGCGAATACGGTTGTTGGAAACAATTAAAACTAAATAACGATGAAAATCTGTACGTGTGTGTGTTTGTACCGCATATAATTCCACACCCGAGGAGAAAATCTGACCAAATTTCGTACATGTGTTCCTCTCGAACCAGAAACAAACACTGTGGGGGAAGGGGTGGGGGGTGTAAGACACGTCCAGGACCCAAACGGGCGTCGGTGAAAATTTTCAAACATGCTCAATCGGCCGATATTTGCGTCGGATAAACGTTTTTCGGGGTCAAAGTGATTCTCCCGGTGTTTTTTGTGTTCAGTTTTAACAACTTTCGGCATGTGAGGGGAGCACCCCTAGAGGTACAGTTGAGGGGCGTTACATAAAAATAACATGAAAACAGCCTAGAGTGGAGTCGAATCGGGGGTTATTGATATCGCTGAGTTTATTTAAGATATTCAACTTGCCGTTTAACCCCCCGCGACGGATGTGAACATGGGTGGGAATTTTCAAACATGTGTAAACGACCGATACATTCGTCAAAATAAACTTTTTTCTGTGTCAATAAGATAGATAGCGTTTCTCCAGATATTTTACTGTATAATTTCAACCCCTTTCGGCAAGGGAGGGGAGCACCCATAGGGGTGTGATGGTTATATAAAAATAATGCAAAACAGCCGAGATTGGAGTCAAATCCGGGATTGTGGATGTTGCTGAGTTCAATTATGACAACCCGGGACACGCCGGTCACCCATCTAATAAATAAAATAGGCTGTACGTTTGTTTTTATGTGTGTATGTTCTCCATACGAAATCTACAGCCGCGGAGTAAATTGGAGATGGAGGAAGGTAATCGTGTCAAAATACGATGCACGGTGGTCCACTTCCTTGTAATTGTAGAGGAAGTAGGCCAGTGTTGAGTTTAACACTAACCCTGGTTACGGCAACTTGGTAGTGTAAAATATATTTTGAAAACACCGCTGCATTGAAATATATTGTGGTCAGTCCAGGCTATATTTTACATCAAAACAGTCATCCGTTAAAGATAAGAGATGATAAGAGCAGGGTTTGGTACAAAGACCGTGCAATGTCTGTATATCCCGTTCTTAAGAATATGATGAATGTTTTTAAAAACTATAGAAGCATTACAGCAGCATTCCGCAAACGGCAAATCGCACCCCGCCCCCCGGGACGATACAATACTCCCCATCCATTTTCTTCCTTCCCCTCCTGCGCATATCGTACGACTTGTTATATCTCAACACCACCCCTATACGTATGTGTTTCTTCAATATATTATTACAAAATACAGTAAGTAAACTTAGTTTCATTTTCACTCTCTGCGGGTAATTATAAAATTTTAAGATTTATATTTATTATTCATTCCATTAGTCCTCGGTGGACGAAATAGGATACGCTATAATATAAGATCACAATAAAAGAATAAAATATTACAATTACAATTACAAAGTATAAAGACATTGTAATTCAATGCATTATCGCTTTCTAATGAAGCTAATTCCATTGTTACACCAAACGTTTTGTGCATAATAATTCATATAGTTTCTTTCATGGAAAAAAACTAAATGATCAACAAATAACCATACATGACCTCACTATATTATTAATATATAATATATATAATAAATTCGAATTATGAGCTATTTTGCATTTCCTGTACTTGTATTTCATACAATACATTTACAATCTATCTGGAAAGCTTGACGGATCGACATTTGTACTTTTGTCTCACAGCGTCATTCGACGACAGGTTTCAGAAGACCGACGATGTAAGATTATGAGGCTGAACCTGCAATCAAGACAATATTGCAGACGGGCTTCTTTTAAACGATAATGCCTGATAGGCCATCAGTTTCGTACTCGTCGCTCGTTTTCTTCACCCTTGAAATAGCCTGGAGCGCGCCGTCCCGGTCACTGTTATTTATTACCCATCTCATCCTCTCCACGGCCGAGAAAATGCCATTTCCTCGACGCTAACCCGTTCCTCATCAACAAATCACGTTTAATATGCCTGCTGAAAGTTACCCAGAGATAACCGTTGGATCTTATGTCCTGGTGCTGCTGTAATTCGATGCAAAACAGTCCCACGCAAAGGGAAGTTCACGGAAACGGCTATAAAGATCAATAATTAAATTTAATATCCAACTTCAGTGGGTGGGTTTCGCAGGTGAGGCTGACTAAAACACAGCAATTTTCTCGGCACGCTCTTTTTCTCCTTTGGAGCACGTTCATCAATAAGAAATTCACTATTTTATTTCTTGGTTTCTCGTTTCACTGTAGATGCGTATATTGTAATTATAAACTAGGTCAGATTTGTGACCAAACAGCGAAAATCCAGCCACTGAAACGGCCAGACGATTGCACTGTGTGACAACGCGTCATTCATCTTGTCGATATTTTTCGAGATTAGACATCGGTTTGAGGTGTTCCTTGACAGGAGCTGGCCCTTTGGATCCCGCTCCTTGCGAAGAGTCGTTCAAAGAGCGGAGGACGAAACCCTCCGCTCTCGAGATCGGTAGCTGGCGCTCAAAGGTGGAGTGGATGTCGCTCAATGAGCGAAGCTCTGCAGAGATGTGTATGACTGTTTGGAGTCATTTGCTCCCTATTTCGGAGCGACGGAGTCGTTCATTTGAAACGAGCTTGGTTCAACTCCAGGTCCGGTCAAGACTTTTCTATATTAATCTTTTAATTGTAATAAATTGGTTTATATTAAATTTCGTGTTGGAATCCCATAGGATGAGTGTACCCGCTGCGGTCAGTAACGTTATAAGAAATAATAAAACCAGGTCGCTCCATTTTCTTCTTATAAAAGCGGAGACCTTGGACCTGAATTATTCAAATTCAGACAGTCAGTTTGGAAAAGTGTTTCAGATTTAAATGGTTCGCCCTATGTGCTGATGCTGTGATTGATGTTCTCTTTTCCAAGACACTTTATTAAAGTTCATAGCGTCTGTCAATATTCCGATTTCTTCTTCTAGACCATGTCCTTTCTGTTATTACACTTAATATTTTATCGACTCTATCGTCCAATTATATCTCCGTCAGTGACGGCACGTCTTGTATGTGCTACAGCACATAAACTAATTTTTCTCAGTTTTAAGAACCTTTATAATAATTTTTGTTTTAAGACTGCGAATCTATGTTTTGATATCACAGAATTTAAACTCCCCGCCCTGCGGCGCACCGCTCCTAAAGCAGCCAGTTGGCTATCTGAGTGCTATTCCAGCGATCGCACAGGATCTGGTGATTTATTGACAACAGCGCGTGCACAGCATACCTTTTCACCCCCCCGGGCGCCACCGGTAAACCTCGACAAACAGCTTGCTTTGTGTGCTGCGATGCTAACAGAACAAGGAAACACAGCCACACCTGCAATGACACCAAGAGGCGGTCGCATCAGGCGACATGACCAAATAAATCGAAATAAATGTGAACTATTCACTAATTATAAATCTTATTATTTAATAGTTAAAATTTTCAAAACAAAAATCATATTCTTACATTTTTGGTAAAATGAAAAATATTACAATCTAAGGTTATTTTAATGGGCATCATAGTGCGCAAATCTACCGCACGATCCTGGTCAGAGGCTTGTTCCGAAAATTCGCTTTATTTATATATATATATATATATATATATATATATATATATATATATATATATTGTAATAAACAAATAATAAGCGTTTTAATTAAATAAATGAGTTTGCCTCACGTTGAAGCGCCAAAAATTTAATAAACAAAGATTTTGCCTTTTAATTATTTTATTTTATTATGATTTATGCAATATTCATTTATTTCGTCTTTATTTAAATTAACGAGCCCCACGTTGTGGAATCCAAAATGTAATAATCAAATGGAAGGCTTTTTTTATTAAATGAAAAAATAATCAATTAACAAACAAAAGATTGATTAATTTTGTGGCAATAACTCAAAAACAAATCCAATTTAAAATATTAATTTCTCAGGGCCTTCACTGGGTTTGATAATGGACACAACAAATTGATTTTAAAATCTTATTAACAAACAGTTCACATTTACCTAAACAATACGTCGATAGAAATAAATTAAAAGAAAAGAAATTAACTTTGATTGACAATTAAAAGAGAACGAAATCTGACTCTATCCTTTAATTACGTTTACAATTAGCCATTAGTTTTGGTTTTGTTACTCACGTAGTGTCCAGCTGGTACCATCATTCCTTTTGGCTTCGGAAATACACTTTAGCAAAATTTTACACTGATTCTAAGATTCACAGATTTTACACTATTGAAGTCAAAATTGATAGGCTTCCAGGAACTCGGATTAACCTATTATGTCAGCTATCTGATGTCTGCTTGCATTATACGAATCCTATGATTCGTAGATTTGTTAGTCTTTTACCGCTTTGGACTTAAACTGACTTCCTTTCCTGGCTGCTACAGACGTAAAACTGCACTCCTTTCCTGGCTGCTGATAGACGTAAATAACTGCTAACTTAGCGATATTTACGGTATAATACTGCCGTGAATGTTTTACTTTGTCTTAAATTCACAACTTTGTTTAATAATACATTAACGATGGCTAGTCTCTGCTCTAGTATTATTCGTTCCGTCCTCTGAAATGTCCCGCCACCAACTAACTCTTAGTGCTCTCCAGTTTTAGCGCGCATACGCCATTTTTGACTTCCCGACAAAACAACAGAGCTCGGCTCCATTGTCGCTTTGGAAGCTCCTGCCGCTACAATTAACTTTTATTAAAACCAATTAATGGCCTAATTAATTGTTATTACAATATATATATATATATATATATATATATATATATATATATATATATATATATATATATTGTAATGCATTGAGGGAAAGCATTGTTTCGGATTAATGGTCTTGGCCGGCACAGGAAGTGGCAATGTGTACTTAGGATTTGTAAATCAGGGCAAGGGACACGCGCGGGTGGCCTGTCGCAAGATGAATAGGTTTAGAAAAGGCATTGTGTCTTGGCCGTCACAGGAAGCGGCGTATTGACTTAGGATCAAGGCGGTCTGAAGGATCTTGGAACAGCGCACATGTGGGGGTGAGAATACAAGTGCAAAGTAATTACCGGTCCTGTCTCGATGTGACAAGACAGAGCGGCAAGATATTTTCTAAGTGGGGAGCAGCAGCTGCAGAGTGTAAATCTCTGAGTAATGGAGAAACTGTCAATGAATTGCGACGTAGTCTTGGAACAAAGCGGAAGATGGAAAGGATGGTCATATATAAGGGGAGGATAAGAATTTGTTAAGTTAGTCGAGGGTTGGAGTGAGTCGAGGAGTAGAGTCAGTTGAGTGTGGAGGCGTACGGCGAGACGGAGTATGGAGAAAATTTGCAGCCTGCGAGAGAAATAGCAAAATTATTCAACTATAAACATTTATATATGCAGAAGTTCAATCTGTAGTAATATCAAAGTTTGACCACTGTCTTCGATGGTAGGAGACCAGGACACAGTATCCAGCGTCGAGTAGTTTCAGCACGAGCAAGTGGGATGTCCTTCACCGAGTATGGAGAATCAGCGATCGTCGAACCAATAATATGTGTTAGAGTCAGTGTGTAAACGTCCAGTCTATAAAATGTGTGTGTAATGAACGAGCCAAATGTTCCTGAGTAATCGTGAGTTGAAATTTATGGTATTTATATGTGTAAACGGAATTAAAAGATACAGTCAAATATCGTTCTCTTCTTTTGTTAATAAAATAAACTCTTTTAAATTTAGAATCAATCTGGTAATTCTAAGTTCGTTAATAAGTTTCGTCGATGTCTAGACGTTTAAATATTTCTATTTAATTTAAAGATAAATGTTGGGTTCTTTGATTATTTAAGTGTTCTGTCCGTTATCAAACCCAGTAAAGACCCATGAGAGAACGAGATCTTTTTATAATATTAAATTGGATAATTGTAAAAGTTATGAGAAATAAATTGTTTGTTTGTTAAAGAAATATTATTTTTTTAATTTTTTTATTTTCGACCCACGTTTGTTTATTACAATATATATATATATATATATATATATATATATATATATATATATATATATTAACCGAAGAAAAATACCTTTGGGTTATAAATGCTAGATTATTCCGCGTTTAAAAATTAGACACTATTGTTAATTGTGGAGACAGAATTAGAAAAGTAACACATTACGTGTGGGGTCTGAGTGTTGCTAACACTATCATTCATATAGTATTATTATTTTACAAAGTTATCCTCACGCTTGGGGCCATATAGCATATAACTCAAAATCTCACTAGCCGCCACTGATCTCCGTTTTTTGTAGTTATATCTACACTCACTTCTTTGACCGATTTAATTGTCCTTACCTAATCCTGATGGTGGCGCACTGTAGGGCATTGAAAATTATAAATCGCTCGGCTATTATTTCCGGCGACGGGAGTAGCCTTCCACAAGCCAAAACGCTTATAATGAAGCTAGGGAAAAGGAGCGTTGCCGAACAATCGCATTTAATTATTTTATTCGGTGAGCTGTATACGATTTCCGAACATGTTCACGTGGGAAAATCGCTTCCCTCCACGAGGAAACACCAAGTGCCATGTAATTTAACACTATAGATGAATTCAACACATTGTATTAAAATTCGAACTCGAAAATAAATTTGCACGTATTCGAGGTGGGGGGGGGGTTAAAGTTTTATTTGTGATTTGCGGTGGAAGTAGTACTTTCTGGAGGACGTGTAATGCAGTCGAAATACAATTTAAATCCGTTAGTTCGAGGGCGCGAGTGTTAGGAAGTGAGTGGGAGCGAGTGCAGGTGTGTGGAAGAGGGTCTTTGAAGTGCGTCGTGTTGACTTTTCGGACATTTCTGCCGCGCCGCCTGATACCTGGAATCCCCATTGTCCCAGGAATGCTTCTCTCCACACCAATTCAGCTTTATTGCGATTATACTGCTCTTCACCTTTAAAAAAAAATATAAATAGATCCCGCGACGATACGGAACAGATAGATGATATTACAATAATGACAATATTAAAAAAATACATTTTCACATTATCCTTGAGATCCAAGGTTCCTTACACTTTGTAATGTAATTTGTAATAATCTTACTTTTATCTAGCACATTTATCCCGGAATATAGGAATACAGCAGTGACAATGTTAATGGAATATTCTCCTCAGATACCTGATTAGGACCGGAAAATACTTTTATAGGCAATTGTGGTGAAGTTTCCCCTTAATACTGTCACGATTACATTCCAGGGTTTCCTCGATAAAATTTATTGAAAGGGAGGAAAACTAATAAAAAGTCAATCATATGGGTATTTGAACTCCTTACAAGCTCACTCAATTTCAGACGAAAGATTTATGGGATGGAGTGTGGAGAATCTTGAGGAGCAGAGGCAGTGGTAAAGTTTTGTTACTAGGTCAGTCTTTCTCCTGTGGAACTGAAGATAGCTTTGTCGCGTATTTAGCATAACAATCCCGTGCAATGCGAGACAGTAATCACTGCTCACGTACAATGTCTAATCCGAAAAGTAGATTTTCGTTGGTAATTTAACGATTCGTTTAGTAATGGACGATGAAGACAGGTAGACGCCAACATAAGGTTTGCAATAGTTTTGTAATATTCGTTCGCACAAGATGTCTCCCAAATTCAACTAAATTTTTGTGAAACGATGTCAAAAGAGCGAGTTGTATTGCGTCAAAAATACAAGAGATATTAATTGACATAAAATGTAAAACAATTTGACAGTTATTGAATTATTTTCTCGAGCCAAAATAAAAATGCCGACCAACATGGAGCTTTCGGCACGTCAGTAATCAATATACAGCAACGCGACGGATTACAGAACGCTCATCGTTTCATCAAAACAATCTGATTTCTCTTCAGACTTTAGCAGCTGCCACTTCATCTTCCGGTCCAGATAACAAAATGGAACTGGAGGGAATTTGTAGCGTTTTCGTTGAGTACAAACTTTGGTGAAATGGTTCTTACTTGGAAGCCTGTCGATTTTCTTTAGATTGATTAATAACTGGTCAGTATTTATTAAAAAAAATTTTAATCGCAATATATTTATTTATTTTAATTCTGAGCTGTCGATATTGTAAATTATAATCAACTGTAAAATTCTTATCTATTGCATACACGAGAGGTTTAAAAACGTATATGGAGATGCTGCTGTTAGTCCATGGGCAAGGAGACCACGTGAAGAAAGAGGGCTCGCCAATATTCGGGATACTCCTCGCAGCGGCTAACCCCACACTGCACTAGTTCCTAATTCGATGAAGAGACTATGTATCTGAACACTGTAAAAATAGAAAAGCTGTAGGACGAAAATGTATTTTCATTAAATGTGCATTACTTTTGGAGTGACCTCCGCAAAATTACTGTTTATATTGGAATAAAGTACCTTAACCATTATTTATTAACTCTTACTATTTATCTCGATCCACGCACAGTCCTGCATCGGAATGTGCAAAACATCTATTTAACATAAGCAAACATTCAAAGAATGACGCAGACTTTCTGTACTAACCCGAACTTACCCGACCGCCAACTCGAATATACTAGAATGAACAAATTCACACAAACGGCGTATTTCTTACACATTTCCGTGGTATATTACGAAAATAATTCATTTTTTTATAGCTATTTGGGTGTCCGGCGATGCCCCGGTTATCATAATTAAACTCAGCGAAATCAAAAACCCTAGGTTGTTATCTTTACTTTAATGTTACACCCATCCACCCCCCTCCTTAAGGGTGCTCCCCTAGAAAGGCCGAAAGGGGATGAACTTATACAAAAATATCTGGATAAACGCCATCTCATTGACCCCGAAAAACTTTATTTCGACTAAAATAACGGCCGTTATAACATGTTTGAAATTTTTCACCCCCGTCCACCTCCACCCGTGGGGATTAAACAGTAACTTGAAAGTCATAATTAAACTCAGCGACTTCCGTAACCCCGGATTTGACTCCAATCTCCGTTGTTTTAGCGTTATTTTTATGTAACCCCCATCCCTAAAAGTGCTCCCCTCCTATACCGAATGAGGTTGAAATTTTACACAAAAATATCTGGAGAAACGCAATCCATATCATCGACAATGAAAAAGTATCTTTAGACGAATATATCAACCGTTTTTGGATCTTTGAAAATTTCTACCTCCGTCCACCCCCGCCGCACGTGGGAGACGTGTGATACACCCACAGTGTTTGTTTCCGGTTCAAAATTACCACGTGTACGAAATTTGGTCAAATGTTTTCTACGGGTGTAGATTTGTATGCGGAACATACATACACACAAACAAACTATTTTATTTCTTAGAAGATTATGTTTTGGCGATAGATACTGTATTATTTTCAGGCATTTTAGTGGAATATATGAACGAAAGAAAGGTGTTTACGGAGAGGGGGAATAATTTGGAAGGAGGGAGCGTTGGATGTTAAGAATTGAGGAATAAACGAACCATTTCCACGACGTGACAAGCCCATTAATCAAGAGCAGACGTACTTAATTCACTATAACCTACAAGAGAAGCTTCCGGATCATATCAGTTACTCGATTAGTCTCGTGTACCTCGAAAGAAAACGTCACATTAATAATTTCTATGTATATTATTTATTACAAAGTCCTAGTCGTTTTCCTACTTATGATTCACAGACTCTTTTCACACTTTTCAAATAGCTTTGAGCAATTAGTCCTCGCGTTTTATATTCGTCGGGAGGTAAGGTAAACAACTTCTTTGATCGCTTCTGAATCCAATAGAAGGCGAGAATGTGTTCTATTATGTGGCGACCCCGACGATCGATACTTGATCATACTCGTCTTCCTCCAGGTTTTTTTAATAACTTGTTTACAAGTGCGACGCCATCAATTCTTTACCCTCCATTGAGCTAACTTGATCGCCCAAATCCACAATATCACGCCCAAATATTTACTCTCACTGTCTCGGTTTATATTATAACACTATCTGGGTGCCCGGCGTTGCCCGGATTGTCATATATCCTTAATCCCCGATTAGACCACAATCCCGTTGCTTTGGCGTTTATTTATGTAACGTCCCTCCACCCCAACCATAAACGTGCCCCTCTCACATGCCGAAAGGGGTTGAAATTATACAGGGAGAACGTCTAGAGAAATATTATGAATTTCATTGACCCCGTAAAATATTTATTCGGCGCAAATATCGGTTGATTAATATGTTTGAAAATTCGCACCCTCGTTCACTCCCAGCCGTGAGGGTTAAACTGCAAGTTTAATGTCATAATTAATCGCAGTGACATCCATAACCCCGGATTACAGTTCAATCTCGGTTCTTTCTGCGTTATTTTTATGTAATACAACTCCACCCCCACCCTTAAGGCTGCTCTTCTCCCAAGTCGATAGCGGTTGTAATTATAAACAGAGAACATCGATAGAAATATTATGAATCTCACTGATCCCGAAATATATTTATTCGACACAAAAATCGGCCGGTTAACATGTTTGAAAATTTCTGCTTCTTCCCACCTTCGTCCAGCCCGTCCCACCTAAGCACGTTGCCCATGTTGTCATAAATAACTCAGCAACATCTAAAACCGCGATTTGACTCGAATATTTGTTGTTTTTGCGTATTTTATGAAACGACCCTCCACTCCCACCCTTAATGGTGTTCCCGTCCCACGACAAAAGAGGTTGAAATTATACACAAACAACTTTGGTAGTAATACTATTAATCTAATTAACCCTGAAACAAATTATTCAACGCAAATATCGACTGTGTTTGCATGTTTGAAAATTTCCACCACGACCATCCCCGCTCCTGGGTATGGTATGCGTACCCCCCATTCCCCCTCCCACACACACAGTACCGTTTCTCGTGTTTTGAGGAAGATGAGTACCAATTTTTTTTGCAATCTGTATAGAAAATAACGTAAATACATACATACAAATATACATCCTTTTTTATTATAGAAGAATCGTAAGTATTAGCTTTGTACCAAACACATTTATGAAAGTGAAAACGAATAAAAATGGTTTCGTACGTTATTGCACTTCGTTTTCCGTCGTATTTTATTCACGTAACGAAGAAAATGCCTTCACGGAAAAAAGCTGGTTTTTAATTCATTAGAGCGACGAAAATGTAAAATGTGAAATAAGAAGACGGTTCCTCGCGGCGCTAAGGCCTTCTTGAGATGTTGTCTCACTCAAGTGGAACAACTGAATAGTTTGGCGCCTGTACAAGTGTTCCGACTCCACAGAAGTCGTCCGTTAAAGGAAGAAGTGTCTTGCGATTCAAAAACAAGTTGCTCGCCGCATTCTGTCGCTATTCATCCAAGCTAGCGAACTGTCATGGAAGTTTGTTATATACAAGTTGACATACAGTTTTGATCGTTAATGTACATGATGCACATTCGAATGTGTCATTCACTGAACGGAAACTTTTATGATATGAACGCAATCGTAGAACTTGGGTCGAAGGAAGCTTTGTAAGATCGCAAATATTGTACAAGTATGCAAGATACTTGTTGGTCGGTTTTTAATAATATATAACAATATGACGCTAATAGTTTTAGAACTGTAATCAATTTTCGTTCGCGCAACATCTTATGACGCACCACACTCTCAGGGAGATTCAAATTTCTTACCTGACATGTTAGACGCTGCAAAATCTTCGAAGTAAATTGAAAACTGTAGTGGCTTGTTATGCACTTAAAATTTAGATAACACTAGCATAACTTTTATGTTTTCAACGGCCTTCCTATATATTTTTCCTTTAAGAGTATAGTAGCTGAACATAACAATATAACTATTAATAATTTTTCCTCGGAGCAATATAGGAATAAACTGTACGCATGGCTTCAAGACCAAAATAATGATTAAGCAATAATTTCAATACATTAGTGTGGTAATGTATAATGTAGAGTGATAGAATTAATATTTAAAGGAAGGGGATGAAATAATTTTTAAACATCACTTTAACCTCCGGATTTGCTAATTGTTTTCAAAGGGAGAATATTTTCCGACATCAGTGTGTACAACATTTTCAGGGGGAAGAAAAATGATCAGGCAGCTATACTTTATGTAGAGGTAAATCGACTAGAACAATATCACTGGGGTGAGGTATAATTCAAAGATCGAGACAAGGATTGCGACCCGCAAACGATTGTCTTACTAGAAGTCATCAGATGTATTCAATACATTACCTGAAAAACTCAATCATAAAATCCAATAAGACTAGGGTCGGTTCAGTTGAAGCTCCGTGGAAGGAAAGAGACATAGAAGTATTTATTTACGTCGCCCGAATAGAAACACATTTTCTTTCCCTTGGACTGAAAACGAGCGAATACGGGTCCCAAATAATTAAGCGTAAGTTATATTATTTCTCATTCATATATATATATATATATATGAGTGTGTGTTTTCCAATAGCAATATTCACAAAAATTTGCGCCGTTACTGATTATACGCCCACAATACACTGTGTGAAAAATAATTGTAAATCATGAACAGAATAAATATTTTCAATAGAAGCTCATAACTGACGGGGTCTTGGAATATTTTGGACAGCTATTTAATATAAATAATTTTTTTTACAAGGAATTGTATTTTATTTCTCATTTTTGTTAATTATAATATGAAAATTAATGTTCAAATATTATATATCTTCTGTTGAATAAATGCACAAGTAGTGATAAGAAAATTAAATTAAAATAATTAACACTATCCACGTCCCTCCTTTTTATCACTCAGGATGAAAACTACACACAAGTCGTTAGGTAAAAATTATAAATTCATGACCAACTGAGTTTCCTGGAAGATGATTTATTCTAATGTTGTAGATTAAATATTACGACTAGGATATCCTGGTTCAGAGAACGTAAGAGAGAATGCTTGCACGAACAGGAACCATTCCGTAATATCATATTTACTCTACCGTTTATTATAGAAGCATTTAAAGTCCCATATTTAATGATTCAGATTGTTTAGAATTATTTTTTATGATTTTAAAAAAATGTTTATGACCGTGGTTGTTTACATCGGGTGACGTGTATATAGCGTTGAAGTACATATTCGTACAATATTCATATCAAAAAATAATTTTTACATAACTTTGTGTTCTTATAGGACCTTGTAGTTGAAACAGTATTAAATACTGAGCGATAACAAAATCTGATGTTATTTAACTTATTTAGCGTTGTTAAGTTTTCTGTTATGAAAAGAAAATTATGACAAAAGAGAGGTCAAAAGAAGTGCTGAACAAATATGTGATAGTGCTGGACGAGATTGTGGCTACCCTAAGACCCTTAAATGATGGACTGCAAGTAGAGCCAGTTTCTTATCCCAAAGCTAGGATGAGCCCTTCGCAGTTCGCTTGCCCTGTATATTTACAGGGTCCAAGAAGGTAATACCCTTGGGTTTATCCTACAGATATACAGCTCAAAAATACTCATATACTATGACCAATCAGTTGGAAGTAGTTGCTCTGCAAAAAACATACAGACTGAGTTAATTATAGCGCAATATTAATGTGTCATGAAATTTCTACATTGCCTTTAATTATACTCGTATGGTGTTTATATGAACGTATTGAAATTTTAAATGTGAATATTTATTGGTAGTTACGTGAAGGCGGTTGAGTAAAGCCGTAGTAACGTCAGATAAATGATTCATACTTGAAATTCCGTTACTGCCCGCCTTCATTATTTATTTAAATGCTAATGAGTTGCTTTTGGATTTGCAATTGACGCTCGACGAGGCATCAAATTCTCTCATTTTTATTATTTCAGAAGTACACTTGTTATCATACAATTTTCTTAGAAATCTTGAAGAATCATATAGTTTTAATAGGATTTTTCTTTATTCATTTACAGTCACATCAAGAGCTTTGGTTATTAGCGACTCGTTATGCGAACTGCTTTGGCAGGGGAATGATTTGATGAGACTTTATCTCACGTCCATGCCCTCGCCGGGATTCGAACCCGGCAGTCACGCTGACCCCAACACCACAGGACGTATTAATCGGATTGTATTGACTGTCTTAACTTATCCTATTTTTTTAAAGTCACTTAGACTCGACAGAAACAGTTTATGACAACCCACAAATATTCAATGAGCTGTTTTTTATCGTTAAAAACTCAAATTCATCAGCAACTAAATTAAAAAATGAAGTCTTTTTCTTCCGTTAAACTTGTAAAATCTTCACCCTAACATTTTTCACTACCTCCGTCCCGTTTCTCCATAACAAATATCACAACGTTTCCTAATCCCGTCCTAAATCTTTTATATACTTCAGTATATTGAACTTTCCCACTTTCCTCTGTCAGTACGGAGAGAACTTCAAATAATGATAACAATTCATAACATCGAGCAAATCATTCTTGAAAATTACTTGAATTAACGATGCTAGATAATGCGAATCCCTCGAAGAATCAGAGTTGTGTATACGGGTTTGCACAATATGCGGGTGAGATGTAAATCGTATCGCTTAAGTAGACGACTGCAGTATTGTTCACGTCGTTCTTCTAATTAAAGGATATTAATGAAGACATTGCCAGTTTTTAAAATTCATATCTAATATTAGTTAGCTTCACTGAAATTCAATAACTTATCGTAACCATTCTGTGTCCACAAGGTACCTTCGTAGCGCTTGAAACTGCGTCAACGGAAATTGTAATACTAGAATTCATCCATTTCATCCAAATGGCTTTCAGGAGCATAATTTTATATCAAAACAACAAAACTAAAGTTCGTACAGGAATTTCCAAATCAACATAATCTTTTTATAAAACTTGATTCAGAAATGGTTGCACTGCAGTTCTTCGTAATCTTTTGGTAATCACTACAGTGATTATATTGTTCATATTGCTTGTTTTGGAGAACAAATAAGAGTCCTACAGACAGAAAGCAACTCTATGTGAGGAACGAAGGTAGTTGAAAGAGAAGGAGTGATAGACCGACGTTACGAACAGTAAACAACTATCACATCTTCTGGATGTTACAAACCTTTTCTGGTATAGATCGCAGGTAACACGGCGTAGGCCTCTTCCTGCAACAAAATGAACATTTATTTTTTACTAGTTGTGTGCCTAGCGTTACCCAGGTGGTCATAATTAAACTCAGCGACTTCCATAACCCTATATTTGACTCCAATCTCAGTCGTTTTCACGTTATTTTTATGTAACTACCCTAAGCGTGCTCTCCTAACACTCCGAAAAGGGTTGAAATTATACACAAACAACATCGGTATAAATACTATCAACGTCATTGACTCCGGCAATGATTTATTCTATGCAAATATCGATCGTTTAACATGTTTAAAAATTTACACCCCTGTCCACCCCCGCCCCTTAAGCTTAAATGACAAGTTGAATGTCATAATTAAAATCAGCGGTTGTTTTCGCGTTATTTTCTTGTAACACCGCTCCACCCCCACACCTAAGAGTGCTCCATTCCACGCTTTAACGAGTTGAAATTATACACAGATAACACTATCAATCCCTTTGACCCCTAAAAATATTTATCCGACTCAAATATCGGCCGTTTTAGCATGTTTGAATATCCCCCCGCTCCAGGGGCATACATACATAAAAACAAACAATCACTGTCCTTTACTTATTATATTACGTAAGTCTTACAAATATAAAGGTTTCTGATAAGATTATATGCATATATTGTATTGATCTTAATCATTACATTAATCCGCTATTCACCTGACATTGAAATGCGTTTTTCTACGAAGGTTCATAACAGTACATATTACAATCTAGACAATGTTAAACTTCTTTATGCACGGTAGAAACTCTGGCGAATGCGTCACAAAAATTTTTTGGACTCTGCAACGGAAAAGGAAATAGAGAGCGAGAAAGATGTAGTTGTACGGAGAAAGACAGTTGAACAGTAAACCAGCGAGCCTGTTACCACACATCAGTGACACCCGCTGGTTTTGTCGATTCTTGTCTCTCTTTTCTGTATCTCTCTAACTCCGTCTTTCATACGTTCCCGTCATTGTATTATAAGCTTTGACTAATAGAAAAAAATTATTCTTAACATTAAAATGACAATATATATTTTTAAGGACAATAAGTAAAGGATGTAATAAGTTTCATAAAAAAAACAGATCATGTAAATGTACCACACTACTACCTAAGATTTTAAAATACGATTGTCAAAATCTCGTCAATAAATTAAGGTCCTAAAAGTACGAAACGTCGTTTATTTAATTTTTTGTTAATATACATAACTTTATGACATAATTCCGTTATATTTATAGTTATATTATTGTGAAAGTATTATTATTATAAACGTTTTTCTCCAAGAATTTAATTTTAATATGACTGACATTATATTTTTTTCTGTAGTAATGAATATGGCAATAGTGCTTAAAGCTTCAGAAATATTTTTGAAAATTATTTCTTTCTTTCCTTTTAAATGCACGGGAGATAAAATACAAAAACATCATTTTTATAGATTTCAGAGGCTTTCACTTGGCGACGTAGGGATTGAGAATAAAAATAACTTAATGGACGTTGACGACTTAATTCTCACTCAGTAAATATACTAAAATCAAGAAAAGTTAGCGGAGTAAAGTAAATTAATTGATATGATTTCTATAGTCATCTCTGATATGCTAAACAAGTTTTATTTTGTCGCCTGGTCCTCCAAGCACACAAGTTTTTTAGACGAGGATTGCGCCTGTCACGTGTGAAACAAGGTTGCCACCCTTCCGGTTTTATTAGTTCGTTATTTTTTATGAATAAATAATTATATAATTTAATTTTTTTTTACCGTGCGACACTCAGAGCAGAAGCACCATACTCTTAAACAACACCAAACTGCGAGTTCTTGTAACTTGTGTATTCTATTCATCACAAATTTTATTATTATTCCTTTAAAGTGGCTTGGTTGATTTCCCACTCGTCTACGAATCATCAATATCTATGTAGCGTCAAAATATGGAAATTAGCGTTTCATATTGTGCTTAGTCACCATCTATTTTTATATTTCCCGTCCTTGCAATTCGCTATTTATATCCTCAAGATGATATAAATGTACGTGTTTAGACATGCCGCTATTTTCAGTGCTGATACAGACGGGGTGAGATAAATTAAAAGATAATTGGACCACACGCAGTTGCCAAATTTCGTTTAACAAAGCTAAGAAAAATCCAGGAACCTGCAATACGGTATGCAAATGCCGGACATGGATAGCCGCGTGTTGTGCTGTCATCAATTACGTTGACAGTTCTGTTGTAAACGCAAGTGCTGGTAATTTGTCATATACAGAGAGGGAAGGGAAGACACCATTCAATGAATGGGGGGTACAGGTTGTTTACACGCACAATAATGTACATTAACACACAAACAGTTGCTATCCTTTATTATAGTAATTACGATGCGTTGGCTAATATCCGGCTCGTAGTCACACAAGGACGATACCAAACTGACCCCTTCTTTCCCCTTGATGATACCACCAAATCCCCGAAAAAATGGTTGTTTTACAATACCGTCCATGGACTTGTGGCATTGTTTACACTGTGGAAGTCTGTTCGCCCCACCAATGTTTCACGTTTTGCGGCCTTAAGGCGCAATTCAACTCAAGCGACTTAGGCAACATGCAGTACGCGGCAATATCGGTGGAGTGATACATGGGAAAAAGACTGTCAGAAATATTCCCGGTCCCTCAAAACATTTTAAAATAATACACGTACTCTAAAAAAAACTAAAAAAATACTTCCGATACCCTACTCGTGGGACTTTGAGAGTCAAATATACTCCCAGTACCAAAATAGAGTAAGAACTACTCCCGTATCGTAAGAAGTCTTTACAAAATTAGGTAGAATTCGCCGCACATGTTTAGGATTATACGTGAAACATTGTTTCCCCTTCTTCCATCCCCACGCCTATGAGCGCCACTACAACTTAACCGGAAAGTTGAAAGTCATAATTAAAGTCAGCGACATCTATAACCCCAGATTTGACACCAAACTCTTTCGTTTTAGGGTTATTTTTACGGTACACTCCTCCACCCGCACCCGTAAGAATGCCGAAACACGTTGAAATTTTAAACAAACAAAATCGGGAGAAACACTATCATTCTCATTGAACCAGAAAAATATTTATTCCACGCAAATATCATCCGTTTTAACACGTTTGAAAATTTACACCTCCGTCCACCCCCCTACCCAAGTGGTGGTGTCTTACCACCACAGTGTTTGTTTCCGGTTTGAAAGGAACGTTGGTCAAATTTTCTTCACGTGTGTAGATTTGTATGCGGAACATACATACACACAAACAGTCAATTTTATTTATTAGAGGATAGATTATCATAGTTCACAGTTATAGAATAATAAAATTAGTGATTAAAAAACAAAAAAATTACCATTAACATTGTTTATAATTAAAATATTATTAATCATAGAATCTTTAATTAACGACACATTATTCTTAATCTTTTCAAGCTGAAAGAAAGGTTTGTTTTGATGTTGTAATCGTTTCCTCCGTCTGACTATTAATGTAAGTCGTTATGTTTCTACGGTTAACGAAACATCAGACATATTTATGCTTGTTCTTAATTATTATGTACAATATGATTTAATTCGATTTAATATAGCAGCTAGCATATGCGGAAATTGAAATAGGTGAATGGTACAATCCAATATTTCAAATTACAAAAGAAAAATTACAGTATTTTTTATCCTAAACGTTATAATTTTAATATAATACTTGAAATTAAATCATAGATTATTATTTTAAATAAATACTTCAGTACGGACGGTAAATTCCAATATTTTATATTGTAAGTAAATAAAAATAAATAAGTTTAATTTTTCTTTGCCGTTAACAGTAATAGACAGACTGATGAAGGTTTATAACTTCAAAACAAATCTTACTTTGATTCAGAGAGCTTGTAAAGTGTACAAATATATAAAGAAACGTTGTCGTGTTCTTGATTAAAGATTTTACGGGTAATAAAATTTGAATTATGAAAAACGTTAATGGCCGTCAAAGATATCGGAGAGTAAGAAATGATAATGTGAAGCAGTTAACGGGTCAATACAATTGCACTGTGAAAAAGCAAATCAGCACTCCATCATGAGCGAAAGAAGCTAACATAAAAAATAGTGTTTCATGTCTTAGCAAAAAAGAAAAAAGGAAATGATTTGCATTTGACCGTTTAAATTTTTTGTTCGTGTAAAATTTCGAATTAAAGCATCAGCGGTAGGAACAAATTACTTGTTATATCAATTATAGATTCTTGACCACCAACATATAGTTCTCTTCACCACATTGGCTTTTTTCTACAATGCAAAACAAATAAGAAATATGCAGCCGAAATACATGATGGACCACACTGAAGTTGCTTAATTGGAATCGTTTTAGACGCATGCTGAAAGCAAAAACCACGAAGCACATACGATGAGGGGAGACAAAGTCCGCATGCTACATTCTTTAATTTTGTGGCATATGGTCGCACAATTACAGTGTTTTCCCAATTAGGGGTCGTTCTGGATCTCAGCGAATAAGAGCAGAAAATTAGACAAAAGTTTCCACATCGTCAATAATAAATGACAAGAAACCCTTACCGTTGAATAATAATATGTGACAATGTCTCACGTGTTTGAATCGTCAGCGCGAGGAAGAGTTTCAAGGTCAAATCAGATCCCATTTGAAAAGGACTGTAGAAACAGGCTTCAATAGAAAACATTTTCATGTGGTTCCGTGTTGCTTCAGTGGAATTGTGCCTTTATTCAGACGCAGCGAGTTTCTTCTTTGTTCCTGTCCACTCTATTGACAGGCTCAAGACTTCAAAGAACCTCTTACAAGGGGTCCAAAACAGATTTAATAAAACTAGGCGCCGACTGGAATACAAAAATTTTCCTCGCGATATTTTATGTAATAAACTAATATGATTAAATATTAGCAATACGTCAGTGAGACTTAAATTTAATTTTACCCGAAAGAACATTTTGGTGTTCAGAAGTATAACTATAAATGTTAGAAAAAAAAACAATTTTATCAAAGCAACCTAAAAATTATTTAAACATGAAAATGTATAAAAAGAGGACGAAACTATATCACTAATATTTCGTTTATTAGAAAGCCTAACACTTATATTTTGTCGAAAATCTTTTATAAAGATTCTACTATTAGGAGTATCAGAATTTTAAATAGTCACGTTCACAGGAATAACTGTGCGGAAAAAAACTCTGTCACCATGTATTTACTTATTTTAATTTCTCATGAATATACATAGGGATATAGAAATTTTAAATATATTTAATTCCATTGAACCGATTAAATAAGGGAAAATACTACATTTAACTACCTAGAAATAGCTGTCACTAGAACAGAGAAATATTAATGGATCATTTTCTAAATAAATCAATTCTTAACTATTTTTTGATCGTTATTAATAATGTAGCCAATAGTTTAGTCTAATAAACTATAAAACTTATAGATATTGGACTCTAGTTACTTTCCGGAAATATAATTAACCAAATACGATTTAAAAGACATTGAAAATAAAATAAATTGAATTCCAATGTCCAAAAGAATTTATATATATATATATATATATATATATCACAATTACTGGAAAGTAAAAGATGATTTTAAAAAACATTTAACGAAAGTCCATTAAAAAGTTTGAAAATATTTTTAAATGAATCTGATTAAGTTCAGAATCAAAAATTTAAAAACTACAGTTAATTACAATAGATCAATACGTTACTTTACAATTAACGCATTACATTAAAAAATATATAAATTACGTAAATCACATTAAAACCTACTAACCACTAATAAAATTGATATTAGTAGAAACAGAAATATGGTATACAAAATTTCGTGTCAAATTTGTCCGCTAAATGAAATTGGATACACCACAACAAATGTAAAAGAAAAAGAATTTACAATCACAAAATGAGCACTAAACTTGAATCAGCGGTCATCCCAACTTGTTCTCTACTAATCAATTTTCTGATTTTGCTAGTATTGAATCTACTTAAAGAGAATAATAAACTTAGAATTTAGGAAGCACTTTAAATTTAAAAAAATAGTAGAAAAAGAAGTGAAATACGAACCTATTTCGTGGAAATTGCTGAAAAATTAATAACAAAAAAGTCATTATAAAGAAATTATACATCATATAACAATACTGTAAACCGAATAAATTAATTCTGTAAGCTACTGTATGTTTTGGTAGAAATTATTTTAATGCAAACCAAAGAATTAGAGCACTTAGGTATCTTTTATTAGTATAGAAAAATGTCAACGAACGATTTTAATGTGTGACAGTGACAGAAAATGAATCAAAAATTTGATAGAATATTATAATAAAAAAAACTAAAGCATCAGTATAAATTAAAATAAATAAATATAATGAGGCTGTCAATTTTTTCTGTAAATTAATCAGTCTAAAGAAAATCAAAGATAAAATAGCATTGTGAACTTGGTGCGACATACGTTTCGTCCGCTGTGAGAACAACTGACAAAGGTTGACTTGAATAATGCGTTATTACAACAGGACGGTGCAGCATGTCACAGAGCGCACGTGACTTTCGCGTTGGTGCACCTACAAAAAATCCTGGAAGTGCTATTTCACAGTGAGGTGAAGTGGCCGGCCAGATCGTGCGGTCTCACCTCTTTTCGACTTCTTCCTGCGGGGTTAAGTGAAATCGCAGGTTTACGAGTAAAAGGCACGAAATATCCGTGATCAGAACATAACACGCACCATTGTAGCCAGTCGTGGTCATTCTCAATAATCCGTTCCACACGACGAGGACATTTAAATGAGGTCAATTTCTAAACACAAGTGCGAAAGATTTCGTTTTAATTAGTAACAAATATATATTGAGCTTTTTCATTTGTGACACTCCTATTGGTAGACCCGTTGTTTATTACATCGTCGAGATACAATACTTTAATAAATATGTGAACAAAAAAATTGAATTAAAGAGTAGAAAAATTAATTTAATTTAATTAATTAATTAAATAGAGATATTTTAATATTTCCTCGTTAAGGGAAGGTCACGATACATTTTTTCTTACATTTCAAAAAATTGCGACTTATAAAATTCAGTTTTAATTCAAAGATCAGGATGGAAAACCTGACCAGGAAACGATCCCGGGACAGCTCACTTCTCGGGCATACGCTCTACCTACTGATCTATCCCTGTCGACTCCAGATCCGGCTCGAATTTCCTCCAACCATCAAACCTGACGCAGACTCACCTACAATTTTTTTTTTTTACAAATCACAATTATTACATGACTTGTAGCTTCTGAAAGCTTTCTCTCTACATTCGTGAATTGAAAATTCACTTTTATAATCCTAGGAAAACTTCAGTTCAGCACGAAAACATCACAGGTGTGACGAGTAACCTCAACAAAATCCACGATTACAGAGGAACCTTCCGAAAAAATATTTTAGAACCGTAACCGTCAGTAACGACAGGATATTCACGTCGGCAGGCACAAGAATCAAAATCTACGGTTATACAATCGAACTCGGTTATAACGAGCTTGGTAATAACGAGAGCATTTTACTTTTTCAATTGAAATCATTGTTATGTATAACGAGCACAAACCCGGTTATAACGAGCAAATCTCTGGAGCTTCGGAAACTTCTTTGTGGCGGCTAAGGCCAGACGGAAGTATGAAAAATATATCACCTGTGTACAGTGACTGGATTCACTGTGGTAAAACTCCAGACCGTACCTTTCCAGGTCGAAATGAACCTTTGTACGCCCAGAAAACATTTTATGATTCTGAAGCTAACCGAGTCACGATACGCCAGGCCTTTATAAGACTAAAACTACAAAAATTTCTTCAGTTCAAATTATATGGAGACGAAGAGGACGTAAGTCTCTTTCGATCAGTTGAAATTATAATAGTCGACAGAGGTATAAAATTCTGTCAGGGGTCATTTTCAATAGGTTGGTGGAATATACCGAAGAAATTATAGGTGACTATCAAAGTGCTTTTAGACCCAATCGATCTACAACTGACCACATTTATGCACTACGACAAATTAATGAAAAGGCTTGTGAATATAATACTGATATACATGATTTATTTCTTGATTTACAACAAGCCTTTTATAGTCTAAACAGAGAACAAATGTTTAAAGATATGTTGCTCCTGAGGATACCATCCAAATTAGTTCGAATGGTCAGAGCTACCCAGGAAGGATCAAGAGCAATGGTGAGAGTGGACAGTGAACTAACCAAACCGTTTGAAGTAGTAAACGGAGTAAGGCAAGGAGATGCCTTGTCCACCTTGGTTTTTAATCTCTCTCTTGAAATGACTCTACAAACGCTTAATATCTCCGGACACATAGGAACAAAAATGGTCCAGGTATCTGGGTATGCAGATGATTTTGATATCACCTCTAGAAATAAAGATGAATTAAGACAAACGATGGCCGCAATAGATCACTGTCTTAAGGAAAGAGGGCTTATAATTAATTAAAAGAAAAGTAAATATATGATGGTTACAAAGAAAGAATCTAGTACAAATAATATTAAATTAAAACATTATACCTTTGAACGAGTACAGGATTTCACAAATTTAGGCTCAAAACTTTAACAGTGAAAATAATGTGGGAAGTGAAATAAAACAACGTATCATGAATGGTAACAGAACTTACTACATGTATGGAAAATTAATGAAATCCAAGATGTTAAATAGGGAATTGAATTTAAAAATTTACAAAACACTTATGAGACCTGTAGTGATATACGGTTGTGAAACGTGGACCCTTAATAATAATGATAAGCACTTACTCAGAATATTTGAACGCAAGATACTGAGAAGGATATACGGACCTGTATGTACGAATGGAGAATTAGAACAAACAGAGAACTAGAGCAGCTCATGAATAACGAGGACATTGTTAGGTTTATCAAGAGCAGAACGTTGGCCTGGATGGGACAGGTACTTAGCATGGATGAAAGCAGAACACCTAGACGAATTATGGACTGGAAGCCAATTGGGAGGAGGAAAAGGGGGAGACCCCGGACAAGATGGGCAGATGACATCGAGAAGGATATACAAACCATGAAAGTAAGAGGATGGCGGAGACTTACACTGGAGAGGGCGGAATGGAAGAAAATTGTTAAGAAGGCCAAAACTCACATTGGGTTATAGTGCCCATAAAAGAAGAAGAAGAAGTCGACAGCGGGGTTAAATTTTGGAGTGTGCAAAATTGTTGGATTGTTATCAGTCTCAACTTTACTGAAGATTAAAGAGATTTAATTTCGTCCTTCTAACCCAACAAGTGCAAATCAAATTAGAAGTTGTGTATTGACTCAGTGTTTTAAAATTGTGCAAATCAAATTAGAAGTCGTGTATTGACTCAGTGTTTTAAAATTAGACGTAGTTCCGTCCTACCTATTGACGTGTCCCGTCTTGAATGACCAACCAGAACGATTTGTCAGGATTTTTTTTGTATAAACATTTTATATTTCACTTTATTTTAGTTATGAAATATAATTTATATTATTTATAATAATAATGAAAAATGTATTTTGTAACCACTGCAAGTAAAATCGGACGGCCTTGTCACGAGCGTTATATCAAATATATTGAGATGCGAGTTGTGATCGCAAATTTTGACAAATTAAAGGAATTAGCATCGCATATTCGTTAAGATATCATAACCCGTTTCCAAAAAATAGAAGAAAGTGAAAGTCAGATTAAATTAAGTTACAAGTCCTCTTTATTCCTATAACGTTTCTGAGTTAAATTTCAAATCATTACGGCCATTGAATGATCTTCTACTTCGTAGCTGTATATAAGTAAAGACAAGTTTCTTCCTATGCTGATATTTCACCGTACTAAATGACGCCGAGGAAGTATAGTGTGGGGTTTCAACGGAAAAGGATGCAATTATGGAGAAAATAGGAAATAGCTGCGGGGCTTTTATTGGGATTAAATTGCAGCACTCGCACGAAACGAGTCGTCGAAACCGGGAATTGCCAATCTGAATGTCTATACAGGGAATCGAGCTGTTGTGTCCCTGTCACGAGGGATTCACAGTGTAACGCAGGATTTTACTAACGATCAAATTGTATTGCTTATGTGAAGCTCTAGTGGAAGTCAAACTAGTTTTCATGACTACTACTCGAATAAATAACTGTTATTAAAAAATTTCGTTTTTTTTATTGTGCCACCTACAAGCTGCAAAATGTAGTTTTAGTCCGAATGTGAGTGATTATATAATAAATATGAATTATACCAGAATACCATTGAGCGTGTAAGAGAAACAAGACCGCGAAAAGTATTTTTAAAAATTCACTTCTACATATAATTGGCCACAAACGGAAAACTAAACAGAAGTATCTTGTAGCGTTTCTTCTACCAATTGGTAGACCTCAAACACTCAACGTAAACAAACTAAAAGAAAGGGAACTTGTCAAAAAAAAAGGAGGCAAAAATATCAGGTACCAACTAGGAGGTCATAGATTTTTACTTCTGCATATCTGTCACTTCGAACATTAAAGATTAAATTATTATTCAATCTAATGTTGATCATTTCCGAGATGATTCTTGTGGTTGGGTATGACGTCGATAAATCTGATATTAGTCCAAATGAACTCTCTTAAGGATCTAATGGATCTTTACCACTCTTAATGTAACATAATAATGAATTATAAAGTTTTACATGAAACTAATATTAAATCAAAGGAGTAGTTTAGAGACTCCAAAGTGAAGATTTTATCACTTGTTTCCTTGGATGTGTTTATTCACATCAAAACCCAACAAGTTATTTTTTTAAACAATACACCAATACTCTACTGGATGAAATTCTCATCGCCATAAGTTTGATATTAAATTCTACTTATTTTAGTTTCAATCGTTCATTGATTCACCAAATTGATCGCGTAGTGGAAGTCTTTTATCACCCCTTTTTTGCTGAGAGACTTGCCCTTCATCTCTTAATTTTCAACCTATTTGTTATTTCCGTTATTTTGGCATATTCTGCATCATTCCACAGTCACAGAATACGATATTAGTCCAAGTTTTAAATAACTACAACGCCAGTTTACAATTTAATGTAGAACTAGAAGTGAATACATCCCTGAATTTCCTAGATTTTTCCCTCAAGGTAGAAAATTTTCGATTAGTGACAAATTGGTATAGAAAGCCAACCTTTTCTGGACAGGTTCTAAATTAATTTGCCAAACATCCTATGAATAAAAATAATTCCAATTCTATTTTACATTCAAAGAAACTGAACATTATGACTAACAGCTTATTAGATAATTCCTATCCTCGATCTTTAATGAAATTGTATAATAATAGACTCTAGAAACTCTGTCATCCAACTCAGGTGAAACCCCGTGACCACAAGAATCCTAAAAAAATTAAGATGGTCCTTTCATATAAAGTGGAGACTCTAATATACTCCTTGAATTTAATATTAGTATCACCTACAAAACGCTTATAATTCCTTATCGTGTTACATTAAGAATGGTCAAGATCCATTAGATCATGACGAGAGTCCATTTGGACAGGATTCTGGACGTCGAACCCTATTACAATGCCACAATCATCTCGGAAATTATCAAAATTAGATTGAATAATTATTTAATCAGATAAAGAAATTATATTGCCTGATTTTAGGCCTAAAATCACTTTACTGAAATAAGCTTTCAAACATAGTCCATTATCAAATCTCAGACTACAAGGACAAAAAACATGCAATGCAAGAAACAGGCCAAATGAACATTAATTACTGTAATAAAAATTCTCAACATCAATTTTATCTGTATTTTAACATGAAACAGTCACAATTACAGCCTCTCGGTGAACACTTTGTAAATCGCGTCACTTCAATATTTAAACGTCTACATTCAAAGTAAACATAAGAAATGGCACGTATACCAATAATATCACTTTTTGTATTCATAGCCTTGTAAATATTTTTGTAAATACACATCCCTTCTAAGAGTTATATTTATGGCTTCCTTTATATATAGTACTAACACTTATCAAGATCAACGATATGATTATTCAATTTTACATGCTTGGACAAGGAAGCATTACATTTACTAAGTAATTTAAAGTTGCTTTTATGACAATATTGGGTACCTGATATATTTGCCTTCCTTTCTTTGGTCTGATTGACACGTTCCCTCTTATTTAGTTTGTTTACGTTCAGTGCTTGAGAAGATCTACCAATTGGTAGAAGAAACATTGCACGTAGTTTCTGTTTACTTGTTTGTTTCTTGCCAATTATATGCAAATAATTCTTGTTACAGACGTATATAATGTTAACACAATACTGATGATTACAGAATTTATTCTGCAAGAAAACAGTAGGTTCGCAAGGAGATGTTCACCTTTACAACGTTTCCATATTATGTTTCCTTAACTCCTAAGGTACATCCATCCTTTTTACTGTCGTATTTAATATTTATGAAATTATTATCTTGCTTTTTATATATTAAACTACATCTTTAACTTCATAGGGCTTTCAGATTTTTTTCATGTCTCTGGGCGGTACTTAGATACCCACAGTATCAACTTTCCTATCATAGATGTCTTCCAATCGACGCTGAAGAAGAGACGGGGCTGGATTTTCCTCCGAACTGATCCTATTCAATATATAATATTTATGAAATTATGTGGCAGTGTTATTGGATCAATTGCACGAAGACAAGTATTGTATTGTAGATGAATGTTAGGAGGAAATTTAC
The DNA here is from genome assembly GCA_037074705.1 of Zhengitettix transpicula. Classification (NCBI taxonomy): domain Eukaryota; kingdom Metazoa; phylum Arthropoda; class Insecta; order Orthoptera; family Tetrigidae; genus Zhengitettix; species Zhengitettix transpicula. Next base: position 24,482,420 of record CM073595.1, on the reverse strand, counting down.
TGGTTGAATTTCAAAAACTTTGGCGAAACAGCGTTTAACATATTACACTCTACTGGTAATATAGGCTATTCACAGAAAACGTTTTAATGAAAAAATCAACGACCATTATGAGCTAATTTATCGAGAGAAAAAAATTTAATGAATACATTGAAGTACCGTAAGGCAGTTAGACTCGTTTAAGTTATCGGCTATCGTGGTGCCTTAGAAAGTTCCCCCCCCCTTCCCCCAGCACGACGGAATTAGCAGATTCGCTGCGCTTAAACCTCAGTAAAACTTCTCCAACTGCAATTTTCATTTAGGAATTCTCTGACAAAGTTGACAAAACATGCTCCGCATTCTGAAATTCCCAGCGTCTCAAGTGGAAATTCTCAACGTTTCGCTTGTTTTAAGGGAATCTGGTGGCATTCAGTGGACAGGGAACCGAAACCCTCACAGACCGTTCTAACTCTGGGTCATTTCGAACAAAGAAAAAAATTACGCCCAGTACGGGGTTTTAATGATGAAACAATTGTGGATGTTTGCACTGTGGCAGAATTTTGATGGAATCTCCGGAGCGGGCAGTAACAAAATGCAAAATTTGTCGAACGTAAAAAACATTAGAATGATTAAAATACTAGTGTCGGGTATGCAATCCAAATTTATTTTTTAAAAAAAACTAGTCGACGAATCTTCCTCAAACGGATGGTCCAGGAATCTGGTCTGTGCAATAGCGTCAATAAAATGTTGCTCGTATGTGAGCTTCGATGTTCTGGTATTGTATTTTCCCTCGTACAAGAATTTTATGTAAGTAGCCTGTTTTGCGGGGCTCCAGTACTTTCTTAAAAACATTTCCTTAAGACTACCGTAATTGCAGTCGACATTTGAAGCTGCCTCAATCCATTGAACCACGTTTCTCTCTAAGCTTTGTTTAAACACTAGCGCCTTATGGGCCTCAGGAATTCTTTTTATCTCAAAATAAGATTCTAATTTAAATATATATTTCCTTGGATTTTGACCAGTTCGTAAGCCAAATCTAGGAAGTGTTACTTCAACCCCTATAATCGAAGGAATATTGTTCCAAATCTCGTACCTTTCAGCATTGTTTATCCGTTCCAGTACTTGATCTATTCTGCCTGAAATTTCCCTACACTTCGTCGAGTTTTCTTTATCTTTCTGTTCACAATTTTAATACGCCCTGCTCCCTTCCAAGTTCAGCGACCTTGACTTCTATGTTCCGATTGTTGAGTTCGACTCGTTTTGAAAGGTCACAAATTTTTGCTTCCGACTGTATTTTATTGTTCCCTACTTCTAGTCTAATTTCCCGGTTACCATCGTTCAATTTTCTTTGCAAATTAATTTCAATCTTTGCGTGAAGTTCCTTTGCGATCTCTTTTTCACGGTCCAACCTACTGTTGAGATAGTTTCTTCCTTTCTGAATCCCAGTGTTCCTTCGCATTCTCTATTCTCTAAATGTTTGTGTCTTCCTGTTCCCCTAATTTTTTTTCTAAGGCCAAAACATTTCTGTTCAATAATTCGACATTTGCTTCAACCCGTTTTTTTAATTGTTTGTGAGCCGCAACTATTTTCTTTTCTCGGTTTTCTTTCAACCTTTCGTCCCTCACTTTAATCTCTTCTGATAATTTCTCATCCCTTTCCTTATTTTCATGCATTAATCTATCTATTAAGTTTTCTATTCTCTTTTCGCTCTCTTCCGACTTGCGATCCCTTTCTCGATTTTCGCGTTCAAATTTCTCAGTAAAATTTGTGATCAATTCAAATAACTTTTCTATCCTTCCTTTATCATCCGCTTCCGCTACCACCAATGTATCTCCAGATTATAGGATAGATTCCAATTTGTGTCGCTTCCGTCCCCTCTTTGATTAAAACTATCCGCATGTATGCCTTCCGAAAATCTATCCTGCGAGTTCACTTCTTTTGGTCCACTACACTCCATAGTTGTACTTGTACCGGAACGTAGTATCATGCATCTAAAAGGAAAAACTATAACTTAGGAAAACCTTAGCTGAAATGCACGTGTAATACACTATTTTTCGAATAGCCCCCAAACAAACGTTTTATACCTTTACGATTTTTTCACAAGAAACTTCACGACAAGCAAAATCCACACACAAATCAAAATGGTTATAAAGCTTATGACTAACATTGATAATAAATGCAAAGATAATATACTGGAAAATTTTCTAAAAATTGAGTAAGGCGTCAAAACATGCAAATTTCTAACCCACAAAACAAATATTAATGCATAAACTTTCCTTAATGCCGTTCCCTTTTCGTCATTAAGTTCTGAATATTATTATTGACAAGTACATGCATTACAATCTATATTCCACACTGTCATTTTTGCCACTAATTATCTTTTCACCGATAGAAATCGAGCCTAACACGTTGGGCGCCAAGTATTGTACCACACATCAACTTGAATAAGTTGACTGAAGGGATAAGGTGGAATAAAATAAACTTAATTCCTGATATAAATATATTACTGTATTTTTCTTTAGGATTTTAAATAAATTTTTCATTTGCAAGTTGCTCTACGCTCTTCTTTTCCACTAGGTGGCACTGAAATCTTCTTTTCTAAAACTGTTGTTTGCTTAGTACGTTTTCCATTTGTACAGATTGAGATGTCTCCGTTTCCGATGACGTTGTCATACAAATTTATTAATTTGCTTTAGTATTTCAGTCTATACCGCACGCCCGTGACAAATCTTTCTTCACTCCGGGCCCCGAGTCGATGTGTGAGTATCGGATGTAGACAAAACGCAAACACTTTTCAACCCGTGTCAAGTTACAATGCAGAAAGCCTGTGGTAATCGGTTTAGAGGAAGGGGGGGGGGGCTCTACAGATCACGTGGACTGATCTGGAGCTTTTGATTGGTTCACCGCCTTCTAAAGTCGTTCGTCACTTGGGAATGTTTTTTTTTCTCTCTGTCTATGGAGCCATTTTTTAAAATTAGTATCTTACTGCCGTCTTTATGGTTGTACAGGTTCCTGGGCGCTCTCTGCTCAGTCCTGCTTTTTCTATATTAAACCATATATTTAACTTCATAGCGCTCTCTGATTTTTTTTCATGTCTCTGGGCGGTACTTAGATACCCACAGTATCAACTTTCCTATCATAGATGTCTTCCAATCGACGCTGAAGAAGAGACGGCGCTGGATTTTCCTCCGAACTGATCCAATTCAAACTGATCATTTCCGTACTATAGCTCAAACTTTATTGGCAATCATCTTATTTTTATCTCTGAGTGTTAGCAAGCACGATATATTATAACCTATTAGTATCTTGTAACACCCTTACTGATTTGTTCCTCTGTCTCTTTCGCTGCAGCCTTTGTATTATTTTACATGATGTACGTAACATATAAAATGTTTGTTAATAGGTCGTTAAATACGTCTTATTAAATTACCTACCGTAAGTTATAAATGGCGAAGCTCTTATAATTAACTAACCAGGATAGATAAGCTGTTAACGCCAGTTCATTGATCCAGAGATTAAGCGTCTACTCAGTTACGCAAAGCCACGGCCGAGCTTTAGGCCGAGTTCTTCTTTTTCTTTTAAATGAGCACCCTGCACGCACTGCTAAATTAGTCTGCGTCAATTACAAGTGAGCTAGCTTTCAAAGCTGTCTTGCCCGCCTCCGAATCTTATCTACTATAACTATTTAAACAATGCGTTCGGCGCTCACATAAATCTTAAATTCTGGACTGTAAAACATAGACTGGAATTTCTATCCAATATCAATTTTAAAACTTATCAATTAGTAAGAAATTAAATTTCTTTCGTATAAAAACAATTTTTCACATTTCATTTATTAATGAAAAAATATGTTTTACACTCAACAATTTATTTTATTAAAACACCAAATCTCGACAGGACATTACGTCAGTCGTGACAGGTAATATTACCATAAATAAGTCCTCATTTTCACGCAAGGAAACTGATTTATTCCATGCACGTCAGTTTTATAAAATACAGATGCTTTCAGATATATCCATATCCATAGTCATAAATAATTTACGAGACACAGTTACAGCATTTTAATACATTTTCAATCCATTCATCACGCAAACACGATGTCATTTACCCTTCTTCTTATCTCATTTTTTTCTTCTCATCACCCCTGTGTTTAACACATTTAACTGTCACAAATATACTTGATATGTAACCTGAATACTTTACATTTACAATTAATTGTCAAACAAGCTCAGTCTGTATATTCATATTTTGGTGTTGTATAACGTGCGAGAAATAATAATCACATATTTAAACAGGTAGTCATGGCTTGTATGGTGATCACGTGTGCACCGAATTGCATCTTCGTCGCGCGATATTCTCTCTCGCTCTCTCTCTCTCTCTCTCCACGTTCCACCTTCATCTTGGCTCCTGTATTTGCAAACAACCTTAATCCTTTGCAGTCGTATGCCGGAACTAGCCGAATACCGAGTATCGCTTTGGTGTTTCGTAAAAGGGTATCCGGTTAATTACCCGACATGCACTTCCCGATGCACGTCTTCCCGACGTTATTATCCCGTTTGACGTTTTCCCGACAGGTAATTATCCCGGTTGGTGTTTGCCCGACAGATCAGTATCCCGATCAGTCATTTTTCCCGAAAGGTGCGTTTGTACGAAATAAAGCATAATATTAATACAACACTTCATATGTTAGTTATCTTATACATTATTATTATTGTAAATTTAGTTATTAACTATTGCGCAAAAAATATTTCAACCATACTTGGTACACGTGTTACAATCGAGGAAGAAACCCTGCGGATGTAATGGATGTTAGACAACTCTAGCACCCCTATAGGTTGGAGTGTAATGGGGTGGCATTTTTAAAATATGTGAAATTGGTGCCGAATAAATAGTTTACAGAGTCTCTCAGATTCTTAATGTCACTCTCGATGTTTCAGTGTCTAATTTAACCCCATAACTGAATGGGGAACACTTCTAGGGGTGGGGTGGACGGTGATGACAAAAATAATGCGATAGGACGGAGATTGTTGTCGAATACGGGGGTTATTGTTTTATGTCAGTCGCTATGGTACTTACGGTAGTCGTATGTTTTAAAAAGCCGTACGAATGATAAAAGTGTATATTACATACGCAGTGTTTGTTCCTGGATCGTAAGTGACACGTGCACCAAGGTAAGTAAAAATTATTCCACGCATTAATTAATAGCTTAATTCACAATAGTAATAATGGCTAATAATTAAACTGAGATTAGGATTTATTAATATGCTTTATTTACCTTTCCGGAAAATGATCGATCGGGATACTGACCTGTCGGGCAAACGTCAATCGGTCTAATGTCGTCGGGAAAACGTGCAACTTCCAACTGTCTTTCGGGATTTTGTACGGGATTCTTTGTAAAATAAAGCTGACGTACTACTTGAATAATATATATGTTTGAAAAAAAAAAATTTAGCCCTTTAGCAACGTTGAAGCACCAAGAACATTCGCGTGGAATTCTGTGACGTCACTTCTGTGTAGGAAAAGATACTCCGCGTCGCTTATAAAACTAGAATTTATTTATTCGACAACACTGTATTTTTTTAATAACAATAAAAAATAAACGTTTCCTTCCCAGTATTTTTCAGGGCATGAAGACGCTTAAATTTCACGTCGACCATTCAATCGTCAAGTTCGAATTAAATGCTTTCGTAATGTCTACAGAATCTCACGATTCCACATTCTACGTTGATGCGTCAGTCAGTCTCTCCATTTTCCGTATATAGATTACATTTTAGCTGCGCATTGTTTAATAAAAGACGTCGTATCCATTAACATAGATTGTGACCTGCAGCTGAAATTCACATTATTCGTTTTTGGCATTCAGTAGAATTACTTCCTCCGATCTCGGTTTAACAATTCTGAAATAACGAGGAAGTTACACAAGTTTAAGTGCCCCGCAGTTTTCTTGACAGCTTAATTCCAGAAGTCTGTCTCAATTTGAGGGGAAATCAGAACTTCCTGTTTGCAGATTCGTCATTTTTTATACACAGAAATATACAAAACGGAGATTTGTTCTTGTGCTGATGCTCAAATCGAAATTCAGTGACTAAAAAAAACCTAAGAAATAATGTTTCAGGTTACGAATTTATATCCGAGACCTACCTTGTGAGGGAAAACAGATTAAAAAGTTCTGATACGGTGATGTCGTTAATATGACGAAATATCAAGAATTTTGGTATTCAAGAGATTTGATTGAGTTGAATCTAAAGCCTAAATTAGTGTTACGATCGCGTTCACCTGAGAGAGGGCTGCGTTTCCATATTGTGCGGCAGGTCTCCATTGTGCGCGTCTGCATTGACGTTTATTACCAATAACTTGTCTCCGCGGCGTCAAAGCGCTGAGGCAATTTCTACCGCGGACTTGTTTTTTGACGGCGATTGCCGAGAGGTGTAGTATCAAAATGAAATTAACATGACGAGGAAAGGAGTAAGAAAGCTGTTCGCGAGGGGGCGGCGTCTGGCGTCCGATATTGAACGCCTCCCTCCTCCAGTGTGACCAACTCTCCCCGGCCATTGTTTGATCTCGACCCTTCAATCATCGTAGACGAGCGACGATAAACAAGTCCTCGAACCCCTCTGGATATTCTCGTGGGTTAATTCCGATTCGACTGCTGCTCTGGCGTATGTTTCACGACGCGAATCAATTGATTGTTTCAACTAATATGTTTTTTAAATAGTCGATAAGAATAAAAATCTCGAAATTTTAAAACTTACGCAATGAAGCCAATTTTTAAAAAACAAATTAACTCCAAAGGTTAGCGATATAATAAAATAGTAGTTTTTGTATCCAAAAGTTTTAAAACATTTAAAAATATCATTTTTAACACTCGACGAGTGCCAGAATTTGACCACTTGAAATCCATTAAAAGGAAGACGGCACATTTCAACGAGATTAATATTCATTGCACAAATAAAGCAGCTTTAAATAAAATAATTATCTTCAAATGTTTTATCAATGTAAAACGTGACTCTCCTGTTTATCAACCAGTCCTTCACTCACTATAATTATTTACCGAGAGACGTTTCTAGTACATAGTTTGCTAATACTTTCTATTTTTGATTACCCTCGTACAATTTTACCTTGTTTTATGTACTGCTTCCGTGGAAAAGTCGTACGTGGACCAGAAGAAGAGCATTCCTACATGTCATTATTAGTCTCTACAAGAGAATATTTCCAATGTGCAGTGAAATAAATAACTTCCGGAAAAGGGAGAATCGTTGTAATGTACCGCAAATTGTTATCCTTCTAACTTATTCAATATAATTTCTCTTTCTGTATTTATTGACAAGATAGTATCGCCTGCTTGTTCGTTATAATAATATTTGTATATTTCTTGTATTGTATTCAATTTTATTTACTAACAAGTATTGGAAATATTTGATAAGGTACTACTTTATTTTAGCTAATCGTGTAAGAAAATAATCCTAAGGCAGTATATTTGTGTATTTTTTGTATTTATAAACTACTATCTGGGTGCCCGGCTTTGCCCAGGTTGGCATAATTAAACTATTTAGTGGATTATAATTATAAATTATCTGACATATTTCAATTTCATAACAAAAATCTAAACCGGCAACAAATCAGAAAACAATTAATAAAACAGCTGACAAAAGTACAGGCAGTGCAGATAGAGTATGGTTCCTAATTCTACACCAAAATTTATTAGTATAAGATAATTTTTTTTGGCTGATATTAGTAAAAAAAATTGGAAATGTATTGTAATTTGGTATCTTAAAAAATTGATATATTTTTATTTGAATGTTAGATTTATAGTACTCCAAATCTATTGTACATTTGATTATTTCCTAACTTAAAATTGTTAAATTAATTTTTTTCTAACTCATGGAATAAACTGTAACTGAGGTTGTTTAATCTGATGCCCACTCAGCGGGGATTTTCATGTGCGTTGATTGTTTTTCATTTGCCTCTTTACTAAATAGCTCCTTTTATTGCGGTCTCATGTGACGTTCCCTTGGATGCTATTCAATTAATCTGAAAGTCCACATGTTCTGCGCACCGCATTCATTCACTCCTCTATCTATGCAACCCGCTTCTCTTACCTTTGACAGGATTGTACATTTCCCTTCGCTAGCTAAGCAAAGTTCAGCTTCTGAGACAGAGTGCTCTCAAATATTTTTGGAAGTTATCGCACTATTGAAGCCGGATTCTAGGTAAAGCTACACTAAAGCGGGAGAACGGCTATCATCTAACTAGATCATTTAATCACTCGAAAACACCCTCCATTTCATTACATTAGTCCAATACTTGCGAGTTTCAAATTGACACGACTACGGAAGTCACTCTTTCCGATCGCATTAAGTCCGCGGTACTATTCCGACAAAGTACAGGATAAAACTTGCGAAACGATACATGTTCTGTACATCGAAATATATTCAGATGCTCAAACGATACCTCGTCTAGAAACAGACGTTCCTGTGAGGTCCAACGTTGCCATTTGGTAATTAGATCCGATATTGGCCTCCTTGGGGCTTTCAAACGTCCCTTGCTAAAGCGGCGGCTGACATTTCATATAACTAATATTCTGTTATGTACAGACAGGCACAGTACTTGATGATCCTGGAACACTCCGAACGATCAGAGTTGTTTAGTACGTAGAAATATGAGATAAAAAAAATTACTCTTTCATTCCTTCCGAATCAGAGATTACCGCGATTTTGACATATTATTAATTCCGGGTTATTCACTGAATGTGATAAACACTTAAAAGCGTATTTGTGATTAATTTAACAGTGATCTTCTAAAGAATTATTATTAACTATCTGGGTGCCCGGCATTTCCCGGGTTGTCATATATCCATAAGCCCCGATTAGACTCTAATCACGGTTGCTTTTGAGTTATTTTTATGTAACGCACCTCGACCCCTATCCCTAAATGTACTCACCTCCCATTCCAAAACATGTTGAACTTATTGACCCCGCAAAAGTTTCTGTCAATAACACGTTTGAAAATATCAAACCCCGTCCGCCTAGTCCCTCCCACCCACGCGCGTTGCCAGGGTTATTATAAATAAACTCAGCGACATCCATATCACCGGATTTGACGGCAATATCGTGTTTCTGTTATTTTTATGTAACACCCACCACGCTAACCCCCTTGCCCCCTTGCCGAAAAAGGTTGAAATTACACACAAACAACATCGGTATACATAATATAAATCTAATTAACCCAGAATAATATTAATTCAACGCAAATATCGGCCTTGTTTCAATATTTCCACTACCGTCCACCCCCACCCCTTTCGTTTAAATGGCAAGTTGAGTGTCATAATTAAACTCAGCGGTATCCATAACCCTGGATTTGACTCCAATATCGATTGTACTCACGTTATTTTCTCGTAGCGCCCGTCCTCCCCCATCCCTTAGGGTGCTCCTTTCCCATACTCTAAAGGTTTGAACTTTAAAACAATAATATCGGTAGAAACACTATCAATCTCATTGACCTCTAAAAATATTTAACCGACTTAAATATGGGCCGCTTTAGCATGTTTTAATATTTCCTGCCCCGTCGACCCCCGCTCCTGGGTATAGTAGACGTGTCTCACCCCGACAGTGTTTGTTTCCTGGTTACAAAGAACACGTGTACGAAATTTGGTAAGGTTTTCTCCACGGGTGTAGATTTGTATACGGAACATACAAACAAACAACCACTCTGCTTTATTTATTAGAAGAAGATATGTTGCATGTAACAGTTACGCTCGTCGTGACCGAAGCCAACAGTTCGAATCTGTACGAGCTCTTGCCAGAAATAGGAAAGCTGGGAAGAATGTATGGGAAAGTTTGATAGGAAAGATCGGTAAAGAGGGAGATTGGGCGTCAAGATGGCACTCGCAGAATAGGCGAAACGGTGTTCGAATTCAAACCTTCAGACATACAGTTAGGTAGAACGAAAATTTATTTTAGAAGTTAAGCATTATAAGGGGGGTGTTTGGGGGGGGGGGCTGGAAAACTAGGATGACGAAAAACTAGCGAATCCTTAGATGCGATCATTAGGATACGTTTCGTCTGCCCTGAGTCTATTTTTTTTCTGGTAAGAGAATAATTTATACGCTGAATATTCATATACGAATACATCACTTAAAATCAATATATATATATATATATATATATATATATATATATATATATATATCACAGTCCTAATTCAGTATCCACAACAAAACAGATCACATGAGTTCATTAAACTCATTCAAAACATTTAGTAAATACAAATACTAGCACAGGGTTCGTGAAATTTAATTTGATAATATAAAAACTTGTTTTATTAAACCCAATCCTTAAATATATATGTTCAATTAATAATTATACAGTAAAGGGCTGATAGTTGCGAAGTATAATAATCGTAAACACAAGTGGTCATTACGTCTGGATATTTGAAGAATTATAGAGGTCACTGACAGACGTAAATAAGTTATCTAAGATATGCCTATGAATGAATTGCATGATTTATAACGCGATCTGTCCATATTTCCTTCGTTGAGTGAAGATCGGGTGTTTATTGATATTAGGACGGAAGAGGAATTAATTCGACGCTAATCCCTTTATCATTTCGAATACTTTATAATAAACCGACTGTAAATGAACATGTAACTTAACCAGCGTCATAGCTCATCTTATCGAGTTCGCAGTATTCAATTCTGTGAACCCCAAAACTTTGGAATCAACACCAAACGCATTCGCATTATTTTTGTGTCACCCCTTCCACTCCACTCCTTGGAGGTAACTTAACCGGCATAGTTGATGTCACAAACTCAGCGACACCCAAAACCCTGAATTCGACACCAGCCTTTAGTTGTTATCGCAATATTTTGATGTCACGCCATCCCAGACCCATCGCTAGGAGTGCCGGGGATGTTTCAAAGACACAGTGTTTGATCCCGGATGAAGCTCTCGCTGTCAGATCATCTCCCTCCAACAGTCAGTGTTGCCAACCCTCAGAAAACATAAATAACAGCCCGTTAGGGTCACAGTACACTTACTTTCTGAACATGCCTCGTATTAAGAAACTTTTATCACGCTATTATTATGGTATCGTTAATGGCGACCTTCAAGAATTTATTTTTGAATGAATAGGAAAGATACCCAATTCAGACAAAAAGGTGATAATGCAAATGCCACACAACGTTTCTGGGATCATTTCCTCAGGTACGAAGAAGGGCCAAGAGTGACACAACTGCACTGGTTATTTGACAGATTCTCAAAAGCGAAGAAAACGCAAAGACAATGGGAAAGCAGAAGGTTTAGGGTAATAATAAGGGATAATAGCAATTATTGAGTTTAATAGTGTCTGTACAGTAATAGCTGTGATGTTGGATTAAATGTGAAGCACCTCTGAAATGAGTCTGGAACTGTACCTGGTGTCAATGTCTAAAATATTAGTATTATTGTATGTTTCGAATTGATGTTATGTTTGGAGACTACAGGTTGTTTATCGTTGGGAAGTTTGAGAATAGCTATATTTTCCTTGATACGTGTATTAAGGGAACGTTTGGTTCGCCCTATGTAGCAGGAATTACAGTTAGAGCGAGAGATTTTGTAAACAACACAATGTTTGCTGTAGGTGTCAAGTGGATCCTTTTTTCATCTCTTTGACCTCTAAAAATATTTATCCGACTTAAATATGGGCCGTTTAATCATGTTTGAATATTTCTATCCCCGTCGACCCCCGCTCCTGGGGATGGCAGACGTGTCTCACCCCGACAATGTTGGCTATCTTTCCTATTCATTATTTTCAATGAGACGTTAATTATTTCATTTTAATTTACTTTATAGTTTTTCAAAATTTTATTAAAATTATAGTCAAAATATCAAGATCAAAGTTCATTTATGGATCAGATTAAATCTGGTAATTTCGATAACGTAATGAAGTCTATGATTCCCTTAATGGATGCAGAGCTTGTACGGAAGTCTTTAGCTAAGTAGTTGGCTGTTGTCTTCACGCGTATTTCGTTATACTTCTTGGAGTGGAAGATTATGTGTATGATTGTGAGCGGGCGGTTACAGTCCGCGCAGGTCGGTTGAGCTGATTTAGAAAATATGTAGGCATGCGTAAGTTGTGTATGTAGCGATTTGATCCTTTACATTATTACTTGAGGTCTTCTAGGTGCATTGTAACGACAGAGCTAAGCTGGCGCACATACATTCCGATGAAAGTATTCGTATTGGTAAACAATCCTTTATACTATCCATTGCAGTGCATGTAGGGGTCTCTATTTCATTAAGGTGTTGATTTGTGATGCTGGCCAGAGTATTTGCCGTCTCATTACCAGCTATGCCCATTATGTACGCTATTTTTTTCAATAAATGCTGTACGTGAATAAAATGACGAACGTATTGTCCCGGGATCTTCTGCGATCGTCCGCCGGGTGATAGTGACTTAATTTCTACCAATCGCGCAGACATTATATTTTCACGGAACATAATTCAGGGTAATGTTTAGCAGGCTGAGTGGAGATGCTATCGCCGCGGCGCACGGAACCAAATTTATCACATCCAGGCACCTTCACCTCTGTTTCAATGTTAAACAACGCCCGGAAAATTAGCTAGTTCCTACACGAAAGGAACAGGAGACAGTGAAATTTTACGGATTCCGCTGGTGTAAACAGCAAAATATTTAAAACAGATTATCGCTTGAGCCGAACGAAGGACCAGGGTGATAATAAAAATCTAAAATATTGTTAATTCATTCAATAAACCAACTTTAAATCAGTCAAAAAAAAACTTCAACAGTTTATTAAGTTTTGTGTTTATTTTTTTGTGATGTGTAAATTCTATATTTTATGATAGTTCCTTCTCGAATCATTGATTATATTACTAGCACATATTTTATATTTTTATGAGAACTGTAAATATTATATTCTACCCTTACTATAGTTAAATAATTATTTTTTTGTTATTATTCATGTTACGGGCAGGAAAATTTGTGTTCCAGAAATTTAGTATTTTTATGTTAACTTCTAATTATTTATAATTGTAGCATTCAATTCTTATATTGTAATTATATGTATTGACGTGTCCTATTTCCTCATACGAGGACTAATGGAATAAAATAAATCAAAAAAAATTATTATACGAAAGATGTTTCATCTCCACGCTTTAATCAGATTCTTATGTCAAATTATAAAAGTTATAGGCTACATTTTATGTTCCTGGATGACATTATTAATTAATCTATCGAAATTACAGATAGAAGATTAAACTCAGATCATTATAAATTCCAGAAAAGTTTCTTAACGACAGAAAAAGGTCCACATCAATCAGGAACATCGTCAAAGTAAAAAAAAAAGTTTAAAGTAAACTGGTACAGCCACATTTAGTCAAGTCCAAATAACGAGCAAGCATCAATCTATATATCGGAAGGTTCTTTGTTTTTTTAAATTAAATCAACAAAAGTATTTTCTATTTTGTGACTGATTTAAAGCTACGGTCTTGAATTAACTACAGTCTAACTCGGTTATAACGAGTAATTATTACTTTTTCAATTGTAATAATCGTTTTTGTGGTCAATAACCCGGTTATAACCAGAAAATTTTAAATTCTCTGCCCCGAAGACAAACGTTATAATTTTCTCAAACCAACATAAATCAGAAAAGATCTCTCTAAAACTAGACGATCAACCTATCCGTTGAATAAAAATATTATACACCATTTTTGAACCAAAACTAACATTTTCCAAGTACAGAACTGTAAAAAAAGGCACAATATATTCCCTAGCATTTAAGAAATGAAACGCAAATATTCAACTACTACCAACTACATACAAAGTTCTAATAAGGATGGATTATGCCTGAAAAGTATATCAATCAGCAAACAATGAGACGATTCATAAATATCCCCAATATCCGCCCTTTGTACTCAATACAGAACTTCCGGACATGCCAGGTTCTTCTAGCCGAAGCCCAAGAACCAACATTACTCTCAGGGCATAAGAATAGTCTTAAAAACTAAATCGAGCAACCCACATCGTCAAAAGCAACATAACACCACCCTGAACATAGAGAAACTCCTTCCATGAAAGGCACCAGACGCTCAAACAAAGCCTAAACTTTACCAAACCTCAAACTGAAGTTAACCGAACCATCGACCACAATGAAGTATGGAAACAAATAAATAACCAAGCAAAAAAGCAGTGGAAAAGGGAGTGGAGAAAACTTAAAAATGACTTTTGAAGCTTAAAAGCAAGCTCCAAATTAAACCGCAAAGAGAAAATGATCCTAACAAGAATAATAACAGGACGAGGTAAATTAACAAAGATCGTGAAGTATGGACCACATCATACTGGATTGTGAAAAGTACAAAAGCTAGGTCAAGAGGATATCAACCAAATAATAGACAGTCCAAGAAAATATCGTAAGATTCATTATAGCGACAAACCAGGACAAGGAGATATAAAAAAAGAAAGAAAACTGATTTAACAAAATATATAACATAACGCTAATGTAAACCAATATGTACGTACCACAAACTGTATACGTAAATAATGTAAATATTGTAAAAAAATGAAAAAACATCAAAACTTGTAAAGAGCATACACGTTATGAAAATGTATACAAAACAATGTAACAATGAAATTGTAAATGTATGGTCGCTAAAGACCTTGTAGTTGATGAGACCTTAAATAAAACATAATGGAAAAAAACTGTCAAAACTATGGAACTTTGGAAACTTTCTTGTGACGGCTACGGCTAGACGGATGTAAGAAAAATACATCAGCCCATCACGGTATGTGATAGTAATAGGGAAAATTATTCAATATTTTTAACAATAATTGGAAATTCATAAAGTCTTTACTTTCTCAAACAATTTGGCGATTGGCTGCAACAACGTCCAGAATGTCAACAGGATGACCAGATGCTATGTGGGCGGGGCAACGCAGAATGAGTAGGATGTGACCAAACATCAAAGATTTGCCTCTCTCAGGTTAAACGCACTTTTAATTAGCCTCAGCTGGACCCCTCCTAATTATCATCCACACTCGGGATACACATTTACGAACAAAAGATAGCCTCACACTTGGTATAAACCTTGTTTCGAGGAACAACTCTTACTAATCGTATAATCGACTAAATATAAAAAGTGCCATTTTACACGCCTACTTAAGAGTGAACTTCAAACCTATGAATGCGTCCTGCACAAAATTGCTCCGTTAAACACTAACTTAACTAACTTTCCCGCAATATTTGTTTTGTACAATGTGGCTGCAGGACCTAGAACATTCTTGCGTGCTCACTTCCTGCGTCACGGCAGCAATACAAATGGGAGTGTTATTTGAGCAGTGCAGTGTTATTTTGCAAACTTTTAGTGCTATTTGTGAAGTGACGTTCAGCTTACAATTAAGTTTTTTATTCCTTACTTTATATTTAAGATTTCTTACTTGTGTAATGTTCTGTAATCCTAACATACCACTGTGATAAAAAGGTAAGGTGATATTGTCATTTAAAACTCCCGGGTATTAGGAAGGCTGGTAAATTTTTTTTCCTAGGTTGGTAAAACTGTCTATAATATTTTCCAAGCGTCTGTTTGGTAAAAGGTTTAATTATCTCCAAGTTACACGTGTTTTTGTAAACAACCAAAAGTGAATTTTTCGATTTTTGCAATGGGTGATTTTGTTGAGCAAAGAACTTGCATCAAATTTTGTTTGCGGAACGAATATTCTTGTGCGGACACGTTGAAAATGTTGCGGAAGGCCTTTAGTGATCAAACTATGGCACAAAAAAACGTTTATAAGTGATACGAGTTCAAAGAGGGCCGAGAACGCGTTGAAGACGAACCGCGCTCTCGACGACCATCAAAGTCTACCGACGAGGGCCACGTCCAAAAAATCAAAGATTTGGTGCTTGAAAATCGTCGATGGACAATTAGAGATCTTGCTGATAGTGTTGGAATATCTTTTGGCTCAGCCCAACCCATTTTTAAGAATGTTTTGTGTCTCAAACGCGTCAAGTGTCGATTGGTGCCAAAATCGCTTAATTTTTTGGGGAAAAAAGCGTCGCGTTGATGTGTGTGAAACTTTGCTGTCTGACTATCAGGACCACTTGAAATGCATCATTACTGGAGACGAGACTTGGATTTACGCATACGACCCTGTAACCACCGACCAATCCAGCGAATATCGTGCAAAAGGTGAAGCAAAACCGAAAAGACCACGGCAAAGTCGATCGAAAATCAAGGTCATATTTACAGTTCTCTTTGATTATCGTGGTGTGGTGCACTATGAATTCCTTCCGCCGGGCCAAACTGTCAACAAAGAATATTATTTGATCGTTATGCGTCGTTTGCGTGAAGCTATTCGTTTGAAACGGCCGGAATTATGGGCGAACAACTGTTGGTTCCTTCATCACGATAATGCACCATGTCATACTGCATTGGTTCTTCGCGACTTTTTTGCCAAAAACTCGACTCATATCGTTCCGCAACCACCGTATTCGCCTGATTTGGCTCCGTGCGACTTCTGGCTATTCGGCAAACTCAAAAGGCTAATGCGATTGAGGAGTTAAAAACCGAATCGAAGAAGGTCTTGAAGCTTATACCGGAAAAAGACTATTCCGACTGTTTCGAGGACTGGAAAAATCGTTGGAAAAAGTGCGTTTTATCGGACGGGGATTATTTTGAAGGGGGTGAAATTGATTTGGAAGAATAAATAAATAATTTATATTTTATAAATAAATTAACCTTACTTTTTGTTCACAGTGGTATTCTCTCTTATTTACGTATGTACTATTCTCCCGGATCCTATTTATTTTAATTTCAAATATGTACACATTAAATTCTTTATATCACTATTTATGTATATTCTTAAACATCTATGGTATTTATGTATATCTCATTCTATTCACATTTGTAAGTAATATCAAATTGGCTTGTCCTAGTTCCTCATCCGAGGACTATTGGAACTAATCAATCTAATCTAACACTGGAGCAAATACTTTCGGTTTATTAAATATTAATGTAACAAAGAATGATCGGACCGAATATCGATTCAAATTAGTTCATGAATTTATTTGATTTAAAGGACATAAGAAATAAATGAATGACGTACGTCTTGCGTATTGCAACATTACTAGGTCAGTGTGTCTGGGGCAGGGCAGGTTCCTCTTTAAATACGATTACATTCACGTTTTTACAAGACGGAAGGGATAAAAAAAATTAATTAACCTTGTCAACTAATACGAATTTGGGTTTGAGGTTTCCCCCACTGTTTCTCGTTTGTTGGCCGCACAGTGTTTGACATCGACGCTTGGAAGTTAATTGGCCTTAGATGTTGTCGGGCGCAAAGCAAAATAAATAAATTAAGATGAAACGTTGGCGTGTAAAGTAAGATGACGCCTGAGCTAACTTCAGTCAATATTAACACAAAAGTCTCCGCATTTCGTTTATTTAAAGTTTAGCTAGGGTCTACGGATAGAGTTTGAAGTTCGTAATGTTTATAATGAACTTCCTAACCTTTTAATTGAAACCGGATCCTTTCCACACTTTGCGAGAAGACGTTACATAATTTCGATCATACGAGAATTTCGGAACAAGGTAGCGAATATTATTTGTAGGCTTTTTGCTCTCATGGAGAGGAAGCACACAAGTTTCTTTGTCCCCAAGTTAAGTGGCTCTACATCACTCCACCGAAGTTAGCTGCATAAGTATCTCGAGGCGGGCCTCTAAAACAAGCCATTAAGAACACTGTAATGCCCCAATCTCACAATTGAAGATAACATGTACATACAAATATATTAGCAAAGTCTAAATGGCAAAGCTTCGTGCTCGCAACTTTTGCTTTAATGTTTGTTTCCATATAAAAAAATCCAGTTCCCTATATCGCCAATTAAATGCGAGTTATCACCAAATAATGAAAAATTCAAGTATCGAGGATATTCAATTTTGTTATTAAACACATAAACATTAGATTGAACAAAATTCGATATCCTACAGTCAACCGTCCCCAAAAACCTCAAGCCAAATGCTTTCTCGTACTCCCTTATTACACATTTCTACATCACAAATTTATCCAAATTTTCAAAGAATATCAAATATCCATCATTTACAGACCTACTTACACTCTTCCCCACTTGATTAATAACCACAAGGACCCACCTGACACCTACAGAAAACATTGTGTTGTTTACAAAATGTCTTGCAATTCCTGCTACATAGGGCAAACAAAACGTTCCCTTAATACACATATCAAAGAACATATATCTAATATCAAACTTCCTATTGATAAAGAATCTGTAGTCTCCAAACATATCATCAATTTGAAACCTGTTTTTGTTAAAAAAAAACACACGGAAAAATGCTACGATATTAGACACTGCAACCAGGTACAATTCCAGACTCATTTCAGAGATGCATCACATTAAATCAAACAGCTATTAATGTACAAACAGACACTATGAAACTCAATAATTTCTATGATGAATGAATAAGAAAGGAAGCCAATTCAGACAAAAAGGGTAATATAAATACCACACAACGTTTCTGGGATCCTTGTCCCTTTCGTCAGGTGCTAAGAAGAGCCTAGAGAGACACAACTGCACTCGCTTTTGAGTGGTGTCAACTGCCAAGTGCAGTTGTGTCTCTCTAGGCTCTTCTTAGCACCCGACGGAAGGCAAAAGGATCCCAGAAACGTTGTGTGGTATTTATATTACCCTTTTTGTCTGAATTGGCTTCCTTTCTTATTCATTATTGTCAATCAGACGTAAATTTTTTAATTTTAATTTCTATGATCCCTTATTATTACATTAAACCATCTGCTTTCTCGTTGTCGTTTCTCCCTTATTGTTACGCTAAACCTTCGGCTCTACCATTGTCGCTGCGTTTTCGCCGCTCTTGACTTTTGTCAACTGACGAGTGCAGTTGTCTCGCCCTAGGCTCTTCTTTTAACCGAAGAAAGGGAAAAGAATCCCAGAAACGTCGTCTGGTTAACACTTATTTTGTCTGAATTGGCTATCTTTCTTATGAATTATTTTCAAACAGACGTAAATTTGTTCATTTTATCGAGGGTATTATATAGGATTTTTTTAATTATAAAACATTAGTATTAATATTAAAACAGTAACAAACTAGATTACTATAAAATTCTGTCATCTGAAATTAATCATATCTAACATACTGGTCGTTTGAGTATCTCTTAGCTTTACCTAACAGCTTCAAACAAAAACATTAAACGCGTGAATTAATTCGTTTCAGGATTTTTAGTAATTTCCACCCCCCCCCCCCAAACACACGCCATAAAAATTTCCAGGAATTGTTAAAAAATTTGTGTTATAAACTGAAAAAATACCAACTGGCATAGATAATTTTCGTGTATTGGTTCTTCTCGTAGGATGGGCAGAGACGGAGAGAGTAAAAAAGTCTGGAATTGACCAAAAAAGAAGATGATAAACGGGGCGAGGAAGATCGTGAGGGGAAGGATCGTACAATGCCAAAGAAGGAGAAGGATTGTCCATCGTTTGGAACAGTAAAAAAAATACTCCTGTTCGTCGACACGGACACGGAAAATGCCGCGATATCATTCACTATGATAAACTGCAGCTGGAAGAGTCACCCTGAGGCTTTAACAACGTTTTTATAATTTAATATTTGCGACTAGTTACCGTATATAAATAGGTATAGTAAAAACTAAGGCGGAAATGAATGTTATTCGACTTCTTCCAGCAAAACTGTACACTTTGAGTCAAAATTGAAGAAACTGAAACTGCGAAACATTTTCAGTAAAGGCCTCGTGACAACATTATTAAATATGATTCTAATTACAAGTAGTTGTGGAGGATTATGTAACACGACGTCACGGACACCTGCAAGCCAAACCCTATAAATCTTTAAATTCAAGGGTTTATATAACACCCTCCACTACCCCACCAATTTTCTAATAAGTGTTCGGGTAGAAGAAATTTCAGCCTTTGTTTGCACTGAAAGCAGACGTCCTTTCAATTAGGTCACGTCAGCGAATCCTTGTGCCCTACGTAAACATAAAACTCCCTGATAAGTATGTAATTAAAATGTGTTAATCAGGAAAAAATACACTTATATTCATCCACTGCAAATAATTCTATAAAGTGTAAATATTCATATATGAATAATATTATCTTTGTCCTTAGTGACATATTGCATGGTCATCATGAATTGACGATTCTAAAAAACCAAATTTTTTGCAGTCTTTGTTCGTTGTAGTAGGTAATGTCCAATGCTCACTCGTCGTCAGAAGAAATGAGCAACTCTTCCTGAATGCAACACGCAATGCAGATTTGGCCTGCTTGTGCGTCACACAGAGTTTACCTTTTATAATTTTATCACTCCAACTTTCCAGCTTACATAAAGTTGCAGATTATGAAAGAAATTCGCAAATAGTCAGGATATCCTGAACAGACTAATTAAGTTTACGTCTAACGTAGCAGGTTTATGAATTGAAACTAGATTTCATATTCACAAATATATTTCAAACTATTTAATTGACAA
The DNA here is from genome assembly GCA_037074705.1 of Zhengitettix transpicula. Taxonomy (NCBI): domain Eukaryota; kingdom Metazoa; phylum Arthropoda; class Insecta; order Orthoptera; family Tetrigidae; genus Zhengitettix; species Zhengitettix transpicula. Next base: position 24,461,940 of record CM073595.1, on the reverse strand, counting down.
CGCATTTAAATACAATTATACCGTGATTGACGAGTAGTTTTCGTGTGTTTTATAATCAAATACACCTTAACGAAACACAAATATATATTTCAAACTATTTAATTGATAACGCGTTTATATATAATTATTCCGTGATTGACGATATTTCATATAAGAATTCAAAATTATATTTTTTTATAAATAAGAAAAATAAAACTCCTTGTCTTACAATAGAAGCCTTTTTTTGTTTTTACATAAAGAACTAATAACACTTTAATATTTTTTGAGAAGGTAATTCATAGACAAGTGTTAGTGAAAATTTAAGAGCATGACGTTTCATCTGACATCGCAGAAATTATCAGATAAATTTAAATTTACACACAAATGTACCCGACATAAGCATTGAGGGGGTTACAAAAAAAAACTCAAGTTGATAAAATGGATAATAAGAAAAATAGCCAAATACAGACAAAAGAAGTGATAATATACACCACAACGTTTCTGGAAACCTTGTTCCTTTCATCAGACGTTAAGAAAACTAAAAAAACTCAAGAACCAAGAGCGACACAACTGCATAATTCAGTTGACAATACTCAAAACGTTTTTTGTCTGTATTTTGCTATTTTTCTTATTAATTTTAAAAACAGACGTAGATTTTTAATTTTAGTTCAAATGGCGTCACAGATTTTTATCATAGAGTTTGGTGTCATTTTGAATATTGGTAGTATTATTATTTAACTTCATGTCCACAACTTTAGAAATATGCCTTTTTTTTATACCCGTGTTCTAATAAATAAGTATTATTCCAATAAAAGTTATGCTATAATGATAAAATGTGCTTTAAAATATAATTAAAAACTTGCCTGTATTTGGCGTTTCGATATTCTGACAGATATATTATAACAATTAAATATTTTCTGCTGATGCCACAACAAACTTGCCTTTTATATACTACAATGATTTTTCGTCTTCTTGTAATATTTCCGTGGTGATAATTGAACAGCCTCAAATCTAACAGCTATATGACAAGAATATGCTTATTTTGAATTAAACTGTCAAGTTATCGACTCATAAATCGTTGTTTCGTTAAATGCTATATTATTTTATCATGTAAATTAAGTATTTTCAGTGTAGATATATTCTGTATATCTTTAAATAAGAACAAGGGAGTTAAGTGAATATTTTAGCTGTAAAATTGTTTCGAACGTGTATCATTCGTTAAAAGCCTTGTGATACGAGGAGCCATTTGTCATCATAGCGAATCATAGTCGAGAAACATAAGGGGGTAACTTCTTCGTTTGACGCGTTACATTTTTCATTTTTTTTCTGACAACGACTGTACAACCTTTTTGACGTGAGGTAAAATCAGTAACAAACCCATAAATGAAACAGAGGCTAATATAATAGACACTGGAATGTTAATTGTAAGCTCACTAAATTGTATCTCTGCGTTGATTGGTATGTCTTGCTTGAATGGAAATTTCTGTGTGCGCAGCAAGCATTACCATCAATGCTGTTTAACGTTGACGTAAACTGTTACGAGGCTAAAACTGACACCAGATCCAAGCTAACAGAAAATCGAGTCTAGGGATTCAGCAGCAGTCCCGGAAAACCACAATAAATGTTCTCAGGTGTGAAAATGTTACCCTAAGGAAAAATATTTAATTACTACTATAAATCAATAAACCCTTATTTTAATACAGACATAGATAAAAAAATATTATTTCAATGTAAAAATTGCAAATAATAGGATGTGATATTTAACCATGTCAAAAATGTTGGCCTAAGGAAATATTTTAATGAAATTATCTGGTATGTAAAATATGATTAAATCTCTGTAATATAATATATTAATATATAATATATACATAATTTAAATCCAATGATCTACTTAATAATTTTATTTATTTTACAGATGAATATGATTAGAATAACCGAAAGCTCCTGACGATCTTTTTTAAAGTCATGACATTTTAATGTAATTTACAATTAAATAATTTTTTTATATGTTACTGTATTAAAATAAGTGTTTAATTATTTATAATATTAATAATATATACATAGTCGTTTTTATTAAACAAATATTTAATTACTTGTAATTTTTCACAAATATATACGAGATTGGAAGGTTTTCTTTAAAAACCTGTGTCAAGTGAATAAAGTGAAAGAAGGCTGGAAATCATACATATTATTTCTCTTTTTTAAAAAAACAAAACTGTGGCATCTATGAACAGATTAATCGTCAGTGTTACTGTCCCGGCTATTTCCTTTCTCCATAATTGTCCCAGCATAATATTAAAATTGGTTTCAAAGTAAGAAATGAAAAACTTACGTCTAATTGAAAATTAATAATAAGAAAGGAATACAGAGAAAAGAGGTGATAATATAAATACCACACACAATTTTTGGAATCTTTGTCCATTAATCAGGTGCAGTCGCTCTAGGCTCTCCTTACCACCTGAAGAAAGGGACAAGGATTGCAGAAACGTTGTCTGGTGTTTATATTATCACGTATTTTGTCTGTATTTTGCTATCTTTCTTATTATTAAAAGTAAGACACCTCAGATAAATTCGACGTACATTACACATTGGTTATATTATGCGCTTTCACACTGACTGTCTCAACTTATGACTTAATGGGTATAGGCAGTGTCAATTTTCATCTCAACGACACTGAAAACTACGAATTCGACAGTAATATCGGCAATTTTGGACCATTTGCCCCCGCGCCACCGCAACCAACTTAACAGTATAAATGGCACAACGGTACTGAACACCGATTCGACACCAATCCCTGCCATCTTGAGCATTTTATAATTTACCTCTTCTTACGTCCACCCCATTTTGAAAGGTTTGTACTAACGGCAGCCTGGAAAGTCCTTGATCTCCTCAAGAGGCAATTAAACTCGGATTCGACACTAATGTGGGCCATTTTGGAACTTTCTTCGCCCCCCCCCCCGCAATCACCCCTCCCCCTATACCTCGATGCCGTTATGTGCTCAACTTCTATTTAACCGGCATGGTAATGACAGAATTAATTTCAGTGCCCTATAAAATAAATTTGGCTCAAATCTCTGTCGGTTTTGCCTTATTAATATTCCACCCCTCTCTTACCGTCAGTATTATAATTAGTCTTAAAACTATAACCAAAGTGACACTATTTATTTCTGATTAATTTTCAATGTCACCTGATTACTGCACGCCTGTAAGTGATGACTTCCATGTTTGGTCGAAATTGCTCCATGCATTTAAGACTTCTGAACATACATATACAACTATTTATATATATATATATATATATATATATATATATATTGTAATGCATATCATATAATGCATTGGATTGAAGGCAGCGCACATGTTAAGAGAATGCGAGGGAAAAGGGACCGCGGGTCTTGTCACGAGGTGACAAGACGGAGCGGTAAAACATTTGTTTGGGATGAGTGCTGGTGAGCGGCAGAGAGGAAGCCGTAATTTGTAGACAGAGTGTGACGATGCAACAATTAGGTCTAAAGAGGGATTGCGGGTCCAGTAGCCTATTGATTTAGGAAACGGCGTGAAGAATTCGTAGGGCAGAACGTGGGCGAGGAGATGTTCCCAAAGGGGCTATGTTAGAGCAGGCTTTTGTCTCTGACGAATGACCTGACAAGTGCTTGGGACTTGCAAGAAAATATTTTGTGCGAGTCGGACAAAAGAGAGCAGCTGACAAGTCCTGAGTAATTGCGGGGGCGAAGCACAGCAGCTGCGAGCGTGTATAATGGCGCAATTGCTTGGGATGATGAGGGTCCAGGCACTTGTTGACCTAGGATTTGGAGAAATTAGTATCGCGCACTTGTGAGCGGAGAGGTCCAAAGACAAATTGGACCTGTCACGATTGTCGGGGTTTGGAAGGCGGAAGGACTCCAGTGGCCGGAACGTAAATTAGAGTAATGGGATTCTGTCACCGCGCCGTTGCGACGTAATTTTGCAGCAAGTGAAAAACAAGGAGGCTAGGGGTATATATAGGGGAAGTCACCTATTGTACGGACAGTTGGCAGTTAGCACGGGAGAAAGACGGAGGACGCAGCGAAGAGTTGGACAGTAGAGAGTTGGCAGTTAGCACGGGAGAAAGACGGAGGACGCAGCGAAGCGTTGGACAGTTAGACAGTTAGATAGAGACAATTAGCGTGGGAGAGGAGATAGAGACAGTCAGCAAAACTAAAACAGCTATGAACATTTTTAACATACAGAAGCTCTATCTGTATGAGTACGAGAATTTGACCTGCATGCAGCAAACGACGTCAAGGAGTGGCACAACGAACACCTGGAATATTTCACTGGATATGGAGAACCAGATATCGGCGAACCAGTGATATTGTGTTAGAGTCAGTGAGTGAATGTCAAGGCTATAAAGTGTGTGTCTAAAGAACGAGTCGAAGTAGACCTGAGAAACCGTAAGTTGGAACGTACAATATTAACAGATGTAAACGTTATTAAAGGATAACAGTCAGATCTCGTTCTCTTCTTTTGATAATAAAGTTAGAAGCAAGCTATAGTTAAGTTTATTAATAAATTTAGTAGGTACTTTTGTTTCATTTAAAAACATAAATGTTGGGTCTTTTTAATAGTTTGATTCTGTCCGTTGTCAAACCCAGTAGAGACCCATGAGAGCAAGAGTTTCTTATTATAATGTTAAAATAGTAAATTCATTTGTAATTTCTTCTTGTGTTAATAAATTTGTTTGTTAAAATCAAAGCTTATATATTTTTTTATTTTATGACCCTGAGTGGTTATTACAATATATATATATATATATATATATATATATATATATATATATATGTCACAATTCACACATGCAAACAAATTTTTCCGAGCGGCAATCGTTTTCACTCCTCCCAACAGTTAAAAAAGATTTTTAAGTTGGAAATTAAATTTTAGAGAACCTTACTCCTGCTCGCCATCAGAAATAGCTTCGTTATGCAGACCGTTGCTGCAGATGTGACAGCTGAATGGGAGATCCTTTTTTATTTTAATTTCGCTAAAAAAATATTTGTGACAAGCGAGCATGTCGGCCAATCTGTGCTGCCGTCAATGTAGTAAAAGCATAATTGATGGAATATTGGCTGTCCCCGGCAGATTGAGGTTTTGCACTGCTTGCACGCGTAATTACGCAGACTAAATGAGGTTCTAACTTTTCTTATCAAGGAGTATATTTACTCAGTAGTCGCTCTGATTACTTTCTTATATTGATTCTGGATGACTTGCAACTGTAAAACGAACCAACTGCTATCCCTTCTTCGTAATATTGGCCTGTGAACTGCAAATCGCGTCCCTTCTGAGAGAATTTTCCCCTGAGCTACGTTTGTCATACATTCTTCACATCATGAATGTTCCAATATTTTAGTTTTATAAATGTCACGAACAATGTAGCAAATTATATCGTAAAATTGGCTTCAGGATTGCGGTAAATACATGTATTGGCATTCCATGGGCCCCAATGTACTACACGTAGAAATCTATTTTAATAATTAAATTTATCTGTCAGATTGTGTTCATTAAATAATTTCATATTTAATTCCAACATTAAATATAATTTGTTAAAAAATGATTAAAATATGTTGCTACCATTAATTCCGTTTAATGAGTTCTGTTCCTCGGCCTCGTGGTAGGTAATGACGAAAAGTGACAATACAAAAAGGACATGAAACAATAATGGTTGATTCGTGATAAGTATATGCAGTAAATCGTGAAAACAATAAAATGTTTAAGTATACGCAGTCTCTGCTGCGTGGCCCACAATCCCCTGATAGGAAAAATCTAATAAATTTCAATAAAAAATGTAAGGGCAATAATTATTTTATATTACATGTTTTATATTTATTTTAAAACATTTTTTACAGGTCGTAGATTGTGTGTGTCTTCTGTGTAGTCACAGTTTCATATCCATATTGCTCTTATTTTACAGAGATGCTTATTGTACGAACAAAGTTCCAGATTCGAAGTAATTTATACACAAACACTATTCAGTAATTGAAATTAAATATTACAGTTATAAATATTGCTGTTTATAATAAAACATGTAACGAAAGTTACAGGAAGATAAATTTATTTTTTACGGTTTATTAAGGGTTAATTTCAGTGAATTACTGAGTTATCCAGAAAGTTAAATGTTACAAGTCGATTTAAAATAATAAGACGATTTGTCGTAACATTTATAACAACAACTGCCTAGAATTGTTTATGAAATTTCCATCTGGAGTTTGTCTGATCACTTTGGGATCATTTAAACCAACTTGATGAATAAGCACTTTTTTTTAGAGTAACAGGTTACATGAAGGTAATTCTCAAGGTGGCAACTCCCCTTTAATCACATAGGAAGAGATTTGAAAGGGGGGGATGCGGACGGGTAGAGGGTTAACTAGGGCCTCCGGGCTATGGTTTAAGGATCCTACCCGGCATTCGCCTAAAAGTGATGCAGGACAAACCGTAGAAAACCTGAATCACGTAGGTCGAGAATTGGGTACTTGTCCCAGCCCTTCCAATGGCGGGCGAGTCGTTTGCTGTGGGGGACGTAGGATTTCGTTCTGCGTGCCCAGTTTAGGAGGCAGCGGGCCGACTGTTCCAATGAGAACAGCCGACAAGCCGACGAGGTCTGCGATCCCTGAACATACACATCTCAAAACAGGTCGACGTGCCTCGGCTTGTGGGAACCTTAGTTCAAAAACGGAGAGAGGAGAAGACATCCCCAATGGTAGCCCTCCCATCTCTCCAGAAAGGCTCTCGACAGGCCATGGTGACTGCACAACAACGTTCTGCAATAAAAGGACCATACATCGCTACTGATTGCGAGTAGACGGTCTCGGGTGTTCCATTTGAGAAAGGAGACGAATTCTGGGTTGGATAAACAAAGTGAGAATTATGACGAATTATTGCGTCTTAAAATTTCAGTACGTCACGACAGGGACTACGCAAATGTTTTCTGTGTTTGAAACGCTAACAGAAACGGACCTACTTAGATCAGATCAGAATCTACATTCAAATAAAGAATAATCCTAAGTTCGTTACATTTTGCGATCAGTAAACTAAAAAATACATACAAGTTTATTTGGATGATTTTATGGTTAAAAATTTATAGAAATATCGTATGGAAATACCTTAAGAAATAATTTCTTCTCAAAACTACGGAACATTAAAAAAATAATCTCTCTGAATTTATCCCGCCATTGTCATTAAATTTCAATGATGGACAGAGATTTTGAAATACCTAATATCACGTATATAGTCACAAAATTTAGTTATCCATTGTGTCGGCCTACCGTTTCATTTCACAATTAGCACTTTGCAAATACTTTTATTCCTGTAATCTTTGAGGTGAAGTATAATACGGCTGACTGCATTAATGAGGTCGTGGATGCTTGCTTTCAGGCGGAATCAGGAGTGCTCTAAAAGAGGTCAATTAAAGTACTCTGCCCTCGGCGCTCTCAGTCCCCGGTCGTCCTTTACAGACACAATTGATTCTCTGTGCTTTTGCATTTTAGCCGACGGAATTTTTAATAATTCGTTAGCTCGAATTTTCTGCCTGTTTCAAGATATCCTTCGTTCAGGATGAACATTTTTCGCGCGCAAGGTTGTCTGAATGTGGAGAAGATTCAAAAGAATTATGGTAGGAGTTGAGAGATTCAGAATTTAGACGAAGTGATAGGTAGAAAGAGTGATGATTAAATGAAGTGATAACATCACTATATTACAGTCGATTGATAACGCAAAGAAAAACCGTGTTGGTCTTCAGAGTTGTGAAAGCTGAGATAGACATGTGTTTGTGACTGTGATGACATATTCGAGTCGTGCAGGAAGTACATTTTGTCAGAGTAATTCGATAATTAGTCATTCAGAAGGAATAATCTGAGTGATCAATATTGATATGATTGTTATATAATCGGCGTAACGAAAATGTAATATCTAGGTGAGCGAATGACTCCAAAGTGCCATTCAGAGTAAAACACCTCTCTGTAGCGCTCCGCTCTTTGAGCGACATCCCCTCGACCTCCGTGCGCCAGCTCACAGCTCGCTCAAGAGCGGAAGGTTCGGACCCCTATCGAGTCTAGTGTTGATTTTTGTCAACGCTAGGTATTAGCGGAGCGTCTATAGTATACCGCAGTGGATATCTTATATTATATATGTGTATAAACACACACTTTCAAATTTAGTACCAACAAAACCCTCTGTTTCCCAACTATAAGCCCTATTGAAAAAGATTTTATTGTATAAATTTAAAATCTGACCTTGATGTATTTTATTTTACAATAAAATAAAAGTAATTACTTAAATTGACTAAATAACAAGTTTTATTTATCGATCAATTGTTTATTCTGTTTTAAAATCCATTAAAATAAACACTGATGTAGTAAATGGCCATAAAAATAAATTATCTAACCCTCTATTTCTGAATTAGAAGCATTCTCTCTATTCTTGAATAGAAATTTTTAAACACTTGATCAATTTACATCCGTTCTTCGTTAACTCCTAAAATTTAGACCATGTAAGTATTGTAATTTAGTAAATTATAGACGAGCCTGTATCCGGTCTAATGCATGTAGGTATTTCTCACCAGGTATGGAGACAAGAGTGGTAGAGCTTCAGGTCAATAAGTCCATGTACCGGCTTCGATTCCTGGTCCATCCTGATACTTTAATTCAAATAATTTCCTGGACTCTAAGGCTTTAACTTGTTCTATCAATTCTTGAATAGTTTTTCTTATTTAAATATAAACTTTTAGGTAGCTCCTTTTAGTCCCTGCTTCAGCGTACACTCGGTGTATCGATACGTATACTTAATTATTTTTTTAAAACAGTTTTTACTTTCTTATTTTTATGGGTAGCGTCACTAATTGTTGATATGAATCTGTCAGTATAACCTACACGAACTTTGTCATATCCGCTTTCGCTGCTTCTTTATCATCATCCTCGTTATTATATCTAAGCAACTACTCAAAATCTTGGTAGCGAAGAATTTATAATTAGTTTCAAAATTGTTACGGTTCTGTGGTTTTAAATCTCAAATCCGAACTAATTCGAGATACGATCATCTATCCGGCTATTACAACAATCTCTAAGCAAAATAAAAATGTTTCAGCCGTATAAATATTGGAATAGTTAGCGTTCGAATGTTCCCGTTAAGTCCCTCCAGTCTCATGCAGGCAATTTCAACTTCATTCAAGTTGGCTGCTTTCTTGTTTACTTTAGAGAAAATTTCTCTAATTGCATAATAAGGGTTCATTTCCTCATACGCGCTAATTGCTGTACTTGTACACACGATGTGTTAATGCCGGGCGAAGAATTTAGTGTGAGAATGCTGCATGAAGAGCTCTTAGCTTCCTGCGCGTCACAGATTAATTCAACGTCATTTCGACATAATTTTGTTCGGGGTGAGGTGCTTGCCCATTCGGATTATATACAGTACCTTATATACAGTACATTAATATTATTCTCACCAATACTTCTACAATTTCACCTTCGTATTTTCCACGAATATTTTATTTAAATTATTTGTTTTATTTTTAACATTAATATTATATATACTGTATCGGCAATTAATGTTACAGTAAAATTTATGATGCTTTATTATTATGTTGTATTATACAAAATTTGCATTTCCATTGTTTTCTTAAATTGCAATAATACTCGTAACAGCTGTGCCGCAACGTGTGGGAAAACCGCCCGTTAGAAATGTTGCCAACTTAAGAATGTTCTGTAACACTAAAAGTTAAATTTTACATATTAACGTTTTGTAAAACTTTTATTCTCAATTTATTTGTTATCAGGGACGAAACGTCATTTTTATATTTATTATTATGTTTTTAAATAGAATAATTAAAATGTTTTCTGACTAATAGGTTGTTATTTTTATTTTTTTGTAATTACCAGTAATTAACAAATCAAATTTCGAGATGTTAAGACGAGTTTTAACAAAGTCAAAATATTTTACCACATAAGGTTCTTTCTTTCTCATTCATTTCTTCATAATTACTACTCAATACCTTGCTGACATGAATTTCTCGTTAGTTTTCTGTCTATCGTCCTCTCATATTTGGACGGGATAAAGAGATGAGAGTATTGTCGTGAGAAGTGTGATGGCTTACAAAGAGACTACGTAGAAAAATAACAATAAATTTGAAGGAAGGATGTGAGGACGTTAACTATTCAGACCATTTTCGTACAGTAGTGATCAACTTGAAGGATGAATATATTTTACAAATTGTATTTTTAAATATTATCGTTTTGGAAAACTTTTATTCTCGATTTATTTGTTATCAGAGACGAAACGTGATTTTATATTTATTATTATGTTTTAAATTGAATAATTAAAATTTTTTGTGACTAATAGGTTGCTATTTTTATCTTTTTGTAATTACCAGTAATTAATAATTCAAATTTCAATATGTTAAGATGAGTTTTAACAAAATCAAAATATTTTACAATATAAGGTTCATTCTTTCTCATTCATTTCTTTATAATCACTTCTCTATACCTTGCTGTCTTGCATCCATGCATTTCTCGATAGTATTCTGTCGTTGTAAATTTCTATTGTTTTGTCATATTTGGACGGGATAAAGAGATGCGAGCATCGTTGTGAGAAGTGTGAAGGAGACTATGTAGAAAAATAAAAATAAATTTGAAGAAAGAATGTTAGGACAAAATTTTCAGACCATCCTCGTATAGCAGTGATAAACTTTTAGGATGAATTACCAACTATGTCCCTGTATAGCTCCACAGAGCTAGTTTTAAACCACGTGGGGTGTAGGAGGAGAGATTTTGAGAGCCAATGGGGGTCTGCATTCGGTCGCGCTGGACGTGAATCGTGATGGGGAAACCCTGACTGACTCTGAAGGAGATGACATCAAGATGCTGATGACCGCCATTTTACACTAAATAGGATTTCCTGATGGAAAATAATTCTGTCGAAGACGTTTCCCTAATGCATGAAGCGAGCTAGAGTTTCACCAGCAAGCGGACGGCAGCTAAGTGAGGTCAAAGATCATTGTTAATCAGTGATCAAGCAGCAAGACGAACCTTACTGCTGATTTTCAAGAATCTTTCGTGAACAGACAGGCGTTCCTGATTCCTGCTTCTAGCTGTTCCACAGCCAGAAGATGCAACGCAGTAAACACCACAGCAATGGCCATGAGATGCGACAAAACTACCCTTAATCCTTGGCACTCAGAGCGCATGCGTAGTAAAAATTAAATTCATCAATTTGCGTGAATATAATGGGATAAAATCCATTATTTCTATTGGGCGTGGTGATGCAGTCAGCCCTAAGATTTCTATTTATACGGTGACGGTAATAATTATTGCGCTTAACTTCGGTTGTCAGACAATAAGATTATATAGTAATATATATTTAATATCAAATATTTAAAAATTTAAAATCTATCTTGTCTAAAACCAAATAATCACACACATATACCATATAGTATATTAATATCTGTTAAAAATTAAGCTTAAAAACACCATTTTCGGTCAGTTATTTGTGCTAAGCATACTTTATATTAAATGTTTTATAGACTCCATTCCTCCCAATTTTGTTACAACATTCTTATAGCGTACATCCTGTTACAAAACCGCCGACTCATTTGACAAATATTTTATTTTAATTTCACCTAAAAGCAGGAATTTCGGTCTGAAACATCATACTTGAAATCCAACAGCGCGTTTATGTTGACGGTTTTCACAAATTTATTACCGATGAATATTTGATACGACAGCTCCTGAACTCGCCAGGTAAAGTTCCCCCTCCCCCCGTTCCCCTCCGAGCTAATTAATGCAAAACTTTGGAAACTTCATATTTTACGCAATTTCTTGAGTTCAACATTGCCGTAAAATTATCAGTATTTTTAGGAACGTAACATAAATATTCGTTCAAATACGAATTATTTATTTGGCAATTAAGGGCAAATCTATATACAAACAGGATTAAACAAGTCAAAACCCATTTATTCTGGATAAATAACAGAAGCTGTATTTATTATAAAGAAGAATATAAATGAGAAAATAGAGGGTTTTGGAATTACTCAAAATAACGCTATTATTTTTTAAACTATAGCAATGATAATATAATCTGCAGGAAGTGCGAGTACATTGATATACGCCGACGGTTTGTTGTGGGAAGATTTTCCAGGGAGATTTGGAATTGACCTTAACGATCAGCTGTGTTGCCGTACCACGTAAAAAAATTGTCACGCGAGAGTTGACCCTACGCAAACAATTCCAGGAAGGCAAGGTGAGCCAGGCGAGGGAAATACAACACCTGCTAATAAACGATATACCAAAATACTCGTCTGAAAGAAAAGGAACCTCCCTCCCCCCGAAAAAATACTCTCACAGCCAATAAATATTCAACAATTGGTAATGGATAGATGGAACGCACTAAAAGGAATGCTTGCATTAGTCTGATTCTGTTGGCCGTCTTTTCCTGTTTCAGTCCTGCTTCTCGGTTACTTATGTACGTGGTCCCAGAAGTACCTAACCTAACAATGAAAAAGAAATGATATAAATATCATTATTTCTCAACGTAGTCTCCTTTTAGCTGGATACACTTTTCCCAGTGATGTTCAATAGCTTCCATACCCTGTCAAAACTAAAACCCATCGAACTCCTCACATATTGGGAAATCTTATAGCACCAAGCCATTTTTACGTCTTTGGAAAGATAAAATAAACCATCTAAATCTGATAAATATGGTGCATGAGGAAGCAATATTCGAACTCATTGATTGTGTCCATCGCGATAATGGATGTATGAACTAGTGCGTAGTCGTGATGAAGCAACACACTGTTTTTCGCCTAATGCGGCCATTTTTTCTTGATTTCATCACTCAAACGTCGCAATAAGTTCGCATAATATTCGCCAGTTTTTTCCTTTTTGAAGATATTCCATGAAAATCTGACGCCATGACCTTGCCAACAGATGAAACTGTCATCGCCTTCTTTGTAGCCGATTCACCCCTTTAAGTCTCCTATTTTGAATGTTTCACCTTCTCATGTTTGAAGAGATAGACTCACGTTTCATCCGAGATTATACAAACCGTCGCAAAAACTCGGCTGTATTACTGTAAAACATCGCCAAAACTCTACCTAAACCTCCTCACGCACTCTTTTTGTTCTATTGTAAGTGCACGCGGCGCCCATCTTGCACACAACTTCCTCAACTCCCTATTTTCATTCAATATGCCATTTACAGGACTTTTTGAAAAGTTCACCTCGTCTGCTAGCTTAGTCAACAGTCATATAATACCATTTTGTGCATTTTCGACACGAATTCTTGCGTGGTAACTTCATTCTGTTGACCACAGCGGTGTTAGTCCTGTTGAACTTTGATATTTGTTGGACTGAGACCTTTCAAATGAAACTATGTATCACATAACGATGACCAATGTTTTCCATGTTAACAAATTCATTATAGATGGCTGTCAAACAGACATAAAACAACGTAGCCTCTTCAAACTTTAGCTTTATAAGGTTCGAACATTAGACCACTTTTGTTTTTCAAACAAAAGCCCATCGTTCATACGTCTGGTCGGGTATTTCTGCGACTACCCTCGTAGTCACATGATCTTTAGTATTCCTGAAAATAATCGTTATGGAATATAGGTTGTAGTGGCTGTAAGAGTCCTTCCGTACGGTAAATTCTATAGCATACATGATTTATTCCTTAAATGAATTACCCATAACATCATAAAAAATCGTTCTGCATATTTTTGACGAAATTAATTACCACCACAGTTTTCCTGTTGGTTCAAATTATTGTTTGTTCGACAATGGTACTTATTAAAACGAATCAAGTGCTAAATATTATATTCATTTAGTGGACGTATTAGTTTCTGACATGAGTAATCAAGGCGACAGCACGAAAAGTTGTACATTTTGAGAATTTGACTGAAGGATTCCATTAAAGCAGTTAATATTTGAGAATTTGACTGAGGCACGAATTGAAACACCACGGACCACAAATGAGGAAGTCATTCTTTGGAAATTATGATTATTTTGAGATTGAACGAGACAGTTAATTTGTAAAATTTATACCGGGAATTCACCTTCAATAATACCTTATTATACATCTAATTTTATTAAAGAATTGTATCTAAATGCCATGACGTATATAATAAGACTAGCTGGGTGACCGGCGTTGACAAAGTTGTCAGAATTAAACTCAGCGACATCCATAACTCCGGATTTGACTCAAATCTAAACTGTTTTTGCGTTATTTTTATGTAACGCCCATCCATCCCATCCCTAAAGGTTCTCCCCTCCCATGCCGAAAGGGGAACGCTATCTTGATCCTCATGACGATCATTGATCCCGAATTAGTTTCTTTCAAGGAAAATATCTGCCGTTTTAACACGTTTGAAAATGTGTAACCCCAACCCCTGAGGGTGGTAGACGTGTCTCATCCCCACAGTGTTCGAAAGGAACCCTTGTATGGAATTTGGTGTATTTGCTCTACGGGTGTAGATTTGTATGCGGAACGTACACACAAACACACACACGTAAGTCTGTTTTTATTTAATAGATAATAACAATAAGGAGTGAATTAAATCACCAAATTGAAAAATCCGTATACAGAGTGGGAACGGAACAAATTATCATATTCAAGGAGCGTGAGGTTGAACGAGTGGACCCATCGAGAGCCGCATGGCTGTAACTAACCATTCAGAAACTATGAGAAATCATAAGAAAGTATCAAGATACCAGAAGTAATTATGTCATTGAGGGACCATGAAGACTGAAAGTCACATATAGAAACGTTGAAGGGAGAATCGGAAATTTTAAACCGCGGGAAGAACCATCGGAATGAAAAATTAAAAATGGTTCAGGCTCCACATTATTCTTTTTAACATGTACGTGAATTTTCGTAGTCACTGACTCACTATGGTTGTCACCACGGAATAAAATCCCAACAAAACATATTCAATCTTCGATGTTTCACATGCCGCTGCACATAATTTTTTTACTGTAACATTCCAGGAATCATTTTGGAATCTATACGGGAAAGAAGAACAATATGAACTAAAAATTTGATCAATTTACTCCCGAAATTCATAAATCATATCAGTATTTTTTTTTTGGACGTGACTGAGAAATCTATACATAATTGATTACCACAAACATTTCAGCTTAGCTAAGAATTAAAAATAAATACCATAATATAATAGACGTTAAATATAATGAAAGCGTAACCAATATTCTACACGCTTAACGAGCATTTTTGTAGTTTCAAGTGTGTAATGCTCATTATATGAAGTCAAAAGTAAGGAGGGAAAAAAATCAAATGGATGATTTATAAAATATTCGGTTCCACTCATTTTTGCTGTAGCACCCTTGGCCGAAGCCGAAGCTTTGACGAGATCATTTGCGCAGATGGGCTCCTTGGGAGATTTAATTGATGTGACCAAGCCTCCGTCTCCACATTTCCCCAGCACCTCGGTCGCATTCCATGGGCTCGCGGTGTTAATGAAAAATTCCGAGGCGTACGGGCATTTCTGCTATTTGCTGCACATCGTACTGTCATCTATAATAAAATGTAGCTCACGAAAGCCATCTGTCACGTACAGCAATAGCCCTGTTCTCGTTAAACTGAATGCTGCCGGTGGAATAAATGCATGGTCCAGCTGGTCACGAGCAACATTTTGGATATGTAACTATAAACAGTACAGTCGGTACTGGTTGTGTTAGAGAAGTGAGAATTCTACGAAACTTTCAAGGTGAAGTGGAAGGAGCTCTGGTACACATCCTCGTTCAACCTCGTCCATAATTTCTCAAACACTTTGATTCTCCTTCAGCTGACCAACGGATGAACGGAAAAATGAAGCAAAGGAGTTTCTATCGAGTACTACCCGGAGGAAAGAATTTTCCTTGGCATTCGAGGTTTGCACGTCTTAAAAAAATAAGTATGTGCGTAGCGTCCTCAAGGAAATATTTAGTTTGTAGCACCAGCCACGAGACAACAAAAGTTAATCTTCTTAGCGACACAAGAATAGAGATAAAAACGCAGGGAATTCGTGGACGTCTAAATTCAACTTCTCCGTTAATCAATAAGACGGAGTTTAATTAACTTTAAGACAACGTATTGAAACGAGTTTAAATGTCACTTTAATTTAAATATGTTGTAAAAATTTTCAGCGTATTTCCTTTTGGTATTTTATACTGAAAAAAGTTGGAATATATATTAAATATTTTTAAGATATTTAATTTGATTTCAATAGTTATTTAAATCTGATATTAATTAATTGTATGGCAGGTGAAATCAATTACAATAATGAATCATCTATATTTTATTAACACACATAAAAATGACACTAAATTCCCGCTCTTATCATCAATTTAAATACCCACGGCTATTTTACAAACAGAAACGAAACAAAAACAGAGACAATTTCTGACAGGGGTGGTGGGCCAAAATACGGTGGTCATATGGCTGTAATGAACCGACTTTGATGGGATTATCTTCGGGTACATTACCACTTGCAGGACTGGCAGGTGGCTCAGGCGACAATCCCTCGTATTTTGTGGGAAATGGCCACCCACCTGGCCTGCAAGAGGATCTCAGAAGTAACTCCCTTATAAAATCACAAAACTAACTAACTTCCGCTTGCTCTGCATGCTCCCTTCACATTTCGCTTTCCCAAATTTCCCCTCAACAGGGTCTTGAATTTTGCTATTTCTATTCAATAAAAATCAGATTTTTACTCTCACAAATCTCAATATCTTAATTAGCCACACACCCAACGCGGCGTAAATAGACAAATTTAGGGCCGTGGCAAGACACGGCCGCCATGGCGCCAATCTGGTGGAGAGTCTTGTCTGAACGCGCTAACATATTGTGACCAAAGATTAACCTAGGCCAGACACTCAGAATATTTGAATCCGCAGAAAGGGATGCCGCCGTGGGGTTTTCGTTTCTCTGAGTACCTGAGAAGCAAGCATTGACCATCGTCAGCTTATGACATTTTCTTTAGCAAAATAAATTAAAATACATAAATAATTAAATAAAAACACCCAATTAAATTATCCTGCATGTGTACGTAAATAATAATTCCGGCAAAGTGGAAAAGATTTTTTTAATTTAAAGTCGGATCAAGTACATATTATTATTAGCGGCTGTATTCTGGTATTAGGTTGTATAGTGCATTTCACATTGTCGAAATTAGCATTATGTATGCTTGCAATTCAAGTCTACGCCGCATATAAAAGTATTGCCAAGCGATTGGAAGAATGACGGAAGAGTCCTCTTGGAAAAGATTATGCCTAGGTAGGAAATACACAGCAGAAATTGTTATTGGATTTGGTATTTTATCAACTTAGATTAGAGTTGCTTGAAGAAAAGTCTCAGCAGACTGATGTATTTCTTGACCAACGATTGAAATTTTAATTAATTAAGCCGTTCATCCAAGAGCCATTCCATCTGTACGTTATCACGCGTAGTGAAGTATTCTAAGGTATGGTCTGCCTGTAAAGTGCGTTTCTGATACAAGTAATGTATATGTTATTTAATTTTAAGAAAAATTTAATCTAATATATTTTGGACAGAATGTCGTTGACATTCCATAATCTTATACGTAGGGGTTTGGCCATTCACATATTAATTTATTGACGACTGTGGATTAATTATAATGTTATTTTTCTGCATCAGTTGAGATAAAATGCAGGTAAATTCTTCTAATAAGTTATATAACGTTACGCTTTGGATTTAATTTTGATAATTTCCTCTTTGTGCTGCTGCTTGACAATAGCTAGGTAATTGGCACAAAGGCTGCTGCATTAGCTCGCTCTCTGTGCTGGATCTTGTGATGTGTTTTGGTTTCTCTGCCGACCATGGTGTTACGCATCAGATCGTAGTTTCCTTTGAAATTCCTTGTGTATTGAGCAGACTATACTTTGCGGGGTAAATATTTTATTAAATATTAGGGAATGGATGAATATGGTCAACTGTAAGCCGAAATCTACCACGTAAACTAAATTATTTTAGAATACCAATGACTGTTATAAGCCAAAATTATTTTAAAAGGGAGAATAATTGTAGTTTATAATAGATTTTTTTTAAAAAACAGGAACTTCTGTGGTGTAAATTGAAATAAAATTTTGCTTGGGATAAAGTATCAGTATGGAAAAATCTCGACCGGACCATGAAACGAACCCCGGATCTCTACCACTGTCCTACCCGTGTCGACTCCAGATCTGATACGACATTCCTCCATTAATTAGACCTGATGCAGGCTCACCTACAAAATTTAACTGAATCAGAATTCTTACATGGCCAAAAGTTTAGGGCGCAGAGAATTTAGAGAAATCTAATTTTTTTAAAGTCAGCAAGTAAAAAATTATTTCAAGTAATCATTGAATATTATCTTCAAAATGGCTGTTGCAACGTTAGGATCTGAATTAGCGGTCTATGAAGTTACTTTCTTTTACTATCGTTGCTCTTATGCATTAATTCTTTACTTGGATGTAACTTACGGTCCGTGTAGCCAATTTCCAATCGCCAACTGAGCTTTAAAAAGCCAATAATGAAGAATTTACAGGTTGCGGGTGGACAGGTGTGAACGATGGTTGGGTGTTTAATAACCCATCTCCCTTTAAAGCTGTGATTGCAGTAAAAACCGTGGTGGAGGCACTCTCGCACAATTCCACTGTGGCGGATGTTGCAATCAAGTGTCGGCTTCTTTCTCCTAATCTCTTCCCGTTCGTTACGCATCCAAATTTCCGACTGTCACAACGCTTTCGTTGACCAGTAATAACAATGCTTAAAGGCTTGACCACATTCGCTACTTAAACACAAAAATATTGAAACGCAGTTGGAGCGTATCCGATAGTCCCGAGCAATAATTAGTTTTCTTTTATGTTTGCAGACCTTCAGTTTCTATATGTCATTAGTGTCTTCTTAGCAATTCGAAACATTATAGAACAAAAGTAAAATTATAAAAAGGAATTTTTTGGGGGTAAAAATCAGGACTTTAAAAAAAAATTGTGAATCTTTAGGGGAAAGAAGGAAGATCCATATTTAGATATCCCTTACTAGTCTCGAGGGTTACCTCATCAGTTACTTCAAAAGCGTAGGCAGACCAAATTGAAGAGTCAAAATTCCTTACGACATTATTTCATAAATCTTCTTTCAGAAGAAAACGTCAAAAAAAAATAACATAGACACTGCACATAAAAAAATCGAAGAAGGGTGATAGGCAGCGCAATAACAAAAATAATTTCTGGACCAAACTCCTTTTTATTTTTAAAAATTCTATAAGTTGAACAATAAGCCCTTTTTCCAACGCAGAACCGATAGGAGAATATTAGAAAACAAATAAAGCAATCAGATTGAAAATTATGGGAAAACGCTCTGTAGTATCGAAAAACCATACAATCCTATGACATATTTTGTGATTGAAAATACTAAATTAATCTATTTGTCATAAATTGAAAGTAAAATGTGTAAAAGCATCACAAAAATTGAGCGCGCCTTCCTAAATGCAACACGCAACACACGATTCACTTTCGTAAAAAATTGCTATCAATTATAAGTTTGATGCTACAGCAGCTCGAGAACATTTACAGGTGTAAATAATGAATAAAACATTCTATGCCTTCTAACCGCGTTAAATAATTATTATTACACGACGTTTCCATTGCGTGATATGCCATCTGCGTCAGGTGAATAGCGGTTACTTGTGTTAAAGTTAGAAATTAAATATTTAAACCAATTGGAAGCTCGAAATGTTTTATTCAAGTATGAAACATTTCGCAGTTACTCAATTATTTATATTATAGACGTACGCGTCATAAACGCCAGTAAAATGCTGAATTCAACGTCCAAATTAATAATGTCAATAACAAAACAAGGATTTGTTTGACTATGTGGTCAATTTATTAGTATAGCCGCACGGTTTACGTCAGTTCAAAGATAATCATTGGTTCAAGTCTAATCGTGAAATTGTTTTCTTGTTGGCTCAGTGGAATACTGTATATTCATGAAAAACTCATTGTTGTTGTTGACCCCGAATGCAACAATAGTATAAAACTTTACTAATAGACGTGATGTCTTATAAAAAAAAATTTAAGTTTAACTTTTAATGACATTTATTGAATTGTATGTGTGACTTTTAATCATATTAAAAAATACGATGAATATAATTGTGTGATGTCGAAAGCTCCGGACCCTTTTATGTTGTTTTATTTAAGTGTGACGAAACTTCAATTGTTTTTTTTTTCCATTTATATGAAACTGGCGTTGGATGTAATTGACGGATAACTACAATTACATATTTCTCAACTTATACAAAGTAATGAAAGGAATTTTTAGTCATCGATGAAGGCGAGGCTGTAGTACTTACGCTAATGGCTCCGGTATATGTGCAAGCAATGGCAGTCGAAGATATACTCCGAAAGACTCTCAAGCGTGCGAATCTAAGCGCGGGAATGCACAACTTGCGTCCATTACACGAGCGAACCAAGTTTGAAGCCACTTCTTTCTAATTGCACAAATTAAACTGATCACTGCTAACATTTCAACTTAAATTAGATGTCTTGTTGGAATGTAAACATTCCATTTGAAATTATAATTAGAGAATAGCTGACGATTATTCATTACTACACAACCGTAATAGTTCTAAATTTATATGATTTAGAATAAATATAATTTATTAATAATAAAAATCATTGTATACAGTCTCCGATTTATATCCAATTTAAAATAAGTGAAAAATTCAGAGTTAAAATTAATCTTTAATTCTGTCAATAAAATTTCATAGATATAGCTTTCGTCAATTTTCATCTGTTTGGAGAGAAGCCTAAAAAATAAAAATATTTTTTAAGATATCATATATCGATTAAAATATATTGACATGATTAATATCAATATATACTCCGATTTATAAAAATATAAAAAAAGTATAATTTAATAGTCAGGGGTTAAAATTATTCCCAGAAATATTTAGAGAAACATTGACCCGGAAAAAATTGTTGTCGAAAATATTGGCCGTTTTAACCTTTTCTGAAAATTTCGACCCCAGCCCCTGGGGATGAATAACAACTTGAATGCCATAATTAAACTCAGCGACATTCATAACCTCGGATTCGACACCAATTTCGGTTGTTTTTGCTTTATTTTTACGTAACGCCTCCATCCTATGCCAAAAGTGGTTGAAATCATACACAAAAATTATTGGGAGAAACATTATCAATCTGATTGGCCCCTGTAAAATATTTATTCGACGCAAATATCGGCCCTTTAACAAGTTTCGAATATTCCCCCTCCACCCGTCGTGGTTAAACGGTAACATGAATGTTATAATTAAACTAAGTGACCTCCATAACCCCGAATTTGACTCTCATCTTATACTTCTTTATTTTAATGTAACGCTCATTCACCCTCATATTTAAGGATGCTCTGCTCCCGAAAGGAGATGAAATTTATACACAAACAACATCGGAAGATACACTATCAATCTCATTCATCCCATAAAATATTTTTTTATTCGACTTGAATATCGGCTCTTTAAATGTCTGAAATATTCCACCCCTGTCCACCCACGCCCCTGAGGGGGTCGTAGACGTGCCTTACCCTCCCCCCGTGTTTGTTTCCGATTGAAAAGGAACACGTGTACGAAATTAGGTCAAATTTTCTCCACGGATGTAGTTTTGTATGCGGAACATACACACGCGTAGTCTATTTTATTTATGAGATAAATATTGTAAACAGTCCAATATTACTAAAATATTTTTTAATTTTGTTGTATGGCAGACGAGTAAGAAAACTTCTTAAAATAAAACAAAATCCTTAAAAATTCGTCAATTCAAAACTTATTTTCATGAAATAAAAGTCGACGAATTTTTAAGGAAATATTTTTTAAATTAATCTTTCGTCCCTGGATAATTTAAGCACTCGGGAAATCATAATTCCGTCCGAAGTACTAACACGTGTAATAAGTTTTATATATTCGTTGTCGAATAAAAGTCAATAGTCCTCGATCTTCGTTTAAAATAATTTATTTAACATACCGAAACTTTTGATCTTACTGGTGTCATAGATATCTATATAATAAAAATACTACAGTATACATAGCAAGCGGAATTGGAATCAATGCATAGTGTGTCACATTTAGGAATACCGTAGCTAATCTATACCCGTCGTAATACTAATGCATATAGGCTACATAAGGGTCATCCACGTTGTGGCCACGTCCCTTTAACAGCCCAAGAAGAGATAGAAAGGTGGGATGCGGATGGGAGAGAATATATCCGAGGGGTAACTGGGTCCGTGGGACTGTAGTTTAAGGATCCCATCTGGCATTGGCCTATTCGTGTTGCAAGGAAAGCTCTAGAGAAACCAGCATCAGATAGGTCGGGCTCTTGGTGCTTGTCCCACGCCTGTCCGATAACAGGAGAACAAACAGGGTTGCTGTAGGAACGCAACTCGATGCCTCGACCAGTTCAGGAGGCAGCTGGCCGACTGGTCCAATGAAACAGAGAACAACTCTTACCGTATGCGCAACGTCTGCGACCTCGTAAGTCAGGCTCGGTCGAAGTATTCCGTGTTGTCCTTCAACGCGTTGATACGAGCTTGTGATAACATTATTACTTTGGATCCTACCATATTTGTGAGCAATATAAGGAGCTTGAAGGCTTTTAATGCGAAAGAAAGGAAAACGGTAATATGTGTTGTGTGTTATTTTGGGGTTCCTTTTATATCTTACAGTATTTATGCACCAGCCAATCAGCTGATAGTTCCTCATAACCTTAAAACTTTCCAAGGAAGAATAATTTGGATATTTTAATTTTATTTTTCAGGTACTCATTTACTACGTTTGCGTGTATAATTTGTATTTTATTTTTATTCTTATTTGTAAGTGCCATCGAGTACAGAATCAGTAAATTCATTCATATAGCTGATAGACGGCTTGCGCTCTGAATGCGTTCAATTACTTTTGATATCATTATGCTCTCGAACGCATCCCCAGAGCCTATGAATGAAATTGGTAGAGGCAGCCAATCCTCATTGAGCCTTTACATACGAAAAGGAATACGTAAGAAAAGAAGAGGCAGTATGTAAGCAAGCAAAAACTCACAAAATAACTGAGAATCATGTTCTTTCTTAACACACGGAGCCTCGTGAACGGAAATCATAGAAAAAGTAAAATGGAAAATATTTTTGTATCTACGCATAGGCCTTTACGTAAAACATGGATTCGATGAAGTCAAACCTCGGTATTGTTAAATTTGTAATTAATTATTTCTAGTGACATCTAATGAATTGTTAAACAATGAAACAATGACAAAGAGTAAAGCTTGGAAAATAACACGTTCTGATAATTTTTTTCTTACAATTATTTACTTTGAACTTTTTTCATCTCGTATTATTCACATAATGATAATATAATAAAAATAGTTTGTTTTATATAATGAAATATTGAAATTAATTCAATTTAATTTCGACGAATACCTGTTTAAAACAAGATCTACGCGGTCCACTCTACAAGTTTTAAAGAGTTTGTAAGGGGAATTTTCGAACACCCTGTATTTTTTACTTCTTCCTCCAATTACATTTTTCCCCCTTCGGCCCCAAATGTTCCCTCCTCCTCCTTCTTCTCGCAACGTGTCGAACCAATCGTAGCCACCAAATTTCCCAGTTAAAGTGTTCTTTGTTCGCGGTCGGTGACTGGTTTTTTCAGATGAAGATTGGGAGTCTCTATTTTAATCTCACTCTCTCTCCAACGGTCACAACCGAAGAACCTGTTCCGACAGCCTGGCGCAAATTTTACCACCTGGTGATCCGATCTGGAATGTCTCTAATCTCGGAAATCCCTTTTGTCATTGCCCCTGCCACAAAACTAAGATGCAACCTAATTTAAGTTTAAAAGAGAAAAAAACAATTATTGCAAAAAAATTCACCTGTTACAGAATCAATGGATCAACAATGGACCTCAAGGATGTGATTCGTATATCAATCGAGAGGTAGCAGGTACTAACGCGTAAGATGTGCAAGATGCAACTGGAAACTTGATTCATCCGATCACGTGATTTTCTTTTTCTAATTCTGGACTGTACAATCGTTATGTTCCTGTTCAAAATGGAGGCGGTTTCCATTGTTAGTTGCAGACAGCAAAATTGTTGGATCTGGCCTTCGGCTTCCATATTCCATTCGTTGGATTGTACGGCTAACAGTTCTTTCAGACATCATTTGAGAGGATCCCTGATTCGGATCATCAGTAATTTTATGCACCTTTTCGCTTTTGCTATCTTGTACCAGATTTGACACTCCGTTCTATCTGGGCATTGGCTAGTCGCTGACGGGCACTTTTCAGGTTGACAGTTCAGTCTTCAAATACTTTAACAACAGCTGGTCATGAACATAAAAAAATTCAGGTTCTTTGCTGATACACCAACATTCATGTTATTTACCCTATCTTCAGATAGACAAATCCCTTCTACTATTGTGGTAAACAACCTTTGACTAAGGTAATTTGACTAAAATGATTATAATCATGATAATTTGGCCAGTCAGAAGGAAAGCCAGTACATCCCGGATCCATTCCCTATATTTACAGAATTATTGGCGAAGCGGGGATTTTCTAAATAAATTGTCGGGTCAGTGTTGCAAATATCAGGACTGCATTTGAAGTTTTGTAACAATCGCAATCAGGTCAAAAGAACGTGGAAATTACGATGGCATTGAAACAGTAATTTGACTTGTGAGGCAGAATTACAATTTTTAGTTCAGTTAAAATAACGGAAAACGATTTTGAGAGTTATCGCCATGTTTACTAATCTAATTCGTTTTCATTAGAAGTATTCCCTGTTGTCCTTCAACGCGTTGATACGAGCTTGCGGTAACATTATTAATTTGAATCCTGCCATATTTGTGAGCAAGTGAAGGCTATTTTCAATTTGTCACCGAACCTATAAATGCTCTATTTGCGTGTCATTATTCACCCGTGGGGGTGTCGAAACGATGTTGCAACTCTTGGTGACTTTTTTTGCACTGCTCATCTGTCAGCAGTGTCACGCACAGCTACAAGCTGTCTTTTCATTTTTCCTATTTTCTACGCAGAGAAATTTGCGTACCACATTCTTAGAGACGTAAGTCGCTGGAATAACAATTCGGCAGCAAAAGGGTAACCGCGTGAAAAATAATTAATATATATACAGTGGATGCGGATACACAGTAATTTAAGTAATTTTCAAGGAAACTGGTTTCACATAATTTTTATTTTCTCTCATGCAAAAATAAAATGTCGTGATGGAATTAGTCACCTGCCCTATCCTTCCAGACCGCGGAAATTATCTGCTCTAAATTTCTATGCCTCTTCAATTATCTATATAATTTTATTATTAATCAATACTACTACAACTAGGGTCAGGTACTGAAATTAGCCATGTAAGATATAAAATATTTACACCTGTACCATAATTACAAATCGTATTTCAATTCATGATTGGTAGAAAAGGTATATGACACACTTCTAGAATATTTTGTGAGTTTCGAAATGAATATTACGATATTATAAGGAACTCTCAAGTAAATATTCTGGAAGTGCACAATTCGTTTTTCTCCTGATATATTTTTTTCTTTCGCGGGTATTTTGAAAAAGTAACGGCAAATTCGCGGGTTGTATTAGTCCGGATTTGAAATTTGTTGACAATGGTGAGGTAACAATATTATTTAGATTATTCGGGTATTCCATTGTCTTGGAGGAGATAAGTGAGCAAGAAAATGTGAAAATAGGCTAAGAAAAGTAAAAAAAAGCAACGAAACAATAAAAACAGAAAGAAAGAGGCAGGTCAAAGAGATTATGAGAAAGATCAGAAAAAATATGTAGCGATATACTCCTAGCGAAGAAACAAAGAAAACAATAAAAACATAAAGAGAGAGCCAGTGTGCAAGAGAACAATATAGGTTATAGATATGACGTGAAAAATCGTCAGGAAGTTCAGAGAAATATGTAGAACTCCAACGTTTCGAACAATACAGAAAAACCTCTGTTCGTCATCAGTCAGAGAACAACTCTCAGACGCGCAACATGAGAGTCTAAACACTCATTATTAAATTCGGCCTGGTCCTAGAGTGACAGCTGTCCCAGTATATAGAGTCCGTTTTTCTTGTTTTCTTCGCTTGGAGTAGATATCTACATCTTTTTAATGATCTCGTAGACGATATTACCCGTCATCTCTTTGACCTGCCACTTTCTTTCTGTTTTTATTGTTTCGTTGCTTTTCTTTTTACTTTTCTTTGCCTTTTTTAATTGTTTCTTGCTCATGTATCTACTCCAAGACAAATGAATACCCGAATAATCTAATTAATAATTGTATTAGTCCGATTCGCGCAATTTTTTCGCTTATCGAATGTTTAGTCTAATGTCAGTTGTTAAAAAGTAAGAGAATTTGCCATAAATTTTGTTATAAGAATGTAATAAAGTCTAGCGATATTAAATATTGCTTTCGGTGAGTCTACTATGCGTTAAACAAAGGTTTACAAGTGGTACAAGCGTTTCCAAGAAGCCCGTGAAGACGTTGAAGATGACGAGAACCCTGGACGCACCAGCACATCAACAATGGACGAAAATGTGAAAAAAATGATGGATGAATGGTCGATGAATAATAATCAGAGAAGCCGCTGCTGGTGTTGGAATATCAATTGTCTCATACCACGAAGCTTTTTTCGTTTATTTTGGGAATGAAACGTGTGACAGAAAAATTTGTTCCAAATTGCAGAAACAGCGGCGAATGAAAATTGTTCAGAAGTCAACAGCGGTGCAGAACTACTGCAACTGGTCATAACAGGTGATGAAACATGGGTTTACGAATATGACGTCGAAACTGAGGATCAATCGTCCCAGTGAAGGCATTTTGGATCGCCAAGACCAAAAGATTGACATGTGTGGTGGAATGTGACGTATATTCTCAACCGTGTTCTTGGACTTTAATTGCATAGTGCATCTTTCCACTAGTTCAACGATCATTAATGAGTAGCACCTACAAGGTCAACACCGTTTGCGTGATGCAATCCGAAAAACAAACGCCAGGATATGTGGTGAAACAATTCATGGATAATGCACCAGCTCACACTTCATTGCTTGTTCGTATCCACCCTTCATCAGACATGATGACATTTTTCTGTTCCCAAAAATAAAGAGATCCTTAAAAGGCCATTGTTTTACGAGATAGATGAGATTAAAAGCGCATAGGTGAAAGTGCTAAACGCTATCCCAAAGATCATGTTACAGAAATGTTTCGAGGTTTAGAATAAGGTCTGGCATAATTGTATAATATGAAATGGGATATATTTTCAAGGGGATAACATTAATGTAGACGAATGAACAAAACAATACAAATAAACGATTATGCTCGTTACTTTTTGAACACACAAGACGGAACTGTGAAAATGGATCAGGATCAGGACGTAAAAATATCGACTTTACCTCCACTTGATACATGGTGCTCTTAACCATCTGACCTATCCGAGTCGACTCCTCGTCAGGTACGAAATTCCTCCATCCATTGTATATACCTGAGCATAGTCTCACGTACAATTTACAAAAAAAACATTTTCACGGCAGAATTTTTTGTATCCATTCTTCACTGAAGTCCAAAAATGAGGCTGTGAAGAATGTTTTGGTAAATTCTCGTACCTGACGGGGAGTCGAATCGGATATCTCAGATGGTTGGAAGCACCACGTGCCAAGCGGACGTTCTGGGCTCGATTCCCGGTCCCATCTGAGATTTTTCCATCCTGTTCCTATAATTCAGCTTCATAGCCTTCAAGACTGAACTTCGATTCAAAGAATTGCTTCTATTCTTTAATGGATACCAGGTTATTACTTCCTATGCTCTTTCTCAACCTCACGAAAATTGAATTCGCCAACTTTCAGCAGTGGCTCTGGATTTTTTTTCTTGCCAATTTATTTACCGATTATTGAACACCCCCGTACAACGCATTAGCATTCACCTTAATGGTTTATGCGGTTGACTTAACTACATTTGTGAGTTTACACATCATTTCACTCCTCAGGTATTGAGTACCAATCACATTTACTTGCAGTTGAACCAAAAAATACTTTTCCATCCTATGATCAGTGAATAAATTCAAGTAAACTTACCATTAAGTGACTGATTATTAAATAGTTTTTACTCAGTAAGATCTCCTTTCAACAGGATAAGGATAAGGTTAATCGTCAATTTAAAAGACACTCAGAGAAGCGTGATATGAACTTTTTTTTTATGAAACCTTGAACAAATTATTCGTTTAATAGAAGCACTTGCATGCCTGGCTGTGCTTGAAGCTGCGCTCAACTGGATGAATCCAGCTTTCCATGAATATTGAATGGAAGCGCTTCAGGCGTTAATCCAGACCCACATTTTGCCGTGTTGGATGCATTTAATAGGTATACTCGCATGATGGGGAAGATAAAGCCAGTTTTGGTTACGCGCGATCCCACATCCACGTTATTCTCTGTAATTAGGAGATACAACAATTCGCCAAAACAAATTGCAGTCCAATCATAGAGTCGGATTGCGATATATTTGCTAAACGCATGCATAGTTTTGACGAAAATGTTTACTCTGACGTTTTCTCTTTCAGCCCCTACAAATGAAAATTGACGATTTCCAGTGTCACTACTAACCAGATATAACATTTAATTACAGTTCCGTAAAATGTGTAAACAAGGTTATGATGACTCACATCCCAGGATGTAAGAAGCTAGACTCCTTTATACCTCGAAGTTGCCTCTAGATTGCCATATCATCGGACAGGAACGAGTTCTTTTTATTAATCTGATATGCAAATGTGTTTATCAGAGCTTTTTCACTAAATATGCGTAAATAAAATTGGCATATTCCTGAGCAGAATTATCATGTACATGATTCTAATAATTTTAAAAATAATATACGTTCATTTTTGGTAATTTTTTTAAAAATGACATTTAAAGATTATTTTGGGAAAAAACAACATTTAAGAGACCTCCTGTGGTGTAGGGGTCAGCGTGACTGCCTCACATCACGGAGGCCCCGGGTTCGAATCCCGGCGAGGGCGTGCATGTTTGTGTGCGTGATAGAAACTCTCGGCTAGAAAAAACTATTTCCCATACTGAGTGGCTAATAACCACAGCTGTTGATGCGACTGTACATAAATAAAAAATTTTTTAAAAAAAAACATTTAAGAGGCATCAAAGTGCGAAAATCTACTGCACGACCCAGCATACAATACTGCCATCATGCGTGGCTTGTTACAAAAATTAAAAGTTATATAAATATCTACGAAGGAAAAATACTTTCGTTTTAGAAATGCGTGTCAATTTGGTATTTAATAATTCTGATTAGACACTATTGGAATCTATGTAGACGGAATTGCAGATGCAGCATATTACGTGTTGGGTTGACTGCATTGGCAACGCTGTTGTAGTATAAAAAGTGTACATAGTCATTCTCGTAAAAATTGTTGCTTGTGGTAATATGGCACATAAATTAAAATAAATAAATTATAATAAACTCACGAGCCTCTACTGCATATTTCCAAAATCCGTGTTGGTCACCCTCTTTTTGAAAGATAAATATATTCAACAATTCAGCATGGCTATGTAAAACTATAGTATATCCATTTAAAATACTCCGCCACAGTTGCTTAAGAATGATCAACCGTGATAAGTTGAATATATATATATATATATATATATATATATATATATATTGTAATACCCAGTTAAGAAGGACGTAAATTTTGTTCATATTTCAATAAGATTTGTTTACCAACCCAGACTGGGGATTCTTGGGTGGCTTGCATAATAAAAAATAATAATAAATTGATGATTGACATCGGAAAAGCTCACAAACGGGAGGACTATAATTGGACGTTTAGCGGCTCTTAGAGCTAATGTTTTGACAGACAGAATAATGACAAACGTTTTTGTGGACATCCAATTATATTAAAAGGAAATGTTTATTTTAACAATATTGAGTAGCTCTCTGAGCGTGAGAAAGCCAGATGAGGTCCGAACGTAGGAACTCAAAAACTGTGGGGGGAAAAAAGGGATATTCTGGAGAGGGGGAAGCGGATATAAAAGTTAGTTGGACTGTAGATCTCAAAGGACGAGGACGTGCGGGTTGAAGCAGTGGAAAATAGAAAATAGATGCTGAAGTATAACTAAATGTTGTGGAAGGATTTAATCAATGATTGTCAGAGAGAAAAGAAGAAAGCTTGGAGATAAACATTATTGGGCATTTCGAAATATTTCAAACAAACTGAACATTTGGTGCTGGTGATAAATATTCGGTCAAATTGAATAGTGGCCGTGGCTAACTAAAAACCATTTTAGTCCATGCATGCAGTCAGGAGTCTGGATATCAAAAGGATAAAGTGAACGTGTCTGTGAAGCGTGTGTGTGAAAGTCTGTGTTCAGAAGGGCATTGTAGAGTGAAGTGCGTTCCTGAAAACCCAAATAAAATTGTAATTCGACATTTAGTGATAAATTCTGTAAATTGTTAAATAAGGGTAATGAGTCAGATTTCGTTTTCATTTTATTTTAACTGCATTGTTTAAATTGTAAATTTTAGTGTTCCGTTTCCTTATCAACCCAGTGAAGACCCTGGGGTATAGAGTCTGATTTATAAAATGTAACTGGATTATTAGTGCAATTTAATTGTTGATTTAAAAGAATATAAAAAAATATATAAAGATTTCTTGAGTTGTATTCTAGATTAATAAAATTGTTTTGTTTATAAAATTTAATAACTTGTTTAATTTAAATTCCTATAATAAAAATTTATCTATAGTTTGGGTATTCAATGGGTGCAAATTAATAAATTTTCAAGTGGTTAATAAAAAACAAATTTTGGGTAATAACTTGAAACAAAAAATTTAAAGAATTGTCGATTATTATATTTTGGAGCGACAAAGTTTCAAAAAAATAAAGTTAAAATTAATTATCAAGAGGTGTATTACAATATATATATATACCTATACCGCTAATTATTGCAAATTACGTTGCAAAATATGATCTAATTTTATGTTGTTATTCAATGACTGGTATTTCTGTGTATATTTCCAAAAAAAATGGCATTAATGAATTCGTTTCCTTGGAAGGTAGAGTTATCCTTCAGAGTTGATAAGTATCAAAGATCATTTTAAAAAATATATTTTTCTTCTCCCCTCCCGTGGCTGACTACACCCTTCCATTAATTCTACAGACGGATGCTGTGGCTGGGAAACACCTTCAACAATTTCCCGAGGGAAACCTTACCGTTCCTTATACATCCCGCACACTCGAGGTGTTTGGCGTTATGTCTGTTCTGCTCTTCTCAGAATGATGATATTTATGACCCCCTCCCCCATTTTTATTTGGTAGTCGTAAGTGAGACAATCAAGTAGTGTAATGGAATTTGAGCTCCCGTTGATACGTATGCGGGTCCATCACTTACTGGTCGTAGTTGGTAGTTAGGATATTTGTCAATTTCTCTTACAGATTCCGTGAATAATAGCCTGAAATAAATTACTGTACTTGGTTTGGGATTAATAACAATTTCTGTTCCTGAGTTTTTTTTATTTTCGGTGACGAATTTCCATGAATATTTCTTCAATTTTTTGAAATAAGGAACAGCTTCTTTCGTTTCAGAGACAGTAGATTCATAGGAATCTCTTGGAACAATGTAAGTAGACACGACTTTTTTGTTTTTACGGAAATAATTTACAGTTATATTTCGTAAAGTAGAAAATTTATCTCCTTTCTAAAATTACTCATTGAGCTTTATTTGCATAAAGCAGTCTCGAAAACGTGTTTGTATTTTAGTGTAATGATACCAGCTTGTTTAAGTTGGACAAAAATATTTTCCTGGCAGAGGGAGAAGGTTTTCAACGGTACACAGAAAACGATGCATATATTAAAGAAGAAGCCATGGATTGAGACGCTTTGAATTCTTATTCATCCACCGTCTTCAATTCCTTTAATGCCCATTTCTATTTCATCCTTCACTTCCATTTCCATGTATCACGGATAATGTGGAATCAGCAAATACAATTTTCGACGCAATCACCTTCCTTTTCCAAATAATTATTACAGAAATAGAACAAAGACTAATCCTAAAGGACATGCATGCAACAAAATCGTTAATTTTAATAATTCACCCCAATGTTTTTAGTCAATCACCAAATTGAAATGAAAAACTAATTCTTCATTATCAAAATCTTTAATTTAGAATATAGCGGAGCTTTCGGCAATATCTATATTATTCTGTACCAAAAAAAATTTTAAGGAGCATTTACAAGGATCCACTTAAAAAAATGTTTTTATTTTTTAAATTAAACAAATAATAAGTTTAATTTTTTAAAGCAAACTATTAATTTTCAAAATTTCCCAAAATCCTTAGTACACTTACTTTCAATGTGTCCTAAATATATTTCTTCTATCGTGGAATTGTGAATTGATGGTTTCCAGCAGATAAGTTTCCATCTTACGGAAAATCCAGTAAACTCAATTGCGGTACAGATACAATAAGAATCGTTATCTTTCTCTACGAGAAAAAATTGTAAATGTCAATAAAACAGTAACGTCGAAATTTAAACTACTCCTTAAACCAAAAATATCACGACTAATTACCCCATATCGCTATAAGTGTAAGAGACGTTGGCGTCAATTTAGTAATTACCGATTTTAAATTTCGATACATATATTTCCTAGTAATCGAACCCTTTTTCATTTTTGAAAATATAGTTTGATTCTGATGTTTTTCGTTTTCTATTGTCTGCTTCTGTAAAATTTTTACATTATCATAATATATTTAAGGTTTTGATGTTAAATGGTGTAAAGACAAAGCAGTATATCTTTATGTGTTAAGTTTTGCGTTATTTAGGACTAGTTGTTCAGATGATTTCTGGTCATTTTGAAAATTGAAAATTAATTGTATGCTTAACCTTGTTGAAATGTAATTGGTTCAGAATTATTTTTAAAATTTGTACAATTTAAATATGGTAAAAAGCTGTGCTAAATTATAAATTAAATATTTTGAAAATGAAGAATTAGTTTTTCATTTCAATTTGATGACGTGAAAAATATTTGTGTAGCTTAGTAAAATTAACAGTTTATCAATTATCAGTCTTTTATTATAAATATTTTATTTTTTAATAAAAATCAATTCACCTCTGAAATTAGTCAATGGGAAACCTGTATGAACATAATAAAATGTAATTAATGTATAAAATCCAACCTACTTAGTCAAAAGTTACTGTTTCCTTAATTAACTAAAGCTTTGAACTACGACGTTGAATAAGCTCGAAATATTAATATCAAATTTCAAATATTTATTCTTGGCTGTCTTCTGTGACGCAATATTTGTAAAATATCCGATTGACAAGCCAGTCTCAGGAATGAGTGATAATGAATCAAATTAGGACTAGTGAAACAACAATATGGTTCGCTAAGTCTAGGAGTTTCCATGCAAAAAAAATCAAACTATCGAATTATGTAAACAAAATCAAACGATTATAATATGTTAAGAAAAATCCATCTAAGTAACGAATCCTTAATTTCCATCAGCTGTATTAATGAAATATTTCCATGATCTTTCCTGAAGTGTACTTGGGGCTGTGATGAAAATTCATTACATATCTTTTGCAATTTTTAACTTCAAAATATTTAAGATAAAATATATAGGACGTAATGAAATTTGCTCTCTCATAATTTAACGCGCATCTCAATTTCACTTACAATCTACTTGTTCTACTTTCCGTTATGATGTTAACCAAATTAAAAAATCTCGACATTCTAAACGATTAGTCTTAGAGGTTAATGGTATGCTTCAAAATGTAATTCCATGGATTCAGAAACAGGGGAATTTCTTTGAAAAATAGGCCCTTAAAATTTTAATAATAATTTTCTCTCTTTAGAGAACGGCTTAGTTGCTACAGCGGAAGCAGTAATTCAGTTCGGTGAAAGTCTTGACTAAAATTCATTCAACGGTGGTATTTATACGAGTAGGTATAATGTATGAAGTCGGACATCGGGATTTAATAATGGCTTATATTAAATTTCATAATTGTATTTGAGGTCTGTGTGCATCCAGTTCGGAGAGAATTGGCTTCTAGAGGAAAGAGGAAAGAGGCTGGAAAATCCCCAAATCGTATTAGCGAAGCCACTTGGAGTCTGATGTTCCGAGTTGAGCGGTTTTATGGCCTGATATAGGACTTCGCTTAAAGGCGACAAAAGAAAGATTTTTTTTGTCTATAATGAGGTGAGAGAAACTTAGAGAAGACCTAAATCCAGACCAGTTGCGTCCAGAGCTGGACACAGGAAGTCAGATGAACGCAAATGTTTGGAGATATGGGCGGTAACCATGGCATCGAATGATTGTACAACAAGGCTACAGGATGTGATAACTAAGAAGAAGAAACTAATATAATTCTGCAGAAGAAGGCGGAAATGTTAGAAAATGAAAAGGAGACAGCATACGAGGACCGGATACCATGAAGTGGCGGGCGAAAATAAGCTAGATAGGTAGAGAGAAAAGGTGTTATAAGCCGATGAATCACCAGAGGGGGAGAAGGACAGCCTTCGAGTTACAGCGAACCATTAGGAAACGTCAAAGGCAATATCGCCGTAACGTTTTCATATCTCGAGCTAGCGCTATACGCATAATTCGTCACATTTGAAGGTTTACTAGAGTTATAAAGAGTCGCTAAACCAATTTTGTTTACAATATATAGAAGTATTAAGTTTCAAAAAAATTCTTTTTGTTTTTTTACATATTAATTATTATGTCTATCTGTTTCAAAATATTTTATCTATATAACATACAGTTCCGATTTAGTACCCACATAGAACCGTGATGTAAATTAATCAATTTATGTGTATTCATAAATACTTCAACCGTGTAAATCTTTGTAATTACTTTATCAGTGTTAATTAATCTTGTTTTAACGTAAGCCTTTCAATTTAATAAACCAATTATGATATTATAATACGTATGACTCAAACGATTACGATATTTGTGACATTCCAAAAATACTGGAATGCAGTCATTATATCTCCGTACACAACCTAACATAGTATTCGACAATTAGACGCATTTAATTAATTTCATTTTGTATACAACTTCAGGAAAACTACGCAAGCCAATTAATGTGTGATAGCATGGAAATATAAACAGATAAATATTTTTATTACAATACATACTTGAATATTGATAAGTGTGTCAAATTTATTCCTTCCCAATTTCCTAAAACTCGCCTTGTAACAAACTAAGGAGTTTCGACACAATTTTGACATCTTCCTCCAACTCTATAATGCGTAATATAAGTTGAAAGTCTGGCAGTCGTCTATATCTCTAAAGTTCAAGGGAAAAAAAATAGGGTTTGTTAAGATATATATGCCTTTTTTCCTGATGGACACACAGACCACGTGGCACTTCTAAATCCAGAATGTGTCATGTCAGATGACAGTGTGGCAGTCGTCTCGATAGCCCAAGACCCTTCAAGGGCTGTCGAGCCAAGGAGTAGTAATATATGCATTTCTTTTACATAAAATATAATTTTTGTTACTGTGATATCTATAAATACGAATATAAATTTTAATTAAAGTGGTAACTAAAATTTTATTTAAAAATAGTTAAATGACAGTAAGAGAGAAAAATGTGGCATTTTAAATTAAGTTAAAATTGTTCAATCAAAATCCATATTTTACTACTAGTTTCTATTTAAATTTTCAGAAGGATTAAACCGGCATCGTTAACAAATTCAAATTTTTCCCTGTAACTTAACCAATACGTTTCTGTTATATTCATTTCATCGATACTTAATACCGATGTACAATTTGTGCATTTAAGATACCCTAAAAGTTGCCAAGATCCTGTTTGCGGTTTCGTTTAATTTGATTATATAAATTAAACTAAGTTTCTACAGCGATACTTAATTTTCTTGTGATATTTTAAACGTATGAAGCGGTGCAGTAATGGCAGCATTATTGCACGTATTCCGTAGGTCACTCAGCGAAGTGGGTCTGTTTAAATAGATGATATTGCCCGAGATAAAATTAATAAATTTGTTTTAGGACTAATACTTACACAGGCCCTGGACAGAAGACGTTGAGTTGGTCCTTCACACCTGAAAACAAAATTTGAATCAAGCATTTTTCTACCTATACTTAAATATATATCATAGATTACTCATCTTATTAATTTACTGTACGCTATTCATCGACAGTAAAAAATCATTTGGAACGTCTCAAAACTAAATATCACATGTTTGAATCACTGATAAAATCAAATATGTGTAGCTGATAGAAAAGGACTGTAACATCCACTTTAAATTTACAAGTACCCAATGAAGAAATTATTAATGAAAATATGCCACTCGCTATTGCCCCGCTACAATTCATTCAACCTGACACCTAATTATCGTCTTTTACAAAACACGGATTTTTCTTCTTCGATTCTGAATCCTGAATTTAGAACTTTTTTAAAAAAATGTAGCTAACAAAAGCGTATTTATCGATCGGTAACAATACTGAAGAACAATTTTGGATATTGTATGTACGGAAAGTTTGTTAATCGCGTCCAGTATTTCTGAGGTCGACGCATGTCAATTAAAATACAACACTGTTAATATTTACAATGAAAATCCGTGTAGATCATATTGAACTAGAAAATGTCAACTTTAACTTTTTTTAATTTAGCAACCTTTAAGGAATTAGCTCAAGCCGTCGTTGCGTAAAGGATATATGTATTAATATTATAATATTAATCTGGCCAAATGGATATTAATTTCCTTGTGATCAAAGATCTAAGATTTTCCCGGTGTATATTCTGGATTTCCACCCGGGTTAAACTAAGCTTTAGCCACGACGTTTCGATGGTGTACTCTACCATCTTTCTCAAGAGAAGTGTCGTCTTCCCTTTCCAGCGGGAAACGTGTCGTGTCCTGATTGGCTCCCGATCTCAGTTGATATTGTATTGAAAACTCTTTTTCACCGTCGTGGCTTAAGCTTATTTTAACCCAGTTGGAAACCCAAGAACTGTTTATCCATTTTCCATATTATTATGTTTTCATCGTTTTCCAATCACATTAAGTAATTTTTCTAATTCATACTTAATATAATATAATCTAACAATTATCATTTGATAATTAATAAACAATTCAGCCAATACGTCAGAAAAATTAATTAACTAATTCAACCACAAAATCAGTTCATAAGACATTTCGTCCAAAATTTTGGGGCTTGATAAGGTAAACAGGTAATGTGCAGTATGGAATGTGTTTATATATATATATATACATATAATTATTCGTTCCATTTAATTGACGTATGTAACATGTAACACGACCTACAAATTATTTATTAAAAGCGGAGGGATATATATATATATATATATATATATATATATATGTGTGTGTGTGTGTGTGTGTGTGTATGAAACGTCTTTGATATGATTTATTGGATGAATTAATTAATTTTTCTGACATATTGGCTGAATTGTTTATTTATTTATCATCTTTAATTATTAAGTAAAAATGTTTCTAAACACTGAAAATATATATTAAAATTTTGTAGCAATGTAACAAGAAAATAATGAATCAATTTATAAATAATTAATAGTATAATCAGAGAAATGAGTGTAATATATCTTTCGAGTCTTGTGGCTCGTATTCTGGAGTTACTATTACACGTTTCTTTGAACAATATATTCTGTATTTTTTTATATATTTTGTGAGTACTCATAGTGTAATTCAAAAAATAAATATATTTTTTTATTTTATAGATTTTTTGAATCCTTAGCATAGAATACTATTTTCAGGCGCCAACGATTTTCCAGATCTTTGTATAAGATTGCGTCAAATTATTCGTTCCATTTAATTGGCGTATTGAACTTCAAACTATTTATTAAAAGAGGAGAATAATTTTAAAGTTATTTGTGTTTTGAAATAATAGTACGGATTTGTTTAAAGATCGTTAGAAAAAATATGGAATAAATATATTGACATTATTAAATTTATTGAAATTATTTATCCTACGGTTTCTATTTTGACGTCATAGGTACCTTTTTAACCCTAATTGAATAATTTTCATTAGCTGCTAAAGAACACTATATTAGTGTTTCTTAATTAATTATTGACCTCCAGGGAAGACAGTTTGCTGTGGCGCCGATTAAAACTTTCCGGAATAACGAGCCACACAGGCCCATGTCTGGCTTCCATAATCCGAAGGATTTGTGCAATTTAATCCTTAATTCCCTTCCGAAATCATCTGGACTGCCCTTCGCTATAGTGATAATTCAAGCGTTTGTGACCTCCTTTGTGAGCGGACACCATTAAAATCTCTTAGGGGTTACTCGTTGGTTCTCCGTTCTTAGCTTTATTTAGAGTTTGTTTCCTCGGTATTAAATGTAATTGGCGAATTATTACAGTCAGAAGGTTATTACTCATTTACTGAGACGTCTAAAATAATTTAATTTTACTAATACTATGCATGTTCTCGAAAGTATATTTTTATTCACGACTTTTAAAATAATGACCAATATTCAATGTGGTTAACCGACCGTGGTAAAAGTTTTAATTCATAACGAATATGTAATTCTTCGAAACAATGTCATGAGTTAGATTTAAAGCAGACGTGAACGGCGTCTATTCTCTTCTTTTTAATATATTATTCTGCGATTCGTTTATTAATCTGTCCAAAAATCCGTTAACCGCAAGCGACATGGTGAACATTTTGCGACAAAAGCTTTGCATACGTGGTAAGAAATATTTATTTTAAATTTATGCTATTACAATGAAAACATTTATAGTAAACAATTGTCTATTTTCAATCAACAATAATATTTTTGGAGTATTTTTTACATTCCTGATTTGCATGAAGAAAATTTAGATCGCTTAGGGCACTGGGAGTAAAATTAACTCTCTTAAAGACGTTCGTGTATTTTTGACTGTATTAGGTTACGGAGTTTATTTTTTTAAGAGTATTTTTGATAATATTTGGTATTTGGGAGTATTTATGCTTGTTTAGAAGCACTGTTGGGCTACGACTAAATTAGCATAGGCACGATAAACCACTTCTTGACTAACAGATTAATGTGGTATTAAATGCCTTTACGAGCTTATATAAATAAATACCTGGGCAAAGCCGGCCACCCAACTTTCCAACTACATAAAAGTAACCTCTCTGACGTCATATTGAATATTCCTTTAGAAAGAATTATATTTAAATGGACAATAAAATTTAGTACGTGAATGAGTATCGTTCAATAACTTTGTTGATTTTCGGAATACATTTTTTATTATTAAATTAAATAAATTTAAGGCTACTGAGCAATTTCCTGAACTGAAGGGTATTTTTGTTTTATGTGTTAATAATAATTACGCGCCTGGTTGAACGACGATATCATTCTTAAATTTTTAATTAAGTTTGTAAACTCAAACTTTCAATTTGCGTAGAGTATAATAATATGTATTAATTCTCTTAGGTCGAAAGGGAGATATCATCCCTTTTCTAAGCACACAACAGAACTATAGCCCATAAATATTCTCTCTATGGATAGATAATTTTTTCGTTGATGCCTCGGCTATGCTTTTTCCCTGTTCTTTTTTCAACAATGAATTAACTTGGATTAACAGGAAGATGTTAGCAGGCTACAGGACAAAACTTAGGAATAAATGGACCATTTCGGAAATACGGCGATATATTCCTCAAAAATAATTAAATTCCAGCTAATATAAATTACTTGGATCGTCAACACAATCACATGAAACTGGCGACATTCTCTTTTACGACCACTGGTTTCACTCCATACACACTTTTATAACCTCTCGACACTGTTAACATTAAGAAAAAAAAATGGTTCTGCATTATGTACTTAAAGTTTTTTTTTACATTGTAACAAGTTTAAGAATAATTATTTAAAACTGTTATTCCTATTACCCATCGTGTTATATCATTCGGAAACTGCGGAGTTTTTCGCTCTTATAATTATGGCTAGTAACGATTGAAATTTTTAGTGTCATCACAAAACTGAATTCTGTTATCAGAATTTGTATTTCCCTATTGAGACAGTCCAGTGAGCTGAGGTCAACGCTTTACAGCAACGGAGACTAGCTCGAATTTTTATCTCAGTCGATATGCCAAATGCCCTTCACTAGGCAAATTGGTCTCCTCCAGCAAAATACAAAATGCCGATTAAACAAAGTATCTGCCAAAATAAGCACCGGGATCGTAGATTCCTAATTATATTTACATGAAACAAGAATAAACGGTGCAAGATCAGACGTCGACAAGAGAAACATGTCAAATCTGACAAAAAAAATCAGACACGAGTTGTGTAAAAGGCAAACAAATACGGTTCTGACAGGCCGGTGATAACGAAAAGTATATAAAAAAAACTATGTTTTGAATATGTTTTTATTTGGCTTTTCTATAATTGCATCCAGAAGATTGTTGTGGTTTGCAACGTTAATTTTAATTCTTAATTGCCTACGTAAATACTTACCCGAATATCTGTGATTCAGCACTAATAAAGTATGGAAAAATAAGCTGTGAAAAGTTTCGTTACAAATGTTTGCAAATACTAAAGACCTGCGTTCGTTTTGGTACATCAGTGTGTCAGAAAAATATTGAAGTACGCATAATTGATTATTTTACAGAATTTTCTTATGCTTTTAATTATATTTCACTTATGCGTTATGAAAAATAAAGCAAGTTTGTCTGATAAATAGATGAAGGGGAAATATGACCAACGTAACGAATTATGAACGCACCATCTAATTCTTTAAAGAGCGTTCAAATCGACACAATCACGTGAATACAAAACTCATCCGTTGTTTAGTGTAATTTCAATTAATTAGTTCTGGTATACAGCCAGTGTGAAGGTAGCTTGTTGATTACATCTGTCGTAACCCACAAATGAAAACCAATACCGCACCCAAACACGTGCATCATAGCTACGTCGAATTTGGGCGAAGACAATATCATTCGTGTCTCTACATTAATTGATTCTATTAAGACTTATTACTATCTGCTAAAAAAAAAAGTCATCTGGTACATAATTAATTGAGATACAATAAAGAAATTCGACATAAACGACATGTTAATCACCATAATATTTTACATTCCCTCAATTGAACCAAACGTTCAAGGGAATACTTAAAAGTTATATATCAATAAAGAAAATAATAATTAACACTACTAGAAAAAAATAAGTGCAGCAACAAAAATTTGAATACAACATCACTTGATGAGCAGAAAAAACCAAAAACAGTCTTCAAGTTTTTAATTTTATTAAATACTAGCTGGGTGCCCGGCGTTGCCCGAGATGTCATTTATCTATAACCCCCGATATGACTCCAATTTCGGCTGCTTTTGCGCAATTTTTATGTAACGCTACTCGAACCCTAATCATTATAATTAACTCTGAAAAATATTTCTTCAACGCAAATATCTGCCGTGTGTGCATGTTCCAAAATTTGCACCCCGCTACCCTTGCATCTGAGGGGTAAATGCCAATTTGAATGTCGTAACTAAACACAGTGACTTCCATAACCTTTGATTTGACTCCAATCTCGGTTGTATTCGCGTTATTTTACTGTAAAGCATCTCCACCCCAAACCCGAAGGGTGTCCTTTTCACAGGGCGTAGGGGATGAAAATTGTATTCAGATAACATTGGTAGAAACACTATCAATATCTTTGACCCCTAAAAATATTTATCCGACTCCAAATATCGGCTGTTTTAGTATGTTTAAATATTTCCACCCCCGCTTCTGGGGGTGGAAGACGCGTCTCACCCCGACAGTGTTTGTTTCCTGGTCGCAAAGAACACGTGTACGAAATTTGGTGAAAATTGCTAGACTGGTGTATATTTGTATTTTATTTAGAAAACGTTTGTATGGGAAATAGAAAAGGGCTGTTTTTAGGGTTTTCCCGGAAATTATTCGATTTTTTCTCGCCTTTTAAACCTTTCCTAGACCTCCACGAACATTTCAAGACTA
The DNA here is from genome assembly GCA_037074705.1 of Zhengitettix transpicula. Lineage (NCBI taxonomy): Eukaryota > Metazoa > Arthropoda > Insecta > Orthoptera > Tetrigidae > Zhengitettix > Zhengitettix transpicula. The sequence continues at coordinate 24,419,978 of CM073595.1, read as the reverse complement.
AGATAAGATAAATCCGTTCAGCCGTTCTCGAGTTTTCGTTCAGGATGATTATAACAAAAGAGTTGAAAGCTTCCAACTAATTATTTAATAAAATTAAAAACTTGGAGACTGTTTTTTGGTTTTTGGTTTTTTCTGCTCGTCAACGTCAACAATCCTTTTTACCATAATGTATACAACATCACTTCTCTGGGTTGTGTGACAATATTGGTAGAAAGTAAATTGATCAACTAAACTGAACAACACTGCCTTTAGAATATGGCCCATGTCCTTCAATTAATAACTTCCTTGGCAAACTCCTGAAGGTATACGGCATTGCCCGGTAAACTTTTAACGGTATAGGGATCACGTAAAGGAAACGAGTAAACTTAGCCAGATTGGAAATTGTTTGCAAGAAGACAGCAAAAAGGCGGCCTCTCCGTCTGTTGCAATGTATAGGCGAAAACCACGTGTTTGAAAGTCATCGAAAACTAGAAAACGTAACGTAAGAGGAGGGATCTTGTGTTCATTTCAAATTCTCTGAACAGAATAATAATCATCATCGGTTGTGACACAGTAAATAAAATTTCAAATATAACAAAAATAAATGTTAGATTTTTGAAAATTAAGTCCCGTACATTTCTTTCCGTATACAAAAATAAAATTTATATTTTTATAAATAAATTACAAGAATATGAAAAATATCAGGGATTATCACATTGGATAAATTGGATAATATTTATGTATTATATATATGTTGTTTCTTTCCTATAGTATCGCAAATTCAGTACATTTCAGCTGGTAATGGTACTACAATTTCAAAACGACTCTTTATCGTGATAATATTAAGTGTGTTAGAAACGTTCATTAGTATTTTTCCCTATTCAATTGTCGCGATGATGAATGAACACCTTGTAAGTCATTCAACGCACCATTTTCATTAAAAATATTTCTTCATCAAACGCTTTCCTTTTATTTTAGGATGTGTTTTCTAATCTGCAATTTCAAAGCAGTCTCTGGAGGTCTTCTTTTTATTTATGCGTACCTTTTTTTTTGTGATAGGCTACAAGATGGTTATCCACTTTCATGGTTTCTTCCCTTCCCTTAATAGCATAGGAAAGTATGGACAGGGGGGGGGGGTGCGGAAGGAGGGAGACCAAGGTACTCAATGTGTGACTAACCCTCCCTCCCTCCCGGGCAGTAGTTTAAAGGATCCTACCCGGCATTCACCTCAATGTGATGCTGGGAAAACCATAGAGAAACCTGAATCAGGTGGGTCGGACTCTTGGTACTTGTTCAACGCCCATCCGACAACGGGAAATGAGTTGGGGTGGGGGGCGGAGCACCTCAGACGACTCCACGCCTCGACAGGATTTGGAGGGCAGTTGATCGACTGTTCTAATGGGAACAGCAGACAACGTATTCCCAACGTCTTCAATCCCGGAACATACTATGCCCCTCAAAGCCAGCCTGGGTGTTGTGGGAAGCTTGACTTAAATTCCTTGGTTTAGAACCAAGGACAGTAAAATACCAAATGAGGAACTTGGCCCTTCCAGGTTAAGCTCCCTCTTTTTCCGTGCGTTCCGCTTTTTCACCGGCTTATGAGATCTACGTCATGACTATAGAAGTTGAGAGGTTTAATTTAGATCTTATCCCATAATTTATGACAGAGGTCTCGTCACGTCTACATGCAACTGAATGTCAGTTCGCCATTGTTTCTACTAATAACTCAGTGACCTTTTATTTAGTAAAAATTAATTGAATTCGGAGGCATTTGAAACATACATAAGAAAAAATATTAATAATATGCAATAGAAAAAAGTACATCACCACGCTCTATTCTATTAAATTCCTAATTACTTTGTTTACACATCAATTGTCCTCTGTTGGTCGCTATTATGTTTTAATTACATTACTTACTTTTCTGAGCCAAAATACACGCGGCTCTGTTTAGTGACAAATCAATTCGTTTTTTGCTTCCATTTTTTGCTTAACGTAACAACTAGGTCTTCAAGATTTCACAAATATTTATTAATTATTTTAATGAACATCTAATCCCTTCCATTTAATACATTATCGACAAATTGAATAATCCATTCTCCGATCCGTAAATTGAATCAAAACTTGGCCGAGACATTTGCCTCTTCCGTTACGGAGACATAATTGATTGTAAAATGAATACTGTTTAAAGTTTAATCAGTAGGTTGTGTGAGAGATTTTGACATACTATTAAATTGTTCTCCAAATTAATAATAGCCAACCTATTGTGATGTTGTAAGATAGAATTTCTCGGAAAATTAGAGTTATCCGAACTTAAGTACCTGATCGGTTTGTATGAAGTTCAACTGACTAGTTGGAGCGCGCTCTGTTCGCATATCTGGTTAAATGATTTGTGGGTGCTAAGAAGTTTTCAGGTAAACGTCAATTTGTTAATGAAATATGTAATCTTTCTCGGTGTAGAGAATGAATACAGTCTTTTCGGGCTTCTAACCGAGTAAAAAAATTGTATTCGATGACGTTTCGCTGCCATGGCCTTCTAGCTATAACGCTATGGCGTCATCGAATCATCACGAACACAATTGTTTACTCGGTTCGAAGCCCGAAAAGAGTTTATTCGTCCAGTCTCGCATTTTAGTCCAGATAACAAGATCACGTCGTGAACTGACAGTCATTAAAGTTGGGATAATTCGGTAATTATACATTTCCGGACCCATGTTGGACTACACTTTTTTCTTCTATCGATATGAGAAATCCATTCGAGTTTTTTACACCCTGTATATATATATATATATATATATATATATATATATATATATATAAACAAGAACAATGTACCATTAATTTTCAATTTAAAATATATATTTTAACAATTTTATTTATTCACAATAAAACAAAAGAAACATAACATTTAACTTTATTTGGGCGCCACCAAAAACCTATAATCGGTTTTGGAAATAAGTTGTGTGGCAGACGCTGATACCAACCACACCCATCAACACACAGTTTAAAAAAATACAATATTAGTGGTTTTTATTTTACCATGTTGGCATTTCCTGTGCTATGAAAATAATTGTTTGTAAATGGCAGCCGAATGGTGGCAAAGACAACAACCAAATTAACTAATAATAATAAAAAGCAAAAAAAAAATAGTACGTCCAACTGAATTTATCATTCAAATAATTCTTTTAATGAACTCGCGCTGGTTAATGTTTTCACTTTATGAATAGATTCTCGTGTTTTAAAGTCACCACTCGGTACCCTCAATACATCTGCAATCAGTCCTGGCTATGCATGATCCGGAAGAACTGTTGGTTGATCCGATCAGCTACCGCGACGGGGTTAATGGAGGACCTGAATGTCCGCGGTCGTCTCTATTTGCTGATGTCCTCCTGGAAACTTGAATGATGAACCGTTCCGGGACACTTTCCAGCTTAAGTTCAATGTCGTGCCGTTTTATTTTTGAATGATGTTTAAATATATTTTTTTAAAAAATCAAATGATTCTGTTGGGAGCGTGCTTATCTATAAATTTCTTGAAGGTCCCCAAAAACCACGTCCTACCATACCAGAAGTTGAAAACACGAGAAAAAAAATTATCTCTTTTTTTTTTAGAAGACCAAGATGACAAATTTCAACGCGTCATTTGTTTCATTCACCAAAGAGAAACCTGTCACTAATTTATTAGTAAAAAGATGGAGAATTGATTACGTTTATTTAAATAAATAAAATAGAATAAATTACTTAATTATTTGTTCATGCTTGAATAAAATTTATTATCTGTATTGTTGTCTGAGAAGCGTTGAGAAGCCGACGAGCAACAATGTCACGTCGTGTATTGTTGAACAAAAATTTGAGAATAAACGCTGTTATCTTCAGCGAAAAAGTCTGAAACGTTCGCAAGATCGGCGAATAACATATGGAATCTCACTATATATATCATGATGTCCAATTTCTCAATAAGTTAATTTGTTTTTCAATACCGTAGTGCAATAAATAATATAAGGATAATTTTAAATGTATGTTTTGTATCATCCAGAATTTCTTATGGTTGGTCTGCATGCTAGATAAAATTTTAATTGCGTTTGAATTCTGTCTGCGGGCAGTTTTGGGGCCAACGATCACCGGCCAGCAAATGAAATTGGAAGAGCGGAAAATCCCATAGGGATTAGCGAAACCACTTAATTGACCCAGTACGTTCATCGTCCGAGATAACAATTCGCCTAGAAAGTCGACAAAGAAAGTTAGCTGTTGTCTCGATAAGTAGTGGCAAGAATTTTACGAGTGGGTAATCCCGATAAACGAATAAACACCAGGTTTCTCCTCTAAGAAAATTTGTTTTGCAACAGGGAATGTCTTTAAATTTGCCAGTAGTTCTCAGCGGTAAGTCAAGGAATTGAAATGATTGGACAACCAGGGCTGCGATATCTTACAAACGTCACGAAAATAATTCTGTAATGGGACAGTCACCAGTCAGTTAATTATAGTAGACAGAGATGGTTAGGAAATTGTAAGTAATTAGCCATTAACGAACAACAGAGCCACGATTCCGGGGGAAGTAGAACGACTTTGGTCACTTTCATCAAAGACGCCGCACGATGAACGGATGATCTGTAAAATTTACGCGAGTTATTATTTAAATTCGGAGCCATATGAAAGTCAACAATTTGCCATTTTATTGATGTAATGTTGCTACGTATCAGTTTAATAACAATTAATTTCATTAATTGAGATTATGTATCAATCAGTTCAACTAAATATCATAAAACAATTTTAATAATCTGACAACTTTTTAAAATAAATAAATTTATTATCACATTTAAAACTTTCTATTTATACATATTTAAAATTATCATTTATGTAAGAATTTATTTCTTAAATGTTTTTAGAAAACTGAATTTAGTTATAATTGTACGCATGAAGATGTCCATATCAGGGATGAAACGTTGTATCTGTTACATATTAAATATCAGAAATTATGGAATGCTGTAACGATTCACCTATAACAATGTGAGAAAATGAGTTACATAGAATTATAACATAATTAATTAAAATGTGTAACTCTCTTTAAGTAATTGTTCACGTTCGTAAATAAGTATGAAACCAAATATCGCATTATATTTTAACAAATGTTACTCATTATATATCATTTAATTCCTGATTGGTGAAGCTGAAATCCTAAGAATAAAAGTCCTTGAACAACCGAAGCCTACTGTGACAACGCGTTAAACTCATAGGAAGATGGAAGAAAAGTGAAAAGTTACGCTGTCGCGCTTTAGGAGTAAATTCGATTTTAGGTAAGTTAAGGCCTCGATTCTTTCACAACGTACGCCATAAATTCTTACATGAGAAAAGCGAAATAATTAAACGCGCACCGTGGGCAAGGAAAAATTCTGTTTTCATAAATATATATATTGACGGCGACGTGTTTTCTCCTTTAACTAACAAATTATTTTATTTTATTTTAACCGCAAGCAAAACAACATCCACTTTTTTCCGTTTGAAGATGCATTCTGACCAATTTAAGAAAACCTTGGATTGAGTAAATTAAATATTTTTAGAGACGTACAATCCCAGGTAATATTTCTGGAAACCCATTGATGGGTTTCGACATTTTGATATGCAAAATAGGCAGAGATGAAAAGAAAAGTAGGACAGGAATTTAGCGCCTTAAAAAGAAAGCTGACTGAAAGAAAGTGTCTAGAAGTTATAAAAAAAAACGTGATAAAATGAAAAATAATCTGACTACTCCAGCGTTTCGAAACTCTGTCCGTCTTCAGAGGAAAGTGAAATTCAGAGCTGAGGCATGAGAATTTGTAAATTCATTTGGGCGATAAGTTACTTGAATCGGAATATTCCTAGAACGTCTGCTGTCTCGTATTTTCGCAAATTAATGGGGATCAATCGCGTGGAACCATAATTCGGCCGGTTACTGTGATTTTTCCGCTTGTAGGAAATGTAGTTTGCCCGTTTTCTCAGTATTTTTATTATTGTACTCGTCATATGTCATATGTAGACTCAAAAATCAAAGATTCTATTATAGAAATGTGGGAAACATTACAACAGTGACGTTATACAGTTGATTATAAAGAAGTTTCATTTACAAGATACAGAGTATCAGGATACTTTCTAATACGGTTAATAAATCCAGTTGTAAACCGTTTTTCAAAAGTCTGCGAATATTAACTCTTCCCAACGTGTTTAGTCACGAAATTTTAGAGTTTGTTAAGCCGAACATGAATCTTTTTCAAAGGAATGGTGAGTCTCACGACTATGAGACTAGAAATCGCTCAGGTCTAAGATCTTTGCTCTCTACCAGAGAAGGATTCACCATTCAGGGATAGTTTTATACAATAATCTTCCTCCAGATGTTAGGAACAATAATAACTACAAGAGTTTTGGGATTCAATGTAAAAATATTCTACTGAAAGGCGCCTGTGTTTTACTCAGTACAGGAGTTTCTAGATCGTTCCCCTAATAATTAATTTTTTTTAAAAAAAACTGCGAAAGTGTTCAATATGTTGCTAATAAAACCACTTATTTCATAACTTGCTTATTCTCTTTTGGTCTTTTCTGCTCTTTTGTTTGTTTGTTTGATGTACGGCCTGGAGTTTGAATATTCCTCGTCGCTCTGTGGCGTCAAGTGACTTGTCCGTCGTTTGTATTTCCCCCTAGTGTGCGTGTGTCAAGTTTTGTGTTTATTTTGTGTGATGTGTAAATTCTATATTTTATGATAGTTCATTCTCGAGTCATTAATTATTTACTAGTACATATTGAATATTTTTATTAGAACTTTAAATGTTATAATATACCCTAAGTATAGTTAAAGAATTTTTTTATTATTATTATTAATATATTTTACTTATGTTGGACACGGAAATTTGTGTTCCCGAATTATAGTATTTTTATGTTAACTTCTAATTATTTATAATTGTAGGATCCAATTATTATATTGTAATTTTATGTATTGACGTATCCTAATGGAATAAAATAGATCAAATCTGTTTATTTCATAAAGGGCTGAACTTCAAGAGTTTTAACAATATATATATATATATATATATTTGTAATTCACCATTAATTCCTGTTAATGAACAATTACTCTTAATCTGAGAACTTTATTTAGATTCATAATAAATTATATAAAGGTTGAACCTTGTTGAACTCTTGAAGCATAGATTTAATTTGCTGTTAACCCGTAGCAAATATTTAGTTCTCCGTAACGCGTTTATAAATTGCTCAAACGATGTTACTTGTAAAGGACAATTGAAAATAAACTGAATCATAGGAAACAGTCATACGTAACGACGTTAATGAAGCCAATAGCTTCAAAGTCATTTCACCAAAAAATGTCTTTGTCGACGAGTTTGGTAACGACGTAGGTGATAAATTGCTCAGTAATTATTATGCAAACATTGTTGATAAATCGGTACAGGGTTTTGCAAGCTTCCGTAATTAATTTGCCTGCAGCAAAAACCTCGGGTCTTCGATGCACAATAAATACTCGTACGTTTAACCAAAATGTGTGATTTTCTACAACAATGTCGGAGGCAAATATCTGGAAATCTACAATGTGTAATGGCAATAAAACCATAACGCGTAAAACTTGTAGCTTCGGTTTGAATTATTGTAGAAAAATGGGCACGTAAATAAAATAAATTATGGAAAAACGGAAATTTTTAATACGGAAAAGCCATTAGTAAGTACATTCATTTGGCAGTCAAACATTTTAAAATAAAGAAAGGAGGAAATAGAAATTATAGGCCCATTTTTATTAAACAATTATTAATAAAAAATTACTATCCAAATAAAATCAGTGTACACAGCCCTTGCTAGAATTTAGGTCGTGGCTCTGTTGTGACAATGAAAACGGTTGGAAAAATTTTGGCCTAGGCTGCTCAATTTGGAAGTTAAATACCTGAAAATTGGCGCTTGACGCGTACAAATCCCTGAATAGTTTCATTGTGACGTATGATTCCATCCATTTTAAGCAGACATACCGGTAATTTTCTGAAATCACTTAGTAACGGAAAACACGTTGTAATCAGTTAATGAAATCCGACACAGCCTTTTGCGTGCCAACCATAACTTAATATGAAAATGTACAAACTTCCATTAGTCACCTCGAGAAACTCTGATTAAACTGCAATTATTTTATTAGCAACCAAAATGTTTTACCCCTTAAAGATCTTAAATAACTACGTATTAAATAAGGGACACGACAATGATAATTTGACAAGAATACAAATTGACAATATGGGTAAATAATACTTCAAGTTGTTTCAAAAGAATCAATGCATTTCTGTGTTGCCAATTTCTTTTATCTTATTACACGTAAATATTTTTAAACGGCCCCCTTCCCGAACTCAAGCATTGTTCATGAAACAACAACCACAAACTGATGAACACAGAATAAATTTTTCAATAAATCAGGAACCACTTCATGGCTTAGTACATAATTTTCTCTAGGATACTCCACCAAAATTAAACAGAAACGTCTCCATTTTGAAAAGTTCTTGAATTTTTTTTAAAGAAACACTGTACTCATTATATTATTAATATGTTTTCATAATAACGTATTTTTAGGGGTTCATATATATAATTGCATAATTACGATATAGCAAGTTGATGGAACAATTTTCGCAAATAAATATTTATTCTCAAAGATTGAAGCCTTTCCCGGTGTAGTTGTTCAATATATTGTTCTCGGAGTTCAACCGGGTTTTGCATAATTATATTAGAACGCAACGATTCGACGACTAAAAGCTCTGTCTTCTAGGCGAAGATGACGACAGAGCTTTTAGTCGTCGAAACGTTGCGTTCCAATATAATTATGCAAAACCCGGTTGAACTCCGAGAACAATATATTGAAATATTTCTTCTCTTTTAAGTAATAACTAAAATTTCATAAATATATTTTACTGTAAATTTATGTTTTATTATACATATTTGTACCACTTTTTATTAGAGAAAAAAATAACTATTATTCAGGATAAGCCATAAAAGTAGATTTTGATTACATTTAAGTACAAGGTACTATTTCATTCCAATTATATTTTAATAGTTTTAGAGCTAATTTAATTGGTGTGATTGTGTAAAGCGAAACTACATCGTACCCGGTTATGATTTCATCCTCCTCAATGTCAATATTTTTTAAGAATTATTATAATTGTTTTGAATTTTTAATGTCGAATGCATTAGTATAATTAAATTTTGTTTACGCTGTATTTAAAAATTTTGAGAAATTATAATAACTATCTATAGCATCTTTTATAGGTACTACCGTGTTATTTTTATTATGGGTTTTTAGTAACTCATATATACTTGATATTAGTAATATTATTAGTATTTACGACAGTAAACAGACAAAAATTATGTTTTGTAATTTATTATTACAAATAATATTATTAATTAAAACATGTTTCGATCCTCGTCAGTTATTTAACCACGAATTAAATACTCAAAGATTTTCAAAATCGAAAAAATGGGTAAAAAGTCAGACATCCAAACATACATGACAACAGTTAAATTTCTGATTTATTGACCGTTATTATTATAAGAAATTATTGTATAGAAATTTGAATTTATAAAGTTTTTCGAGATATCAATTTATAAGAAACGTAAATTATCGTAATTTTTCTTTTTACAGAATATTGGGGATGAAAAAGTTCTAATAAAATTGAAATTGTAAAAACTAGAGGCTGTTTCAAACATTATGATATTTTAATACCGAAAAAAATAATGGTTTCTATAAACGAACAATAAGTTATGCAATTTAATATCCAACCCACTTAAGAAAATACATTATTGTTACAGCTGGCAAATGTAAACTTAAGTAATTGTCTAAATATTAATTAGTAACTTTTTATATGATCAGAAACTGAAGTAGCTTTAATGTCGCAAACTGTTTCGACTTATTGGTATAATTCGGGAAAAAAATGCCTTTCGAGCACTTGTCCTTTTGCGATGAGAATCTATCTAAACCAAGTTTTGTTGCTGTAGGAAACGACATTTCACTTCGAACTCCATATAAAATATATAAACCATATTGCAACACTGAATTTCGATTTTTGACGTAAAGTGATTTAGAAACTTCTGTGTGACGTACATTTAAATGTCTACAAAGAGAAATAAAAGTATATACCCGAAAGTTACGCGTATTACTCATCCGACGTTTAAAAGATGACACTTTAAAAGTCCTAAAGACAATTTTTTTTCTAAAAGTTTAAAAAATAAGATCTAGAACCCACGACATCCTGTGTACGAAGGATTACAACGAAGTAAATTATGGTCGTTTCCTCCAGGCTTGCAGAACTGTGTCGAACAATATTCCATCCTCAACAGGCAGCTGGATTTCAGCCAAAGGTCCAAACAACAACGTTCATGTCGATCGAGGCAGTAAAGTAAAATTTCGTGAATTAATTTAACAAGTTTGAGATACAATATATTACACCTGCGGCCTCAATTCGCATTTACAGCTATCTCTACGAAATGAAGTCGAATTATTATGCGTATATTATTACGATACTTACGAAATTCATCGATAACGACGAATCGTTGGAGCTTGGGCGTGGAAAATATATATAAATGGCAGATACGAAAATAAAATTTTATTTCTCTCGTCTAGCGTAACCATTGTGATACAATAAACTTCCCATGATGGAATATATTCAACTTAAGCGGCTTTGACTTTTTCCGGATAGGTAAATTCAAGTTCCACATTCCAGCACACGTCTTCATTTAGATGAATATAAATTTTAACGTTTATATTTTATTATTTACGACCCTAAACATACAAAAATGATTTTTTGTAACGTATTATGATTATTAATAATTAAAACACGTTTCTATCATGTTGTCGTCCCTCGTCAGTTATATAACAACGAATTAAATACTCAAAGATGCCAGGGAAAAAAATATGTGTAAAAAACTCAATACTAAAAATGAATGAATACAGTTAAAATTCAGGTTTATTTCCAGTTGAATTTTATTATATAATTTATTAAATTTAATTGTGTTTTGAAAGTGAAATAATAATAAATTGAAGTATATTTCATTTTTAAAAAATTTGTTTTAGAATTATATATACTTCTACATTTCCAAGTAATTGCCGAGTCTACCAAAACTAACCGATTTGGAACATAAGTACGATAAAACATTTCAGGATTATTTTCAACATGTCCAAGCGGCTTATTTGTGACGTTCATACTACTCGAGTTTTAAACCTTACTAAAGAATTATATTTAAGACTTTGCAATTTTTAACAGCGTTCTTTTATATAACTGATGAAAATCCACATACCGTCGTATTAAAGAAAAGAAAATTGTATATATATTTTTGGTCTTTTAATGGTATATTATGTATAGATTTTTTCCCCAATTTTCCAGCTGTCCGACTATTACAAGATAGAGCCGCTAGAATAAGCAAAGTACAATTTTTAACCAAAATTTATAACAGAAAAGTTGACAAACTCTTCTCCCCAGGGAGACCGATTGTTTCCCTTACTGCCAACGAAATAGAAGACGAAAATAGCCTAACATATACAAATAAAATAAAACGTAAGCGATAATAAAATATATATAAACGGGAAAATAGATACAAAAAATAAAAAATAAATTATTTTTTAAATTTTAATACAAAAAAATGGGAAAAATAAAATATATAATTAATAAAATCCATGAAGGATAAAACTAAATGAGAAAAATGGTTAAATAGATGACGAAAATTAATATATAAAAAATATTGATACATAAATGATAAATTTAAAAATATTTCAAACAAGATCCATCGGTTTTTTAAGTGGTTATTTTAACCACTATACGACATTGCTTATTATTTACGGAGAATCTCAATTTTTATTCTCTCGTTAAATGCCTTATCCGGGAGTAACAATCGCTGTTTATTTTTCGTTATCGAAGCATGAAGAGTATGGCAGTTTATTCAACTCTCAACAGACCTAAAATTTTTATATAATACGTACGAGGTAAGTAATTTCACGACACATTTTACCGACCAGGTTCCTTAGGAAATTAAATACCAGTATACTCGTTCACATATTGTTTGATGTCCAGATATGGACAATAGTAGGAAGACACGCTAACGGTAACAAAATGGAATTACTAGCCAAAACGTATTACCAAGAAGTTTTTTTTAAGTTTCCCGTCGCCGTAAGAGTTCACACTTGCGAGCTCGTTAACAGAAAGTTAACACCGCGGCAAAAATGTAATTCTTATTCTGTTTCTCTTCCTGAACTTAATAAACTTTTTTTCCCTCCCGACGTCCTTAACAAGATATAATTCACACGGTTTGTATATGTTTACAATTATGTGTCAAGGGTCTTCCCGCGTACGAAGAAGACTTCATTGTTTTTTCTTTTTAAAAAATTGAAGATACAATTCGGAGTTTATTAGGTCTGTCCTTTAACAGTGCTCATTGATAAAGACGTCAAAATTTCATGTGATATGTGTGTATACTGGTCTTGAGAGTTGATAACTTTGCTTCGTGTAAAGTTTCGACGCTCGCCTCGATACAGACATAAATAAAAAAACCGTAAGATTCATTAAGTAAAGTTTTGAATAACGTAGATACGGCAGTTTTACCTTGGTAAGTTCTTAAAAGTATTATCTGGAGGCATATTCTAAGTTGTTGCTTTTTTTTGCAGTTTGACCACGTTCTCAAAAAAATTAACACCAGATAGAGAAAGTAATCCGAATTATTTCTTCTACAACAGATAGGGAATGAAATTAAATTTTTTTCCCCCCCGTCGAGCGTAAAATTTAGGACACTTTCTACTTCACACTGTTGAGTATATCTAAGCTAAGACACTACGGTGTTAAGAGTTTCCCGCGTAGAATACAATTTCTGTCTACCGCAAGTGTTTTTTCTTTTTTTTTTTTAAAAAAAATAAGTATTTGCAAGTATGTTTGGGTAGGGCAAAGGGAGCCTTGGAAGGTGTGCGTGTTAGTCCAAGGCAGTCGTCTAACACGGCACGGTGAGGCTCGGGGTCGGGGGGGTCGGGCTGTCACAGATGCGGTCTCAGCCCCTGTACCCGAACCCGTGGTCCGTAACACTCACCTGCGTGGTGTGTGCGTCCGCCGCCGGGTCGCGCTAGCTACTGCGTGGAAGGGTCCGGGTCCAAGTCTGCGCGTGCGCCAGCGCGAGCGCGATTCTCGCTCCCTCGACACGTGAACACACTTACACAGGCCTTACTATTCCTCCTCGCCTTTACATTCCTCCCAAAAACAAACAAAGAAAAGAATAGGAACGCTTAAATGCGGACAAGCGATTGGAACAGTTGAATGTAAATCGCGGGATTTCGAACTCTTTAAGTAGGCCGTCTCAATGACAGATTCCCAGCGGAATTTACAAGCAAAAAGGGATGTAAAAAATCCACTTTATGGCAGTATTACTGAAAATTAATACGGAGGAAACAAAAAACCTACCGTGTGTCATATACACACAGATATATATTGTAATACACAAATTATAAATTTTTAAATTATTTAATTTGCACATTAGTTAAACCTTTTTGGAAAACTTCTTTCTAATGAGTTTAAACCTTTTCCGTCTTCCAATCCTACACTCATTATCAACCGCCAAAAAAGAGCTAAACCCTCGACCCCTAATCAACTCAAACCACCTCAAAAATCTTCCCACAAAGGCCTTTGTCACACTAACAAACATATATAACGCAATACTGATAACCTCAAAATTTCCCAATAACTCGAAATTAGCTACAATAATAATGATTAACCGCTATTATCCATAATGCAACGATCAGTACAGCAGAATTATACGCCATCTTCATGGCCACGGAAGTGTCTCTGGAAACACCGGAGGGCAACAACATCATCTTAACAGACTCCAAGGAGGCAATGTATAGAATAACCAGTACGGTGTACAGAAATGGTTGCATAAATCGAATTAGAGAGAAAATACTGAAAATTCACGGAAACGGCAACCAGATCACTATAGCCTGGATAGCGGCGCATAAGGACACGACAGGAGGGCAGATCTCCTAGCGAAGATGGAAGCTGATCATCAAGGAAGAACCAGTAACCTGCCAGTCTGCACCAGCAAAGACTGCAGAGTAGAGGCTCTACAACGAATTGGAGGAAAAGTGGAGTAGACCAGTGAAACCAGAAGATTGTGGAGTCATCCTCAGAAATGTCAGCAGCATCAAAGAAATATCGCACCCTAAAGAACTATCTCGAAGGCGACACGTTGTTGTAGCCAGAATAAGAACATTGTACACCAGTTTCACTCACTCATTCTTGATTTCCAGATATCCGCAGCCGGTATGCAGCTCATGCAAGGAGGCCACAACAATTCCCCATGTCCTCTTTGACTGCCTCTAATACAGGGACATAAGAAGATCAACTGTAGTCGTCCATTCAATGATGGAGATCTGCAACTCACCAACAGTAATAAACAACCTTATAGATTTTACTATTAAAACTGATTTATATAAAGTAATGTTCCTCAAATATAAAACATAACAGATGTATGACCAACAGGTTAATGCGACTATAAACTGTAAATTGAAAAAAATAATGATTAACAAACCCGACAAGCTAAAATCCAATCCCACCAACTACAGACCAATCAGCCTTCTCCCTATACTTTCCAAAGACTTCGAAAAACTCTTCCTCCCTAGAGTTAAAAACCAACTTTCCCACATTATACCCAACCAACAATTTGGCTTTCGGAACAATCACTCCTGTCCCCAAATGATCAACACCTTGACAGAAACGATCAACAACTCCTTCGAAGAAAAAATATATGTATAGCGACATTCCTAGATTCCGAAAGCCTTCGATTAAGTTCACTACCCTTCCCTCCTGTTTAAAGTAAAACCCGCACCTCTCCCAACACTACTTAAACCTCTCCAATTACGTCACCAATCGATCCTACAGAGTTAAAATAGACAATCACTTCTCTCCAGTAAATCCTATTCTCTCTGGCGTCCCACAAGGAAGTGTAATTGGTCCGTTCCTCTACTCCACCTACACCCACGATATTCCTATTATCCCCTCAACACCACCTCAATATTCGCAAACGATATCGCTATCACTTCTCACGCACACGAATGCCATACCACCTTCAAACATCCTCAAACCTCATCTCAATCTGGGCCACGACTGGTGCATTGTCATCAATCCTTCCAAAACCGTAACCGTTCCCTTCTCCCTAAAAAGAAAAAAGGCTACGACCGATCAGTCACTATCAACAACTCCACTATCCCTACTAAATCTTCCCATAAATACCTCGGCCTACTCCAAACTAACATGGTCCCTTCACACTTCCCACCTTAAAAAAAATAATACTCCACAGATTCCACAAATTAAAACCATTACTGAACCCGAAATCTCATTTATCCCTCACAACAAAAAAAACTCCTTTATACATCCCTCATATATCCCCTCTGGTTTTATGCCTGTTATATCTGGGGTTCGGCCGCTACCACCCACTCAAATAAAATTCAAATATCCCAAAATAAAACACTCGGCTTTATAACTAACTGTCCTTGGTACGTTAATAACTCTAGAATCCACAATGACATAAATATTCCCTCAAACCGCCTTAATCCAACGTAATAGAAATCTCCACCACTTCAAACCCACTATCTCTAACGCAGAATCCCACCCTCATCCAGCTAAACCCCTCAGAAGGCTAAAAAGAAAACGACAAATTTACCTCGCAACCACCGTAAATTTATATATATATATATATATTGTAATAATTTTACAAATCTGGACTTGATAAGTAAAAAAAAAAGAATTTCAGATTAAATAATGAAATGGTTCAAACAATTTGAATCGCATTGAATATGAAATGAAAAGAAACGAAATCTGACTTTACCTTTAATTACTATTTACAAACATTTTAGTTCGTACTTACAACTGTCCTTTTGGAACCAGACTTAATTATTTCAAAGCTTGGGAACTCACTTCACTAAAATGCCATTCTGTGCATAAAATTGCACATTCACTTTCACAAACACACACTTCAATCCTTTCAGAACTCCATATTCCAGACTCCTCGCCTATGGACAACCGTTGTTTCGCCCGCAGCCACCAGTCAATCAGTTACTATCGCCCGCAGACACCCAAGATGTTTTAACAGGGAAACCAGTCAGTGCTTGTTTATAACAATGGATAGATCATGAGATATTTTTGTCTTTCATCGACCCAACGCACGTCGACGTCTCCTATTAACTCTTCTGACCAACTCTTTCTCCTCCAGAATCTGGCGATCTGCTTTAAGACATCCTTGAAATCTGGCACCCAACTCATCTCTCCATCCACATCCTTCTCCCTTGAGATCTGACACACAACTAACTATTCGCTTCTCTGGAGCGGCTCTACCTCCGTGCGTTCTCTTCTAGTTCCCACGCTCGCAGTTCCCACGAATTTCGGCAACAAAGAGCCCGCCGTCACTCAAAATATTATAAATATACAATCCATGGTTTCCCTAATTTAACATCAATAAGAGACCGCCGTCGCTCCGTTCTTTGAGATCGGTGCCACTGTCAATCAATATTATAAACAAAACAATCCATGGTCTCCCTAACTCAATATCAATAAGAGACCGCCATCACTCCGTTCTTTGAGATTTGTGCCACCAAACAAAACATTGTAATTTAAACAATTTATGGCCTTCTTAATTAGTATTACAGTATATATATATATATATATATGTATATGTATATATATATATATGTATATATATAATTCATAACTTCCTCTTCAACTACTCACTCAAGAAGCAACTACAGTTCTTCAAGTTAATTTTAACATGTTACCGTCATCAATGTATCACAATTTTAAAATCTTCGGAATAAAAAATTTTCTCTGTATTAAAAAAAAGTAAGAAATCAATTTAGTGTAATATTCAATTATGAAATATTCAAATAAATTTAAATTTTACTTTGCTTTAAATTTATGATCATATAGTAATAAATTCAGGATAAAAGCTTTTCATAAAATCAATGATAAATAAAAAAAACATTTATTAGTCGTCAAATAAAATAATGCCAAAACCGGAGCTTTCGGTATTTTCCTAAGCCATATTCATCTGTTACTCATATAAATGAAATTACAAAGTATTTAAAAAATATCATGCCACACTTTCCTCAGTGGAAATATTTAATTTGCACAATTTAAATTCAATAAACCATAATTTGGAGGTTATTAAATTTTAATAGTAATTCTTAATATGCGATGACAGGTTTGAAATGATGAATCAGAAACTTTACTAGTATACAATTCAGACAATTTATTTAAATCATAATATTCCAGTGAAAGTATGGCCAGAATTACAAACAATAACATAATAACCAACTCACAATGTTTCCTCCAACAAATCGGTGGGCCTTATCAAGTGAACATTTATTGTAACTGGTTAAGCTTAATCCGAAGCCCACGTTTAGTTACTAAGTAAAAGATCATAAGTTTTACTTAAAGAGGCGCTATCACTCTGGACATTAATGGTATTGACATGATTGCCCGGCGTTGCTCGTGTTCTTACTTATATAAACCCGAATAGTATTTAATTCTATATTAATGTTTAATCAAGATGTGATTTAACCTAATTCTAACTGTTCCTAGTCCCGTACATACTTTTAAACGACAGTGGAATTAATTGAACAGCTATGAAATGCATTGAATTTTATTGCATCAGTCCCAACAAACATACCTCCGAATTTCTTCTTAAATTGATGAAATTGTTAGCTAGTTTTACAATGTAAACAAATAGTCGCCATATTAAGGTCACTAATATGACACGAAAATTAACTTACATTTTCCGCAAGTTTCGAAAAAGTATTTCGTATTGTTTTTTATTATATTTCGATGGAGTATTAGTGGATAAAATTATACATTTGATTCAATGAAAATATTTCTGCTTTATTTCATTACGGGAAAAGGAAATAATTCATTTGTTCGCGGCGTAGTAACGTCGCTCTCTCGCGTGACGTCATGGTATCTTGGCGCGTAGTAATTTAACACAAAATGATCACATTTTCCAATTATAATTCTTTCTAAATTTACGCTAGAGGTTTCTCACCCCCTCAGTACTGTTTCTCGTGTTTTGAAGATGTGTGTGCCAATTTTTGTTGCAATCTGTCCCCGCGTTTGAATTTGCATAGAAATTAACGTAAATACATACATACATACAAATATACATCCTTTTTTTATTATATAGATTAATCACTTCAGAAATGAGACTAGAAAAATCATTTGTTTCCACATCACGGATTAAAATATCAGTTCTTTTAAAGCTGTTGGTCTGTTCTTAACGCCTTCGCTGTGAACCGTTTTGATTCGCGAAAAATTTTCGATATGTGTTATGAATCAGATCACAGCAAGTGGCTCGCACTTGGCGGGATTTCTTACAGACATCTTTCACTACAACGTGAGTTTACGTACTACCGTGTTTCTGCGACGCTCGCTCTGTCAGGAGATTCCCCTCTACCACTCTATGATACAAACCTTAAAAGGAAATAACACAGTCGGTTAAGGTCACATTACACTTTCTTTCTAAACATGCCGCGTATAAAATTAAATATAAAATTTAAAGAAAATGTTTTGATTGTAATTTACAAAAATGTTATATTTTAAAATATAAACACAAAAATGAAATTTGACCGAACAATAATGCAAATTTTACAGAGTATTCATTTTGCTAAATTTAAGAATTTCTGCATACCAATTTAGATTATTCCAAGGTTTTGCACAACACACTATCACCAATTATTTAAGGAATATAGGCCGTATTGTGCATACAATTGTACAAACACAATCCTTTCACAGCTCCAGATAATACGATGCTCCTATGGACCCAAGGTGTTTCGCCCGTGGCCACCAGACAATCAGCCAGCATTATGGCTTAAGCGCATATTTAAAAAAGCTAATTAAATTATGTTTGATATAATCTGTCAATTATCTTTTATAAATAAATAAGCAAAGCCGATATGTCAGAAAAGTTTACAATGCCAAAAATTCATTTGAATACAATTTTAGAAGACCTTCTTCAAATAATCAGCTAAAATACAATTTTGAATATAATACGGATCAGGATTACCAACGATGGAAGCAACCATGAAAACATGAAAACTACGAAAGAACAAGCCAAGAGATGGATCTACAAATAGTACAGACTTTAGTTTGGTTTTCAAAGAAAATCTCCCGCTTCTTCGAGAGGAATTAATGACTTTTACAATTCTAATGCAACAAATAATCATTTACGTCCTTTTTAAGTTTGCGTCGAATTCCGATAAATCACGTAGTCACAAAAAAATTATATTTTCACAAGTAAAGGAAGGTATTATACATAAATTGGAAAAAAATAAAGCAAACAATAAGGTTGGCTTAGGATCGCCCAGCAGGACGCGATGACGTCACACTGTTACAGAATACATACGCTATTGCGAAGGATGTTTCCTTCTTTCAAGACGTTAAAGCCACATCTCATGACTGCAAGAAGATTTTTCATTGATATTAAGTGTTAAATGAAGGAAAGATCGTTCGCAATAGCGCATGTATTCTGTATCAATGTGACGTCACGTTACGACGTATCTCCCGAAATTATCGTTTGTTTGCAAATCTGTTTAGAAATATTTTTCTGGCAATCCTGTGAAAATATTTTTTGCGGCTAGGTACCGGGTCTGATTCTACCCTTGTGGGATACATTGTTATGCTTTTCGTCTCTAAATTTCTTCCTATCACAACGAAAAATTAACTTTTTATCAGTTACTGAGCTTTATGACTGAACCGCCATTTCTGAAATCTATAGATATAAAAATTAATGTATCTTTATTTGTCCCGTACGCGTCCCTGTACCATTCATCCGAATGTGATAGAACTTTACGGCCTAATTTTACAATAGGTGGCGCGCGAGTCGTTTCAACAATGTAAGAAATCCAGTATTGTTGACTGCCCAGTGACTGTTTTCACCTGTACGTGCGACCGCGTGTATTCTTGACTCCCTCTGAGTACCGCGAGGATTTTTTAACTCCATTTAAGTAAGTGGAATATTTCTCACTATCTTAATGAATCGGATTTTATTTTACTCTAAAGAGAGTACCGTGTTTATTTAATGTACCAGCAGAATTTTTGAACCCATTAAAGAGTTAATGGTTCAAAAGTGACGGTTTTGATGGCAGTTAAATCACGTGTTGACCAAGAGAATTAATTTTCCCGAATAGTATAAATAAATTCTCGGACAACGCCGTGCACCCAGCTAGTTTTGAATAAAAAACAATGTGCGCCGTTCTTAATGTAAGGGTTAATTTTGCACAAAAAAAAATATTTGTGACCATTGTATGCTATTTATAGGATAAGCATTTTTTTTTCTTTAACGCATCACTTGTAACTCATTGTGTCACTATTAACATGTTTTTCTCTTTCATTTAATGCTGTTTGTTACTTCACCGCTCTAACTACGATATTATCTTTTCCATGACAACAACAAAAATTATTAACCTATCAATACATGATCATTAAAACGAAAAGAATTGGGCGCAATTAATTTTAACTTTTTTCAAATAGCGGACGACAATTTAAGATTAACCATTCAGTTGTTTTTTTTTGTAAAGCGAACGAAATACCTACTCAAGCAGTTGAAAGCATGTTTTGTAACATTCTCCATGGTCGAATGGCAGTTTTATATTGCTAAAACCCACATAACGATTGTTTATAAAGTTTCACCGAGTTCAGTTACATCGTTTTCTTGTTTAAAAGCAAAGAAAATGGAGGTATTCCATTTTGCCTCTACTTTGAGCAACACTGAATAGAATAATAATAAAAAGTTTCATTTAAATCGGCCCGATCGTTTTCTCGTGTAAAGCAAACAAAGTGAATGTGAGAGGCAGAGAGACAGGAATTTAGATGACGCCGGTTCCGGGTCCCCGAATGCTATGGGAAGATAAACTAGAATCACTCGTTTCTAAGCAATGTTCAGAGCCAAAAATCGAACTTAGATTAAACCGTTGCGACTGTTACGTGTATAAATAACGTATGCGAATATTTCTGGTAAATTAATGTTGTATTTTTATTTGGTCGGAAATTTGCGATGGTCGTCAATATAATAAAAAATATACAATAAAGTCATTTACAATTAATCCTTTAATATAAACTTATGTTCAGAAATCAATTAAAACATTTTATTCTACTGTCACGAACAACCAATAAATACTTATATACACACCTTCAAATTGTTCACATACAAAGCAATAAATATCTGGCAAATTCTAGAAAGCGCCGATCAAATTCTAATATATAAAATAGACTGTACGTTTGCGTGTTTTTGTGTATGAATGTTCCGCATACAAAACAACATCTGTGGAGAAAATTTCACCAAATTTTGTACGCGTGTTCCCTGCTAACCGGAAACAAACACTGCGGGGTGTAAGACACGTCACCACCCCCTGGGACAGGGGTGGAAATTTTCAAACATTCTCAAACGGTCGTTATTTACGTCGGATATTCTTCCGGATCAATGAGATTGATAGTGTTTCTCCAGATTGTTGTTGTGTATAATTTAATTTCGGAATTAGGGTGGAGGGGCGTTACAAAAAAATAAAGCGGAAAAAAACAGAGATTTGTGTCAAATCCGGGGTTATGGTTATCGCCGAGTTTAATTATATCATTCATCTTGCCATTTAAGCCCCAGGGCCGGGATGGATATTTTAAAACGTGTTAAATGGCCGATATTTGCGTCGAATAAATATTTTTCGGGATCATCGATATTGATAGTTCTTCTACCGATGTTATTTGTGTATAATTTCAACACCTTTTGGGAGGAAAGGGCCCTTAGAGGTGGTAAGTAAAAACAACCGAGATTGTAATCGAATCCGTGGTTACAGACGTCGCTGAGTTTAATTACATTAAACTTGCCGGTTAAGTTGTACTTAAATCCCTACGAGTGGGGGTGGAAGGCGAAAACAATGTTCTGCATACAATCTTAAACACGTTCATTGAATTCTACAAAATTTTGTACAGATGTTAGTTGCGATATGATGGATCGGTAAAACTCCTATAGGAGTGTAAGTGGCATTTTAATGACATTTTAAATTACAGAGAATATTATTTGTTACTCTTTATGTACCGGTATATTTTGTAACCTCTTAAGGTACCTGCTGTATCTCAGTGTCTTTCAGAGTACTTTTGACGCACTCAAGGAAACAGAAGTAATTTTGTTTTTGTAGGCTAAAGGGAATATGTCTGATTCTCTGGATGTAATTAAAATATGATTTACTCGCATAAAATACCGGGTGTATTTTTGTCATGCTGAAGGTACCAGAAGTATTTTTAACATTTATAGAGTAGCGAGAGTATTTTGTCTCTTAAGTTAATAGGATTATTCTTTACTCTCTTAATGTATTGGGAGAATTTTTGTCTCTCCTAAGTTACCGAAAGTATTTTACACTTTTAGGATACTGGGACTATTTTTCACTCTCTTAATATAAAAGAATAATTTTTTTTCCATCTTAAAGTATTTCGATTCTCTTAAGGTGTGGCAAATAATTTTGCTTCTTTTAAGGTTACGGGCATATTTACTAGACCCTAAGATACATGAAAAATGTGGACTTGCTTAGGGCACCGGGAGTATAATGAAGTCTCTTCGGATAGTATATCAACATTTATTTTCACAATTAAAACATCTAAAAATTTGCAGCCGATCAATTATGCAACATTTTATCTTCTCGTGTTACAGGATTAGACATATTTATTTAAAATTCGGTTTGATAATCTGATCAAAAACCTTTTTCTGAATATATGTAGAAACAAGAGTTTCAGACGATGGATTTATTGAATAATTCATTACAACTTTAGTTTCAACAGTTTCGTTTCATCTCACTATTTTACGTTACACAGTAAGTATTACAATATTATACAAATAATATACTTATGCATATTGTTTTTATTATTGAGACGAATGTTACAATTAAAAAACATGACAGGTCACTCAACAACCACATTACATTTATTTATAAAATCATTGTTTATATTTTAAAATTTTCTGGAGGCACATAAAAATATAAATAACTTGATATTGCCGAGCGATTTGCTGAAAATAAAATTTTGATACTGAGGCATATTTAAAGACTATAAAGTAATGACTTTAACCAAACCGAAAAATTGATTTATGAAAATAGTTATTACAAAATTTGGGGGTTTCTAAATTATTTTGTACATAGGGCATCAGAATTATACAGTGACAGATAATAGAACTACATAAAAGTTGGTTCTTTTACTATTCTGATAAGCTTTTTTTTTCAGAAAATATCCCATTTTTTGCAATTTTACTCGTGATAGTACTGTCTATACAAATGATGAGGTAATGACTAACAATTACCGCCATTAGTTATGTAAAATCTGTACTCAAATTCAGTTTGTATGAAAATCATTACACAAATGCTTAATGTGAATTCTATGACCGCTTATAAAGCATTGACTCGCGGGAAAGATTCATTCTTAACTGTCATTATCATAATACTATGTCGATTGTTGCTCTTTTGCTTGAATCCAAGAATGAAAATATTTTCCCGCGTATCGCAAATCTTCTCATAATACGTTTGTCAGTTGGACGCAATGTTGTTGTTAGTTGTGGCGCTGTTATCAGTTTTCATTCGTTTGTGGTGTTGGTTGCTTATATGAATGTTATTGTTATTTTTTTGTTTATTTTTTTGCAACACTTTTAAAATTCACAATCCAAGATATTTGTTCGACAAAATTGGTACGTAAATCAAGCCGTTTGTAGTTGAAGTTTAGTTTATAGTAATTAATTCTCAATGAATATGTATTTTTAGGTTATCTTTTTCATTCACTGTATATATTTACATATATTAATAAATTATTACTACTTATTAATACAATTTATACTTCACGCGATATAACTTTTTCAGGAAAACATACCACTTTTATATTTTACTTTAACTTGATTTAAAAGATAAAATACCTAAATCTTGAAATATTTTTGAATAGTATTTTAATGCACGTTTTGATTTATTTTCTATTGAACAAAACATATTTTGATTGTTGTTTGAAATGTGTACAAGATTTAAATATATTTATCCAACTTAAAACGAAACACATGCTTTTTATTGACTTACTTAGAAATTGGTAGCTAGTGATTTTCCAGCACATTTTGCATTTAGACTTTCTCTTCTTTTTATGTAAATTGGTAAATTGGGATTTTCGATCATATTTTGCATTTGGATCTCCTTTTTGTCCATCTATGGCAATTATTTCAACTTCATTTACATGGGAACCTACATTTCATTGTGCAAATTACTGATTAAAATGGTTGCCCATCTCATCACGGACAGACATAAGATATTCTAGGGAGTAGTATGAATGACAACCCAAATGTGAAGTTTTAAAGAGATCCCATAGCTTGATATGGATTCAGAAGTTGTGCCACTAAATTTCAATGATATTCTGGTTTACAATTTCCAAGAAAGTTGCAGCATATATATTGTTAATGACAACCAGGCTATTATTTACAAATTGTTTATTAGCAATCATGAGCCCCTATATAAATTCATTCATACAGTTTAGCATCACCAAATTTTCATGGCTCCCAATTAAATATGCAATGAAGGTAAATATACTTTTTCATAATTAATCAAAGGGAAATTTAAGTGACAAAATCAGTAAAATTTAGTCTACCCAAGTTGCAAGCCAAACATTGACTCTAATCACTTTAGACATTTCCCTTACATTTTGCATCTTTCAGATTACCAAGTCATCACTCATCTGGCCAGTGTTCATGCTTGAGTAGGTCCACATTTTCCCATCCACATACCTTAATCAACACAATATACTTATCTTCAGAGAAGAATACATTGAAATCACTATGGTGGCCACAATAACTGTACATTCTTGCATATGTCTAAAATAGATTCCATTCTATAAGTTGGAAAGTTAAAACATTGGATTTTAATTCCAAATCAGGTAATTATGATCTGGTTGATTTGGAAAGTACGAATCAGTCGAAAAACTGCCATCCGATTTGTTTTTAATAATATAGGTATCATTTACAGTCAAATCTGGATATAGTGGTACAGAATTATTTCTTCACTGTATAAGACAGGCATATATTTTATATTTTATTTATAGTTGCTTAAACTGCTAAGGTAATTCATGACTTTGTACTATGTTGCATTTCTTTGTTGGGGAACTAACAAGTGGGGGATTTCTCAGTATGGAAACACACACCACCCATGCCCTCACCAGGATTCGAACCCTGAACCTCTGTCATGCAAGGCAGTGACATTGACCCCTACACCGCAGGAGGTTGGCAGGCATGTTTTATTTTACTTGTGATTTCATTTATCGATATAAATAAATTATCACTGAGTTCCTCCCAGATGACTAATTTCAGTGATACATAAAATTTTTACACCCATTGAACAACAAATGACACAGAGCTTTTAATATTCACCACCTATTATCCAAATCACTGATTGGACAGAATCTATTTTTCTTACAACAGGCCACTGTAATCATCGTGATATTGTTAAGAATCCCCAAATAACCTGCTCCACTGTAATACTAACGAGGAAAGCAATATTATTTTACTATTATGTGTAGGCAGGAAGGTCAGAAAGAAGGAAGTTTAGATGGGGAAGAGTACGATTGAGTTTTCTGAGCTAGGTAGTTTTATGTGTTTACTGTTCTGTGGACTGTTTCACTGACTTCAGTGTCTCACAGATGTCATTTTCGTTATATAATGCTCATTTTATCTTTATTAGGCATTTATTATAATGAGCTCAAAAAGTAGTTACAAGGAATCATTGAATTTTTACTTTCCAAAGTATATAACAAATAACTCATTCTTAATCTAAGTTATGCTTCAGAAATAGCTGCTTCTCTGGTTAACTACAAATGAATTTGGGTTCTGCTGTAATTTGAGAGATTTTAAGTGAAGACACTTTGTACACAGTATTTTAACCTTGTTGATTATGCTGGCACCTTGAGTAGACTTAAGTATAAATATAATTCAATTAGTTGCATCAGTTAACCTGTATGTAACACAAAATTCACATCTTATTAGCAACTCAATGGAACATGTCATTTGGGAAATATTAAGTGTGACAATGATTACTGGATAGCTGTTGTGTTTCATGCCTACAACATTTACAATCCAGCAATGGCAGTTCTATTCCTAACTTCAAAAACAGTAGCTTCACCTGTCTGCCGGTATATCATGATTGAAACAGTAGAATTTTATTAATTTAGGCCAAAATTATTTACTGCAAATATTATAATTTTAGATGTTGAATTTGTTTCATTTTAAAGAGATAAAAAAGTTCAACTGGTGATTATTGATTTTATAATGATTTATATATGATTGAATCTTAATTCTAAATCAGCTTTCTCAGTACTTTGAAGTTGATTTCAAAGCTACTTGTATATTTCGAAGTAAAATGTGTCTGTAAAACATTTTTAGGTACTTAATTTGAGCACATTCACATAAGATAGTACAATTTATATTGTTTTGAACAATTAAAAGTACTTTCTTAAGTGCCTATGGCTCTTAATACCCCTGAAGGTAATAGAACTGAAAGTCCGCTTAGGACAAGAAGCAAGTGTTGAAAAACTACAGGAAGATTGTGACAGATAATGAAACTGAAACAAATAAAAGTTGTAGAGTAAGGTAGGCGCTTTCTAAACAACATATAAATTTCACATAACATGGTCATGCTGTGGAATTAAAATTTGTCTCACTGTCCTGCGGAGATGGTTCTTGAAGTGTGGAAAGGTACTCCTTGACAAATCACACAGATGCCGTTGTTGTCGTGTATGGGACCAATGTACTGAATTTGTTTAGTACAAAATTTTATTTTATATATATATATATATATATATATATATATAAATAATATTTATTCAATACAATCTTCATGTAGTTTCTCAATGCTCGCTTTTCTGGCACGGGCTTTCAGATGCTACTGCCAGTGGTTATGCTGGCCATAAACAGAAAAGTACTTTTAATTATGCGAAACAGTATAAATTGCAAATATGCTCAACATAAGTCACTAAATAATTTTGTAATGAAGAGTTAAGTGGAACGCATTTGACAAGGTGTGCCGAGAATGAAAGTAAAGAAGATAATTGTGACTTTTGTCCGCGCTCGATTCGATGATCCGGCTGCCCTTCACCACACAAATTAGTGAAAACCGTCACTGGACGATCATCAGTTTCCAGAACCAATTCTATGTAAGTTTAAGGGACTTTTTTACCAATTTAACACGTTCTGTTTATACTTCCCATCGTTTTCACTTGAATTATAGAATAGACGTAAACATCCTAGAAATATAACCGAATCAATTTCATGTCTTTAATCCTTTGCCAATATAATACACCAGTAGAAAATAGGCTTCCCTACTAAACTCAAACATTTAATTAATATACACATAGAGAAAACTCAATTTTCTTTATGAAAGCATAATATGATGCTTTTCCCAGATTTTGATTATCAGCCAGTAGATTTCCTTTTTGAGTGTTCTGCCTCCGTGTCATCATGGACAACATTCTGTCGTGTTTGAATATCCAAGGAAATATTACTACAAGACTAAAACAATACCTAATGTATGCAGATGATATTCTTCTGACATCAAGACCAAAGAGCTCGTTAGAACAAACATTAAGAAACTTAAGGAAATGTCTGTTTCCTGTGGGCTTGTAATCAACCAAAATAAGACAAAATATATGTGGAACGAGGATCGGTCTGGCAACAGATATTACAATTGATGATATCACATACCAAGGAGTAACCTCATGCAAAGACCTAGGAACAATTCTTAATGGGAATAACTCCATAGAAGAAGAGGTTAAAGAGAAAATAGCTGCAGGTAATAGGTGTTAATTTGCTTACAGAGACCTACTATAAAGCAAGTTACTATCCAGAAAGGCAAAATTGAAATTGTATATTTCGGTAATAAGACCAATAGTCACCTATGCAGCCGAGTCTAAAGAGAAGGACATAAAAAGACTGCAAATTTTTGAAAGGAAGGTTTTCTGAATGATTTATGGTCCAATTAAACTATCATGTGGAAACTGGAGGATACAAACAAATGATGAATTAGATAAAATAATTCAATACAAAAATGTTGTGAATCACGTGAAATCCCTCAGATTAAGTTGGTTTGGACATCTATATAGAATGAGCGATGAAAGAAATACAAAAAAGACCCGATGGAGAGATGATACAAAGTGATATTAGGAGTCTCGGAATTAGAAAGTGGACGTCTAAGGTCAAGAAAAGAGATGAGTGGAAACACGTTGTGGATCAGGCCAAGACATCACAGAAGTTTTCATAGTGCCTTAAAAGAAGAATATCCATAATATGAAAAGCCTCGTGAAACAAAATACTGGATTTCAAAACATTTCTGCCTGCTCTTAAAGTCACCGACCTAGCATGAATTTACAAATTCAACTAGAAACTGTTTGCTTTCTCCCAATATTAAAGCAGTGTTTACACTGGAGATGGCAACAATGTTGACAACTTTTAGAAGAATATTAGAGCATCTGTTAGCAGCTTGTGGGTAATGTTGTCAACATTACTTGGCAACAATGTTGACAGGTCTTTTGTTGTGCAGCATTGTTAAAAAAAGTTTTTAATATTTGATGTGAAAGTGAATTTAGGTCTCTGTAGAAAAGGCTTTTTGAATGCTGTGCTTTTGAATTAATAACGAAGAATGACTGGGAAAACATAATCATGCCAATTTACAAATAACCGAATAGTGATCTAAACATGTTTCTCACAATTGTAGAAAAAAAAACCTATCCTCATCCTCGACTCCAAACAAAAAACTGGCAAACGCACATTAACCACCTCATCCAAAAATGAAAAACACATTCAAATCACTATACCCCTTACTTATTTTTATCCATAAACACCAAAATATTAATATATGTCTCCCTCATTCAACATTTTTGAACCTATGCCTGTCCCATTTGGGGATCCACTGTGAAAACCCACTCGCAGAAAATCCAAACCCAACAAAACAAGATCTTTTGCAGAATTTCCAACTTACCCTGGATCCTTCATTATTCCGTCATTCTTCATATTAAAAACCCCACCATCGCTACCAAAATAAACAAAAACACCTCTTCCCTGATCAAATCGTCTATTAATCACCCCAATCCTACAATAAAACAATTCTTTAACAATCCCGACACCTCAAATACAAACTCCCCATAGATAGCATCCTCCCCCATGGGCACGCAGGCATCTTTACCTTTTTTGATACAATCTCCACATGAAATTTGAAAACACTATAAAAAGGACTTGGGGTAGTGCTTCAGTGTGAATATGTTAATATTTAATAATTAAATAAAAACAAAATTAGTACAATCCTGAGCAACAGTTAATTGTTGTTTTCCTGACAATAGGTACTGAATTCCTCGACTAACAGGTTGATGTTTAGTTTCAGTGGAATAGTCATGTCTATTAATGTGCAAACATATTTCCACTTGCTACTTCATAAAACAACACATTTAAATTTGATAAAAGGCCATTTATATTATTTTTAGCTCTGATTCCAAATATGAAATCCATTTTTTCCTATCTTGTAACGTTCCTTCACAGAATGATTTCATATATTGAGCAAAATAAATCAAAATATTCCGACCTCTTAAATACATAGTTTACATTTGTATCCAAGCTCTATCATAACTAAAATGATAAATGATTTAATAAAAATATTACAAATCTTTATAGTAGCGCTTTCTTTTTTCCTCGCTTTTCTTCCTTCAGACTTATCAAGGATTCTCTTCAACATTTCAGCATTCTTCTCTGTGCAAAAACTAAGAAAGTAATGTACCAGTGGCTAACAATTTTTCCCTTCAACCTGGAACCTTAAACTTGTACCAATTCTTAAGAATTCATTTGATTCAGATTGAGTAAACAGATTAGGTCATTGCTACCAGGGTCAAATGTATTATCACTATCCTGAATTGATATACCAGGTCCATGATGCAGATACAAATGGGACATCGGGATAAATTACTTAATTTATTATGTTCATTAAATTGAACCCTTTCATGTACTAAAATAACAGTCAGTATGTTTTTTTTACTCTTTCCAAACCATTGGTATACCAAATCAAAAGTAAGTGATGAGATGACATGTTCTGGTTTCAGCTTGTTTTCTCTGGCTGTACTGCTGTGTTTAAAAGACAGCTTACTTATTTAAAGGAAACTTTTCAATAATTAATACTTTATTCTTTTTGGATAGAAGTAACTCGGTGAAAATGATTATTTAAACTATAATTATGCTGCTTAATAAGTTCATACAAATAATACATTTCCCTTAAATATAAAAAATGAGTACTGTACACATTACATCTTTGATTTGTAAAAAAAAGTACTTGAAATAATTTAATTATTTTTCCTGTAATTCACATCAAAAACACTACTTATTTTGAAGACAATTTTTTCATCGTAGACCTGAATAATTAATGCAGCAAGTTGAACTCGTCACTGCAAAAATGGTTTATACATATTTTTACTCCATTTTGTGCACAAAAACTAGTTTGGAAGAAATGATCTGGAAGGTTCAAAGTATTTGAAATATATAAAATATGATAATAGTATGTAACAAAGACTGTTGGGAACGTTATAAAAACATTTAAAATAATTTAAATTACTCTGCATTTACGTATACAAAATTTGTATATATTCAAAAATATACAAAAAGTCTATTTTAACCAATGGCAAGTTGAGAACTAGAAACAGATTAGTATTAGATCATCTTCATGTCTATAAGAACATGTTCCGGAATAAAACTGTACAACAGTTTATCAGAAAAAGCAAAAAATAAAAATGAACTTAACCAATCTACAAAAGCCGATTAATTATCTCTCGATCTTCAAGTCTTTATTAATTCCTCTGTAACTATTAAAGTCTACGCAATTGAAGCTAATTGGTTTTTGATACACTATGTTTAAAGAGTAACACACAGTTGTACTCAACTAATTTAATATTTTCTTTTTTATGTATCGACCCTGTTGGATATTCTTCATAATGATCTATTTCCTGGAAGAAATTAAATGAATTGGATTATGAGTGTATTGTGTTTTGTGTATTAAGTGTAAATTATAATTATAATCTGTTTCAACCCACCCACACCATTCACTACTCAACTCTCAAACCTAAACAGTAATAACAAAACACCCATTTTATCTTCCACCCCGAAACACATCAGAACTACAAATCATGAACTCAAGGGCTGGAAAGTCACCGGATTCCCCTGAACACAAGTGAACAAGTGAATTATTTACTAGAACATTTGTAAATACTTGTAAATTATGAACCAAACTGTAAAATCAATAGATAAAAGTTTAAATAAAAAGGAAAAAAAGACTATGTTTCTATTTACATGTCTCAATTTCTTGTAAAATAAAACAAATTAATATTTAACTGTCAGTTTAATTTATTATGTTATATAGAGTATATTATTATAGTGATAGCTTAAGTATTCAGGATTGGATGGTCTAAACTGACCATTTATTGACTTTTTTGTATATAATTTTTCATGTGTGTGTTATATAAGTCTTTATGTATCGTATTTTGTTAGTGATTCTTAAAAATTTTCCTTCACATTTGTTTTCCTATTTATATAAGAAATTTCCTTATTAATATATTTTCTAATCATGCATTATATTATTATCAAATTGTATTTTATTTTTAGCCTATTTGTTAACGTGTGATGTTGCTAATGGTCATTAAATTATTCCTAGAAACAGATATAATAATAAAAATTTTATGTTAATTTGTGTAACTTTTAAACTAAGTAGTTATTGTTATATTTATGTGTTTGATGATGTATCTGACTAATAGAACCAATAAATCGAACTATTATTTGTTATATAAATCTTATCTGTATATATTTGAAATTATCCCTTAATATTACTTTGTTGAAAATTAGAACCATTATTTTAGCTATTGTTCAGGCATAGTTGTACTGGATTTATATCTGGATGTGGTGCAATTTATATTATTTGGAATTCCCAGAAATAGTACAGCTTACCTATTAAATTGTAATGAATTTGATTATGATCCATTGCTGTGCTGTAATAAATAGTAACTATGAAAGATTGCATTTTCAACCAAAGTTTAACAATATAAAGCAGAAATTGTTGTTTGCATAATAGTTTGAAAAATTGTTAGATCTAAAGATGATTATGAGGATACTGAACTTTATTCCGTTGTCTGAATAATATTGCTTAACAAAGTCGGTATTTGGCACTTATTCAATACATTGTCAGTAAAGATCATCTTTAGTGGTCAAATATGATGAATATAGAGGATTTCCTGTTAACTTCTCATAAAAATTATGACTGTTACTTTGTCTTAATAGAATAATCAACAATAAACAATAATCATTTTTTAGTACGACAATTTTTTTAAAAAATGCAAACATTAACAAATTAAAGAAAAAAGTAAGTTAGCAATAAGAATTTAATGTAATAATTGTTTTTTTGTATATGCCAAAGAAATATGTGAAGCAAGTTATTAAAAAGAATGGAGCAACAAACTACTCCTCATTCATCGTTTGCAAACAATTCAGTATTATAACTGAATGCCAATGTAAGTTAGCATGAAAAAAATTAAAGTTGTTAATTTAACCAAATTAGCATGGAACAGATTTTTCTGTGTATGATTTTTTCCCATTTTTCTTCCAGCTTTGCTAAAGGATTTTTATAATTGTAAAAGTATGGGTTCACTTTTTCCCCCAAGTTCATTTTTTTCATTATTTCTTATTTATAATTACCTATCTTTCTCTTCAGGAGCAGATCGTTACTCTTTCACCCTCACTGTTGAAGAATTGATTTCAAATAACTAACTCATGGCAGGCTATGAAATAAAATATGGATATCTACAACATTAGCATTATTGATAAAGACCAGTCTGATGTAACACAATGAGTTGTGTTCATCTTTATCAACTTAAGGTATTGAACCAGGCTCACCAAACAAAATTGCATCATTATTACCTAGATATTATAAATAAAGTATATATATTAATTTGGTGTTCGAATACATACCATTTTATCACAGATTAATTCATTGTTATTAGCAATATTTAACCTTTTACACTAACAGATGTAATAATCAAGATCATAACTGATAATATAAATCAGGCAAAAATGAGAGTGAAGTCTTAGAGATACAATGAAATGAGTGAACAAAAATGGAAGCACATTAGTGAAAGAAAATGTTTTCCATAAACTTTTTTGTATGCAATAATATAATTGACTGTATTATCGCAATATTGTCGAAAATTAACCTCTTAGAGTCCTAAAGTTTTTATTGCGTGCACACACACACACATGTGTGTGTATATATATTACAATATTAGTGAGGATATGACATTGTCAAAAATAATTGTGATATTGGTATGAAAAGGAAAGAGAGATAGCTTGTGGCTTACCTGAAAGTGAAGTACGGTAGTAAGTAAGGTAGTTCTTCAAATTTTCGGAGGCTCTCAGCTGGCTGGTTAAAGATATTAATTATGTGATGAAGTCACATTTGATAATTGGATAGTGAGAAAGATAGAAATATAGGACAAATGTTGGGAATACACTCTGAAGAAAGCATATGCTCTAGGCTTAGTAATATGCTCAAAGGAAACATCTAATGAAGGAGAATAGGAATAAGAAGGAAAGACTGAAAATATTCGGCAGGGCCAGGAATCGAACCAGGTATTTTTGCTTTTTACGCAACAGCTCTACCATTGAGCTACCAGGCCGAATATTTTCAGTCTTTCCTTCTTATTCCTATCCTCACTACACTTTGAACATATGCTTCCTTCAGAGTGTATTCCCAATCTGTCCTATATTTCTAGTGCTCTCCCCCTCCCCCCCCCCCTCTCTCTCTCCATATATATATATATATATATATATATAATTGTGATATTGGTATGGAAAGGAAAGAGAGATAGCTTGAGGCTGACCTGAAAGTGAAGTGTGGTTTAGCCATAGGGAACCGAAGGTTGTTCTTCAAATTTTCAGAGGCTCTTGGCCCACTTCTTCAGGAAGGAGTGTTACACCATTCCGTGCACCGGCCGGCTGCGGACTGCATGATTCTATGCCTCATCATATGAATTCACATAAAGCGGTCAGGAACTTGACCTGGTGGTGGAGATGGTTAAGGCGTCTGTGTACTGAGCAGATCATGCAGGTTCAAGTCCTGCCTGGATGAAATATTTTCAGTCTTTCCTTCTTCCTTCCTTCTCCCTGCTTTGAACATAATCTTTTATATGTGCGTGATTCTATGCCTGAGAATATGTATTCACATAAATACACATAAAATATATTTATCTTTGGGCCTCCATAGACCATATTCATCTGTGTCTGTTTACGTTATATTACAGATACTGATGAACATGGACTAGGAAGACTGAAAGTTGCAGACATATATATGTTTGTGTGTGTATATATATATATATATATATATATATATATATATATATATAATATTCGTAAGGATATGACATTGCCAAAAATAATTGCAATATCGCCATAAAGAACTGAAGGTTGTTCTTTAAATTTTCGGAGGCTCTCAACCTCCTCCTTCAGGAAGGAGTGTTACGCCATTCTGTGCACCGGCCGGTTGCGGAATGGTGCAACACTCCTTCCTGAAGGCGAATGAGAGCCTCTGAAAATTTGAAGAACATTCTTCAGTTCCTTATGGCGACACCACAATTCACTTTCAGGTAAGTCACAACCTATCACTGTTTCCTTTCCATACCAATATTACAATTATTTTTGACAATGTCATATCCTTACTAATATCATATATATATATATATATATATATATATATATATATATATATATATGTGTGTGTGTGTGTGTGTGAATGTGTGTATGTATATGTGCAATAAAAACTTTTAGGGCTGTAAGAGGTTATTTTTTATATTTGAGTTTTTGTATGGTGGCTGTTGTTATTGGTTGTTTCAATCTATAAGTTGTAATGTGGGGCTTAAAGAAGAAATACCTAGTTCGGTGGTTGGAATGTATCTGTTAATGCAGAAAATCTGGGGGAAATATTCAGATGTAATGACAAAAGCCTGTTCTGTATGATGTTTCTATAAGTTTGGTTATTTTAATGTAATGACAATCCATAAATTATTTCTATTTTATGATTTGGTTTTATAATAATGAAATATTAAACTCTTTATGTTACCTTCTATGCACTCTTTCCTTTGTAATTTGAACTATTTAGATGCAGAAGTATTAACCTCCCTGAGTATTTTGTTTCTGCTCTATTATTTTGCTGTGGCTATGAATGTTTGAAAAAGCGTATACTGAGAATTCAGTGTACTTCATCAATTTGTGTGTTTTGTTATCATTTTATGTTGTTGCTGGTATAAAGTTTGTTGCAATCATTATTTTTTTGTTCTATATTTCTAACCTTTAACTCCTGGTTAATAAGTATAACATTTTGCCCACGTAGAATAATTTTTGTGCCTAAATACTTTGCACTCTATTCATCATTCATAAAATATCTGAGAAATAGCAGAACACCTCTAAACTAGAGTAAATAATGTACCAAAATTATTTTATTTTGTGAAGGGGCAATTTTATGCTTCATATGCACAGCATAAACAAATGTTTACCACTGCTTCTTTCAAATGAGTAGATTAATGATTTATTTAAAAGAAAAAGAAATTTTGAAACATATCTAAAGCTAAGTAAAATAATTGAACAATATATTTGACTTATGAAATGCTGTTTCATAAATTGTCATTTTGAAATGAAACTGAGTGGTATAAAAAATTGAAGCATATAGACTGTTCTCTTTACTATAAACACATAATTTACTAAAGATCATAGATCTATTAAAATTATCACAGAAAACTATGCATCTAAATCTTTGTATGATAGAAATCCCATCCTATTTTAATCCTTGGTTATGTTCATGGCATGTATGTCAGCACAGTTCCTTCTATAATTATTGGTTTCTTCATTTGGATTTAAAAAAACGGTATGTCAAAAGGGAATTTTTTTTTTAATATTTCACACCCTTAAATGTGTGTTCCTAATAAAACGTATTAAAATGGTTACAATTTTTTCTTTTGTTAATCTTCACAATTTTTTTCAGCATGTCTGTGATGGCCTATCATTTCAATGATAACATTTATACGAAGTCATTTACACCAAAAGAATACCAGGTAAAGTTACATTTCTTTCTTATTTCTAAACTTAATTGTGTTAAAACCTCAGATATCAAAAGTTCTAATAATCTATTGCCAGGTAGGTATATTCATAAATTTATAACAATTTTTTTCTGTTTTGATGTTTGGATTGTGAAGAAAACAAATGCTGTTCCAAACAAAACTTAAGAATGTCATCAATGAATACCAATTTTTAGGACCCATTAAAATGAAATATACAAAATTCATTATAAACCATAGTAACCGAAAAAAATAATGGCTTAATTTAATAATGTAACTAGTGATGGTTGATAATTCAGCATGTACAGTTAACAAAAATTATGAATACAATATTTACCTGTTGTGCATCTCAGAAGGAGAGTTCTGAAAGAAGGAGTTAAGAATCTTTGGAATCAGATGGATCCGTGTGAAGCACAGCTTGGAGTTGTGGCTCTTGGCATGAGTACCTAATTTTTATCTGTAACAGTGCTGCCATGGATATAAATGAGTTTGGAAGATATATTTTTCTGAGACAAATGTAGAATGGAAGGCAAAAGCAGCAACTTGATGTAAATGATTGGGAAGGAGAAACCTGTTATGATGTATTTGATTTCTTGGTGGCATTATATGAAGGGTTGCAGTGGTGTGAATGATAAGGCAGACATGGCACCTGTTCCTATTGCAAATGCTGACAATCTGATGGGGGAAGGGGGTGGAAGTGTGAGGGTGGGATCTAGTCAATTTTTCCATGATTGCAACTCTTTTCTCCATGTTGTGACCTCCCGTTGAGCGTAAGGAATGTTATTGGTTTTGTTGGGAATGGGCATTAGTGTATGTATGCATGGCTGATAAAGCACACATGATAAAGTCAAACATTATGAGTAGGTAAACACTATATCATGACAAGATCAGTTTTCAGTCTTAGGTAAGACTTCAGTTCACACTATCTTTCTATCTATATCATATGCACTACATATATAAACACGAAGATTATGTGGATAATATGACAGTCAGATAATTGGTGGTAATAGGATGTGAATTTAAGTTGATTGTAGATTTCTGAGAAATTTTATTGATCATATTCCCCTTCCTCAGCATGTGAGAGTAAATTCTGCATTATGTGGAAATTTAATACGATGAACTTTGTACTGTAAAAGTATTTATTTGTATTTCAGGTTGAGCTACTTGATGCTGCAAGGGAAAGAAACATCATTGTTTGTTTAGGCTCAGCCTCTGGGAAACTATTCATTGCTACAAAACTTATTCAAGAATTATCTAATTCTGTTAGAAGGTAATATATTTCCATTTATTTTCATTTTATATGTGCTTTCATATATCTTGAAGATTGAGTTATTATTAAGAAATTTCTGTATTTCATAAAAATAGTTAATCAAAAGACTAATGCATTTTTAAAATGAATATAATGATTCTGTTTTTTTATAAATATAAACGTATAGGAAAGAGAGGAGAAATTTTAAGAGGTGCTAGCTAGCCTTCTTTCTCAGGAGATTGTCTGTATCTTATGTCAGCTGACCACGTAGTCTGTGCATTTAATTGGCACACGAGAAGAAGGAAGCTAACTCTTCCAAAAATTTGAAGAACTTGTAATTGTTTGTTGCACTAGTAAATTCAGTTATAAACCTCAATTACAACCTATGTGATAATTGTTTTGATTAGTATTAATTAATATTTCTGGGGAATTAAATTACAAGTTGTAATTTTTTTGGAAGTATGTAATAGTCATTTGTGTTTGAATGCTTAATTTTATTAATTGAATGGAACCAATTCCTCTTTGGATATTTTATTTATGAAATAGAAAATAATCACAATTGTAATGACCTCATAACAATTAATTTGTCATAGCTAGTGATTATATTGCTAAAGACAGTAAATATTTCCTTATCAGATAGCCATTGTTGTTTTATTAAATTTAACATCACTTGTTATTTAAAATTATTAATCACAATATGTACAGAATTTAGCAAGTTCAAATTAGCCAACTCATTGCTCGTTTAAAAGACCTTGTTAGTCATTTACTCCTTGAAGGATCTGTGTTGCATATTAATAATATGCAGTTTACTGGAACAGGTCTTTCTGTTCTTCTTAACTGCTTATTGTAAACTCTCCATCTGACATTTGGTTATTTACTGACCCCTTCATCAAACACACCATAGAAAAAACTGTTTTCCTCTGTTGACACAGGCATTGAGCCTTCAAATTCACGGTACCAAGTCAATTGATAAATTTGACCAAGTACAGACAGAATCCAGAGAAAAAATAAAAGCACAACATTTCCTCCGACATTGCAAAATTCGTCAGGTGCACTAAAAACAAGTCAATCAGATAGAAAAAAATTATATGTTAGTGCTGGTTCGTAAGTTTTTAGTGCACGTGATGATTTCTGCATTGTGTAGTTATCTGGCATCAAATTTATCTTGTTGCTGATGGCCTTTAAAGGACTCTAAACATTCAGTCTATATAATGGAAAAAAATAATTTGAATTACACTGTTTTTAATTTAATTGTTTCAAATTACAGTCTTAACAAATGTTCCTTGTATGCATTTTTGTTAGTGAGAATGAATGAGACTTGGTTTCCAGGAGAGTCTGATGCTGCATTTATATAATAATTTTTTAAATTAATACCAGATTGTAATGCAAAATAATTTATTCTTTCCTCTCGTAAAGGCATAATATAGTTTATTAGCCTAAGTCTTTTATTAATTAAATCAATTACTTACAGGTCCATCAACTATGGAGGAAAGCGTACGATTTATCTTGCTGATAATGTGGATTTGGTGGCACAGAAGGCTAGCTACATTCGTCACTTAACAGATCTCGAAGTTGGAGAGTATTGTGATCCAGACGAAAGGGTTGACTGGATTGATGAAATCAATTCAAAACAGGTTTGATATCATTCAATTTCAATTGTACATTTTTCTATTGATTTCTGTGAGACATTAATGCAAGTACCTACTTTGCCCATTTAATTGTTTTTGTTTACTCTATAAATAGCATTTTGAAAGTTTCATATCTTAATTGTTTATGA
The DNA here is from genome assembly GCA_037074705.1 of Zhengitettix transpicula. Lineage (NCBI taxonomy): Eukaryota > Metazoa > Arthropoda > Insecta > Orthoptera > Tetrigidae > Zhengitettix > Zhengitettix transpicula. The sequence continues at coordinate 24,380,786 of CM073595.1, read as the reverse complement.
ATGTGTTCTATTCCCATACTGATAAGTGCACCACTTGGTTTATACTGAATATTGTTTCAAAACTTGGTGAAAGAGGTAGTTCAACACTGAGTATGACTGTGTGTAGCCTGGTTGTCATTAGTTCATCCAATATTTACTCCTGCGCACAGTTTTATATTTTACTATGATATATGGTTAACATTCATTCTTAATGCTTAGAATGAGTGTTCTAACTTGACTGTCGCATTAGAGTGTTGTTTCTTCAGTGGTTTTGTTGTCGTTGACAAGAGAAGGTTGCGCCCGGCTTTTGCCTTTGACTCTACGCATTCATGTGTTTCTAGCGCACCTGGCATGGTGCATTGATTGTAGTGATAGCGTATTACTTCTTGGTTTCCAGTTTTTTGTTGCCCAGTTTCTTGCTCCATGCATGGTTGAGACAAACCCCACTACCCAATCTTTGTTATAGTTTTGACCATCCATAAGTAGTTGTATTGCTTGTGGATATTTCCTTGGTGAGTTTACAGGTTTGGCAGCTGTTCATCCTGGAATTGCTGAATTTAGTAGACATGACTAGGTAAACAGACACAACCTAGAGAAATCCCATGCTCAATGAGGATTTGTTTCTTTAAACCTTCCAGATCATATTGATTTATATTCGCTGAGCTTCCAGGTCAAAGTCCACTCCTAGAGTTTCTAATCTGAGCTAACATTACAGTTCTTAGTGCTTCAAATAAAAATGTCATATTATGTCATCTGAAATGTATTAATTGTTTTGTTTGAAAAACTTTAAGCAACAAAGAATTGCCACTGGATGCTATTTGGCATGAATGTTATAAAACCATAATTATAACTTAATTAACATAATTCGGTTTTGTGTCCTTTATTCCTATTTGTGCCATTGATGGTTCAATTAAGTGTAAGCATTGTGTCTATGTAAAAGCTGATATAGACTATTATTCAAGAATGACCCTGTTCTTTAACTGTTATAATCCTATTTTGATAATAATATTCTCTCTCAAGTTTATTTCATCATTTTATTCTTATTTTTGTGTTTAAATTTACTGATTACACTAATTGGTGGATATTTCGTTTCATTTCAGGTTCTAGTAATGCTCACAAGTATTTGTTGCCACTTAATAGCTTGTAATTTTCTAAGTATCTCTGATGTAAACCTCATAATAGTTGACGACTGCCACAACACCACAAAAAACCATTATATTCGTCAGGTAAAGATAAAATATTTAAGTTTATTATTAATACATTAGAAAAACTTGTCAAGTGTAGATAGCCTTTGTAATTGTTTCTAATTAATGCAGATCTGAGATAAATTCAACTGTAATAATATTTGTTGAACAAGAATAATATTTATCTATAATCTTAATTTTGTAAAACATTTGTTTATCATTAAAGTTGAAATTGCAATCATGACTTTTGTAACCTTCTCTTTTTCTATAAATTGTTTACTTATTTTTAAATATTATTTTCTCTTATTTGATGGTTTAATTCATAGTTGTTAATAATAACTTTTGTTTCAGATTATGCTTGAAGTTACAAAATGCAATAAACAACCCCGTATTATAGGTTTAACATCACCATTATTCAATAGTAACTCAGACCCTGGTAGACTGGAAGGAGAAATAAGACGATTAGAAATAATTCTAAACTGTACTGCAGAAACTGCTAGTGATATTGTATCTGTTCTAAGGTACTAACTCGTACTTTATTTACATAAATTTTGATTGAGTGTCACATATGGACTTTCTTTTTTTCTAGAAGATTTTTTAAAAGAAATAGGGTTCATATGCACAGCTTCTTGTAACTTTATAACAATTGTTATTTAAGTTCTGCAGCATAATAAATATGACTCTCACAGGACAGGAAAGAAGGATAGAGAGTGGTTGACTTATCTAAAATTGACAGTTGGCGAAGCCAGAATGGAAAGTAATAACATGTTGAATTTTCAAGTGCTTAAGCCCTTTTCCTCAGGACCATAGGACTGTACATAAAAATGTCACATTACCCTTACTTGCATTACTTGTGTGTGTGTGTGTGTGTATGTATAATTTGAATGGAAAGAAATGAGAGAAATGTGGTGTCTTACCTTACCTTTTATTGAAGTTCGATGTTGCCACTCGTGACAGAATTAAGTTCATCCAATTTTTTGAGGCGTTACCTTTCTTCCTCATGAGGAAGAAGTTACATCCCATTGACAAGTAGTCAAAACTTACACTCCATGACTGGCCGGCACATGGGATGTAACACAAATTCATGCCCACACATTCAGACCTACTATCTCGGCTTGAAACTTTGAATTTGTTGTTTATGTCCAGCCGGATTGGACTAACTGTTTATTTAGGGTAAGTCGGTTACCCTGTTTGTCTTTCCTATCCAAATGAGTTACTTAAATTTGCACAGGTTGGCATAATTAAACTCTGTGACATCCGGAATCGACTCCAATCTAGGTTGTTTACATGTTATTTTTGTGTAATGCTCCTCCATCCCCATCCCTACAGGTTCTCACGTCCAATACAGAAAGGCATTGAAATTATATGTAAACAACATTGGGAGAAATGCTATCAATCCAGAAAATGATTTTTTTGGCACATATATTAGCCATTTTAGCATGTTATAAAATTTCCACCGCCGCCCACCCACACCCCTTGGAGTGGTAGCTTTGTCTTACACCATTAGTGTTTGTTTCTAGTTCGAAAGAGGCATGTCACAAAAATTGTTCAAATTTGCTCTTTAGGTGTAGATTTGTATTGGAAAATACACACACACACACACAAATGAACTTAGTCTATTTTATTTATTATATTTTATATATTCCATACCAATATTGCAATTATTTTTGACAATGTCATATCCTTACTAATATCATGTGTGTGTATATATGTGTGTATATAATATTTATATATGTATATATATATATATATATATATATATATATATATATATATATATATATATATATATATCTGTGTGTGTGTGTGTGTGACATTGTCAAAATAATTGAGATGATGGGTATGGAAATGAAAGAAAGATAGTTGGTGACTTACCTGACTTTACCCATGAGTAGTTATTGCCAGTAATTTTATACATTATATTGGCTTGCACCAAGATCAAATCCGTCTGTTATGGCCACTGTTCACTCAAATAAAGTATGGTTGGTGTCTTCAGCCACAGTAGGTTGGTTGGGGTTGATCACCCACAAACTTAATCCTCTTTGACATGAATGAACATTCTCTCAGGAGACATTTCAGACTTCAGGCGCAAATTTGGATCCCTGCTCTGATTAAATTTCATTTTAAATAAGTCTTTATCTTTGTGTATGAAGTAAATGTTGTTTCATTTCCAGGTATTGTTCTAAACCTAAAGAATTAGTTGTTGAGTGTGCAGAACCATCCTCAGGTGCTTTAGATATAACTTTAGAATCTATCATAATTGATGCACTGAAGTTCATTAATGATCATCGCTATGATCCATCAGAGTTATATGATGAAGAATTTGAGGAGGAGTTAAAAAATATTCCTGATCCAAAAATAGATCCAAGGAAAATATTTCAAGATTTCCTGTATATATTACACACCATGGGTAGGTACAGTATAATTGAATGATCAGATTCTCTGTGTGACCAATAATGAAAGAACATATTGTTCTATAATAAATTATTTTTAAAGGGCTTACAAAAACTGTAATTAAACCATTTATCTTTTATGGTCTTGAAAGTAATTCTCAATTAATTTCAAATTGATTTTAAATTTAACAGTACTCATATATAATTTCATATTCTAAAAGGAAAACTTTAAACAGCTATCTCTTGGTCATTCTGTGAGTTTATAAAATAAATCAAACATTATGAAATAATAGTGAAACTTGGTTAAATAATTTTTCTATTTTTTTTTTAATTCTCAACTTTGTAAGATTTTTGTGGCTTCAGTGCCCATTTCAGGGTGGCAGCCTTGGCCACCTTCAAACTCCAAAACATCATCAGCTCTTGGCCTTTAAACACTGTGTGGCTACACCTGTTATGACTCTTGATTCTTTAATTCTGGCTGTGACAGTAAATTGACAGCCCTTCCTACTCTCTTTCATAAAAATGATGCATTTGCATACTTTCTTCTTTTAGGTGAACTTCTTTGGACCCCATATCATGTATGTGTTATGGGATTCTTTTACACTCCTATGATTGGTATTGTATTTTTACAATTTCTTGGCAAACCTTTGTCTAGACATTTTTCCGAGTCTTTTACCTCTATTTTGTAGTGGTGTTTTTGCTTTGTTTTCAAAACAATCCTTTAGCCAAAGCACCTGGCACTAATTGTGAGAAAATCCATCCCCTAGGTATAATACATCTATTTGGGATCAGAGATCCCCTTATCTCTGTTGTATCTGTATATCACCAAGATATAAATAGTTAAGTTTAAAATAAAATTCATTATAAATTTATATGATCCTAGTAATATATAAACTCTTAAGTTTAATCAAGTTTAAGTGGTGAAAATAATTCATTACAGTTCATATATTTGAAGATTCTTTCTATTATTCTTTACACTATTTCTCTTTCTAACCTTATTTTTCACTTCTCCATATTATAGTATAAGGCAGAGAAACAATAAGTATCCATGGTTGTCCCTACAAGAAAATCTTGAAACACCACTGTATTCAAAAAGCCATTATTTTTGTAATATATTGAGTGTTAGATGGAGTGCAAGTGCAAAATCTCAGCACTATTTTTTTATGGTCACTTATGAAAAACTGTATTATTTTGATTCAACACTAATATGTGGAATTTTAAATGTGTGTAAGTTTTAAAACTATGATAGAATGATCAATTTGAAACTATTTTATATAATTAGATTTGTGAAAAAAACTTCCTTTTTTTTCAATAAAAAGGATAAATATTTTGTTCATTTCTGTTCCCTAATTACTAATATTAACGTTTTATAAATAATATAAAATTTTTAAATGTGAAAAATCAATGTAATATCTAATACTGGCATAAAAGTTTGTATATCTTTTCAACCAAATTTATTGTCATATTTCAGGTGCTTGGTGTGCAGACAAAGCAGCATTGGCTCTTCTTTTAGCAGTAGAGAAGCTAAAAGTTAAAACTCCTTATGAGAGACATTATTTGCTGCTATGCATGGTATCTACTGTTCTCGTCAAAGTAAGGTAAGGAATATTGATCCTTATATTATAGGTACTTAAAGTTATATATTCAAGTTATACTGATATAAATATATTTAGAAACTAATTTATGCTAGTATATTTACAGATCAGCAATTGAGTTGTCCTCAAAATTCAGCACTTTGATTTAATTTTACTTTGGTTTGAGCCTTTAAGGTACATAATGGGCAACTTCATCAAAGTGTGATTAGGCAATGCAGTCATAAAATTATTTGCCACTGATCATTTGCACATGAACAATCTTAGTTGTGTTTATTTAGTGAGTTTTCAGCATGTTGTTTGATACTTTTTTGTTCTGTATATTAAGTGAATTAAACTCTGAAAGTAAAAATAGCTTATCAATAAATGAAAATGAATTATTTCACTTATTAAAAAAATCTTCATTATGACAAAATGAAATGATAATGTAGCTTTGCTCTTCATAATTCTTAGCTGGTCATATGGGTTGTTTGTATATCAACAATATAGATTAAATAACCATTTGAGGATATTAATTATTTGAAGCTAAATAAAATTATAGCTTTGCCTGAGATACAGGAATATTCAAAAGAAATAGAGAAGACTCATTTGGAGCTTGGGTTGACAGGGTAGGTCTGGTGGTTAGAGAAGCTGCATACTTATCAGTGACCCCATATTTGCTAACCAGTTCTGTGTTGTTTTTTCCATGTTTATTCATTATAATATTTAATTCAATATTTTTAATTTATGGGTTTGATTTATTACACAAAAGATAAACCTGCTTACTATCAATTTTTAGTGCAAAAGTGAGTTGTATTTTGTTCATATAATTGATATAGATAAGAATGAGAGAGAGAGCAGGATTTGTGTGGTTTAAGAATGAAATGTTGACCACATGGCACAGCGATGCATGGTGGCAATACCTCACTTCTCAGGTAAGCCACAAATCTCTCTCCGTCATTCTTATCTATATTATTTTGACTGTCACATTAATTTTATAAAATGTGCATACACAACACATTTTAAAAAATAATTTGTAATTAATAATTTCAAAAATTCTTTCAGTAATTTGTTTATATATATATATGATATTAGTGAGAATATGACATTGTCAAAAATAATTGCAATATTGGTATGGAAAGGAAAGGAAAGAGAGATAGGTTGTGGCTTACCTGAAAGTGAAGTGCAGTGTCGTCATAAGGAACTGAAGTGTGTTCTTAAAATTTTCAGAAACTTCAGTTCTTTATGGCAACACCGCACTTCACTTTCAGGTAAGCCACAACCTATCTCTCTTTCCTTTCCATACCAATATTGCAATTATATATATAAGTAAAGGTAATGTGACATTGTCAAAATAATTCAATTTGATAGGATCAGGGATAGAGAGAGGCTGCCTTCTATTAAATCTAAAGTAGGAGTTTAGGCAGGGAATCAGTAACATGACAAATTTTGAGGGTCTGAGTCCCATTCTTTAGAAGAGTAGGACTGAAATTCTTGCCGGCTGGCCTCTCAGTGTCAAAATTTAAAGAAATCACTGGGTTCAAAGTAGGAGTTGGTGGAGCAAGTGAGGTCCTAATTCAACACAGAAATATTATAGTTGGATAAGGAGAAGGATATTGAATGGGGGAGTCTGAGTATCAAGTCATAGGGATTGGGTCCCATTGTGGATCTTCCAGTAAATTGAAGATATCAGCCTGGCAGGGTTTGGATGAAATTAGGGGGGGGGGGAGGATATTTAAGGAAATCCGGTTTGGACAGGGATTTGCATGCCAACCCTCGCTGCATGACTAACAAGGTTTTGGATTATTTTTTTTTTCAAGTAGCCTTGAACAGAAATGCACCAAAGATGGAACTCGGCAATCAGGGAGTTAGGCCATTTACTTATGACACCCCGGCTATATACAACCTACCAATTTCTCTCTCTCTCTCTCTCTTTATATAAGTCACACTTTATTTTCTTGAAGAAGGAGGCTGAGAGCCTCTGAAAACTTGAAGAACTACCTTTGGTCACCTATCGCTACACCGTACTTTGCTTTCAGGTAAGCCACAAGCTATCTCTCTTTCCTTGCCATACCAATATCACAATTATTTTTGACAATGTCATATCCTTACTAATATTATATATATATATATGAATATATATGATGGCCATATAAATTACTTGAGATTCAGTACTTATGTTTATGAATATACCTTATTTATATGTATTTTACAACTAATTGGTTTCTAACATCACATTTAAATATTTATTCCAGATCAGTCTGTGATGAGTACTTCAAAAATTATGATGACATAAAGAAAATTTATGAATTTTCATCTCCAAAAGTTCTTCGACTTGTTGAAATCCTTAATCAGTTCAAACCTGTTAAAGTTACTGAACATAAAACAAATTGTTTTGTGTCACAAAACAACAAAGCTGATGTCACAAGCATTCCCTTCAATTCAAATGTTATGAAAAACAAGAAAGCAGCATGTATATTTCCAGATATCCACTTGATTCCTAGTGCAGTGCTAGTTAACTGTTCAAACTCAAAAGATTTGCTACTTCCTCCCATATTCTCTGGAGCACAACATATGCCTGTGATAGACGCCTTGAAATGCTGCATACATTCCAAGTTTCATCAAAATGGACATAGTTTTATTATTGATGAGAAAATTGAATGCATATGTGAACAATGTTCTATTCCAATATATAATTGTTCTTTCCTTGAAAAAATAAGCACAAGTACATTTTTTAACAATTTGCACTGTCGGTGTTTAGCTGGTATAAGTCACAAAATTATCAATTCAGCTACTATATTGTCTCAGATGAATGGTTGGACTAAACATTATTCACTTGATGACTTGTACAAATTATCAACTTTACACAACTGTTTGAACTTCTTAAGTATCCTTGAGTTTCCAATGTTAATAAATAATGAAGATAAAGATAATTATTGTTTACCAAATGAATTTATTCAAAGAAAAGAAGCCTGTGACTCATCAACAATAGTAACTCAAGCACCTATAGCAAGGAACCGTGTTTTGAAGAATTTACGCAAGAAAGATGATGATAGTAAAGGACCAAGCTGCAGATCTGCTGCTTTCGGTGATGATGCTGATAATCTGTGTGGCCTTATTTTTGTTGCAGACAAGTTTACTGCAAAAATACTTTATTATTTTTTAAATGTAAGTACTTTCTATATTTCACCAGGTTTTATGTTTTGCATGGAAGAAAATAGAATATTCGATATATCTTCAACGTGAATACGAGAAAAAAATGCCCTTCTTTTTTCACATTTTACGCTAAACCTTCTGTTTTCCCATTGTCGCTGCTCCCTTATTGTTACACTAACCCTTCAGCTCTCCCATTGTCATTGCGTTTTCATCACTTTTAAGTTTTGTCAACTGACAAGTGCATTTGTGTCACTCTAGGCTCTTGAATTTGACAAAAGGGACAAAGATCCCAGAAATGTGTGGTATTTATAGTATCACTTTTTTTGTCTGAATTGGCTATCTTTCTTATTCATTATTTTCAATTAGACATAATTTTTTTCATTTTCACTTACAATAATTTGTTTAGCTTTTGATAAATATCATTTTTCTTTTGTTACATTTTGCCAATATTTGATAAAGTACATAATTTAAAAAGTGATTGTCAAGAAAACTGGAGAAAGTATGGAATAACAGAAGCAATAATGGTGGTAAATTGAGTCTCCATATGGTATGGAATACTTAATGGGTCACTCAGATAAAAAGGAAAACAGGAGAGAATACACCCAAAGTAGATAAAAATTGCTGATGAATTTATTACATTATTAAATGTTAAAACCTGAGTGTTGTGTATCTGCAAGTAAATTTATTTTGAATTTAAACTCAAGATTTGTAATTTATAATGACTTAGTGGAATGCATAATACATTTAAATTTCACTATGGAATGGTTAAAATATTAGTATTATTTTCTTGGGGTTTTGGCAAAAAAACAAATGTATTTAATATCACGAAGGAATACATTTGTCTGCTTCTTTAGAGCTACTATTTGTAGTAAGGAAGGATTATTTGAAAAATATCATTGGCATCTGATGGAATATATTTTTTAAGAAAACTGGCAGAGGCAGTCTCTGCTGCATGAACATATTGATACATGCATAAGCTCAATGTCATTACAAAAGAAATATCAAACCAATTATAATAAATATAAAGAAGATGAGAATGCATGAACAATTATGGCCAGGTCATAGGCGGGAAATTGATTTTCATAACCAAACTCAGTGTCACGTTTCTGCAATAGTTCTATCATTATCAATTCCTGTCAGATTTACTTTTGAGAAAGAGAAATGTATAATCAATTCAAATTATGTATCAGATTATTTCACTCCACCTTATTCTGTTCTCGAGTCTCATGTACATGGAAGCCATGTGTGAAATTCCAAAACAATTTATGTAAATGGAATAAGGACCACAATTTGTTTTAAGTGAAACATTCACACATACTGTACCAATGGAAATGTCCTTTATATTTGTGATACTAACATGCAGATCAATTATGCATAACAAGATAATTTGAATTGTGCAATTTTAACCAAAGTACAGTGTTAAAAGTGTTTGCCTTTAAATTAAGGGGCCAGCATTTACAATATATTCTATATTGTACCAGCTAATAACCAGAAAGACTATCAGCCATTCTCACAGTTTTCTTATAATGTGGAAGTGTGCTTGTGACAAATTTAAGAATGTAGAGAAATATTTTCGAAATTATAAAGAACATTATAAAATTGTAAATTATACGTTAATTATTTAAAATAATTTACCTCCAGGATCTGAGAAAATTGGATGAAAATTTTTCTTTTCTCACTCCATTGTACACTGTTGACAAAACATCTGATCCATTGACTGATCCTCGAGAGGCAGAGAATGAACATAGAAAACAAGAAGATGTTTTAAAAAGGTAACTCTATTAGCATATTTGTTGTCTGAAATTGTATAAGTGTGAAAGACTGAAAGATTTCTTTATGTTACAGGTTCCGTATGAGAGACTGTAACATTCTGGTCAGTACATCAGTACTTGAGGAGGGAATTGACATACCAAAATGTAACTTAGTCATTGGATTTGATGCTCCTTCCATCTATAGATCATATGCACAGTCCAAAGGCAGGGCACGGGCACAAGATGCACATTACATTGTTATGGTTCAAGAGAATAGTACTCAGAAGTTTATTAAGGAATTAGCACAGTACTTTGAAATTGAACAGGTTAGTACAAATTCCTTGAAAATCGTCAAAATTTTGCTGTAGAGTAACAGATATTTATGTTTTAATATATGTGACTGATTTGTATATTTAATTAATCATGACATTTCAATTATTTCTATCAAAGTAATTTCAATAAAATTCACTTTATACGTACTTAGGTTTGTATTTCCTTGATGCACATATTTATGAATTTTTATTTATGGTGCTGACTGTGCAGGTTTCTGTTTATTTACTTTAACTGATATATATGTAATATATAATCCAATTTTACTGAGCTAACTGAACAGAAAATAAATAACAAACATATTTAAAAAATAAAATAAAATTACTATGTTTAAATTATCTAACTTTACCAATAGTAATTCTTAGGTTAATAAATTTTTAGTACCACCCTTCACTGATCATAAGCAATCCCAAAAGTAGCATATTTTTTTTTTTAGAAATACAAAAACTCTCCACTACATCCTATACTCTCAGGCGTCCCACAAGGAAGTGTAATTGGTCCGTTCCTCTACTCTATCTACACCCACGACATTCCTATTATCCCCTCTACTACCACCTCAATATTCGCAGACGATATCGCTATCACTTCGCACTCTCATGACTTCCAAACCGCAACAAACCACCTTCAAACTTCCTTAAACCTTATTTCAATCTGGGCCAACGACTGGCGCATAGTCATCAATCCTTCCAAATCTGTAACCGTTCCCTTCTCCCTGAAAAGAAAAGGCTATGACCTATCAGTCACTATGAACAACTCCACCATCCCTACTAAATCTTCCCATAAATACCTCGGCTTAACCCTAGACTCCAAACTAACATGGTCCCTTCACACTTCCCATCTTAAAAAAATAATTCTCCACAGATTCCACAAGCTAAAACCATTACTGAACCCGAAATCTCCTTTATCCGTCACAACAAAAAAACTCCTTTACACATCCCTCATATATCCCCTCTGGTTTTATGCCTGCCATATTTGGGGTTCGGCCGCTTCCACCCACATAAATAAAATTCAAATATCGCAAAATAAAATTCTCCGCTTTATAACTAACTGTCCCTGGTACGTTACTAACTCTAGAATTCACAATGACCTTAATATTCCCTCAACACAAAAAACTATAATTCAAACCGCCCTAATCCAACGTCATAGAAATCTTCACCACTTCAATCCCATTATCTCAAATACAGAATCCCATCCTCCTCCACCTAAACCTCTCAGAAGGTTAAAAAGAAAAAGACAAATTGACCTGGCAACCAGAGCAAATTAACACACGCATGTATGTCTATGTATGTGTATATATGTATGAGTGTGTGTTTGTATATATATATTTATAGATAAATAAATAATTCATAACGTCCTCAACTACTCACTCAAGAAGCAAGGACATTTCTTCAAGATAATTGTAACATGTTAATGTCTTTAAAATTATATCTCAATTGTAAAATCTTAGGATTAAAAAATTTTCTGTTTATTAATAAAAAAAAAAAAAAAATACAAAGAAACGCTTATTTTGAGTAATGTTCAAATAAATTTAAAGCTTAAAAATGTATCCATTTTTATACTTAATCGCCGTTTTTGTTCATGAATTTCGTAGTCACTATGACAGTTTTTGTATAAAACATCGATGCCATGTTGAGGAAGCGTTGAATCTAATATTTCACCTCATGTGATTGTTGTTTGTTCTCAGATGTGACGTGGACCGACAAAGTTTCGTCACCCGTCACTATCGAATTCAAAAAGTTATCATTTTCATCTGCATAACGGGGAAGAAATGTGCAGGAATAATCAACTCGTTGCCGTTGGCGGTAATTCGCGGAGTCCATCTTGCAAACACCTGCCTATATTGCAACTTTTCGGTCAAAATCCTATGAACGGTCCTTCGGGAAAGCTCAGGAACCAAATTGTAGGGAGCATCCCGAATGATCCGCGGTTTTCACGCATGATTTTCTCAACCTTCGCGAGTGTATCTTCATAAAATTGAATTCTTCTGCTTTTTTCTTCATTAAGTTTAGTACGACATTTTTGCCATCCGTGCACGACTCGGCGTACACTTCCATCAATTGGCGATGTATTACGATCGGTTTAACGTTCTTTTTACGTTTAAAACCCAACATACTGCGCAAAATTACATTGTAAACGCTGCCAAGCTAAGCTTGAGCGTCCCAGCGAGGTGCGCGCAGGTTTTCTTGGGACTGGGGAAACTCAGCAATGTCACCGACTGCTGTACTACCATTTTCCCAGAGCTTTGTAGACCCTAATTTTGCGATAACATTTGAATTAGTGAGAGGTCTGTTAAATAGTAGCTTCAAATCATTGCAGAAATTAATGCATTTTACTTCTGTGTATATTTTTAACTAACACAACACACCTTTTATCTATTGAATATTTTTTAACAGCAAGTTGAAAAACATCAAACCAGTTACAAAGAAATATTTCATTTCACTACTTTCAGATGCTGCTAAGAAAATGTGCTAACCAGGAACCATCAGAGAAAGAGGAAACATTTGCCGATGAGCTGAATGATTTAATTGAAGCATATGCACCTGTAAATAGTCCAAATAAAGTGTCTGTGAACATGGCAACTGCAGTTGCACTCGTTAACAGGTATTTCAGTTGCATCAAATATTGTTGAATTTCCAAATAGTTAGCATATTGTCTGAAGTATTTAATTAATCATTTCAGCATTCAGAGCTGAATTGCTGTGTACCTTCTTTTACCTGTAAATATCTAAAGACATTCTATATAACAATGATACAAACAGGTTATGGGCCCAGGTGCTTCTGCAATGTGTGAAAACAAAAATTGTTAAATTATCAATCAAAAAAACTGACAGCATGCTGTAAGGATTTGAATCAGTGCCAAAACTAACTTAACCCACTCTTTTCCATTGTGAGAAATGGAAGTATAGATATTGTTTACAGCTAACCAACTTATAAACAATGTTGATACATTGGCTGCATATGGTTCTGATGAAAATAAAAACAGATTGGAACACAAAGAATACAAACACATTTGTAGAACCATTGCTTCTAGCGTGAAGTGTAAACTTTCAACAGTCATATTTGACATTAAATTTTAAAATTATAATAAAAATACTAAGCAAATGAAGAATCAACTTTTTCCAAAATTCTTCAACTTCAATTACAATAAGTTGCAATGCAGGTGCAATGACAAATAGTTCTCACTTTAAAAATATGGCTTTCATATTTAATAGTCTTGACGTGGCTATTACAATTGATATGGAGATGGCTGAAATACTGTTTGATTTGTCAGATAAGTTCAGCTAAGTGAAACTGAAGTTAGAGAATGCCCAATTATTACTTTTGTTAAATCAATTTATTACTTCTGAGCTTAACTTATTTCTATCTTGCCATCTTTGATAGGACTTCAAGCTGGCAGATTTAGATTGTGCAGCATCTTTCAGGTATCTCTAGCAAAGAACATTCAAGAAATGTTCACAGTTTAGAAACTGTAGGTGGCATTTGAATTCTGTAGACTTCTTCCACTTTTTCAGGCAATGGTTTAGGTTTTTCTTTCTCTAAGAAGTCAATTTGTTCTACACATAGTAATAATTTGGAAAGCTTTGAATGAAGGTGAAATGTATATATTTTTCTATACCTTGGAGAACCTAATCTGTTAACTGTTTCAGTTGTGAGGGTGAATTTATGAACCAAAGTCATGGCTAGTGATACATCAAACTCTTTCAGATCGTTTACCAATATTTGGGTTGTCTCTCCTAAAATTACCCACTGTTTTATACTAAACATTTATTTTAGCCTTTATGTTTACAGATATGATTTAGTTATTCCATTAGTAATCACAATAGAATATGTCATGTAAAATTACAATATAATTATTTGAAGATACAATTAATAACAATTATAAGTTAACGTGAACATAACTAAAAACCGGGAACAAATTCCCTGTCCAACATAACTTAAAACTATATAGTAATAATAATAAATCATTAACATAACTAAGGATATAATATAATATTTACAGTATTAAAATAAATTAAATATGCACTAGGTAAATAATAAATATTTAGAGAATCAACTATGATAAAATATGGATTCAGATGAGAATAAACACCTAAAATACACACTCACCCCTGTAAAAATATGTAAGTTTGGATATAGGTAAGTAATTGAGGGGATGTGAAGTGATACTTGAGTTTGTTCAAATGCAGAGTTTATCCCACGATATTCAAATACCAGTTAACCTTATTAATGTTATTAGTAGGTTTTACCTCATCAACAATTGATATAAAAATTCTTAGAAATGTATCAAGAAGAGAGTTTAAGACATCCATTTTCCTGCTGTTAAGAACACTTTACCTTTCTGTTGAATACAATATCTCTGAAATCAGTCTGTATTTTTCTGGGCAAAGTTTTCTATTGTGTACAAATCTGTCCAGATTTGTTGTATGAATTATATCCTCATAAATGTACACAAGTTGTGCTTTATGATCAGAAAGAGAAGCTTCAACTACATGTACCTTCATCTATGTTACATAGAAGGTAATTTCTTTGTCAAGTGGGCACTTGGTAGTTTAAGAAAATACCAAAGGAATTTAACAACCTCTACAGCTGCAACTTCTTCCCAGTGTTTTCCAGGAAGTTGATGTTAAAATTTCCCGAAAGTATAATGTTTGTTTTCCGCATTACTTTCTGAAGAACTGTGTCCAGATGATAGAGAAAAATTTCAGATTCATTATCTGGTTGTCCATAAATGCTCTGGTAGATTGCTCGATAATCATTTTAACGACAATACATTCAAATTTATATTCTAGACTTAAGTCACAAATATCAGGCTTATCTTTACATTGATCAGCATACTTCTTACTGACATAGATACAAGAGCTACTGTTGCTCATAATGATTTGGCTGAAATTACTGTTGTCCTTTCATCTTGGTAGAGCACATTGAAACGGTTTTCTACCGGGATAACATCTTCAATGGCAGCTGGACAAAACAGATTTAATAATAGTTTCAAGTTCCCTATTCTTTCCTCAAGGGATTTGTATCGTTCACACTTAATGTTATGCTGCTAACTCTTTTCATAACATTTCAGGAGAGTATTCTTCTTTCCAGACATGAATAAGCCCTGTTTTTGAAGCCTCTGCTTCAGCACCGTGACGGTCTAGGCGGTGGACTTTCCAGACATGTTGAAAAACTTCAACCTGCTAGGCATTACGACTAAAAAGGCACATCCACACCCTACGGCTGCCAGCACACTACTTATTTTGTACATTTGTACCTGACTCCCAAAATATGAAACCTAGCAGATCTATTTACTCTTCTTGATAATTTAAGAATAGGTTTCAGTGCTATTGAATAGCATATTTAGTTTTTCAAAATTTTTATGATTTTTTCTGTGACATATGTTGTTTCTTATTAACTTAATGCTTCATTAGAAATGAGTTAAAATTTTCTATTGACATAGGACACAAAAATCAAGCCTGAATTGGAGTCTTCAATGTTGCCAGACATGTGTTACATAATTTTTTTACTTACATAATATAACATTGAATAATTTGATTTCTCAGTGTTATTTATTTACAGATATTGTGCTAAGCTTCCAAGTGACACTTTCACTCGACTTACCCCACTGTGTTCCATGAGGGAGGTATTCATTAATGAAGTAAAACATTATACTTGCAGCATTCGCTTACCCATTAATTCACCTGTAAAACAAGAGATTGTGGTAAGAATTTGGTATCCCATAATTTCTAGTATATTTTTTTCCCTGGAGGTAAAACATTTTCTTTTAAAGGGTCTTCCAATGCCTAACAGAGTTGTTGCAAGACGTATAGCAGCACTTGAGGTTTGCCGTATACTTCACCAAGCAAGAGAGTTGGATGATAATTTAATGCCTGTTGGCAAAGAAAGATTTCGCATTCATGAAGAAGAGGAAGCTGTTTTTGGACTTGATGAACTTGAGGAATTGGTTTTTCGAGATTCTTCTCAACCCAGACCTGGAACTACAAAGCGGAGACAATATTATTACAAAAGAGTAATAAAATATTCTTAAAATCATTTAATTAATAAGCTGTTTGTTTTTTTATCAGTGTTGGACTTCCTGGCATTGTAGATTAAGATTTATTGATTCCATTAGCCCTGGACAGAAAATAATGACAATTAAAAATTAATAATCCTAATTCATCATATGTAGGAAAATGAACCTATTAGGAAATACATAAATTATAAAATAAAATGTAAAATTGAGAAAATTTAATAACTAAGATCTGATTCATAAAAGAAAAATTTACACCTAGGAGAAAATATATTACATGCTAAGAAAATTTAATTTGATAAACTATTCATTCTTCATTAGCCCTCATAGAATTAAATAGGTAAAACTAATATGGTGGCAAAATATTTTAATGAGGATCAAAGGCTTTCCCAGTTAACTTCTGGATTGAGTGTTCTCAGGATTCCAACCAGGGTGATGACATTTGTTTACCTCCATATTTTGATGGCTGGTACTGCCATATTTTTCAGGTGAAACAAATATGATGGTGATGTCAGTCATTGAAATATTGTGGCAAACAAATATCGTGAACCAATTGGAAATCCTTAGAACTCTTCATCCAAATTTTTTTTAACATTTAACGTATGAGATTGGAAAATAAAATAAGACATACAAACATTTTTAATTTCCATAGGTTTTCTCAGCAAATATTCTGCTGGAATTGTTCTTGGGTTTCCAACCGGTTGGCATTGATTAAATATGGCATTTCATTGACTAACACCGTTGGCATCTTGCTGAAGATGTCAAAATGTCTTGTTTAATCAATTGCACCTGGTTGGAAACCAGGAACAGTTTGAGCATACAAAAACTGTCTTGCTATGCATTCAACCGTAATGGTTTTCTCAAACCACACATTTTTCATAGATTGCAGATGCTCTGACAGACTGCCGGCCAGTTGTTGGGGATCCATCATTTTTGTACCACCTAAATATGACACTCACATGTCCACTTCCAGAAGAACAAAATACAAGAGGTAGGAAAATTTATCCACCAGAAGATTCTATGCAAGGCTTCGGAATCCTCACATTAAAAAAAATACCAAAGGTATGTTGTAAAACGATACAATTATTAATATATATTGAAGTTGGTATAATTCAAACTGTGGGTTCTTGATAAATATTTTTTCACTTATTCCATGTTGCTGACTGACATGAATACCAACAATTTTTTAACATCATGATTTTAAAGTAATCATGCCATTAGCATTCCATCTACTATCAATCCCATTCTAATATTGAACAGTTAATAATGCATAATTGTGTCCTTAAATTAACATTTTTTTCCCTATTTAACTTATCAGTAGTACTTTACTTGACCTTAAAACAAGAATCAATTTTACCCTCTCTATAACATTTTTATAAAATCTGCTTTTCATAAAACAGTGCAAACTACTTAGTGTGACATTTGTCATCCCATATGAAGCTATCTTTGTGAATTACAGACATTTATTCACACATTACTTATTCCATTGTTAAAATAAAACTCTCTTCATAGATTTGTTGAACTGTATAATTTACTGTGTCAACTTATATGAATTCTTTAATGTTACTTTTCTGTTTTCTGCTTCTATTCTTAAATCAACCTCCAAACATTAGCAGAATCATCATATAATTCATAATTAGAAACAATATTTAAAAATGAGAATTTTGCTTTAATAATGTTTGGTATATGAATATTCTACTGAAATTTTATGCCAATAAATAATTAAGTAAAACAAGTTTGTAAATATTTCTTTAACATTTCAGGTTGACTCCCATTTTAGAAATTGTTTAATTCAATTTTTTGTTGAAATTTCTAGATATGCCCATTTCCTATTTTCACACGGTCGGGAGAAGTTAGTGTAAAACTTGAACTGTCAGAGCCACTAGTTGTGTTAACAGAAGATAAACTGGATATGATAATTACTTTCCTGAATTATACATTTACTAGTGTACTTCGCTTACAAAAATATCTCATGATGTTTGATCCGAAGGCATCTGAAAATTCTTATTTTATTGTACCAACTAGAAAGCGTAAGTATTTATTTAAAGATTTTAGTGTCTATAATGTATAGCTATTTAAGCCAGCATTGTAACATAGATTTTAATTAGGTTCAATTCCAACACCAATATGCTGTTTTGTGAACCTTGAGCTACAACATTGATAGACTGAACAAATTACAAATAAAAAATTTTAATTTGTCCTGACAATAGTCTCTCTCTGCCCTTGCAGTGTCAGCAGACAACGTACCTTCTGAATTGAACCAGACAATAAATTGCTTTAAACCGCTGATTGAATGATTCTTGGATTCTTACCTGGTTGGAAGCCAAGAATCATTAAAGCAACAAATTCACCAGGAAATAGTTTGCTCTTTGATAGCTTTAAACGGGCTTTATGTGAGGCTTTAATTCAGTGTTGTTATATTTATTATCTGTATAGTGTAAATTTAGTACAAAAATTTTATTCTCACAGGTTATTTGGAATGCAGTTTATTTTGTAACAACCGCCCCCCCCCCCCCCTCCCACAATGCAGCTGTTCTCTCATAACTGTAACTAATGACCTGATATTTTTATTGTAGGTAACAAGGACAGTCATGCTGAAGTCGATTGGGAATTTCTTCAACGTATTTATGAAAACTGTGATCTTCGACCTCACCCTGTACCTCAAGAAGATAGAGTTAACTTCACATTTGATGCCTCAAGGTATCATGATGCTGTAATTATGCCATGGTATCGAAATCAAGATCAACCTCAGGTATTCGTTAAAATGACTCTTGCATCAAGATTATATTACTTATACACATATCTATATTAAACAAATGTTTACATATTTCTCATATATATATTGCTGTTTCAGTTAGTTAAACATTTATTTCTGAACAATATCCCACAAGAAGGCACACTTTTTATATTTAATTTTTGTAAATTTATTAACACTATTAATTAATATCATGGATCATTTATTTAAAATATCCATATTGAACTTATTAATTTAATTCCATTTTTAAATACAAATTATTATCTGTGTTTAATTATAAACTATTTATTTATCAGTATTTTTATGTGGCTGAGATTTGCAACCACTTGAACCCAAAATCATCTTTTCCCGGAACTGAATATAAAACATTTGATGAATATTATTTTAAGAAGTATAGCATCCAAATACAAAATAACAAGCAGCCTCTTCTAGATGTTGATCATACATCAGCAAGACTTAATTTTCTCACTCCAAGGTAAAGAAATTATCTAATGCATTGTCTGTTTTTTTAAATCCATACCATTTGCATGTTATATTTATAATTGTTATTTGCTTCTAATCATATTGTTGCCAATATTAGTATTACCTGCTGGAAAAGTAAATTAAAATTCTTTTGTAATAGTTTCTTATAGTTTATGTTTATTTTCCTTTTGCTATGTTGTTCATCATCTCGATGCATTAGTTTTCACTGATTATTAATATATATGCTTTATTTTCTTTTATCGTAATAATACAAATGTACACAGCTTCTCATGGATTTCACTAAACATATTTGAGATTTTCATATCTGTGTAGCAGTAACTACTTTTTTTAAAATAGAAAACAAAATACAATTGCAAAAGAATAAAGATTTATCACAAGTTTAAAATTTGGGGGCATGTGGCAAAGAAAAAAGAAAACATAAAAGAAATTTAATTTATTTGATTAATTATTTACAAACAAAAAATAAACTATACATATTTAATAATAAATACTACCCATTGCCTGAACTTGAAAACTTAACCTCAGGTTCCCTGTGTTTTGGTAGAAGTTGAAATACCCCTAACTTTTTAAACACCAACTCCAGAAATGAAACTCCAGTGGCTTACCATTGAGAAAATTGCTGCCTCAGGAGTTGCAGTGGTGTTAGAATCGCTGACCATGTGTTGGTCCGTTGTTGTCCCTCCTTAGCAATTGTAACCCTCGGTCTCTGCTGTCGTACATCGAGTGTGTTCTCTGTTCCTTCTCCAACCTCATTACATCCCCTCTATTTTCACAAAACTACCCTCTTATTGGCAGAAATCTTCATAATTTGTGACAGACTTCCTTATTGGTCGAAGGAACATGTCTAACCGACGTCATGATCCAAAGGACTTTCTGGAACCTTGAGCCAGCTGCCCGTTAATTGAAATCTTTTTCTAGCTAAGAAAATCCCTTCCTTGAGTTTTGCGATGTTTATCCAAAGCAAAAATTTAAATGTATTTCCAACCATTAAAGACATATTAATTTAAATGAAATGTGCCAAAATACGATTATTAAAATCGTATTAAATCAAGAAAAGTGTGCTATATCCATGTGAGTATGCAAAGGCTATACTGTATTCATTTGAGTGTAGTTTGTGATCATATTGTTAGGTACTGTTCATTTCGTCATTCTTATCTCTGAAAATAGTATTTATCATATGGTAATATGATAAATACTGGTACTGAAACTGTCCATTGTTAAATATCTAAAAATTCTATCTTGATACTCCTCAGTATGCAGTCCTCAAAAATTGTGTTACACATCTTTGTTAAGAAGTACAGATTATTTTACAGATAATTTACAGTCTTCAAAATGCCTTGTTTTTAATGCAGTATCTTATAGACTGGTATTTGTATTTATAAACCTATATATCATGATGACTAGTTTTAAAATCATTGATTTTAATCGTATCCCATCTCTCTATATGTCATCATATATTTCAATTGTTATATAAAATATTATATATTTCTCATAACAAAATTGATTTATAGAATGGGTGCATCAGAACCATCTGAATTCCTTATTCTTTGCCCAACTTCAAATTAACAGTGATTCAGTGGGTTCAATATACATATCAAAATTAGTGCATTCAATTTTAATGAAATGTAAAAAAAAAAAGTTATGAATCTGTATTCAGCTCAACTAAAAATTACTTTCTCACTAAATAAAATGTAGTTGTATAATTTTCTATTTTCCAATTATTTTACAGGTATGTTAATCGGAAAGGTGTAGCACTTCCTACAAGTAGTGAAGAGACAAAACGAGCCAAAAGGGAAAATCTAGAACAGAAACAAATTCTTGTACCTGAGCTATGTACTGTTCATCCATTTCCAGCATCTTTGTGGCGAAAAGCTGTATGCCTGCCTTGCATTTTGTATCGCATAAATGCTTTACTATTAGCAGATCAAATCCGTTGCCAAGTTGCACATAGCATTGCTTTAGGCCAAGAACAGCTGGCTGAAGGTATAAAATTATTCTTATAATGAAAATTTCAAAAATAAAATTGCTTATAATTGAATCAATAGTATACTGATTATTTATATACCACTTTTCCATAACAATGAATTTTCTTCATGTCTACTTCTTCTCTCTCTCTGTACTTCTCATAAATTTTCACTATATTTGTGCACTGTCATTACTTTTTATTTAAATACACAGCTTTTCAATTTAGAGTGAAGTAATATATATAAATAGTTTGGTGAATGTCTTTAATTAATTAATTTTTAATATTTTGAAACTGAGCTCCATATTATATTGGATGTAACTCTCACACACACACACACACACACATATATATATATATATATATATATATATTGTAGCCGCTCCGCTACCCTCCTTGCGTTTTTCCGTTGATTATTCATACTGTTTGGGCGCCAGGTAATTTTTGGGAGATATATATATATATATATATAACATAACTAATAATATAAATTCATAATTTAGAAATATGTATATTTAAAGACAAATATTTCTTACGTATTTCTTTGCTCAATTTCTGAATCATGCCAACATATGAAATTTGTTTAATATTCCTAAGCTCGCCACAAAAAATGTGAATACATGTCATAATTATTTTTTTAGAAAGGTTTTATTTTTATATCAATTGCAAAATATGGGAAAAATTTATTTCTGCTATATTACCATGACATTGTATCTACTCCACTATTCTGTTGGCTTCATTGGTAAGTATTGTTATTTTGGGGCATAAGTCATCAAAGATGTTGTTTCACAAATGCAAATGTTAAATGAACACTTAAGTCTCCAGCTTAGTAACCATCCTGAAAGCACTAAATAATATATTGCTTCAGTTTCCTAATCCAATTTAAATTTAGAATTAATGTGTTTGTACAATATACCATGTAAATACTCACTAGTTTAATTTGTCACATGACTGATGTATTTCTTTCAAATGTTAATTGTTATAATGCAGATGTTGTAATGTATCTTAAATTTAATTGGTGCATTTTAAATTAATTATATACTTTTTACAACACTCATGAATTTCTATACTTTGAATTTTATTTCTTTTCACTTTCAGATTTTGAGTGGGCACCTTTGAATTTTGGATGGAGTTTAGCTGATGTTCTAAAGAAATCTCGTGAAAGTAACAAGATAGCAGAAAGTAAACAGCAGCAAAGATGTAATGAACGTAATTCAATGACTAACCAAAATTTTTTAGGAATTGATGAAGTAAATGACCAAAAGAAAAGATCAGCAAATGAAATTCTGTCTGAGGAAGAGCAAAAAATTGGCAGTGATTGGATGGAAATTGGTACGTGGTCAAATGATATGGCAAACCATCAACCGTCAACAGAATTTCCAGATGTAGATGAGTTTGATCCAAATATTGCTCTTCCTTCAAATTTAACACTTCTTGGGACTGATTCTGAACTTGCAAATATACAGCCTGGTTGTAGTGATTGGGGCACTGGTATTGAGGCTCAGCGGAAGGGGTTTGTAAGATATGGGTCACCCACAAGTTGGTTGTCTGTAGGAGGCTTAGAAGCTGACCTATCATTTTATGAATCAGATGATTCATGCAGTGAGAATGGTTTAGATCTGGAGCAGGCAGATGTCAGTAATAACCAAGGTAGTATTCGTATAGAATTTAAAAGTGAAAATGTAGCTGAAGCTGTTGAAGACATTGAACAACCTAATAGTACAAGTTCAAATCACAGTTATGAAATACCATGGAAATGGGATGATTCAGAAATTGACAGAATATCACAGCATCATTTAGATTTGTTCAATTCAGCAGCTAATGCAAATGAAAAGTTCATTGAGTGCAGCTCTATACTTTTAAGAAAAGATCACCCATTGTGTATTACACGGAAAGCAAATCAACCACAAACAATTTTACCAAATATTGCTGCTGAAGTTCACATACCAAAATCTGATTATAACAATTCAATTTACAAAGCTTTGCCACCATGCCCATTTATTGCAGGTATTAAAGTTATTTTTCATTCATCAAATTACATTATGGCAAATAATACTTTTCTTGATGCTCCTTTAAATGCCACAAATGTCAATTACCATTTGGAGGTTAAGTCTGCATTCATAGAAGACAATGATTTATCAGTAAGCAGTGAAATTGAAGATCTTGATATTAAATTTAGTTTTGATACTCAGCCTTGTTTGGAAGGCCATCCAGGTCCAAGTCCTAGTATCATTCTTCAGGCACTGACAATGTCAAATGCAAATGATGGTATAAATTTGGAACGACTTGAAACCATAGGAGATTCTTTCCTGAAATATGCTATTACTGCATACCTGTACTGCACTTATGATAATATTCATGAGGGAAAGCTGAGTCACTTACGTTCAAAGCAGGTATGTCTGTTACATAAAAATAATAATATATTGTCAAATTATTTGTTGAATTAACAACTGACCAGAGTTAATGCTTAGTTGATGATAACTGGTTTTGTCATATATAAATCAGCTTACAAAACAAGGTAGCACAATTATTAGATTGCTCTTGATTTCAAAAATATTTCATACAGAGTTACATACAAAAACAAACATTGCAAAAAAAACCCTTATTAAACCATGTTTAGTTTTGCTAAAATTAATTTTTGGGAGTTAACTTTATTTATCAATATTCCTTGAGACAACGTTAAAAAGTTAAGTTTTGTGTGCTTCTTAGTAATTTTATGAATTATTTTTTATATTTTATGAATTTATGGGTACACAGGTTAAGTTAATAAACGCAACAAGTGAGATATGAAATATGTTATAATTTTGTTAGAAATTTGAGCCCTGTAAACTTTTCTGTGAAAGCTTCATAATGATTTGGCTACAGTGACCTTCATTGTGTCGTTCATGTCACAACTCAATTGCTAATGACAATTTTTAAAGGTTATTAATATTTTTAAATTCACTTTGTGGCAACAATCAGCTTTTAATGGTTCATTTAAGGGATTTTTTCTAAGTAAATCTTCAGTTGTGATGATTGGAAAGTATCTCACTCTTTAGACACATGTAAAGTTTACTAATGTGATGTGCTTTACTACACATGTGTATCACCAAACCAAATTAATCCCACCAACCAATTCAGAATTGCTGTAAAGGCATGAAAGAAGAACAACAACTTAAGTGACCCTGTGACTCTAAGTGTTGTGGACTTATTTGCTTACAATTTTTTTGTGTTTAAAGTTTTTCTATACTGGGTATTTCATACGAAACTACATATATGCCAATAGTTTCCTTATTTTGTTACCCAGCACTGTGAGAGAGATAAAAGCTTTTGTGTTGTGTAACTGGAGTCGATAGTAGTTAAAAAAAAAAGACTTATTACTCTAGAAAGAATTATTTCATTTAGTTCAAAATTTATCTTAAACTTTTGATAGACATAATTCAAAGACTTCTGAGTCCATGACTTCTGCATGACAAGAGAGGCATAGTTCCCTCAAATGAATACTAGCATTAGAATAATTATTGGTTAAAGCTTTTAATAGAGTTAGTGAGTCAAATGGCTGAATGACTAGCCTAACTGAGAATTGTATGCTTTTCAGAATTTTTTGAGTTTTTTGGTACAATGAACTTGATTTTTCCTTCATTCTATCAAAAGTGACACTTTACAATCGTGATTTTGATTCTTATGATGTTGAGTTCAAATCCAAATTTAAGACTTAAATTCATTCATGCCATGGGGTTCATATCCTGTGCACTACATACCATTTGCATCTGTCAGCATTGATATTCCTCCTGCTTACAGTGCTTTCTTTGTCCAGTATTTCCATCTAGTATAACATTCATAATATAGCTCAAGTGCATAGGTTGTAAAGAATTATTCTCTTTAAAACAAACAAATGTTTCCATTTGTCATATTTTTTTTTTGCATTTGATATAGTTTTATTGTTTCAAAATCAGTTGTTTGATTAAAATCTATCATTTATAGAGAAACATTAACAGCTTTATTTAAATAGTATTTATAAACTAACATTTTTTAAGTCGTAATTCCAGGTCAGCAACTTGAACTTGTATCGACTTGGCCGCAGAAAAGGATTTGGGGAAAGCATGATAGCTACAAAATTTGAGCCCCATGACAATTGGCTACCACCATGTTACTATGTTCCACGTGAACTTGAACAAGCTTTAATAGAGGCTGGGATTCCAGCCAGTCTGTGGAACCAAGCAGATTTACCTGCATTACGCCAACTGAATCGTGAAGAAATATGCCAATTAGTACAAGAAAGAAGTGAGCATCTTAGTAGTCTCCAAGGTGACCCTGAAAATGTTGAGGAAATGCCATGTTTTATTCCATATAACCTAATAACACAGCACAGTATCCCAGACAAGAGTGTTGCTGACTGTGTGGAAGCACTTATTGGAGCATATCTGATTGCATGTGGACCCAGAGGTGCTTTACTATTTATGGCTTGGCTAGGAATATGTGTGTTGCCTAAAGAAGAATATATTCATTTTAATGATAAAGAAGAAAGACCTGTTGGCAGTTTGCATCATTGTCAAGACACCACAGGAAGTCAAAAGAAGCAGGTAAAAATACTCACACACTTATTTTTCCTCATATGAATGTTTAATCTTATTGTGTATACTATAAAAGATTTATCACAGAGAAGAGTACGTCAGTTATCATCAATTATACTTAAATTATTTACTGCAGCACTAACTATTTGCTATGATTAGTTTATATTGAAACAATATAAACGTATTCTAATATGAGATATAAAAATAAAACAAATAATAGAAACCACTAACATTTACACAAAAAGTGAGGATAAAGATATCATCTTTGACATTTCTTCAAGCAGGTAAGATAAAATTAAAGAATCCACAAGCAAGAACTACCTCTAATTTATATTTAACTCTTATTCAATTATGAATGTATGGAATTAGATATGTCTTAAAATAACGATTGAAGTCAATAAATGTAAATAACAAGCAAGAGTTGAGTATATAAGTGTTCTTGTTAAAATACAGTTATATAGTGTAGACAATTTATACTATATAATAATTTTGCTTATATATTGAACACCACAATTCCTGAATAAGGTGCTCATGAAGGGAGAATAATATTCATTCCAAAGGGTCAGGGTAGATTCACAAGAAGAGGTAACATTTGCTCAGTACAGCTTAAAAGTGTATAGAATGGATACAATGGCCATAAGAGAAATGTGATAGGAATGATCGATATACAATGGGATAAAAAATGTATGCAAAGTTCAGAAATAAGAAGTTAGAGTGATGTGCTCATATTTTAATAATAGTGAGATTAGAAAGATTGAAAGAGAATGTTTCTTAACTGACCACAGTTAGTGAAAAGTTTGAATTTTTGGCATTGTTAGGAATTACAGCCATTTTGTTAAACTTCAAACTGGAC
Source organism: Zhengitettix transpicula (assembly GCA_037074705.1). NCBI lineage: Eukaryota > Metazoa > Arthropoda > Insecta > Orthoptera > Tetrigidae > Zhengitettix > Zhengitettix transpicula. Next base: position 24,353,803 of record CM073595.1, on the reverse strand, counting down.
AGTGAGGAGTCTTTCCATTCCTCTGCCAACTTAGCTCAGTTTTTCATCAGAAAAATAATAGATTTTCATAAATTCCAGCACCCGGCAATTTTATCTCAGGTTTACAAACTGATAACCAAATTTCATTAAAATTGTATTTCTTAACAATGATACATACATTTACAGGGGTGGTTTTTTAAATATATATAATTTTTTAGATGACCTGCTCACTTTGGGCTAAAAAGCAGACTGTCTCCCCAACAATGCACAGCTGTCTCCCATACCCCTTGTAAGAAATAACAACCGATGCGCTGCTAACAACACAACAGCAATGCAGAATTTCTTCAAATGGCAGTAACCGCCAATAACCACTCAGGGCAAATGGATGTTCTTCAAATTTTTTGAGGTTCTTAGCCCCCTTCTTCAGTAATTACATTCGGTGTGCCAGCTGGCTGCAGTCAGTGGAGTTTGGACCGCTGCATGGCTAGCTGTTTCCCATATACAATAGACAACTGACTAGGCCACTAACTTTCACTCTCAATATGCCATTTTGTGTATAAATTTGCACATACACTTTCACACACTTTACTAGACTTCAAAAAACACATTAAATTAAATTATTTTGGATCTCCAGACAATAGAGGATTCCACCTACAGACCCCAAGATGTTTCGCCCACTGACACCAGTCAATATTATGTCAACCAGTATTATTGCCAAAGTCCAGGATGTTTTGACCAAGGATATCAATCAATTTTACTGTGATCACAATTATTGACAGATCACAAGATATTTCGCCTGTAGGTGCTAGTCTATTAAAAATGTTCCAGGTACAGCAACCAACAGTAATGGAAAAGATCAATTCTTATCTGTCACCCAATTCTTTAAAAACACAATCTCCACTTAATTATATTTCTTTCAAAGTTTAACAATGCATATCAACTCTTTGAAACCATTTTCCTTGAAATGTACTCTTCACTTCCTTGATCATATTTTTGGACAGACTGTGTGATGGCCACCTCCATCAACTTCTTCCAACAGACTAAACTTTTAACTCCACAAAAAGTTAACCTCTCCACTCATGCCAATGCTATCTATTGGTGAGATTTTGATATTGTTTAAGTTCACATGGTCCAAACTGGCCCCCTTTATTTGACTGGTACGTCTCTAATTGGCTGCCATCCACATGCTTTCATAAGGTCCTTTTAAAACAGGCAACTGTGTCTGGGCACACTCTTAATGACACACAGCTGTTCAAGTATTCTTCTAGTCACATGACCTTTTATCTTATTCAATAAATTTTATAATTATAAAATTTTGAAAATAATACTAATGCCGACAAATATATAATATTAGTCAGGATATAATATTGTCAAAAATAATTGTGATATTGGTATGGAAAGAAAGAGAGATAGGTTGTGGCTTACCTGAAAGTGAAGTGCGGTGTCGCCATGAGGAACTGAAGGTTGTTTTTCAAATTTTCGGAGGCTCTCAGCCTCCTTCTTCAGGAAGGAGTGTTACACCATTCCGTGCACCGGCCGGCTGCGGACTTCGGAGTGCATGGCCGGTGCACGGAATGGTGTAACACTCCTTCCTGAAGAAGGAGGCTGAGAGCCACAACCTATCTCTCTATCCTTTCCATACCAATATTGCAAATATTTTTGACAATGTCACATTCTTACTATTACAATATATATATATATATATATATATATATATATATATATATATATATATATATATATATATATATATATTCATATACTTGCCATGTTTGTCCACTGCAATTTGTAAATGAATAGCTATGTTATGTCTACTAAAAGCACATACACCCCCCACAAATTTGAAATAACCCATTGTTAATTAAACATGGAATCTTTCATTTTGAAGTTTGTTACATTAATCATTAGACTGAGATGCCATGTTATATTAAGGTAAACAATTTACTATTGTTAGAATTTGTAATGAATTTAATATTGTTCTGTAATAAAAATTTATTACTCTCTTAGGTGAAATATATAAGTCTTCAAGCTCCACGTTCTCCTCTTTTGCGGAACATTTCAAATCCTGAAATGGAATTAGAACGTCTGTTGGATGGTTACGAACACTTTGAGCAACAAATTGGTTACAGATTTCGTGACCGAAGTTACTTGCTTCAGTCTCTAACTCATGCTTCCTATTCAGTAAATAGATTAACAGATTGCTACCAGAGGCTTGAGTTCTTAGGAGATGCAGTTTTAGGCAAGTACAAACAAAACTTATTTAGTGTTGTCTTCACTGCAAAATTATTTTGTATCTATTTAATGTTCTTTCAATGTGTACTTATTAAATTGCTTATTAAAAACCATATCATCACATTGCTACATAAAAATTTAAAGTAATGTGTGAGAAAAAAAAATGGGGTTTAATTTTTATTCTTAAATTCTGACGTGACTACTTGTCCTGTAAATAAATCTATAGAAATTTTTGAAGTCATATTTGCTGAACTTTTCATTTCAACAACAAGAAATTCTGTGTGCATTTGAAATGTGTTATACTATTTAAAGGAACATTTATTTACCCTTTTCATGGAGAAAGGTGATGGAAAAATTATTTTCTCTCATAACTCATAAGTAATATGTTGATTTTTAATATTCTTTTATTGTAGAACTTCTAAGATTTTTATATGAATGTTATTTGTTTGTTGTCTGTAACAGACTACTTGATTACACGCCACCTGTATGAGGATTCACGGCAACATTCACCTGGTGCCCTCACAGATTTACGCTCTGCGCTAGTTAATAACACAATTTTTGCATCACTTGCTGTCAGATACAGCTTTCATAAATATTTTCGACATTTCTCTCCTGGATTAAATGAAGTCGTTGATAGATTTGTTCGTATACAGGAAGAAAATGGGCACACAATTAGTGAAGAGGTAATTCATTTCACAGTTTAGAATGTTATTTTCTGTTTGCTTGTTTGTATTTCTTATTTTTATTGGTATTAGGTCATATTCAATAAACCATATCCAATATAATTTTAATTAATTTATATATGTATACATATATATAATTAATAAATAAATAGGATGTGACTGAGTCATGTTTTCTTCAAAAATTATAACAATACCCTTATTATTTATTATACCCAATCAACAAAATTAATTTCTTTGTCATGTGCTATTGGTGCTATCAAACAGCATGTAGAAATAATACCATTTCATGCAATTACTCAGAGAGGCAACCACATCAGGTGGCATAAGAACCTAAAGCAAAATATATTTAAATGATTCAGTAATTAAACATTTAATTTAAAAGTAGTTTATATTTTCAAAACAAAAATAGTATTCGTACATTTTGGGTAGTATTGTTTTAAAAAATCACAATCAATGGTTATCTTAAAGAAAAAACATTTATGGGGCGTCATAGTGTGAAAATCTGTTGTGCAACCCTGCATACAATATTGCCATCATGTGTGGCTCGTTCCAAAAATTATTTATTTAAAATATGCACGAAGGAAAACTACTTTTGTGTTAGAAATTCGAGTCAATTTGGTGCTAAATTATTCTGCTTTTAAAAATTAGACACTATTGTAAATTTTGTGGACATAATGTAGCATATTATGTGTCGGTTCTGAGTATTGTTAACATTATCGCTGTTATAATATCATTGTTTTACATAGTTGTCCTTGTAAAATATGGTTGCTTGGTGTTGTGTAGCACATAACTTCAAAAACTCATGAGCAGCCACTGTTATTGCCCATAACTGCTAAATAGCCATTTAAACCATGTTCTTTAATTGACACTACATGTTGTGAAATTATTAATGTCAGGCAAACAAAAATCTTGCCAAAATTCTTCCATTCATATCTGTTTAAGACTATGTAGTGATTGCTCACTTTCTGTATGTGAACAATTTTTTTGCAAAAAGAAGTTTTGTAACAATAAAAGTTAAATAGTTGTTTATCATGACCAGATAAGCCATTGGCAACTGCTTCAACATAAATATAAACTGCTGTCATTAGTATTTGAAGAACTATTAAATTAATTTCAAATTGAATTAAGTTGCTTTCTGTAAATATAGCTGAGAAAATATTTTATCATACTGTTTGTTATAGCCATAATAAATTTACTCATGTTGCCATTTTAGTATTACTTAATTGAAGAAGAAGAATGTGAGGAAGCTGAAGACGTAGAAGTTCCTAAAGCTCTTGGTGATGTGTTTGAATCTGTTGCTGGAGCTATCTTTCTGGACAGCAACATGTCACTTGATGCTGTGTGGAAAGTTTATTATCGTATGATGAAATCTGAAATAGGTACGTATTATGGTGGATTCAATTGTTCCCTCAGAGAAAATAAATGCTCTGGGTCATAATTGTTTGGAAACTTTATTTAGAAGTTTGGAAAGATCAGATATATCATATTTGTGCAGCTTTTCTTAACCGAAATAAAATATTTCATTCTATTGTTTTATGAACAATAGTTTTATAGTAACAAGTTATTGCAATTGTGCTATTTTCATGAACTTACCATTTTCCTTCATGCCTGACATTCTTTTTCTTTCTTTCTTTGATCAGCAACTGTGTGCTTGTCATTAAAGCTAGTCTTTTAAGATTAACCATTAATTTTATTCTAAAAATCTTAAATTATATACTTAATGACTAGAGTCTGTTCAATGTTGTCTTTTATATATTTCTGTTCTGTGTACACTTCACTCACACACCGTGCTCTGCTCTGCCTGACATTCTGTTAACAGCATTAGTAAAATTAGTTTTCTTTAATTACATGAGATGTGTGAGAATTTAGTTAAATAGTGCTTGTTTTTTGGTTCTCGTGTGCTTAACATATGTCTTATCTAGTGGAATCCTGAATTATTTTATTAATAATTATTATATCCTTGTTACCACCTAACTACTCCAAATATAAATTAATATTGTGCACAAAACCCAGAAATACATCTTGGATTTAATTAATTTTCCATACATGTAGTAAGTTCTGTTACCATTGATGATACATTGTTTTATTTCACTTCCCACTTTATTTTAACTGTTAAGTTTTGAGCCTAAATATAAGAAATCCTGTACTCGTTCAAAGGTATAATCATTTAATTTAATATTATTTGTACTAGATTCTTTCTTTGTAACCATCATATATTTAGTTTTCTTTTCATTAATTATAAGCCCTCTTTCCGTAAAACAGTGATCTATTGTGGCCATCGTTTGTCTTGGAATGGAATGGAATTGAATAATATAATTTCACTTTGCTACTTTGTGAATTGACATACATAAAGATACTTTCTTGATAAAACTTAAAATTAAAGCAATCACTTTCATTTTTTCAAATGTTTTGAAAATATTTTAAATGCTGTATAATACTACTTAATTATGTCTTAAATTTTGTTTTCATTCTTTGACAAGATCTGTATTCTTAAATTTTCATTAAGAATACCTTGAAAATAAAACACAGAAAAACTGTATACATGTGTGTGTATAGCATATTGATAGGAAAGAGAGAGAGTGATGCCTACTTACCTGAAATCAATAGTTGGTCCAGTCTGGCGTAGGAGGAAGTTCATATATATATATATATATATATATATAAAGGAGAAATTTAACATAATCAAAATAATTGAAAAAGTTTATTATGGCTTACTTACGAACAAATATTGGTCACTGTGCTGAACAGGATACAAAGTTCATTTTCGGAGGAGTTATCCTTCTTCAGAGAGTGTTTGCTCAGGTGGAGCTGACCAACAGCCAACAGGTAGCACTAATCCGTGCCCACCACAACGTATGAAACATTGACTATAAGGAAAATGTGGTGTGATGGAAGACAGATGAAATCTACTTATCTGTGTATATTGCCGCTCACAAATGTGCATCAAGGAGTATTTAATTAAGGAGGATAACCCGCACTGAAATTTTGAACTTTGTTTACCAACATGGTGACCGAGCGTCATCCTCGTGTAAGTTATAATAACCTGCTCATTCTTTTCTATCCATACCAATTATACACACACACACACACACACACACACATATATATATCCACTAATTCTAATAAAATAATATTTCTACAGAACAATTTAGTACCAATGTTCCGAAGTCTCCTATCAGAGAATTGTTAGAGCTGGAACCAGAGACTGCAAAATTTGGGTGAGTATTATTTACATATGTTTTAAATATATTGTATGCTGATCCTTTGCTGTTTTCAGTTGTTGATTACAGTTTAAAATAATTTCACTGTGTTGTTCTATCAGAAATAATTACTTTACATATAATAAAACATAAAATTTAATATCTTGCTAGATTGAAAAATTTACATCAAGAAACATACATTGCTCTGATATGGTATATAGTTATTCTGAACAATATCACTAATGATAGAATTAATGATTTACAATGTAGATGCTCTTCCTACAGGAAACCAGAAAAATTAGCAGATGGACGACGTGTTCGAGTTACTGTTGAAGTTTTTGGTAAAGGAACTTACAAAGGTATTGGAAGAAATTACCGTATTGCAAAATGTACAGCTGCAAAATGTGCTCTCAAACAACTTAAGAAGAAAGGATTACTATCAAAGAGAAGTTAGAGTGAAAATTTTGTTTAGAGTTTTGAAAAATCAAATTCTTTCATGTAATATTGGTGACATGTTTGCATCAGTATTGACAGAATATATTTTTTGCAGTTTACTGTATGGGTACAAATTTACTCATGCATTAAAAGAAAATTTTAACCTTCCGATAACAATAATAGAATAATATTTGTGAAGGAAATGTTTTATGACAACAGAGTGGACAACTTATACACAGAAATTCTGTTAACAATTTTAATTCAATTTATTTATAATTATTTTTAATTCAGATTTCTTAGAATATAAATTTTATATCTCACATTCATTTTGTATAAGGAGATTTTGAAATTTTTATTTAGAATTTAACCAGTGACTACTTTCCATAAGCAGTTCAATGATCGTTTATTTTTCTGGAAACAAATTATTTGATATCAGAACAGAATAAATATTCTACATCAAATAATTCAGATTTCAATTAAACTTTTGAAATACTGTGTTTGGTTATCATAAATATTGTTCAAATTAATTGTTTCACCGCCATATTAAACTAATTGCAATTATTCTAAACATAATTATATGACAACCATGTTTTATATAAATAATTAATGCAGGCAAGAAAGGAAGATGGCTTTGATGTACAACAACCATATTAAATGAATTGCAATTATTCTAAACATAATTATATGACAACCATGTTTTATATAAGTAATTAATGCAGGCAAGAAAGAAAGATGGCTTTGATGTACAACAGCCATATTAAACGAATTGCAATTATTCTAAACATAATTATATGACAACCATGTTTTATATAAATAATTAATGCAGGCAAGAAAGAAAGATGGCTTTGATGTACAACAGTGATATTAAACAAATTGCAATTATTCTAAACATAATTATATGACAACCATGTTTTATATAAATAATTAATGCAGGCAAAAAAGAAAGATGGATTTGATGTACAACAGCCATATTAAACGAATTGCAATTATTCTAAACATAATTATATGACAACCATGTTTTATATAAATAATTAATGCAGGCAAGAAAGAAAGATGGCTTTGATAAACAAATTGCAATTATTCTAAACATAATTATATGACAACCATATTTTATATAAATAATTAATGCAGGCAAGAAAGAAAGATGGCTTTGATGTACAACAACCATATTAAACGAATTGCAATCATTCTAAACATAATTATATGACAACCATGTTTTATATAAATAATTAATGCAGGCAAGAAAGAAAGATGGCTTTGATGTACAACAGCGATATTAAACAAATTGCAATTATTCTAAACATAATTATATGACAAGTATGTTTTATATAAATAATTAATGCAGGCAAGAAAGAAAGATGGTTTTGATGTACAACAGCCATGTTCAAATGGCAAATACTATTTATATTCTGACGGAGGAGTATAACATCTCTGATAATTTGACTTCTGTATGTCATGGTCTCCATTTTTCATGCTCATGTAAACTATTATATGTATCTCTCTTTCTTGTCCATAAGAAAATAGTGATAATGTGACAGTCAAAATAATTAAAGTGAATATAAAAGAGAGAGAATGTGACACATGGCTTACCTCAAAGTGAAGAATGGTCACTATGCCAGATAGCATATATAATTAAAAAATTTTGAGGTGTCGTCTGTAATCAGACAGATTGCACACTTCAACTGCACAGTGTGTGCAATTAGTTAACAGAAGGTGTGTGCAATTAGTTAACAGAAGGTGTGTGCAATCAATCTGTCTCCAGAGGAAGGATTATAACACATCTGAAAATCTATCTGGCATGGTGACGGTTCATCACTTTCAGGAATGCCACATTTCCTATCCATATTATGTATATAAAGAAAGTAAGGATGAGGTGACATAGTACAAATAGATACGATATGTGTATATATATATATATATATATATATATATATGTATATATATATATGTGTGTGTGTGTGTGTGTGTGTGTGTATATATATATATATATATATATATATATATATATATATATATATATATTGTAGAAGGGAAAATATAGAAAATGAATGGCTCACCTGAAATTTTGGAACGGTGTCACCATCGTGGACAGGAAATCGTTCAAATTTTTTGTGGCACTAGGCTCCTTCGTCAGGTGATAAACAGTCTGTAACCCATGCTGGCTGGCTGAGTGAATGTGTGGTTTTCAACAGTCATCTCATCTTACTTTACTTATATTCTATTTAACAATTTGTATGCAGTATGCATTGGAATAGATGTAGAAGAAATATAACAAGAAACTAACAGAAAGGGACTTCTTTAGGTTTAATTTAGTATATAAATATTTAGGCCTTTCAATCTACTTAAAGGAGAAAATAAGGAACCAATTATACCCTTTGTACCATTAATATTCTAAATATATTGTTCTGATCCTTTTGAACATGAATTTCAAATAGAACTTTTAACATTGTACCTTATTGTTGTCTGACTTTTGGTGAAAATGTTCAATGTGTGCATAAAACTACAAAATTGTTCAAGAGTGTGACAATTGTGGATAGTTGGTAATGAAGGAACGCATATCTGTGATGAAGTATAGTGTAAGGATTTAATTTTGTATTTATATATTTTATTTTTATTTTTTAACAAAGCTTAAATGTGATATTGAATATGAAAATCAGCAAAATGAGCTATAAATTACTTAATGCAGTGTACTAGCAACTACAGTATTTAAGATGCACCTATACATGGGTTACATTATGTGAAGTCTTAATTATTTTACTTTTTAATGTCATTCAAATTGTTGAATTTTATTTTCTAGCATTTGTGGATACATTAAATCATTTAAGTTGTCTCTTAAAGTGGTTTGTGTTTGTAGATATGCCTCAGCATAACAGTTTATGATGTGATACATTATCTATACCATTTTATAAGCATATTTGAAACACACTAACTGATATTTAAAGCAATATATTTAAATGTAAAAAAGGAATGCAAAACATGGCATGTTGTTGCCCCATTTGTAAAGTCTCAACTGTATGATTTTGTCCTAATATTAAAAGCACAATATATGAAAAATGCAGGCATTTCATGTATATATGTAAACATATATATATATATATATGTTTACATATATATTTTTTATTTGTCAGTCATTGATCATTCCCAATAAAATTAAGATAGTAAATGAAAATTATATTGCAAATGCCTTCAAATTAGATTTAGTAACTTATTTGTGCAACATTACCTGTATTCTTAGAATGGAATCTGTTATTTAATATATATTCAGTGCTTAGTGCCATATTGCCAAGTTATTTAAGTTACTTGAATAGGTAACAAGTACAATAAAATTTAACTGCCCAGCCTGAAACCAGAATACTGTAATTTTATGAGAATGTTTTTCAATTATATTCTAAATAAAATTGAAGCAATCAAGAGATATATTTCATGGCCAGAATAATAGCTTATCTTGAATAATGTTGAATACAATTACTTGAGTTTTTTATGTAATTCAATTGAGTTGAAAACATTTTTCAAGTCTCTGGGATCAAATCCAGCGTCATAATAATAGAAAGGGTTGAAAAGTACATTCTAAAATGGCAAATATATCTAATTCCCCATGTGGTTTCAATGTGTTTAAGCTGTAAATGAAGTAATAGTATATATATATATGATGTGCTTATTTTCATAAGGAATATACATTAAACATATGAAGCCATCACATTAATAATAAAAATGCAATTTTATCTGCAAATAATTTATATATGTATATTTAACATTGTTCTATTTTTAAGTAACATGATTTTATGGTGTGAACAAGTTATTTCATTTAAAATACTTAAAAATTGGAACATTGTTATTTTTACTTTAGATTATTTTTGTTTCTTATTACTAACCCTAAGAAAGTAACCAAAGAATCAATGTAACTCTACTTTCTAATCCTAATTCATTCCAAAAAATATAAAGGTAGGAGGAAAATAATCGAATAATTTAAGACTGCAATGATTTCAATATTTCAGTACTTAGTAAAGAAAATGCAGTATTTTTTAATATAAAATATTTTTCCAGTTTCATTCATTTATATCTCAGAAATGTTTGCTTTATTTTATTATTGTAATATTTTATTGCAAGTCCCACAAGACTATTAATTTACCATATTTACTGCTGTATGCCGCTCATCTTTTTTACCCAAAATTGGAACGAAAAAGTGGGATGCACCTCATATATGAATTATATACAGTAAATTTTAAAAAGCCAAGTCAAAAAGACTTGACATTTTGATGACTGTCATTGAAACGTCACGTCTTTTTGAACTTACTCTCCTCAAATCCCAAGAGAATTTCATCCATCATCAACACCACAAAAAACTTTGGCCTACAATCAGAAAAACATGTTTCCCCTGCAAATTTGGAAAGCTATTCCGAAAATAGCCACAATGGCTTACTTTTCCTTGTTTGTTGTCACTAGGATATATTTAATATCAGTCAGAGGTCATTGCTCTCTTCTCATTATTAGACCTGTACGATTAATGCTTTGTTAGTTTTTAACAATTGTATCATTAACAACGCCTGTAAGCAAAATGTGTGAAAGATAATACTTTTTCCGTACGAAAAAAGTGACAATTTAATTTTGAAAACTATGTTTTTCCCTTGGCAAATTAAGAAAATAATTGTGTGCCTCTTACATGGTGGCGAGGCATACATGAGTAAATATGGTAGCGCTCTCTCCCAAAGTTCTCCAAGATGATAACTTTATATGCTATTTAACGTTGATAAATGAGTCTTGACTATTTAATTGTAATTTATGAGTTGTACATGTATACATATCAAGTCTGTACAAACTAATTATACTTAATATTCATTGTTATTGTAATTTTTACCACACATTTCTGAGGAAATGCTTTGCCTTCCAGTGGTGTCAAGTAATAGTCATAATTTAGCTAGGGTTTTTATTAAAACCACTTGCCATTATAGTTTCAGCAGAGTAAAATATGTAATAAATAGTTTGTATTTCTTTTAATACAGCTTGGGACGAAAATATTAGTTGTTATAAAAAAATACTTGCTATTTTGTAATTTAATGTGGATGAGTGGATGTTAGTGTGTTTGAATATTTGAATCATAATGCTTTACATATTTGAAACAAAGAAACCTCACCTGTATGGAAAGAATGAACAGAAGCATAGGTTAACAAAACAAATGTATTGGCACCATGTGTCTAAACAAAATTAGCAGTTCAAATGAGGTGTAATCGAGTGGGAATAATTTCTGAGTCCTATGTAACTACACATTTCCTTAATATTTACAAAAAAAGTAGTAAATTGTCTGTGTATGTGAAGTAGAAGTTGAGAAAAACACATTGAAGTGTAATGTTTGAAGCTCAAAGCTACTTTTGCAATATGTTCATGCATCTATTCGTCATTCTTACACACCAATGCCTGCTTACTCTGATACATCTTTATATAGATGTAATATGTGATAACCTTAACAATAATATATAAGCCCTTTGATGAGAATAGTTTTACATTTATATTTGATTACATGTATATTGATATATACCAGTCACAAACAAAACCCAAAAATAACTTTTATATTATTGCTGTTATGTAATTAAAGCAATTTGTTGTGTTATTTATATGTTTAAATTTAGAAAATTAGTTTGTTTTTCTTAAAAATAAATTTACTGGCAAAATGTCAGTTTCTATTGTGTGGGATTTTCTTTTCACAAAAGCTTCAAAGTAATCAACAGCAATAATTGTTGTACTAATGAAAATACATTTAGTTTATAAAAAAATTTCAGTCAAATTAGGTTATAGTAAATATTCATGCATATTAGGTTATAGTAAGTATACATGCAAATAGCTTGTAATAATTATTCAATGAATTTAGACCCTAATAAATTTGCAAATAGATTTCTGTGATCTGTAAAATTGTTATTCCTGGTCAATATAAACAAATTACAAGTGCATAATACTTATTGAGCAATCAAATTCATCTAAATAATAGGCTGTCTACAAGTGTTATACATGTGGCATACAGATTACTGTAAAATTGATGATCTATGATTGTAGAATATGTCTATTACAATGATAGTGTTGAAGTAATTATAAAATTTCATACATTTTCTTCATTAAAATGTGATAAATTCTGTAGCTCATACCATAGATCTTTCAGAATATTAAAATCTCTGCCAATTTGTATAAATTCACATGTCAACATTTATATATAATATTAGAGGCTATTGTTGGAAGCAAAATAGTCAATGACCATATGGAGTCATTGTCTTATTATTTTGCCCTTCAAATAAACCTTTAGTGTTTTTTCTTGTAATACACGTGTCTAGACATGTTTCATTTGTAAAGGTTGTAAATAAACTAAAAAGATACAAATATGCAGATTTAAGAAGTTGGATGATAATACATGTCTCCCACATGTTTTGGGATTTTAAAAATCGATATCTTTTTTATGCCTTTTAAGTATTACTGACTGACCTATGTTCCTAATGACTTAATTGTAGGAGCATGCCAAGTTGGTATGTTCCAATATTTGAATGACATCTAGTCTGTAATTCAAATTAATTGTGCATAATCCAGCTATTCAAGCCATTTAGTGTGAGGAGATACCTCTCTCTGGATTCAAACAGGCTGTGATTCTGAGCTCTCAAATACTAGTGTGTGGAAAAACAATAATGAATTTTTTTTACAAACGTCGTGGTAATATTTGGTTGGAGAAAAAGTAAACAAACAAAAGCATTAAAATTCTTAACTGACTTAAGTATTAACATCCAACAACTAGTGTGCATGTTCATAATATTAGGTTGTACTTGAATAGCCAAAGAGCTTAAGAAATTCAAACCTTACTCCTTGTTTATATTATTTTTTAAAAAATCATCTCCTGTCGATTTAAGCCAGTAATAATGAAAATTATATTTATATGTGTAAGTGAAAAATAAAAGTTTTTAAGTGTTTCAAGTAAAACTTATACTCATATAATTCATATTAATTCCTCTTCCTTCACTCTGGACATAACAAACTTTTTTTTCGTGGAGATCCTTCTGTATTATTCTAAAAATCGTTTGACCTTACTTCAGTTAAGAAAAGTAACATTACATGAGTTTACAGGTCATGAGGGTATTCAGCTTCTGAAGGCCTCATTTCAAGATCTTATGAGATCAGGAAACGTACTTGTCATTAATAAATCTCTTGGGAAGAAATGTTATCGGATGTTACATTGCCTATAATACTGTATAAAATTAGATAGAGGAAGAAATAATACAAAATTCAACATTTCTGACTGTAAAAATATATATTATGGGGGAAAAAATTGAGAATCAGAACAGAGTACACGAGTCCAAACTCTCCTAAAAGAAATAAACCCACAAAATTGAGTTTGTTACATATTTACCTATAAGAATCTTCTTGGGTAAAGTACTTTGGGACAGGATTTGATTGTTTGGTTGGCTTCTGGAACCTGGGCACTGGGTTGCAAGACTGCTTTGCTTGAAACTATTTAGATCACTTATTTAAAACTATATGCATGTAAACTATATGAAATTCTTTAAAATTAAACTTATTGTTAAATTTCCATGTATGTTCTGCCAGTTTGGACTTAGAGAAGTCTCTCTGAACATTAGGTTTATGTTCATTGATCCTGATATTCTCTCTTTCTGTTTCACCAATGTCATGTTTTCCAAATTGGCAAGAAATGGAATGTTTGTCAGTTCTTTGGACTTATCTGTGGTGGAGAGGGACAGGTAATGGAAATGTTGCCGTGTGAAAACTGTTCTTATATTGTATTTCTTCTTAATCCTATTTATTTTCTGCACACACCTCATAAAAAAATCTCAGAACAGAAACGGTCTTCATTTTGAGTTTCATGAATCCATCGCCCCAATGGCTTAAGGAAACCTCTGTTACTTTCCTCTTATCTTGGTGTCATGCAACACCATGAGTGTAAATACTTGGTAATGAAATGTAATAATAACAGAGGTGACATAAGCAACAACATATTTGTTGTTATGAAAAATAGATTTTTATATACTTAAAATAGCAACTTTATTTTGGAAAGAAGTTTTAATAATAAACATCATCTGTACCCAAAGTTACCTCTTTGTTGAATTGTATTGAGTTCCAACAACAAAGGCATAACAGTCTAGTTTTGAAGTTTGTTGTCAGTGTTTTGGAGACATTTGACAGATATGCTTGCCGTCAGGTATTCCACACACTGTTGTGTTTGTAGAGTGTGGTGCATCTAGCAAGTGATAAATTGGTGGACAGAAAAGTGCATTTAATAAGCCTCTTTGCCAATGATCCATGGGTAAGTAAACTTTGAACATCAGAACATACCAAATGTCAGTAGAATCCAGGGTTAATGCTTTAATTAAATTGGTAAACTCATATGGTTTGTTAACTGAAAAGGAGAATCTTGGATTAGGGTTTAAGTATCGAGTCCAGATATATCAAGCGATGGCACAGACCTTAACTACAACTGGGGCTTTGAAAAGTCGTACTTATGTGCTGGTTTTCTATTGTTGTGAGTCAATATTTATTTTGTATTTTCTGAGGTCTCACCTGCATCACATTTTAGCAGTTTGTAAAACCCTGCCTTTGGTCTTGCCCTTGTTGGTAGGTAGGATTTTAATAATTGAGCACCCAATAGCGGCATCACTGAATTTCTTGACACCATTGTCCACAAACTTAAAAACTATGATAAAACTTTTATTTCTTATCACTGCATGCAGAGGTGACGTAGTAGTGGGAGCAATAAAAATAATTGTTTATTCTGAGCAAAGCAGTGAAATAAATTAGTAATTCTGAACATTTTGACCACAAATTAAATTAAAATTCACCAAAACTAAACTCTGATTCCAAGAAGTCTTTCTCATTATGAATATAAGCAGAAATGATTTATATCTTGCAGAAATTGACAATATTGTTGAAGCGGGAAATGTAGTATAGGTAGAACGTTTAATTTAGCTAAACAAATGGGAATGTAATTTAGTCCAAAACATATTGTACATTTCTGATCTAAAGCTTTTAGCAAAACTGCTGGGATGCAAAATCTCTTTAGAGTATATTCCTGCAAGAATCATGAAAATTGGTATGAATGATTCTTTCTACCTATTAACAACTTTAGACTCCCGAATGGAGATGACAAAAGCTGCTCCAACACTTGAATTAATTAAACTTATGATCAGTAAATAGATTCTCTATCGAGTTCCGATATAATAGCTGGTCTCTAGGAAAAACAGATTTAGAGAGGTGGAGTTTCTTGTAATGTCATACAAAATTGAAGAGATGTACTGTAAGTATAGATGAGTAAATAACCAACTTTGGTAAATAACATTCACAACCATTTGATTCTTACTTCACATATTACTCAATCTTACAACTTATTTACAAATAAATAATTTATTTCAGAGTCTGTAAATTGGCAGATCTCCACCAGCATCTCAAGACAGATCCTATACCTCATCTTACTGCAATATGAGATTACTTAGTAGAGTATATAATTGCACATCTCATAAACCCAAGAAGAAAGAGTAAAAACTGCACAGTAGACATTGCATGGTGCTTATTCTGGTACTTAAATGTAGAAGATAATGAATCTTACATTATGGGAGAAAATAAAGCTCATAATTAGGAAGAAAGCTAAGTCCAAACTGAGTTAAATACATTTTAGATGGTAAATCAATCTATTTAATATTATGAAATGCAGTGTAACTAAGCAATTTTTTGAGTAAATTAATTTTTAAACTGATTGTCTCCTTCCAAAATCAGGTGTGCTTTTTCTGTACAGATCTGCCATTCAGCATTATTGTCACTTCAGTAGTTTTGGAGATTAATTTGTTTAATATATCATAGAATATTTCAGATGAAACTAATTATAATTTCAACAGAAATAAGACAAAATATCTCAAAATTAATCTGATTATTCATTGCAAATGTGTTTGCCTAATTTAATTATAAATAGAAAAAAGTAAAAATTTATTATAATTAATGTGTTGTTATATTAATGTATAAATTGTGATTACTCCAAACATGTGATTCTTGCATTATTTGTATATTTATTGCAGGTCCTTGTGGATAGTTCTCAGTAACTAGAGAGTGATATTGAGAAAGAACGTGATCAAACAAGAACTCCATATGTTTTGTGTGACGCACCCTACTTTTCATACACACCTTTCTCCTCTAAAAATATCTCAAAGTACCACTCAGTGTTGCAGAACTCTGATGTTCTTATTCTGGTAGCATTTTTGGTATCATCACTTATGTGATTAATTAATATGTTTCAGAAAGTATTTATGTGATTCTTGTTTAGTTATTAAAACCTATTAATAAATGTAGGCCACTGTCTCAAACTATAATTCAGTGACCAAATATTAATTAAAGTGCAAAGAATGATTACAGGTTTGGTTTTCAACATACTAAATGGTTTAAAACCAAACCAGTTTGTGATTGATACTTCCAACTTTGATCATTTGAACAACAGTGTCTTCAATTGGTAATGATTATGAATTCATTTCATGCCAATATATGATTATTGTGTAGATATTATGTGAAACATAAGGGAAAAGAACTTACATAAAGAACATTTATAGAACTTTTAGAAAATATTAAATGTTTATTACCTGAATCTTACTAAAAAAAATACTAACATTACTCACCTACAGTAGTAACAATTAGTCAAAATTTATAGTAATAAAACTAAGAAGCAATGAACACACTTTGAAATATCTATAAAGTTTATTGAGGTTTGCATGATCAAATGACCATTACACTCTGTACATATATGTATAATATAAAACAATTTTCTTTAAAATTCTTAAATTACTGAACAATGGCAAGAAAATAATCCTTCACCATGGCAATTATAAAATACTTTTATAAAAGCAGTGGTCTTTGTACTTAGTACAAAACAATTCCACATGTAATTTTACATGCATTTCAAATGTATGTAATGACCTACATATAGGTAGATCACGGAGAAATGTATTTAATAAAAAACTATAACAACTATAAAATATATGTCATTTTTCATATTGGTAACTTCATACAGATCAACCAGAATCTAATTAAATTTTTAAAATATCCTGATTTGGTTTAAATTTTTCTTATTCATTATATTTTACTACATAAAATACCAGCACCAAAGACTTAAAAGAATGAAAACCCTAATACCAAAACTCTACTTCCTGAACATTATAGGTGTAAATGCTTGTGCAACACATTCGAAGTTGCACTGCAGGCCACTTTCACTTTCTCTCAAACTCAGTCAAGAAAGTTGGCCTTGAATATGGATATAGGTCATTGCAGTGATCAATTAATACCTACACCAAATATATAAATACATACATATACATATATATATATATATATATATATATATATATATACATATATATATATATATATAATCTACTGAAAGTATAATACATACTTCAGCATAATAACTTTTTTCAACTTTAGGAACAATTCTACAAACAAATGTTTACCAAGATTAAAAATCAGTGATCAATAGAGCCATTACCATTCGAATGTAAACCAAATTCATCCAGCTGGTGAAGGTAAACAGGAGACTTGAATAGTTTTCCGGCCACGTGATCTTCCAGACCTTCACCGGCATAAGTTAGTAATGGTGATATTTCACACACAGTTTCAATACCTTTATTGCACAAAATTTTTCCTCCGGCATTCACAATATAACTGTAATGAAGTTTATAAATATCATTTCTCGCAGTTGTTGGGGAATCTTTCTCAGCAGTCTCAGCATTTTTAAGTGCACTAAATTCTTCGTTCCTCTTCACTTCCCATGTAACAAAATTTTCAGCAAATTGGAATACATCAAAAACAAACTTTTCCATCTTTATTCCATTTGGCTTTTCTGGCTTACAAATATTTCCGTGACTGTCAACATATGGAATCTTTTTCTTAGCGACATGTAATTTCAAATTTTGTTCATGTTTATTTGCAATTTTACGAAGAAACTCTGTCGTAAAAAAGTGGTTACATATATTACCTGCCCTGAACGTCAGCCTGCCGTCAATGTCACACTGTTCGGCAGTTTTCAACGTTATCTCACTGTATTCTACGACTTGGTAAACTCCGTCCACTTGACAAACAACTCCCACAGGTTCTTCCGGACACGATTTTTCAACCACCTTCGCACCACATTCCGCATTTTTACTGATGCAGTAACCGATGAAGACTGGATCAGCCACCTTCACAAGAATGTTATCAACACTGTGCGCGTGCAGGTACCGTATCCCCCTCCTCTCGATATCGTCCAGAATTTTTTGGTCTCTCAAGGCACGATATAACCCTCCGTTGCCGTCAGGTGCCCTAGCAATTTTATACTTACTGTCCATGATCATTTTTCCATCGAAGGTGAAGCACGGGAGCAATCCTTGCTCGAACAAGACCACATTTTCCCTCTTGAGACCAAAATAGTCTCGGTCAGCAAAATATTCCAACGTGGGTTGCATCGTTGCCTCGCTGGTCATGATGTACCAAGTAATGTAGTTGTAAACACCGGTCTTCTCAAAGGCAAGCTGCTGCAGACGTCTAATTCTCTCAGCTTGTATCTCGTACAAGGATTTGTGGGACGGCAGACCGACATCATACATCCCTTTGGGATAAGAAACTCCAAGTCTGGTTCCTTGACCACCTGCCATCAGAAGTACACCAACTTTGCCAGCAGCAATTTGCTTTAAACCTTCGTTTTCAAAAGTTTCAAAGTCTTCAGCAGTGGACCTGACAACACCACCGTACAGTTCTGGAGGTATGGCTTTCATACGGTCGTCCAACTTCGCTTGGTCTTCTGTAAGAGACTCTACAGCTCGTTTAAAATAGGATGTAACTTCTGCCACGTTGACGTCTTGCAACTCCAAGTACAGTTCTTTTCGCTGCTCGTCCGATAATTCGTCCCAAAAACGTAAAATATGTTGCTGTCCATACTTCATCAGCTCTTGTTTCACTTTCGTGATGTCAATCATTGCAAAACTCTTTCTTGTATAACTATTCCGTTGACAACAACACACAAGCAATTGAAATCCCTCGCCTCACCCGCGTTGCTCGAGCGCCACACACTTTCTGTTGACATTACAAGTTTGACAGCTGTTGTCTTTAGTAGCAGACGGCAAAACTCGTTTTCCCCACCACGCAAAAGTAAAAGTGCCTGTTCAGTGGCGCCGAGGAATCTCAGCCAGTAGGATCATAGTTATGCCATCGATACCTAAACGATATGTATGCAAATTGAAGTATTTGCAAATTTCATTTTAGGAATATTCATTTCGCTCATTAAATGTAAGATTATTATATTATTATCATAATAAATAAACTGAAACAGTTTTTAAACATGTAGTGTGCACATTAACCTCAAAACGTTTGTATTTTCATAATAAAACAACTATAAACGCGTGTATTTATAATAATAATATAATTTAAGCAGTTTGTTGATAGGGTGAACCTTTCATAATTTTAAAATATTGACTTAACTCATAAGTTTTCTATGTAAAACAAATTTTGTCGTATGAGTGTTTCGATCCAAATTTAAAAAACAACATTAAACCAAACAAAGAACACACATTTTCCATACAACCTAATTTAAAATTTTGGCACATAGATTTAAGATGAATCACTACAAATTAAATATATACCCTTCTCGGGCCCAACACAAATACGTGTTAAATGTTAATATTAATTTTTTTTTCTGCTTGTTTGCAACGGAAAGCAAGTATTAAAATATTGTACGGAGAAATGGGAGTTATTCATTTTTGTTAATTAGAATATTTTTGTCTCAACCACATGTTTATTAGGAATCAATCAATTAAGTCCTCTCTTAAATAAGTTGGTTTTAAGTATATTCGATTTTAAAATATTACAAGATATCTTTTGATTTCCTAATTTTGTATTCTTCGGGTGTAAATAGTTGGTTATTTATTGATATGTGTACAGGGAAATTTTAGATTCTTGACTGTATATACAGTAACGATAACATTTGGACAATTGGTAATAACATTTTTATTAATTAAGTTCTAGACACCTTAAAAAGAAAATGATACCCCAATTTTATTTTAAAATAATCCTGGTCAAATTCAATTTCATAGTATTCCATGCTTGTAGAAATATGTTGAGAACAAGCGTTTTTTATGCATAAAACCCACGAATGTCTTTAACATGTACAGAAAATACATTCTAGCTTTTTGAGCTATCAAAATGAAACCATGCCGATAAAACTGTAAGGTTTTAAATTCGGAAGCTTATTTGCATTCTAAGACAGTATTACATTCTTTTCTTTAATGGAAGAACAGATTTTTACCTTTTGAATGTTGTAGAAATATCAATGAGAATTGAATAATTTGTCAAATCTAAATCAAATTAAGTGTCATTAAATTACACAATGAATCTCTGAAATATTTTGTAAAGGATTTCGAAAAATAAATTCTCAGTTTAATCTATAAAAGACTTGTAGTATTCGAAGATGTAAATATTGCAGTGTTTCAGTATTACACATACATTGGTACAAGAACGTAGGTGCATGCAATTATATAATAGAACGTGTAATTTTATTATACAATGATAATAATGCTATTTATAATACAATTTTTTATTTCCCAAGAAAGGCTAAGTTTCGTTTAAAAATATGGTGTACTTTCTATATGATAAGCACTTTACTACGAAATATTATAAGAAATATAGCAATTACTACTGATGTGACATTCTGAATATGGGTGACACTTGGTCGGCGCCGAGAAACGAAATCCGTATTCCCGGCTTCCAAGGCCACTCTTCGAAAGCAGTTTTGTGGTCACTGGTCCGCGTCACAATGTAACCAGTTCCTGCAACTCTTATGTTTCAATTAAAACCTCCTGAGTTGCCGGGATTCGAACACAGAGCCTTACATACATCAGAGAGGTATAATATGCCATATAACGCTTTGAAATTGTAGTAATGCTTTAGATACATCACTTAATTAAAAATTGATTTACGGCTTTCTCGTTAAAATTTAGAAATTGTGCATTTACCGATCTTTAAATTGTAATGTTCAAAAACATGTTGTGAAAAATGAAAACATGATACGTGTTGTGTTTCAAGAAATCAAGTCAATGCTGGTAAAATGAAAATGACAGTCTGAATGAATTAAGTTCCCTAAAAGAATTGAAATAACTGTATCTGTGAAAAAAAAAAGTTTAATATCATTATATTCTTATAATGTAACTATTATCATAATTTTAGATTACCATTTTCCTACACAAATTCCCGTAAATATTCCAATATGGCCGAAATTCTTGCAACATGAAGAATATTTATCGTTTTCGAATATATACATTATTTTGGAAGACTTGCGAAAGTAAATGTGAAAATTAAGGTTCCAATTTTATTGTGGTTTGGACACCAACACACGGCGATGAAAATATTTGAAGTGGGGGAAAAATATGGATCTAACAGTATTGCTATACCATTGTCGGCCCCCTTTTTCTTCTCTTTCTCTTCAAATCTGAAGAGTATCGGTGTCATCAGCTTAACAGACAACGGAAACCCTAAACAATAGTTTGAACAGTGATATTTGAGCATTGTCACTAAACTTCAAAAGTAACATTGTGATAACCAAACAGCCACTTGAAAATTGGAGCGTTGGGTCAAGTATGAAGTTGAGATAATATGATTTCATTATTACAGCTTTCATTCAAACTGAGACAATTCCGCAAACGTTGATAAGATGGCAAAGGTTATTACAAATTTTTACGAACTTCATTCACCATAAAGTACATGTAGCTGATGAAGAGCAATCATAAACATTTTTAATGAGATACTGAATAAATAGGCGGCTTCAAGTGAAGATTAGTCCAGAAGAGAAGAGACCAGACTTAGGAGGTACTGGTGAACTCTTAAGTACATGCATATTCACAAATAACGCTTCGATAGAGAAACAAATTTTATTCGCTGTTTAATGTCCCAGCTGAGGGATTATTCGGTATACGACGACAAACTGTTATAATCTTCGAATTGAAGCATTGTGACCTTAGCTTTAATTATACCACTGTGATCAAAAAGTGAGGTGAATTTGTCATTTAAAATCCCGGGTATTAGGAAGGTAGGTAAATTTTTTTCCCTAGGTTGGTAGGACTGTATAATATTTGCCAAGCGCCTGTTTGTTAAAAGGTTTAATTATCTCCGAGTTACACGTGTTTTTGTAAAGAACCAAAAGTGAATTTTTCGATTTTTGCAATGCGTGATTTTGTTGATCAAAGAATTTGCATCAAATTTTGTTTGCGGAACGAATATTCTTGTGCGGACACGTTGAAAATGTTGCAGAAAGCCTTCGGTGATCAAACTATGGCACAAAAAAACGTTTATAATTGGTACAACAAGTTCGAAGAGGGCCGGGAACGCGTTGAAAATGAACCGCGCTCTGGACGACCATCAACGTCTACCGACGAGGGCCACATCCAAAAAATCAAAGATTTTGTGCTTGAAAATCGTCAATGGACAATTAGAGATCTCGCTGATAGTGTTGGAATATCATTTGGCTCAGCTCAAACCATTTTGAAGAATGTTTTGTGTCTCAAACGCGTCAAGTCTCGATTGGTGCCAAAATCGCTCCATTTTTTGGAAAAAAAAGCGTCGCGTTGATGTGTGTGAAACTTTTCTGTCTGACTATCAGGACCACTTGAAACACACCATTACTGGAGACGAGACTTGGATTTACGCATACGACCCTGAAACTACCGACCAATGCAGCGAATATCGTGCAAAAGGTGAAGCAAGACCGAAAAGACCACGGCAAAGTCGATCGAAAATCAAGGTCATGTTGACAGTTTTCTTTGATTATCGTGGTGTGGTGCACTATGAATTCCTTCCGCCGGGCCAAACTGTCAACAAAGAATATTATTTGAGCGTTATGCGTCGTTTGCGTGAATTATGGGCGAACAACTCTTGGTTCCTTCATCACGATAATGCACCATGTCATACTGCATTGGTTCTTCCCGACTTTTTTGCAAAAAACTCGACTCATATCGTTCCGCAACCACCGTATTCGCCTGATTTGGCTCCGTGCGACTTCTGGCTATTCAGCAAACTCAAAAGGCCAATGCGGGGACGCCGTTTTGACACGATTGAGGAGATAAAAACCGAATCGAAGAAGGCTATACCGGAAAAAGACTATTCCGACTGTTTCGAGGACTGGGAAAAGCGTCGGAAAAAGTGCATTTTATCGGACGGGGATTACTTTGAAGGGGATGAAATTGATTTCAAAGAATAAATAAAGAATTTATATTTTATAAATAAATTCACCTTACTTTTTGTTCGCAGTGGTATAACTTCGGCGGAACAAAAAAACAAGTAATAATTCTGAAATGTTAGCCCATGCGGTGCCCTCACCAAAAATTCAACGTATTTTAAGAACTTTCGAAAAACGCTAATAATAATGGTGTTTCATAAAAAATAAAACTAGCGTAAAAATAATGCTTACTAAGGTTGAGTACATAATGTGAAAAAATTATTCTGTCATGCGTTGATTGTCAAACAACTGTCAGAGAATTGGTACACAAAAACAAATGTGAACCTTTGATTTTAATTGTGTAAATTCCTGCTTCGATTTCCAAGACTTCAAACTTGCCGCCTAATGCAGACAGCTGGCTATTTGTGTACTGAACACAGTAAATCCGTCTGTAATGAGAAATACGCATGCGCAGTATTCCGTTTTAGCCCCCACCCCCCGTTACTACCCATAAATCTCCACAAACTGTGCTCAACGGCAGTGAGCACATGAAATAACGACAGCATGCGTGGCTTGTGCCGAAAATTAATTTTAATTAAAATATACGCGAAGGAAATATAGTTTCGTGTTACAAATGTGTGTCGATTTGGTTGTAACATTTTCCGGACATTGCTGCAAATTATGTATACAGAGTTAGAAATGTAGCATATAGCGGATCTGTTCATTTGCATTTGCAGAGTATTGGTAATACTATCGCCGTTGTATTCGTATTATTTTACATACTTGTCCTCGTAAAAATTGTCTGGGGATAATAAACTCAGCTGCCACCAGTGATCTTTCAATCTCAAATTTAGCCATTTATCGCCTTTACACTAAACATACTATTAAAATGAGTGACTATAAATTGCCAATATGTTACTGAATCCCGGTTTTTAACCAGTCCTGTATATAAGGACGACCAGTTTTTGAATTTCATAAACTACACTGTGTGTTTGCCATTTATCCAATGTGATTATGTTAGTTAAAATATAACACGTGATAGGCTGTGACGTCACTACTGAAAAATAGTCCGAGCTACTTAGGTAGCTTAAGAATTTTTTTTTTCTTGAATATGGTTCACTTTCTCGGTCTTAATCATGATTCTCGGCGCCCCATATTGGTTTAAACGTGTTCCGAGAATATTTCAGAGCATTAAAACGTTTCATAAGAACCCTTTGTCGATCTTGTCTGTTCAGATATTGCTTCAGTCTCGGTTTCGTCACTTCAGGGGTTGAATGTTTAATGGAGGATGAATTAATATTAGAATTTCACAGTTCGAAACAATACATATGATTCGTTCCAAAGAGTTTAAGATCATAAATTTGTCACTCCAGCTCGGTATTTACAAAAATGGTACTGTAATAGGCTCGAAGAAACTAATATAAAACTGATTACTAATAAAATGAACATGACGTACTGCCTCGGTATGTACTAGTAAATATTCTTTGATATTTGAAGGACATGTGGACATTTTTCATAACATGAAATGGTCCTGGTCAAACCAGACTAGTGAGGGTTGTCGGAATACTAAACTAATACCTCCAGAGAGAGTCAGTGCAACGTAGAATTAGTTGGATGGAATGGAATCAGATAAGCACTATTATGGTCCATATAGAAATTTGAACCTCATTGTAGTATTATTTTAGGGTCAGTTTTTCAGTTTGTCTTCTTGTAACAACCTCAGGTAACGCTGTTTGGCGGCGGACTGTTATTTTGATATATCCGCACATTTTATAATTATATTTGTTTTCCAATACTGGTGATGAATCTATTACTTCACTGAGTTTCGATATGTGCAAAGAAGACTGCAGGACGTCTAGCGAATTCGTGATCAGAACCGAAGAGGGAAATCTAAATATCGTACGTTAGCCCCAATACGTCGCTATTGGGTTCAAAATAATAGTAATACAAGATATTGTCCCCTCCTATTATCCGTAGGCTTGGAACTAGCTAAAATTCACGAGGACACAGTCGCTAAGGTAGATATCTACACGCAACGGAAAATATTTATTTTAGCGCATGTTTGACATAAATATTTGCGAGATCTCGTTGCACATGCGTGTTTGTGGTTTTATTTAATCTGATAAATGAATTTAAAAAACGCATATTAATGTCATTAGTATATGTTTGGGAATCTGCACAGTATTACATGTCGAAAAATAAAAAGTGAGGTACCGTTCCTGAAAAATTATTTTATTATCTTGTATATATTTCCAAAATTACTTAGACACTCACAGTGACGGAACGAATGGGCTGGTCCTCTAAAATGTTTAATGATAATTGGTGCAATATTTTCGGACAGAGACGCAAAACATTCGATGCAGATGCCTCTAAAGATGCATTGCTGATAATACAGCTCTATCGCCGGCGAAGGTTGCGATCTCCGTGTTGACAGTGGTTGCAACCTCAGCGGTGAATACTAGGTACAGGAGGGGACCCAGTACGCTTCCTTGCGGAACTAGAGCAGAGATAATCCAATAGTTCGAGAATTCATGGCTTATTCTGACTTGGAAGTTTGTGTAACTCAGGTGTAATGAAGATAATCTCCGTGTTGACGGTGATTGGAACGTCAGAAGTGAATACTAGGTACAGGAGGGGACCTAGTACGCTATCTTGCGGAACTACAGCAGAGATAATCCAATAGTTCGAGAATTAATGGCTTATTCTGACTTGGAAGTTTGTGTAACTCAGGTGTAATGAAGATAATCTCCGTGTTGACGGTGATTGGAACGTCAGAGGTGAATACTAGGTACAAGAGGGGACCCAGTACGCTATCTTGCGGAACTACAACAGAGATAATCCAATAGTTCGAGAATTAATGGCTTATTCTGACTTGGAAGTTTGTGTCACTCAGGTGTAAAGAAGATAATCTCTGTGTTGACGGTGGTTTGAACGTCAGAACGTACTAGGTACAAGAGGGGACGCAGTACGCTTCCTTGCGGAACTATAGCAGAGATAATCCAATAGTTCGAGAATTAATGGCTTATTCTGACTTGGAAGTTTGTGTCACTCAGGTGTAAAGAAAATAATCTCCGTGTTGACGGTGGTTGGTACGGCAGAGGTGAATACTAGGTACAAGAGGGGACCCAGTACGCTTCCTTGCGGAACTACAGCAGAAATAATCCAATAGTTCGTGAATGAATGGCTTATTCTGACTTGGAAGTTTGTGTCACTCAGGTGTAAAGAAGATAATCTCCGTGTTGACGGTGGTTGGAACGTCAGAGGTGAATACTAGGTACAGGAGGGGACCCAGTACGCTTCCTTGCGGAACTACAGCAGAGATAATCCAATAGTTCGTGAATGAATGGCTTATTCTGACTTGGAAGTTTGTGTCACTCAGGTGTAAAGAAGATAATCTCTGTGTTGACAGTGGTTGGAACGTCAGAGGTGAATACTAGGTACAAGAGGGGACCCAGTACGCTTCCTTGCGGAACTACAGCAGAGATAATTCAATAGTTCGAGAATTAATGGCTTATTCTGACTTGGAAGTTTGTGTCACTCAGGTGTAAAGAAGATAATCTCTGTGTTGACAGTGGTTGGATCGTCAGAGGTGAATACTAGGTACAAGAGGGGACCCAGTACGCTTCCTTGCGGAACTACAGCAGAGATAATTCAATAGTTCGAGAATTAATGGCTTATTCTGACTTGGAAGTTTGTGTCACTCAGGTGTAAAGAAGATAATCTCTGTGTTGACAGTGGTTGGATCGTCAGAGGTGAATACTAGGTACAAGAGGGGACCCAGTACGCTTCCTTGCGGAACTACAGCAGAGATAATTCAATAGTTCGAGAATTAATGGCTTATTCTGACTTGGAAGTTTGTGTCACTCAGGTGTAAAGAAGATAATCTCTGTGTTGACAGTGGTTGGATCGTCAGAGGTGAATACTAGGTACAAGAGGGGACCCAGTACGCTTCCTTGCGGAACTACAGCAGAGATAATTCAATAGTTCGAGAATTAATGGCTTATTCTGACTTGGAAGTTTGTGTCACTCAGGTGTAAAGAAGATAATCTCCGTGTTGACGGTGGTTGGAACGTCAGAGGTGAATACTAGGTACAAGAGGGGACCCAGTACGCTTCCTTGCGGAACTACAGCAGAGATAATTCAATAGTTCGAGAATTAATGGCTTATTCTGACTTGGAAGTTTGTGTCACTCAGGTGTAAAGAAGATAATCTCCGTGTTGACGGTGGTTGGAACGTCAGAGGTGAATACTAGGTACAAGAGGGGACCCAGTACGCTTCCTTGCGGAACTACAGCAGAGATAATTCAATAGTTCGAGAATTAATGGCTTATTCTGACTTGGAAGTTTGTGTCACTCAGGTGTAAAGAAGATAATCTCCGTGTTGACGGTGGTTGGAACGTCAGAGGTGAATACTAGGTACAAGAGGGGACCCACTGTACGCTATCTTGCGGAACTACAGCAGAGATAATCCAATAGTTCGTGAATGAATGGCTTATTCTGACTTGGAAGTTTGTGTCACTCAGGTGTAAAGAAGATAATCTCTGTGTTGACAGTGGTTGGAACGTCAGAGGTGAATACTAGGTACAAGAGGGGACCCAGTACGCTTCTTTGCGGAACTACAGCAGAGATAATCCAATAGTTCGAGAATGTATTGCTTATTCTGACTTGGAAGTTTGTGTCAATCAGGTAGGATTTTATTAGCATATATCTCCGTGTTGACGGTGGTTGGAACATCAGAGGCGAATACTAGGTACAAGAGGGGGGCCCAGTACGCTTCCTACCGGTATTACAGCAGAGATAATCTGATTGTTCGAGAATGAATGGTTTATTCTGACTTGGAAGTTTGTGCCACTCAGGTAAGATGTTAGTAGAAGATAAAATTGGCTTGGGAAGACTGAATTGATTTTGTATAGGAAACCTAAATGCCAAGCTTGCTTGATATTTAGAAAGGTTGCGGTGCAGAATATATTGTTTTCCAGTGATTCCATATTTTTTATAACAATCCGATGAGTTTGCTGTACTGTCGAATGTCGCTTTAGAAGACCAAATAGAGCACATTTGAATTTATATTATCGTAGCGATCTCACTCTCAAAACATTTAGCGGATAGCAGACGCAGTGTGTAACGAAACATTGATTCTGATTGTGTGCCAAGGGACATTGGCTCCTGATATTATTATGGCTCGTTACCAAGTAACTCACGACACCAAAATAAGAGGAAAGTAACAGTGGGTCCCTTATATGAGGATCTTTCTGAAAGTTCTCGACATTGCACAGTGATGGCGCTTGTAAGGACCAATGGCGATTCTTAGATCATTGATCATTAGATCTTAGAAATTGGCTTCTGCTATTATTATGGCTCGTTACCGAGTAAGTCACGACACCGAAACAAGAGGAAAGTAATAGTACGTCCCTTATATGAGGATCTTTCTGAACGTTCTTGATCTTGCACAGTAATAGCGCTGCTAAGGACCTATGGCGATTCTTAGGTAAAGTATTTTTAAGAAAATGCAAACTATAAAGTTTCAAACATGTTTCTTCAATTATGTGATCGTTGTAATCAAGAGAATTAAACTACTCTGGGTGCGTTAAAGAAGAATAAAATAAATATATGTATAAACGATTTAGTTGTAAAAGGTTTACCACCTGCAGGTGTAGTTGTAGCATATTCAACGAGTATTCGCCAGGGTGAAGAAGCGCTCCATTTTGGGTGATGAAAGCTCAGGATGCCAACCGCTACGACCGAGGAAATAATTATATAAATCCACAATTCAGTAGTACATGATCGCTGGTTGAAGATACCCGAGCTTGCTGATATTGAATATAAATTGGTAGATCGCGTTCACATTTAGCTTGTAAATGTGGGTATGAAAATTTTTTCTACGCGATGATTGCCTCACTTCCTTGAACATTTATCAGCAGTGTTTTTGGATTTTTTTTCTAACACAATTCAACTGCTGACTTTAAAGACAACTATCCTTTAATTAAATTTACACGAACGCTTTTAGGACGAAGCGAATGTGGAGCAGTGGGATTCCGTTGTAAGGTTTTCATTTGGCTGCATGACGACATAACGCTCCGGTATGAAGTAACTATGCAGGTAACACGCCTTCGAAATGTCCGCGTGTTGCCTGCCTTCCTTGCTGTGGGTTCCGGGATCGAGGACAATACAAAAACAGGCAAGACAAAATTTGTAAATACGTAAATTTCAATATATTGCAAACGATGGTTAATGTAGATTGATGTTAGAGTGACAAACGAATATATTTCATAACAATAGATGACCTAAATTGGTCATCGATAAAGATATATATGTCCATAACCCCTGATTTTTCTCCAATTTGGATTGTTTTTGTGTTATTTTTATGTAACGTCCCTCCACCCCGACCCCTACGGGTGCTCCCATCCCATATATTTATATATATATGTGTGTGTGTGTGCTCTTTTATTTTTTATTCGTTTTATTCTTTAAGGATTATAAATTTATTATGAATGATTTTTAGTTTGGTATTTTTGTAATATAACACCACAGATTTTTAATCAGTCTCAAAAAATAATTATAGAACTCCAGTTTAAAATTATTTAAAATAATTTTTAACATGGAGCTTCGGGCGATAATTTGGCCACAATATTCTGTTAAATCAAATAGACTGTTTGTGTGTGTGTGTGTTTGTTTGTTGTGTGTATGTTCCGCATAAAAATCTACACCCGTGCAGCAAATTTGACCAAATTTCGTACACGTGTTCCTTTCGAACCGCAAACAAACACTGTGGTGGTAAGTCACGTCTACCGGGGACGGAGGTGGAAACTTTTAAACATGTTAAAACGACCGATATTTGCGTCGGATAAATATTTTTCGGGTTTAATTTTATTGTTGTTTTGTGTGTGTATAATTTCAACCCCTTTCGGTATGGTAGGGGGGCACCCTTAGGGATGGGGGTGAAGAGACGTTACATAAAAATAACGCGGAAACAGCCGAGATTGAAGTAGAATCCAGTGCCACGGATGTCGCTGAGTTGAATAAAGACGTTCAACTTGTACTCTAACCCCCAGGGGCGGGGGTGGACGCGGGTGAAAATTTTCAAACACGTTAAACGACCGATATTTGCGTCGAATAAACCATTTTCGGGGTCAATGAGATTGTTAGTATTTCTACCGATGTTGTTTGTGTATAATTTCAACCCCTTTCGGCATGGGAGCGGAGCACCCTTAGGGGAGGGGGTGGAGGGACGTTACATAAAAATAACGCAACAAGCAACCAAGATTGGAGTTATGGATGTCGCTGAGTTTAATTATGACAATAAGCGCAACGACGGGCACCCAGTTAGTCATCTATAAATCAAAATATAACTTAATAAAACATTTACAGTATCCTATAATTTCATAATTTGCCAACATAAAATTTTCTTTACTTTTACAATAAAATTACATTAAAATTGTATGCGTTTTATTAAGTTATATTTTGTTTAATGGATGATTTTGGCCAAATTATTGACCGAAAGCTCCTCGTTCAAAATTAAAAAACAGTTTTAGTATCGGAGTTGGAGACTTATTGGAAACCTGTGGGGTTGTATTACAAGAATAGCATTCTATTTGTTGTTCATGATCCTGATTATGTTACTGGAGTTTCGCCTCTTCGATGCGCTGCTCCATCTAGACACAGTAACTTTTCTGTGGAATGTACAAACTCTGCCAAAATCTATTTCAATGCATGGTAAATATTACTCAACTGACGCATTTAAGCAGTTCTTATTCTATGCATGTTTATAAAAAAAAATTGCAAAAATATATTTATAACCAGTGCTGCTGTTATTACTGTACTTCATTGCTGTGTTACGTTGTCACGAGTTTCTCCTTCAGCGCGATAGATTCTATCGGGGAAGGCCGTTAATAAAGGGAAAACGTCAGGCTGATGTATACATATCCAGATCAAATAAAATTCTCAATTCTTCAACTCAATCCAATTGTGGAATCCGCAGAGCCCAGACTGAATTAACCCTCATTCCTGGCGACCGTGTTCGACGTCCACTACAAAATTCGTTATTCTTCTTTAAAATATTACCAGTAATCATTTAGAAGCGAAAGTCGAATCAGACGAAATTAAAAAGACGGTAGTGTTCCGACTGTACGCACCAGTTCTTCTGTTGTTTTTTTGGAGTGGGGGGGGGGGGCTCGAACCAAGTCTTTTATCTATTCCAAACACTGCTCTGAGCCTCCTTTCCTACCTGTTTTGATAATTTGCCCACTACAAAACACCCCCCTCACTTTACTACGCAATCGAAATTTTGAACCTTCCATGCAGCAGTTTATAGAAATTAACGCCATCACCTTGTGTGTTATATTCAAAAAAATTTCGACAAGTGTGCATAACAAGACTCCAGATTATTTGTTTAAAAACATTTGCTTCGCCTTCGTCGAGGAGAGTTCTTTCGTCACCATTATACCTGTAATCATATAAATCGGGTAAATTAAACACATATACAGTCGTAAAAATTTATTAAATATATATATCTGTTTTACATTTTAATACTTTCGGCGTAATTATTATTATTTGTCAGATAAAAATTATATACAATTCGAAATCTCTCATAACAGTTTTCACCCCCCGCCCCCAAAAAAAAAATTGACATAGTTTAGATAATTTATATTCATGTTATTAATTATAATGGATAATTAAGCCGTAAGATCAAAAATATAAAACATAATCTAGGTAGTAAATAAAATTGGATGTTTGTGTGTATGTCTGTTCCGCATAAAAATCTAAAGGAATGGAGCAATTACGACCAAATTTTGGTACATTTTAATTGTATGACGATATCGGAAGTATATTTGATTCTCTCAGGGTACAAGGAGTATTATGGACTCCCTTAAAGCAGCCGGACGATTTTCGCCTATTCTAATATTGTAGATTCACAAGATGTTCGTCTCACTTAAGGCACCCGAGTATTAAATGTACAGGTTTTTTTTGTAGATTTTTGAAAAGAAGAGCAAGCTAGTATGTAATATATTATAGCGACTGTATAAATGTTTATTTTTCTGTAACATGATAACGGTGTTGATATAGTAATAACATCTAAATAATTTTTAATCATGTTCCTTTAATTATATTATTCGAATTTTCTATATATTCAAAAACAAATTTTTCTTGAAAATACATAATTAATTTAAAAGTTATAATTATGTATTGGGTTCTTTAAGTTTATTGAAGCAGCAGAGCCTTTCTCATTAACATTATTTATTATTATTTATTTTTAAAGTAACTGTATCATTTATAAAAGATTAAAATAAAAGTTAAGAATTTTTGAGGGGCATTTCAGTTGCACTGTCTGTTTTGATGTCAACTATACGAGGGTGGTCTGAAAAGTTTCCGACCCAACAATGATAGAAGATATTTTATTTTTCAACATAGTCTCCTTGTAACTCTCCACACTTCTCCCAGCGATGCTCCCGTCTCTGTAACCCGTCCAAAAAGTACTCGACGTTTTTCTCTGCAAAATAATTGTTCACGAAGGTGGATTGCCTCTTCATTTGACGAAAATCTCTGTCCGCCGAGCTCAATTTTTAGATGAGGGAACAAGAAGAAGTCGCTTGGGGCTAGTTAGATCTGGATCGTGAAGCAGTTCAAACCGTAATTCGGGGATTTTCGCCGTGCAATCGCTGAGGTGTGAGACGGTGCGTTAGCTTGGTGAAATAGGATTTTCTTTTTATGCAAATGTGGCCGTTTCTCCGCAAGTTCTGCCTTCAGCTTGTCAAGTAATGATGCTCCTGTAATGGTTTTTTCCTTTTTGAAGATAATCGATTAAAATAACTCCATGACTATCCCAAAAAACAGTCGCCATCACTTTCCCAGCCGAAAAAATAGTTTTTGCTCTTTTTGGAGCGGGTTCCCCCTTTGCAGTCCACTGTTTTGACTCTATTTTTGTTCCGGGCGTATAATGATGTATCCAAGTTTCTTCTACAGTAATTAATCGGCGCCAAAACTCGGATTTATTGCGCCTAAACTTCCCAACAGAGCGTTGGAAATGTTCATTCGTACACGTTTTTGCTCTAACGTGAGCAAACGCGGCACCCAACGCGCGGACAGCTTTCTCATGCCTAAATGTTGATTTAATATGTGACATAACACGTTCGTTTGACATGTTCATGACCTCTGCTTTCTCTCTCACTTTAATTCGGTAGTCATGTAGCACCATTTGGAGAACTTTGGCGACGTTTTCGTCGATAGTTGCAGTTTTTAGACGTCCCCAACGTTCATCGTCTCCCAAGCTCTTACGGCCACGTTTAAATCTAAAATTTCACTGTGGTAAATGGTAGAGCAGTGTCCCCATACACAGAATCCAACTCAACTTTGATTTATGTAGGCGTATTGCCTTTCAAAAACAAATACTCGATTTTCCGCATTTTCACAAAAACACTAACATCAACTCACTCAAACGACTGTTACATAACAACTGCGCCTCCAAAATGGCTGAAACTTTGGTGAGTAACTGTCAACAGATGAACAACGAAATTCACTAGCTTTTATTTACTAGTTGTGCCATCTTCACGTTGAGGTCGGCAGCTTTTCAGACCACTCTCGTATGTATTGGCTTCTTTAAGTTTATTGAAGAAGCAGAGCCTTTCTCCGAGGAGGCCATCTTTTCTGATAAACATTATTTTTTATTATTTAATTTTAAAGTAGCTGTATCATTTATAAAGATAAAAAAAAGTTTCGAATTTTTGAGGGGCATTTCAGTTGCAGTGTCTGTTTTGATGTCGACTATATTTAAACCATGTAGTTCGGGAAGTTTTGATCATATCAATATTACTCATGAAAATAACAGGACTTATTTAAGTCCTTATTATAACGGTAATGCTTTGAAGTTTAGCATCAAAGAAGGGTCAGTGTGATTGTTGCAGTTACAGTGTTTTTAATTATACAGCTCTATATTTTTATGAGTCGTATGAGAAAGTAAAGGAGGAAATTTCTTCAGACATTTTATTTAGATGTTGATTTAACCTTTCGGCATCAGTTTTATATTCCAAATATTCCTAAGTCGTCATTATAATCTGTTAGAAAATAATTTCGAACGGTATTACTTTTTGTAAATCAAGAATGAATTCATTACAAGTCTCCGGAATTTCTGATTATAATTATACATTAGACCGTCCGGAAAATTTCAGGGTTTTTTTTCTTCAATATTAAATTTATTTAATCTGAAACCGGTCTTCCATGATTCAGTTTGGCGGCATAAACTAATTTTAATTACCACGTCAGTCAACCATTTGTATCGATACAAGTAATCGTTGACATGTTCGTCATATCGCTCTACGTTTCGATATGTATCGAAAATCGAACAAGAAATTTAGATATAATAATAAAAACAATAGTATATCGTCAATTCTAAAAATTTGGCATAATGCTGTCCAATACGAGGACATTATTTCTTAGAATTTACACGTTATTGTAATTTTTGTGTATATAAATAGATTCGATTATTTTGCTTCTCGTTCTCTGTGTAATCTTAGGTTTTGGATTTTAAAATAATGCAAAAAATTTGCGCATCGTAATATGTTTCAGTGGGCACCGTGACAGTAGATTAATAATTAGATTTTACGAGTTAAATTGTATATTTTGTCTGTCGGAATTTTGTACAAAAAAATACCAAATAAATGGTGTGAATAAATATGCACTCCTACTTCCTAATTTCAAGAACTACTGTCAATTTCTTAAGACTGATATTTATTATTAGTTATTTATCTGATATTTAATTATAATCTAATAAATAAAATGGCCAAGAAGTCAGAAAAATTAAATATAATCAGTATTACAAACGCACAAATAATAACGCTTAAATCCTTCTTAAAAATGTGAACTCTTTGGGATACTATCGGTTAAAACTAAGACAACAAAATATTTTCATATGTTTACTCAAGTAAGTTCAATTTGTAACCATTTTCAATTTTGTTTAATTTTTTTTTTACAAAAACCAAATTTGACAAAGACAATATATATATATAATCGATTAATTTGCCCCACGTTGGTGAAGCCATTTAATGAAATAATCAACTGGAAGGGTTAATTAAATGAATCAATTAAAAAAAAATTGAGAAGCTTTAAAGAAATTTATTATTGTTGATAAATTTTACAATTCAAAAAACCTATTTTCATGCCGAATTTAATCCATTTAAACAAATACTTTAATTTTCATTTATTAATTCGCGGCATTTTTTTAACATACAGTTCTGATATCATTACAATCAAATACATCGGATCTCTATATCTCAGGGTCACTACTGGGTTGATAATTAGAACAAAATCAATGTATAAACTGACAGTTAACAATTCAAATATAAAAAATTGACCTAAAACAATATGAAAATAAATGGAAAGAAAGCTGTACGCAATGAAAACTGAACGAAATCTGACTGTACCATTTTAATTATCGTTTACAAATTTATATCAAAGTTTTGGTTACTCACGGACCGTGTTGTATGGGGAAGAACTTTCTATTGTATCTTGAACACTACCACACTTTATTTTTAATATCAGGCCTTGGTTTTCACTGATTCTACACTTCATTTTAAAATTTGGCAAGGATTGGCTGTATTTCGTTGACTGCTCCGCTCTACAATAATTTACCAATGTTCTCCTGGAACAATTTCTCCACGAAGATTTTGGAAAGTTCTATTCTGACAAAAACTGATATTACTTTCCAATATTTACGGTGCAATACTTCCGCGAATGTTTTACTTTGTATTAATTCACAACTTTAACTGGTATAACATTAACGACGTCTAGTCTCTGCTCAAGTTTTATTTGTTCTGTCTCTTGCAATGTTTCGCCGCCAACTGGTCTTTCTCTAAGCGCATACTCAGTTCGCTAAGCGCGGTCTCCATTGTTAAACAGAGGAAAAAAAACCGCCTTCATTGTCGCCTTTAGGCATTCGTACCGCTAACAATTTAATTAAATTAAAACAATTAATGGCCTGTTTAATTGGCATTACAATATATATATATATATATATATATATATAATTTCATTATTGCTTTTATTATAATGTAAATAATCCATATTTGAGATCAAGAAGATGATATATAATTTTATTAATTTATCACCTGGCGAAGTCACAAAGACTGGGTGAAACATTGTCCTTAATTTTTTTGCTTATTTTATTTATTAATATTATTTTTAATATATTTAATCCACATTTTTTATGTCAGTCACTTGAATTTGTCTTTTCTGCTGATGCAAGGAAGTCCTGTTTAAATAACATCGGACTACGTTCGAAGAATATTTCGGATAATGTAAAATACATGTTAAAATAAAAATTTACGTCTGATAGAAAATAATGAATAAGAAATATAGGCAATTCAGACAAAAAAAAGGTACATTTTTTCTCGTACTCCCTTATTACAAATTTATCAAAATTTTCAAAGAATATCAAATATCCATCAATTACAGATCCACTAATACCCTTTCCTTACTTGATTAAAAACCACAAGGACCCCTTCA
Source organism: Zhengitettix transpicula (assembly GCA_037074705.1). Classification (NCBI taxonomy): domain Eukaryota; kingdom Metazoa; phylum Arthropoda; class Insecta; order Orthoptera; family Tetrigidae; genus Zhengitettix; species Zhengitettix transpicula. The sequence continues at coordinate 24,316,587 of CM073595.1, read as the reverse complement.
GCAAACATTGTGTTGTTTACAGAATCTCTTGCTCTAATTGTAATTCCTGCTACATAGGGCAAACGAAACGTTCCGTTAATACACGTATCAAGGAACATATATCTAATATCAAACTTCCTATTGATAAACAATCTGTAGTATCCAAACATATCATCAATTCTAAACATGGCAAAATGCTAAGATTTTAGACACTGACACCAGGTACAATTCCAGACTCATTTCAGAGATGCTTCACATTAAATCAAACATCACAGCTATTAACGTACAAACAGACACTATGAAACTCAATAATTACAATGATCCTTTATTATTACGCTAAACCTTGTTTTCCCATTGTCGTTGCTCCCTCATTGTTACGCTAACCCTTCGGCTCTCCCATTGTCGTTGCGTTTTCGTCGCTTTTGAGTGTTGTCAACTGACCAGTGCAGTTGTGTTTCTCTTGGCTCTTCTTGGCACTTGACGAAAGGGACAACGATCCCAGAAACGTTATGTGGTATTTATATTACCTTTTTTTTGTCTGAACTGGCTATCTTTATTATTCGTAAAATACATGTGTTAAACCTTTCAGGATGTCCGGAGGGTGTATATTAATATCTTCAGGAGATGCCGAACGTATTGAAATGGACGATTGTCGGAAAAATGGACGGATCAAACTGTCTTTAAGGAATTTTGCCGAAAAGCTACTTCGACTTGAAAGGTTTTTATTTCCTGCGACTGATACCAAAAAAATATGTGAGGTTGTGTAATTAAGAAATTACCACAAAATGGTGGCTTCACAGAAAATGGTTTAATTTAGGCAATTATTTGTTAAGCTTAATTGGATGATTGCTCATATGGTCACGGACTTCACGACATGGGTCCGTTTCGGTTTGAATGATCTCAATTCCGGTATATGTTTGGTCGAAAATTCGACTCCGGGGACGTCGTTCCCTCCGTCTGTAAAATTCCGCTGTATCAGATGGTATTCTTGCGTGAGGGACGTAGGTGCCGAGTGGTTTCTTTGTGAGATCTCCGTTAGAGAGGCGACCTTGAGCCAATGAAGCAGGTCTGGCCAAGGTCGGAATAACAGGAATATACAACGGTTTCATTTTCGAAATTTCACCTTCGTTTGGCTGGCGATTTTGTCGTAGGAGTTCTCCCGCTGAATTACTCGCACGATTCGCCAGGGGAAGGGCGTCGGAGCTTGCAGTCGTTATTGAAGCCACGAGATAAGATTATCAGACGGAGATATTTCATTATGACGTATTCCTACATTTCGACATGATAATTAGGTCCGTGTTTACCGTTTATCTTTGACGCAGTTTGTTTGAACTTTGGAACTAGTCTAGGAATTCGTGAAAGTCCCCCGTCTTTAACCATCGACGGCTCTAAACGAAACCAATCGGCGATTCAATCCGCATCCGTGACGGAGCGACGCTTCACGTGAGTTGCCGACCGAAGATACTAATTTCCTCTATTTTTCGGAACAACGATGTGCGTCCCCGTTTCTGGAAAATCCTGTAGTTGTGAGGTTCCGAGGCAATATTTTACACTTTAAAAGCCCCTGTCGGTGATTACAAGAGCGCTGATAAGCGATTGTAGCTCAATGCCGTAGATAGAGGATTACGTCAGGACTTGCAATATGTTGCGGCAGAAATATCCTCGAAAATCACAATGGCGATTACGACCATAGCTTTTGAACCTTTACGACCGTCACTCGTAACCACCTGCAGTACCAACTTTCGAACTTATAAGTTAAAATCACAGCGACGAGAAAGGAAAGGTTGAAATATTCAACATTAAAACATGTCTACGACAGTAATTCGCATTACCGCGAGGTAACAATTTCTATTAATTTTAAAGACGCGGCTTAACGCCGTCTATTCTTCGTTTAATAAATTATTTACTGAAGGAATATGGATGGAAAAATGTCGTCGGGACCAGGAGTCGAACCCATGACCTTCCACTCCTGAATGGAACCTGAAGGATAGAGATATAAATATATTGTAGGCATAAGGGTTGAGTCGACTAGGATTGTCATAGTGGTCTGAGCAGACGCCTGGTTAAGCGGAAGTTCCTGGGTTCGATTTCCGGTCCAGTCGACATTTTTCCGTCCATATTGCGTCATTATAATTTTACTATAATAAGAGGCTTCAATTATTTACTGAAGGAATATGGATGGAAAAATGTCGTCGGGACCAGAAATCGCACCCAGGACCTTCCACTCCTGAATGGAACCTGAAGGATTGAGATATAAATATATTGTAAACCTAAGGGTTGAGTCGACTAGGATTGTCATAGTGGTCTGAGCAGACGCCTGGTTAAGCGGAAGTTCCTCGGTTCGATTCCCGGTCCAGTCGACATTTTTCCGTCCATATTGCGTCATTATAATTTTACTATTATTAGAGGCTTCAATTATTTACTGAAGGAATATGGATGGAAAAATGTCGTCGGGACCAGAAATCGCACCCAGGACCTTCCACTCCTGAATGGAACCTGAAGGATTGAGATATAAATATATTGTAAACCTAAGGGTTGAGTCGACTAGGATTGTCATAGTGGTCTGAGCAGACGCCTGGTTAAGCGGAAGTTCCTCGGTTCGATTCCCGGTCCAGTCGACATTTTTCCGTCCATATTGCGTCATTATAATTTTACTATTATTAGAGGCTTCAATTATTTACTGAAGGAATATGGATGGAAAAATGTCGTCGGGACCAGAAATCGCACCCAGGACCTTCCACTCCTGAATGGAACCTGAAGGATTGAGATATAAATATATTGTAAACCTAAGGGTTGAGTCGACTAGGATTGTCATAGTGGTCTGAGCAGACGCCTGGTTAAGCGGAAGTTCCTCGGTTCGATTCCCGGTCCAGTCGACATTTTTCCGTCCATATTGCGTCATTATAATTTTACTATTATTAGAGGCTTCAATTATTTACTGAAGGAATATGGATGGAAAAATGTCGTCGGGACCAGAAATCGCACCCAGGACCTTCCACTCCTGAATGGAACCTGAAGGATTGAGATATAAATATATTGTAAACCTAAGGGTTGAGTCGACTAGGATTGTCATAGTGGTCTGAGCAGACGCCTGGTTAAGCGGAAGTTCCTCGGTTCGATTCCCGGTCCAGTCGACATTTTTCCGTCCATATTGCGTCATTATAATTTTACTATTATTAGAGGCTTCAATTATTTACTGAAGGAATATGGATGGAAAAATGTCGTCGGGACCAGAAATCGCACCCAGGACCTTCCACTCCTGAATGGAACCTGAAGGATTGAGATATAAATATAATGTAGGCCTAAGGGTTGAGTCGACTAGGATTGTCACAGTGGTCTGAGCAGCCGCCTGGTTAAGCGGAAGTTCCTGGGTTCGATTCCCGGTCCAGTCCACATTTTTCCGTCCATATTCCGCCATTAAAATTTTACTATGCTTACAGGCTTCAATAAAGCTTTAAATTATTTATGTACGGCACAACTATTTCGTCTCAGGATGTGCGCCGGCGCGATGGAAATATTTATTTCGATTATACAATTAAGGATATCGAAACTGTTTCCCAGTTCGACGCCTGGTGAAACGGATTTTTTTTTGTTTATTCTGACAATTCGGTATGGAACATCAGTTCTCTGTAAGTGATGTCCAACTTTATCACATCGGGTATCTCGGATAATTTTTATCTATTTCTTAAACGAAGAATGATGTTTGATCAATTCTTTTATCAAACCTTCAGTTATCTTTCGACAGAAATTCTGAAAATAACTGCACATGTAGTGCGTCACAATTACTTGTACATAACCGAAAATTAATAGCTGAGATTTTTTAAAAATATTATTTTTCGTCTTTTTATATGAAATAGATAGTACAGTTTTCTGACCAATTACAGACAATATTTACTTATTGAATTAAAACAACGTTTCGGTACGTGTTTGTAACTACATCGGGTCTTTCCTACGGAGAAGTTGTACAAAATAAATTTGTTGATATCAAAAATCTGATGAATTTACAAAAGTGGTTTAACAAAATATATATTATACTATTAACATTTGCATATTTAGGCGAGTGTTTCTCAGTTTCACTTTGTTAATGGTATAATATATTTTGTTCAGCCACTTTTGTAAATTTATTTTGTACAATTTCTCCACCGGAAAGACCTGATGAAGTTACAAACACGTACCGAAACGATGTTTTAATTCAATAAATAAATATTGTAAGCAATTAGTAAGAAAACTGCATTATACATTTTTGAATTATATTTGGGCATCTTCATTTAATCTTGAAGCCATTATATGTATTTTAAAACGAACGCAAAACATAAATAGAATTTGGCGAAGTTTTAAAAGAATTGCCTTACTTTTGGTTTCGACCCGCTATATTAGGACAGATAAATGTTTGATCAGCAATTAAATAGTCGTCATTGTTACATGGAAGTTTGTTGCTTTTTAGAATACCAGCCACGCCTGTTACATCTTCAGGACTACTTCTAATCTAGGTAGAGTAAAAGTTTTCGGACACCCGGACAGTTGTTGAACAAACAAAACGTTTCGACCGTTAGTTCCGCCGCCGTCGTCAGACAATATAAGGAACGGGTTGACCAATCAAAACCCACCACGTCAGTAATGAAGGGACAATCATCCAAACAACCAACAACCAGCCTCGTCACCCTGAGTGACAGCCTCGTTGAGTCCATAAAGGACTAAATCACGCTCAGCATCACATACCTGTTGACGATAGTGGAGCTAACCGTCGAAACGTTAGATAACTAACTTTAATAATACGTATATATATATATATATATATATAATAGAAATTGCAGATAAAATGGTGCCTAAATTTTCTTCAAGACTCGTTCAATTCAACTAATAATTATTTCGCTGCTCAAAATCTCATTATTTGCGTGAAGCAACTCTCATGTTAACTACTTTAACAACTTTCCCTCACTGCTTAACGTCAACTGTCCTATTCTGACTCTCTTTACGCTGTCTATGTATTACCTATCAATTGTTTCTCAACTTTACTTAACTGGCCCATTCTGACTCTCTACGCTAACTGTCTGTGAACAACCTATCAACTGTTTCTCAACTTACTTAACTATTCCATTCTGACTCTAACGTTAAAACCAACTTTAATAATACGTTACATGCATTTTAGTGTTTATGCATTCGGTGAAGATGTTATATCGAATTCCATTTTATATAATAGAGGATAATATTTAGTGCGTATATTTCTTCAAGCTGTGCTCTGACTCAAGTACTCTACTCTGATCCTGATTTTTTTTCACGAAAAAGGTTCGATCCCTAGGCGGCTAAGTCCAAGTTTAGTACAACTCAGTGGAACCTTCTAGAATAAGATTCAGGACGATATAATTAATAGCGACTATCTTAATAGGATGGGTTTTATCCCTCATTCCAACAGTTCCTTCCCCCTTTAGCTTGAGACTGCAATTTCTAGTGAGACTATCATTATCGTTCACGATCAACAAGTCCCATGAGTAGTCTATTGAGAATTGCGTACTGATGTAACTTCTCAAAATTTTGCTCAAAAATGTGTTCGCAGAAGAATTTATTTATTGTAGCACCTGGAATTGAAATTAAATATAGTGTATATAATTGCGTTCTGGTTTTAATTGAATATTATAGTGATTCTATTTTAAAATCTCTTTAATTTACTTATTATTTTCAAATTAGGTCAATATTTCACAACAGATATAATTAAATTCTGTTCCAGATTTGGATAAATAAATATTCAAAAATGGAATAAACCTTTTCCAATAGCTCAACTATATTGTCACCATAAATAATTAAATTTGAAAGAACCCCATTTACCCAAACGTGTCATCAGAGGTCTAAATCATTTGATTGATTATTACTAAACAGGAAGATATTGAAATCGAAGGCGATATGTCCCTCTGCAATTTATATTTTGAATACAATCATTTTTCTTTTACAGTGATAGAATAATTGTCCGGCAGAAAAGTTTCCTTTACAATATAAACTTCATATTTATTAATTTTTGTTTTCTATTTATTTTATTTCAGTGCTTACATAACACTTCTAATACTACTTGAACTAAACGTATTTATTCCTTAGTATTTCATTTCCCATTTAGATCATTTTATTTTTCTCCTTTACTACCATCCTCGTTGGAAGTGAATGGTTGAATGATAAGATTTATGAGACGGCTTTGATTGGGATAATAAGATTTTAGTGACGCATTGGTGGGTTATGGCGGGTAGAAAAAGGTTGGAAACCACTGGCTTCAATTAACATGACGTTAATTTTCTCTGTCTCAATGTCCATTTGATTACGAGGAAAGAATATAAAGGAATATTAAAATTCTACTATCTCCATAACGGATTAAGAGCATCGTTACTTTCCACAGGTGGAAAAGTCAAACAGTGATGCAGCCTATTCCTTGCATTGTTACCCAGTGCAAGGGTGTGAGTGTGTGCGCGATGTTGAGTAAAGGTGTGTTCCGTGATCGGCCGCGCTTAGTCGATTTCCACATCGAGGGAGCAGGTAATGCCAAGAGTCACATACCTTTGCCTTTCTCCTGGCTCTCTGCAACACACCATTGTTCGCTTTCGTGGCCATCAACCAAGACTCGTGAGAGTTCGCTGCTCCATATAGGTCACAGAGGAAAAGAAAAAGGTAAACGAACTGCAGTTTACAACTTCGAGACACAAAGATAATCCGTGACGTTTGATCCTGGCTTCTCCGTAATATTACACTTGCATGTATGGACGTAAGTATAACGTTTGCAGCCGTTTCAAGATATCCTTAATTCATATGAAGGCTTTATTATACAGCTAAGTATATATAAATATATATATATATATATATATATACTTATATGATATCCATTCGCCACATATATATATATATATATATATATATATATATTGTAATAATTAATAAATAATTAAATAGATGAATTGCTTTACGTTGGTGAGGCCAATATGTAATAAACAATAGGATGAAATGAATTCGGCCCACGTTGAGGCGTCAATATGTAATAATTAACAAATAATTAAAAGAATTAAATGAATGGCCACACGTTGATGACGACAAAATGTAATAAACAAACTATAATTAATTAATTATGACAATTAGAATGACTTTATTTTATTTAAAATTTATAATGAAAGGTTGTTAAATAATTTACAAAATTTTAAACCTCAGAAAACAATTAATTTATTCAAACTAAAATAACAAAATTTCTTGATGTGATTTATTTACACTTGTGTTCTTACTGTTTTACAAAATCATATACTCTCATCTCATGGTCGTTTATTTGGGCCTTTTAAATAAAGAACAAACCCTTTTTTTACATTCAAATTAACAATCAAAATTTACAACATTCAAACTAATTAGAATTTAACAGCAAAATAAGCATGAATCCGAAATCTGACGATTTGATCATTATTTAACGTTTACAAAACTTTTATAAAATTTCTCTATCTACTTACAGTTTTCTTTACTGGTACCAGGCATCCATTTGGGCTCTGATGCACTATTCACATATAACAGGCCATAATTTCACAGAATTTAATATGTTTCAAAATCACTGTCCAAATTTTTTGTATCTATCAACTCGAACGATTACTCCGTACAACACCTGTGGACCTCTCCATTAAGTCTCTCTCTTTCTCCAGCAAATATTGTAGTTCTCTTTCTGCTTAATGGTCAATGTTATCGACTCCTTCTCGATTAAATTTATAACAGTCTTTACTTGTTGAATTTCTAACTGTGGCTTTACTTATTGAAAACTTTCCTGCTATCTTTACGTGATCGAATTATATGTCCAAATTTTACTCGATGAAATTCTGTGTGCCACACCACTCTTAATAAAGTCTTGCCTGCCTTTCTTTACTCGATGAAAATCTGCCCGCGACTGCCTCCTGTAAGCCCCGTAGTTCGGGACGACAAAGCCCACCTGTACATTGTTGTGTTTATGTTCTCGCCGATAACAATTTACTACAAATTTATAATTATTAAATCTCTAATTGCCTAATTAGTATTACAAATGGCAGGTAAAAATGGTGTCCAATTTTTCCTACAAGACTCGTTCAATCTCATTATTTGCGTGAAGTAACTCTCATGTTAACTACTTTAACAACTTTCACTCACTGCTTAACGTTAACTGTCCTATTCTGACTCTCTTTACACAGTCTATGTACCACCTATCAATTGTTTCTCAACTTTACTTAACTGACCCATTCTGACTCTCTACGTTAACTGTCTGTGAACCACCTAATAACTGCTCCTCAACTTTACTTAACTATCCCATTCGGACTCTCTTTACGCAAACTGTCTATGAACAACCTATCAACTGTTTCTCAACTCTACTTAACCATCCCATTCGGACTCTCTCTCTCTCTCTCTCTCTCTCTCTCTCTCTCTCTCTCTACGCTGTGTATGTACCACCTATCAACTGTTTCTCAACTTTATTTAATTGTTCCATTCTGACTCTCTACGCTAACTGTCTGTGAACCACCTATCAACTGTTTCTTAACTTTAATTATCTATTCAAGGGAAGACAGATGTTAAATACTTTTTGAGAGCTATGGAATGGTGGAAACTGTCAGGCGGGCGACAACATTCAAATCATAAAACATTCACGTCATAAAATAAATACTTCCAGCTTTAATTTCCATTCAGATTCTGCATTCAAATGTGCATAAGATGATATAATAAATTGTAGCCAGCCTATCAAAGGGTGCAGAAATGTCGCACTTGACGGGGAGTCGACCAGTATAGCTCGTGTCCTGGATTCGATTCCTGGTCCAGTCGAGAATATTCCATTCTGATACTTTATTTTTTCGATTGCTCTGTTCAGTTCTTGAAGTAAAGTATTACATGATATCCATTCGCCACAGATAGCGCCGTAGTCTTCGAAAACGGAACAAAGGATTGCAAACGAGAATATTTCCTGATAAGAGAAGAGCGAGATAAAACTACATTTAATCGTTTAAGTAAAATAACTGAAAACAAAATTAAAATCCCTGTTTGAAGAATCGTTTATGAGCTGATAAACAAGTTTGAATCGGTATAACTATTTGGAAACCAGTGAAATATTCCCGTAAACCAACAACGGCAACAAGTCTGATCTATCGACAGACTTCATATACAGTATGTACGAAGGAAAAATACTTCCGTGTTAGAAATATGTGTCAACTCTGTCCTAAACTATGAAGGCGGAATTGGAAATGTAGAATATTACGAGTCGGGTCATTTGCAGCAAAGTTTTGGCAATACTAATGATGTTGTATACATATATTTTTTATAATTATATTCGTAAAAATTGTGTCTTGGGTTATTGTAAGACATAACGAGCCGCAATGGTTAAAGTGTGTTCTTCAGTATGCAGTCTAGATTTGGAATTGTACGAGACAGAGCACAGAAGACACAGGCTCTAATAACAATTTCACTCAATTTTGTAACAACCGAGACAAAAACACGACCTGAGAGCTCGATTCTCTGTAACAATTTCATTCTTACTACAGCAAAGAAACTCAGTTGAAATAAATGCATAACAATGGAAATAAGGAAGTAATCTGTGAACAATTTGAAAACTAAGCGAAACATATGCGGGAAAACGTTGAAAAATAAAAATTTCAGTTTCTGATTCATAAATAACGTGTTCCTTTACGAAAGTGTTCGTATATTTTTAGTCAAGGTAGAAAGTATTATTTTTCGTGCGAAAATGACATTTAGATGTTGCGTTGTCATTTAAATGTCACGTCTGCAAACGAGCGGCTGTGGCCATGGACTAGAGAGTCGACACTCAAAAAAAAAAACGGCTAGAAGACGAATTACAGACGGATTAGTCTCCAGGGATGTACTTTTGTTTTTTACATGGAATGTAATTTCAGTAAAGTTCTTGATTCCCTCAATTCAAATTTTCTGTCGACGTATGTACCCTACATTTCACGGTTTGATTAACCCAATTCTCGATATAAATAAATATATAAATACGTATTCTGAGTATTGAGAAAACAAATAAATAAACATCAGTCTATTTTAAGTCAGAAAAAAAGATTTATTAAATTCACAACGATTCATGGTTTTATTTCCGACGTCATCAGTTTCAAGTTGCTACGATTAAGCGATAAACGTTGTTAATTACATAAGATATTTTTCTGACTAAAAATTGGCTTATGTTTATTATTAATTTATTAGCATTCTCAATATAATTTTCACTACCAGTTTCTGAAATGAAAACTCAAAGATATAGTTTATTTAAAAATTACACATTCACTTGTCAACAATGTAAGGCGAAAAGGTCCAATAAATGCTTTTCTTGTGTTACTGTACGAGAAAACTGAAGAATGTTTTTGTTTACAAAGGATAAAATCCTCATCAACCTTTTCTTGATTTCATGCACAGTCATAAATGAGGCATTGATGCAAAACAAATGTTTACATACGAGGCATGTTCAGAAAGTAAGAGTACTGTGACCAATAACGGGCTGTATTTTTGTATTTGAGGGTTGGCAACACTGAGTTTAAAAGGGGATCTCCTGACAGAGCGAGCATCGCAGGAACATGCTAGTACGTAAACTCGCGTTGTAGTGTCGCGTTGCATGAAAGATGTCGGTAAGAAATCACGCGAAGTGCGAACCACGTGCTGTGATGCGGAACGAATAACAACTACCGATTTTTTTCGGCGAATCAAAACGGTATACACGTCTGAGTCAAAAAGACAGTCGTCACTGTGGCGTCACAACAATTCCCCATCTGCCAAAAAATTCAAAACAGCAACTTCGGGCAAAAAAAAATCAAGGCCTCAGTGATTTGGGACAGAAGAGGCGACATTTTTGTCGAGTTTCTGCTTCAGGGGGAGACCATCAATGCAAAACGATATTTTGGGACCCTAATAAACTCAAAACGAGCATTCATAGAAAGGAGGGTAATGCTGACGAGATGAGTGTGCTTGTTGCACGGCAACGCCCGTCCTCACACAGACTTAGCCACCAAGGCTCATTTAGTTTGGATGTTTGGAACCAACTCCAGTATTCCCCTGACTTGGCGCCATCAGAATATTATCTGTTGACGTCCCTGAAGGCACACATGGGCGGAATTAAATATTTAACTGACGAGCAGGTGCTGAAAGAGGTTCTGAAGGAGCTGTCTGGAGAGTTCTTGGAGAAGGGCATAGAGAAGCTTGTGCCACGGCTCACCACGTGCATTCAACGGAATGGCGATTATTTGGAAAAATAGTCAACAAGTTAATCAATAATATCCTGTTTTTTTTCAAATACACTTTTCTAATAAAAATTTAAAATCTAGTAAACGTTGTTCTTGACGCGTTTTATAGAAGTGGCTTTTTTCATTTTGGTTTTATTTCTGCCTCAGAGGGACACCATCAATGCAAAACTATTTTTTTGGGACCCTAAAAACTCAGATGGAGCATTCATCTATAACTATATATATATATATATATATATATATATATATATTGTAATACTAATTAAGGAGGCCATTAATTGTTTAAATTATAATGAATTGTTTAGCGGTACCGATCTCAAAGACGATAATAACGGAAAGCTCTTTATCGGCGAGCTTTGTTGTGAACTGCGCGCATTGTACGGAAAGTCAGTTGGTGGCGGTCTGGCGAATATTGTAGTTGGTTGCAGTCAGGCGAATCTTATGGCCGAGAGAGGGAGCAGAATTAAGAGTACGAACAGCGTGGTCCAAGCATAGAAATTCTTTAAAAATCTAAGTAAAAAGGTCTGGACGGAGAGACAAGTTATAAAAAACCTGCAAAGCTGAAACAAAACGTTTAGCGCCATGTTCAGATACATAGGTGTTCCGAAATAACATTTTGTGCAGAAAGGCATTGAAATAATACGTCCGACTGTTGACCGGAGGAATAATACAAGAACTACAACCGTGTGCTTTTATCAAGTGTAAAATCAGTGATTAATGGTCTTTTTTAGTGAATTGTGTCCCCAAGCTCCAAAAATAACTCTGGTACCAGCAGGACAGTTGTAAGTACAAACCAAAATAATTAAATTCTGTAAACGGTAATTAAGGGTATAGTCAGATTTCGTTTCCTTTCATTTTGCTCGATTTCGTATTCCGTTCGTTTCAATTTGGTTGAATTGTTAATTATTTGATTTATAATTTTTTTGATTGTTCTTACTTATCAAACCCAGTAAAGACCCTGAGAAGAAGAGTTATTAAATTGGATTGTTTGTGAAATATAAAAGATTTTATTTTACCTTGAACGCCACAAATTATAAAATAAAAATATTTGTTTTGTAAATTTTGAAATTATTGAATTCGGCGTGCCAACCTAGGGCAAATCATTTGTAAAACTAAATGAACACCTGTTGATATAATCTTTGGCAAATTAAAAGTGTTTTATCTTAATCATTGTTTATTAATTTTTTTTGTTAATTACTTTCTATTTTAATATATACATATATATATATATATATATAATCCGAAGGGGTGAGGTCGCACGACGGTTCAAGTGAAATAACAATTAGAAAAAATTCTCATAAAACAATTCGATATACTTGCGCGCTGTGGGACAAGTGGCACCGTTCTGTCGGCAGGGGGGGGAGGAAATATTGTTCACGTCAACGTTTGCCAGTCATCGCATTATGATGCCCTTTATTATTGTAAGACCACGGTGATTACCAAAAAAAAATGCCACTTTTTTAAACAGTTTTAAAAAAAAAAAACATTTATACTGCTTTTGTGGACTAAAAATTGAAATTATATATTGCATTATTAAATGAAATGTGTGACAATATTAGACGTTCTGTAATATTATATTAACTTCATATGTTCGTTAACGAGCGAAGAGAGCTTAATGATCAAATAAGAAGTTCATTAGGTTTTTATGATGATGTCTTATCTATTCAGCTGAACAGAAACTGACGTAATATATAATTTAAAATGAGGGAACGGTTAATTAAACCACCATGCTTTTAGTAGTTTGTAATTGATTACATTATACGTGTAGTATAAGTAACACAACCTTAAATTTTATTCTATTTAATAAACTATAAATTGTGTGTGACAATAGATATTATAACTTTTAACGTGTGATCGTTTCAGTGCACGTGTACACGTCGTCGGAAACCAGTTCGTTCCGTAAAGCCTTGTAGGGCGCGGAAAGTCTAGACGTGGTCTACGTGTATTTCAGTGTGATTCCCACAAATTAGATAAATCCCGTCTACGTATCGTTTATTTTCTCCTGTGAGTATACCGGCAACTTTCTCCGTACAATATTACTCGAATTTGTCTTCATCAGCACTCGTTTCGATACAATGTGACAGTTATCTTTTATTAATTTCTTTTTCTAGAGACAAGCTATTGCTAGTTCCACATTAAGAATTCTGCTGTTTTTTACTGAATTTTTCGCATTTAATTTCATTCAAAATCCTTCAGAAGAATGTTAAAATCATCTTGATGACTAGAGTCGTGTGTATGCCCTTTAATTATTTCAATACACAAGAAAGGTCCTTATTTCCGAAGTATTGAGAACTTTAAAGGATGCGTCGGAAGGTTCCAGACAGATAGAGCCGGTTTCGTATTGGAAATCGTGGATACTTTCCATTCTCGGCCAACTAGCAACGAAGCGTGGAAGTAACGAACCGCTGCCTTTGTTTTACCACGAGTTTTCCTATTTCTTTAGCTTAGAGCCGTGTGGCTAATCTGAAGAGATTATTTCATAACCGTACGTTGCGATTAAACAGGATCCGCAATTCACGAAGGAAGAGAAGGTTGTAAAGACAAAACAAAGCTGTTGTTAAAGTATACTGAAATATATTTTTTAATGTTATTTAATTTTATTTACAAATATTTTCACAATTTAATAAAATATAAATGTAAATATTTAAACTCAATTTCTTCTGGAGTTACAGGCAAAAATTGAATCTGTACAATAAACCGATCTGAAACAAAAAGACGTCAACCCAATGTTATATAGATAAATTAATATGAATCAAAACTACATAAAATAAATGACAATTTTTTCGAGTTTGAGTTTTTTATAACTCGCGTATACTTTCATATGGGTTGAGTTATGCGTTCGGCGTCAGCGTTGCTGCGATATCGATAACGAGGTGACCAGAGAGTCAGCCAAAATATATGTAGATAAATTAATATGTAACAAAACTACATAAAAGAAATGACAATTTTTTCGGCTTTTTTTCTTTATAACTCGCGTATACTTTCATGTGGGGTGAGTTATGCGTGCGGCGTCAGAGTTGGTGCGATAGCGATAACGAAGTGACCAGAGAGTCAGCCCACTGTTATATAGAAAAATTAATATGTAAAAAAACTTTATGAAAGAAATGACAATATTTTCGTTTTTGAGTTTTTTATAACTCGCGTATACTTTCATATGGGGTGAGTTATGCGTGCGGCGTCAGAGTTGGTGCGATAGCGATAACGAGGTGACCAGAGAGTCAGCCCACTGTTATATAGAAAAATTAATATGTAAAAAAACTTTATGTAAGAAATGACAATATTTTCGTTTTTGAGTTTTTTATAACTCGCGTATACTTTCATATGGGGTGAGTTATGCGTGCGGCGTCAGAGTTGGTGCGATAGCGATAACGAGGTGACCAGAGAGTCAGCCCACTGTTATATAGAAAAATTAATATGTAAAAAAACTTTATGAAAGAAATGTCAATATTTTCTTTTTTGAGTTTTTTATAACTTGCGTATACTTTCATATAGGGTGAGTTATGCGTGCGGCGTCAGCGTTGCTGCGATATCGATAATGAGGTGACCAGAGAGTCAACCCAATGTTATATGGATAAATTAATATGTAACAAAATTATCTGAAAGAAATGACAATTTTTTCGACTTTGTTTTTTTATATAACTCGCGTATACTTTCATATGGGTTGAGTTATGCGTGCGGCGTCAGCGTTGCTGCCATATCGATCGCGCTGTTCGTTGCTGGACGGTTACATCCACTCTTTCTCCGTTTGACCGTTATTATATCTTTCTAAAGTAACATATTAACTAATTTGAATACTACCCCTGCTTGTACTTTTCTAGCCTCAGTATCTTTGTACTGGATACCGCAACCGGTTAGATTGGTGATCCAAACACGATTATACGAATACCACCTAGAGATCCAGACGAATTCTCGAGGTTAACCACCTGAGATTGTTTTGATGTGGATATTTCCCCACAACCAAAAATGCCTCCCAGAATATTTTTGACTACTAGATAAGATTCATTTGTTGCCATCTAAGTGTCCGTGCGGAGACTTCACTAATTCACTTCGGGATTTCCCGATATTCCCTTTTATCTGCAAGCCACGCGCCTCGAACTGAATACGCACAGAACTGAAATGCAATTCTATATAAATTTAGAATTTAATTCCGTTCACCCGAAATAGTCCACTACAAAAAAATTGATTCATCCTAAACTAAATATTAACAATAAGGATATTAGCCTAATAGCGCAAAAAGTCGTGTATTTTATTTTACTTTCCCAACTTGTATATGTAGTGTCCATTAGTGAAAAACAAAGTTTACCAATTCCAAAGCCGTCGGGGGGGGGGGGGGAAATTACTGTGGCCTGAAAACCACGAAATTTTGCACCTCTTTTCAGTTTTTCGCTAATAGCAAATGCATGAAGCATTCTATTGAAAATAATGTGCAGTAATAAATCGTAGAAAATAAAATTCTGCATCGAATAGTGTATTCGAGTACGAAATTCGGTCGAACAGAGTGGTAGAAGTAATTCGTCAAATTGAAGGCATTTTACGTCATTTTCGAAATGAATGCAGTTTGTCTTATTTCAAGTGCTGATATCTCCAAAATGGTCGGCATTAAAGTGATTTGTCGTAGAATAGAGGCTTTAGAGAATTTAATTCTCTTTCCAACGTATGGTCTGGTTTTAAGTATTTATTGAGAATGGCGGAAATATAGCAATTTTGCTGGCTGTATACCGCTAGACCGGTTGCGTTCATGGGAGTGGCGATTACCTACGTGAGGGTGAAACTTGTCTTTTACAGAGCATATTAAAATGTTTAAGAATATTTTCTAATAGGAAGAAAGAGACCAGCGTTTCAACGAGTATTTATTTTCTTTTGGACGGAAGGAAGAATTACAATCAAACTTCGTCCTTGAAGTTGACTTGAGTCCGAGCACTTTTGTTATTCTTCCTTTCTTGCTAAAAAAAATACAGATACTCTTTGAAACGCTAGACTCTTTCTTCGTCTTAGAATAACAATACTCGTAATTTTTTTAAATATGGTCTGTAAAGGACTAGTTCCACCCTCACGTAGGTAATCGCCACTGCCATGAACGCAACCGGTCTAGCGGTATATAGCCAGCAAAATGGGTGTATTTTCCGCCATTATCAATAAATAAATGAAACCACATCATACGTTGGAAAGAGAATTAAATTATCTAAAACCTTTATTCTATGACAAGTTACTTTACTGCTGACCATTTTGGAGATATCAGCACTGGAAATAAGAAAAACTGCATTCATTTCGAAAATGACGTAAAATGCCGTAAATTTGACGAATGATTTCTTACACTCCGTTCGACCGAATTTCGTACTCGAATACTCCATTCGATGCAGAATTTTATGCTCCACAATTTATTACCGCATATTATTTTGAATAGAATGCTTTATGCTTTTGCTATTAGCGAAAAACTGAAAAGAGGTGCACAATCTCGTGGTTTTAAAGCCACAGAAACTTTTCTCGGGACCTTTAGTATTGCAAAACTTGGTTTTTCACAATTGACCACAACATATACAAGTTGGAAAATAAATGAATAAAATACCCGACATTTTCGCGGAGACCTTTTTTTTGGTCATATCTACTGGGATATAAAGTACCAGACCAGTAATGAGCAAAATTCTATTGATTGTGTGGTATATTTGAGAGTGTAAACACACTAAATTATGTTTCACTTGCTCTCAGTAAAGAAGGAAAAATACAAACATGATTGTTTTTCTCAACTGTAAACGGAGTACCGTAAATGTGAATGACTATTAAATGTCAGAGGATGTAAAAGGATTTGCATCCATATGTAAAGAGCAGTTGCGAACATAAAGAACTAAGTGGAGCCAGTTGAAGTGTCAGAGTTACGACTGACGTGGTGGAGCGTTCGCTTTATTTGTTTCCCCCCATAACTAGTTGTGGAAGCTCTTGTAATAAGTGCACTGACTGAAAATAATCAGGGAATGCTATTTGGATTATTTCAGTGATAAATGACGTAGTGGTTCAATTACCTTGTTTTGAACTTGTACTCCATAAGCTCTAAAATATAATCTGACTAATAAAGTAGCACAGATAAGAGATAACTAACGTCAGTTTTCATTAAATTTCGTGAAATTACCTTAAACGCGTTTAAATGTAAAAAGAACCTCATGCTTGAAGTAAATAAAAAAAAGCAAATACAACTCTTTGTATTTAATATTTGAAATTTCAGAGATCAACAGCAGTTTCAAATCAAATTACAAATGAAACGGACGATAAATACGTTTATTTTACTTCATAATAATTGGAAATTCAAGAAGAGGCAGAGAAACAAAATTTTAAATACAAATTTACAATAATACTGGCAATTGAATCCATAGCACGAGTTAGCAAGGACGGCGGGTGGCGCAGAATGAAGGGTGGGTTGCCTCTCCACCCTGCCCGACGTTGCCACGTTGCGCGCCGAATAAAAAAAACGACAACACTCTTAAGGAGGTCAAGCTCTAGGCGCTACGGGGAATGATTGGCAGCGCACGGGGAGGAGGGTAACTATTAAGTACGTACGTATTAACGTTTCATAATATTAGCGATACGTTTTCATCAAGTAAAGTAACGCAGACTTTTTCGTATGTATTCGAACAAAATAAGAAAAATTAAAAAAATTATCGAAACAAGAATTGTATTCTTCTTATAACACGAAATAATGCAGACGAATCAGCGTGAATAAAATATTAATTTATTTATTTCCAATGCAATATTGCATGCGGAAAGAATGTAGAGATATTCCATAAATATACGTGCGTGCTCCAAACACACTGAAAACGAAGTGACAAGCCACGCGTTATTAATTTAATAATATTAGAAACAAATAGTTAAATAACAGACAAAAATAAGTGTCAAATTAAATACCACACAACGTTCCTGCAACCCTTGTTGCTTTCGTCAGGCGATTAAAAAAAACGAAATAGCGGTAAGAACGACCAGGTGACGAACTAAAAAGAATTTGCTTTTTTTTAATAACCTGACGAAAGCAACAAGGGTTTTAGTAACGTTGTGTGGTATGCAATTTCTTACTTTCGTTTGTTATTTAGCTATTTATTTGTTTAATTATTATACTTTTAACACATACGTTTTATATTTTATAATTTTTAAACTAGGTTTGACTTGGCGATTTTGATTATATATATTGTAATACCAATTATACAGGCTATTAATTGTTTTAATATAATTTAATTGTAGGCGGAAAGGGTGCTTAAAGACAACAATTGCAGAGGGTTAACAATGGGAGACTGGAGACCGCGCGCCTAGAGGAACGCAGTCTACGGCAAGAAGCGAAACGGAAAAGTCAGCGGCAAGACGCGAAAGGAAATGTATGCGTCGAAAAATGGGACATAGCAGTTCGGTCCACATAGAGAATTAGAAACAGTAAAAGTCTGCGGAACCAGAATTATGGATAGGGCTATCTAGGAAGTCCAACGGCGAGATAATAGTTTACATAAAACGCAAATAAACAGTTTTGACGGAGAGACTCATAAAATCGCAGTTTGGAAGGAGAAGTTTTGCTTCACAAACTGAACAAATTTTCGCATATAGAGACTTTGAGGAGGTCTACGTCCGGCAACTGGCTGAGGGTGAGATGATCCAGGTTCCAGTATAGTCGAGATCCAGAGGAACTACCGTGTGTTCAAAATCCAATGTGTAGAATCAGTGTATAATGGCCTGTTTAGTGGGTGTTGACTTCAATCTACAAGATTCCGAACTGGTACCAGTAGCACTGTCGTGAGTACAAAACAATTATTAATTACTGTAAACGATAATTAAAGGGTATAGTCAGATTTCGTTCGCGTTTTTTCTTTTCATCCGTTTTCTTTTACTTTTGTATTTAATATTGTATTCCGTTAACTTCAATGAGTTTGGATTGTTAATATTTTAGTTCATTGTATTTGTTCTTCCTATCAAACCCAGTGATGACCCTGAGATAATGAGAAATTCTACGTAATTAATTGTAAAATTATAAAGCTATATTTTCATTGAACGCCACGAATTATTAAAATAAAATTGAGACATTTGTTTGTTAAATTGACGGAGTTCGGCGTGCAAAGCAGGGCATATAATGTGTAATTATCAACAATAAATTTTAAATACATAATAATTTTTTAAATTATTACTATTAATTAAGACCACCTTATTAATCATTACATAATTGGCTTCATCAACGTGGGGAAATTTAATTATAAATAGACCCTATTAATTATTACATATTTCGCGTCTTCAACGTTTGGCTAACTATCATTCAAATTTTAATTAATTTTTTTGTTTAAGAATTTCTTTTAATTAAAGATTTTTTTAATCATTACAATATATATATATATGTGAAGATTCATTTTTATAATTTTCAACCTTATCTAAATTCCGTTACTGGAAAATAGAGCTACATTTTACAGAAACAAAGATAAATTTTGAACATAACGTCAATATAATAGTTTTATAAATGTTGTTATCCGGCTGCTTCCATAAAAGACACCGCGAAACGGAATATAATGAGTGTCAACGTAGCAGGCGGAAAAAGCAGAAACGTGTGTTTTAATTTAACTAAACGATGGTGTATCAAAAAATTAAAAACGCACAATTTGATTGATGATAAATTGGAAATTATAAAATAGGTTAAACATCGACGAAACCTCAATTTACAGAAAGGCGGAAGTTGTAAAGGCGAATCTTATCGACTTCACCGGAAACTGACAAGTTCCAATTAAAAGATGATAGCGCTTTTTGATGTAGTCACGTTCTTAAACTTATACAAAAAACTTTTCGAAGAACAAGTTTTCAAAAATGATACTGGATTTTTCATATATACTATTTTAGACCGAAACGAGGTTTTATTCGTTTTCTAAATGTCTCAGTTAAAAACTATCAAACTACAGAACAAAACTTTGTAACGGCAACAATAACACGCCTGAAGGTATGCGCGTTATATTCCCATCAAATAATAACGTCCACCAACCAATTAATTTTGTTTTGTTCTGACACAACATTGCCATTCATTAAATGCAGAAAACGATTTCCAATAAAAGTTGCATTAGCACTGACTATTATTGAAAAGGTGAAGGATCAAACGTTAAATACAGCCAGTGTTTTCATGTGTTGCTTTACAAGAGTTAGTATATAAACACTTTACACGCGTTTCCTCCGTGTATGTACACTCAGTACTGCCAACACTAACACACGAACACTAAGATCCTCTTTTATATGCAGGTCCTTCTAGAACGTTCTCGCGGTGGCGGGACCGGGTTTGTGTCACCTTATATAACGACAAAATGACTACATCGATCGCCACAATAGTTTGTGGGAATCAAAATTCAAAATATTTTCCATGATAATAGAATAAAAATAAGTCAAGAACGAGGAGCCCCCTTTTTTATAAACAGGTCCTTCTAGAAGGTTCTTGCGGCAGCGTGCCTTAATGGGTGCAATATTTTGGATCCTGTACGATGAAAACGAAGCATATCTCGATCGCTTTTCTACTTCGAAATATTTACCTTATGTCTCTAGAGTTGTGCTAATAAGAAGTAACATGAAAATGACTATGGCTGAGAATACAATATCAAAACTTATAAAATATAGTTTGCGTTTTCTAATTTTCACTTCACCTGAGCAATTTTTTAAAATGAACTCAATAATTTTCATAGCTTCTGTGAATCTTTTCTTTTGTCTACATTTAACGAATGTTCTATACCTTATATATTTTGCAGGCACATAGCTACAATTTCAGTTACATTAAAAATAATGACAGTTCCTTACGGGAAGCAGCGTTGACTGATGTGAATTTATTACAGTTCAAACTATTAACAGTCACATTAATATATTTTACTTACTAGCTAGGTGTCCGGCGTTGCTCGTGTACTTATTTATATAAACTCGAAAAAGTATTTAATTGAATACTTAAATATATTCCTTGAGTATTTCAGGATATAATCGTCACTCAGTCTTCATACATTACGAAATATTACATTGATGAAATTGTTAGCTAGACTCACAACTAATACAGCGCGAAAATTAACTTACATTCTCCCCAAGGATGGTAAAGTAATTCGTATTCTTCTTTATTATCATTCGATGGAATATTTCTGTATAAAATTATACTTTTTATTTTAAAAAAAATATTTCTGCTTTATTTCATTCCTAATAAAGGAGATATTTCCTTTGTTCTTTGCGTAGTAACGTCTTTCTCTCGCGTGACGTCATTGTCTCTTGGCGCGCAGTAATTTAATATTTAATGATCACGGTTTTTAATTATAATTCTTTCCACATGTATGCTAGGCGTTTCTCACCCTCACAGTACCGTTTCTCGTATTTTGAAGAATATGTGTACCAATTTTTGTTGCATTCTGTCCACGCGATAAAATTTGTATAAAGAACAACGTAAATACATACATACAAATATACATCCTTTTTTATTATATAGATAGATTAAACATTATAGTAATGTTTCATGAATATGGTAGGACATTTCGCCAGTATCATCTGCTTGTTCAAATTCAAATTACATGAAAATATATATGTGTATATACAGGGTGTTTCCTAAATATGGGGTATAATTTCAGGTATATATTCGCCATAAGTAGAAAATAAAAAAGTTAAGTACATGGGTCCATTTTCCAAGTTATGGCCTACGAAATACCGTAACGTTTTTCTTCCCACGGGTAGTTTCCTTTGCAGATGTTCAAAATATCCACCTCCTGCTTGTTTACAGGCCTCTCATCAATGTGTCATGGCCCTGCGAACACGATCCCACATTCCAGGAGTATTGCGTATTTTTTTATCACAACTTTACTTCCGAATTTCAGGCACCGGAGACGAATACACCAAAGATTTTAAATGGTCCCACGAGTAGTCATTGATAGGGTTCAAATAAGGTGAGCGTGGAGGCCAAGAAATTGGGCCACCTCTACCTATCGGCGAGCCGTACGACACTACGCTGAATCTCACTGTTTTTTAAAGGCCATATCAAGCATTTCTGGACACATATTTTAATTAACTTTTTTATTGTCTAAATATGGGGAATTCAGACCTGCAATTAAACCATCTATATTTTTAAGCACTCTGTATATTAATGTTGATGTTAAAATTGATACATTGTTCTTTTTCATAATAAATTATACTCAATGTATTAAAATGGTGTCTTTTTGTTCGGACATTACGAAAGATTAAATTGATGAAATTCTTAGCATATTCATATAGTAAACAAAAGGTCGCCATATTGGAGTCACTAATATGGCACGGAAATTAACTTACATTTTCCGCAAGTTTCGAAAAAGTATTTCGTATTTTTTCTATTATATTTCGATGGAGTATTACTGAAGAAAATTATACTTTCTATTCAATGAAAATATTTCTGCTTTATTTCATTACGGAAAAAGGAACTATTTCTTTTGTTAGTCGCGTAGTAACGTCTCTCTCTCTCGCGTGACATCATTGTCTCTTGTCACGCAGTAATTTAATACAAAATTATCACGTTTTTCAATTATAATTCTTTCCACATTTATGCTAGTGGGTTCTCACCCCCACAGCACCGTTTCTCGACTTTTGAAGGAAATATGTACCAATTTTACTTTGCAATCTGTCCACGCGTTTAAATTTGTATAGAAATTACCGTAAATACATACATACAAATTTAAATCCTTTTTTTATACAGATCATCTTTAGTTACAAACAAAAATCATTACATAGAAAGCTCGAATCATTACATGTCTTAAAATGAATTAAATTATCGTGACGTAAATCACAATTCTTATATATTGCATGACCGCCATTCAGTCTGAAGGTATGTACTATGATGACATGGAAATAATCAGAAATTAATATCTTTTAGGGCCTTTTATTTAAAATTTTCGGACAATTACGAACGACGGCTCAAGTTTTAGCCAGTTACAACAATTAATCCCATTCCATTGTCAACCCAACATCCTTTGAACTGCTTTTTCTCTGTTCGCACACGTTATCAATTGAAGAGGTTTAAAATAAATAAAATTAGCTTAAAGATTTAGATCGGGTTTAGTCACGAGACTTTAGATATAACTTGCATAACTGCGTTGATCCTACCGGTGCAAAACTTTTGATGAGGTTCAAAGGAGACACCCACAAATTCAAATAAATTTCCTCTTTCTATGATAGTTTTATAATTGGTATATATATTTTATTTTAATGTAATTAGATATTAGCAAGGGTTGAGAGCTTGGCAAGTTGGAATTTGACCAGGCGCCGCCGTGGCGGATAGATAACCCCTTCGGTCTGGGCTTAGGCACTTAGTATGTTGACCCTCGGAAGTTTTCTGGACTGTCGCACCGTGGGAAATGTCTCTCCAAAAATCCCAGAAATTGAATTAACACGTGACTGCCTGAACCAATCACATTTCTTGGTTCAGGAAAGATCGATCCAAAATTGGTCGAGAACATCTATTTTTCACATCGAGCGAAGGGGCTGTAAAGAAAGTTTAGAGAAGACTCCTCGACGAACCGTCGCCAGGGACGGACGTACAGCCCCAAACTTGCAGTTTTACAGAGGACTCGAGGGTACCACATGATCACGGCCCGAGATCAACGCGAGGTAACTGCCAAGTGTCTCAATCCTTGACGCGCCTGGGGGAATTACCGTAAACCATGGTTTAACTTGGGATTTAGGGATCCGATTGCTTTTCCCGGCTAGCTGAACACTCATAATTTGTATTTTAATTGTCCATTTTCAGTTAAATGATTAATAAATTCTGGAAAATATCCCTTTACTTTATCATTTACTAAACCTACCACTACAAAACACATGTCGGAAAGAATATTTTATTATTCGAAATGCAAGATAAAAACTCTTTCGTCCTATCACACATGTGAAGAGAAGATAGGTAATCTTAAAGGATTGCTGATTGCCTTTCGAAAGAACGCAATATGCGCTGCACTTGGAGATGAAGGTTAGGTTCATTGCTACTGCGAAGACGTTAAGCACAATATATCCGAAGACCTAGCCAAAAACTGGGGGAAAAAATTCTTACTTTGGTCAATTTCCTTGCCTTTATTTCCACACTACGTGGGTGCACGACGTTGCCCGGGTATTTATTTATATAATCCCGAAAAATAGTTTAATTCTACAGTCAAGAAGTGATTTAACCTACCTATGCAGAGGGGGAAAAATATTGTTAGGACGGCAAGAGAGTGAAAAATACTCCCGGTGCGTTTACAGAATCAAAAATATTATTTTTGTACCCTAAGAAACT
This sequence comes from Zhengitettix transpicula, assembly GCA_037074705.1. NCBI lineage: Eukaryota > Metazoa > Arthropoda > Insecta > Orthoptera > Tetrigidae > Zhengitettix > Zhengitettix transpicula. The sequence continues at coordinate 24,292,152 of CM073595.1, read as the reverse complement.
GCAAAATATACTCGGTGCCTTAATAGAGTCAAAAATACACGCACTACCTTAATGTATTTTTATATTGAGACTAGCTGGGTGCCGGCGTTGCCCGGGATGTCATTTATCTATAACCATCCATAAGACTCCAATTTTGGTTACTTTTGCGCTATTTTTATGTAAAGCTCCTCGAACCCTATCCCTAAATGTGCTCACCTCCCATGCCGAAGGGGGATGAAGTCATTGACTAAATATATCGGCCGTTTTTACATGTTAGAAGATGACCACACCCACAAATATGCGATAATGAAAAAGAATGTATTCCACGCAAAAATCGGCCGATTACATTGTCTGAAAATTTATTCCCCCGCCCAACACCTCCCAAACCCGTCGCGTTACCCAGGTTGTCACAATTAGATTCAGCGACATTCATAGTCTCGGAATTGATTCGAATATCGGGTTCTTTTTGCGGGTTTTTATTTAATGTACCTCCACCCCACCCCTAAGCTTGCTCCCCTCACAGGGGTTAAATTATACACAAACAACATCGGTATAAATACTATCAAAGTAATTAACCCCAGGAAATAATTATCGCAAATATCGACCGTTTAACATGTTTGAAATTTTTCACCCCCGACCACTCCCGCTTCGGGGACTTAAACGGTCAAGTTTAATGTCATAATTAAACTCAGTGACAATCCTGATAGTTTCTGGTTTATTTTTATCTAATGCTACTTCAACGCCAACCCTTAAGGGTGCACCCTTCCGAGTCCGAAAGGGATTGAAATTATACACAGAGAACATGTAGGGAAATTTTATTAATCTAATTCATCCCGAAATATATTTAATTGACGAAAAAACAGCGGGTCAACTCATCCCAACCCAGCCGATACCCGCGCGTTGTCCAGATTGTCATAAATAAATTCAGCAACATCCATTACCTCCGATTTGACTCGAATCTCGGTTGTTTTCTCGTTATTTTCAAGGAAATTAATTAAACTCAGTGACAATCCCGATAGTTTCTGGTTTCTTTTTATGTAATGCTACTTCACGCCATCCTTAAGGGTGCACCAATATGAGTCCGAAAGGGGTTGAAATTATACACAGAGAACATGTAGGGAAATTTTATTAATCTAATTCATCCCGAAATATATTTAATCGACGCAAAAAACGGCCGGTCAACTCATCCCAACCCAGCCGATACCCGCGCGTTGTCCAGACTGTCATAAATAAATTGAGGGACATCCATTACCTTCGATTTGACTCGAATCTCGGTTGTTTTCCCGTTATTTTCAAGGAAATCCCCTCCAGCCCCACCCCTATCATGCCTACAAACAACATCGGTAGAAATACTATCAACGTCAATGGTCCCAGGATTTATTTATTCCACGCTAATATCGATGATTTAACATGTTAGAAAATTTCCATCCCATCCACTCCCGCCCCTTGGGGCTAAATGGCCAATTTGATGCTATAATTGAACTGGACGACATCCATAACCTTGAATTTGACTCAAATCTCGGTTGTATTCGCGTTATTTTATTGCAGCGTTCCTCCACCCAACACCTAAAAGTGCTCTACTGATAATCCCGACCCGCTTCTGGGGGTGGTAGACGCGTCTCAGCCCAACAGTCGGTAGAAACACTATTAATATCTGTGACCCCTAAAAATATTTATCCGACTGAAATATCGACTGTTTTAGCATGTTTAAATATTTCCACCCCCGTCCACCCCCACTTCTGGGGGTGGTAGGCGCGTCTCACCCCGACAGTGTTGTTTTCCTGGTCGCAAAGAACACGTGTACGAAATTTGGTGAAATTTGATCCTCCGGTATAGATTTGTATTCTCCACCCCAAACCCTAAAGGTGCCCTTTTCCCAGGGTGTAGGGAATGAAAATTATATTCAGAAAACATCGGTAGAAACACCATCAATATCTTGGACCCCTAAAAATATTTATCCGACTGAAATATCGACTGTTTTAGCATGTTTAAATATTTCCACCCCAGTCCATCCCCGCTTCTGGGGGTGATAGACGCGCCTCACCCTGACGGTGTTTGTTTCCTGGTCGTAAAGAACACGTGTTCGAAATTTGGTGAAATTTGCTCTAACAATGTAAATTTGTATTCTCCACCCCAAACGCTAGGGGTGCTCTTTCCCCAGGGTGTAGAGGTTGAAAATTATATTCAGATAACATTAGTGGAAAGGCTATAAATACCTTTGACCCCTAAAATATTTATCCGACTGAAATATCGACGGTTTTAGCATGTTCAAATATATCCACCCCCGTCCACCCCCGCTTCTGGGGGTGGTAGGCGCGTCTCACCCCGACAGTGTTGTTTTCCTGGTCGCAAAGAACACGTGTACGAAATTTGGTGAAATTTGATCCTCCGGTATAGATTTGTATTCTCCACCCCAAACCCTAAGGGTGCCCTTTTCCCAGGGTGTAGGGGATGAAAATTATATTCAGAAAACATCGGTAGAAACACCATCAATATCTTGGACCCCTAAAAATTATTATCCGACTAAAATATCGGCTGTTTTAGCATGTTTAAATATTTCAACCCCCGTCCACAACCGCTTCTGGGGGTGGTAGACATTTCTCACCCCGACAGTGTTTGTTTCCTTGTCGTAAAGAACACGTGTACGAAATTTGGTGAAATTTGATCCACCGGTGTAGATTTGTATAACGAACATACAAATATACAAACATACAAACATACAAACAAACATACAAACAAACATACATACACTCTTTTTTATTTATAAGATTAAGTGAGTATTTCTAAACTTGTTACTATTTTAAAATTATTTTTTTTCTTCCTACAATTTAATTGTCTCGTTCCTCGTGATGGAATATCGGTGAATTGATTTTTTTTGTGCTAAGTAAAATTGAATTATGTATAACAAGTTAAAGTATATACAATAATATATTTGTTGTTCTGTAACTGTGGAAACCTATGAAATATATTTCATAGCCAGACTGACGAAACGTTCAGATTTTAAAGACTAACCTTTCAGTCGGACCACAGCCTGAAGATGGTACAAAGAAGTACCGAAACGTATCCCAGTTCCCTGAAAAAACGATTTTGATTAATTTTTTTTGACTAATAATCAGATAATTTTTCGTTAAATATATATTATTATCAAACACAGACGTTAAAATAAAATATTATTTTAAAGATTGAATTTACATGGTTTTCTGTTTCGTCGTTAACGGGAGTTAATTACACTCCCGGTTCCCTAAGCGTGTCAAAACCGGTACCATTGAGAGGATAAAATACTCCCAGTGCCTTACGAGAATCAAAAATGTTTCCCATACCTTACGGGAAGCGAGTCAAAAGTTTCATCATGTAGCTAGAGTGTCAAAAAAACACTCCCGATATCATTGAAAACGAGAGAAAATGACAGCATTTAGCTATAAAGAAAGTGTTGTTTGATCACGGCATTATCGTGATGGCCAAAATCAATGAGTTTAAGTTGAAATTACTTCCTCATGCACCCTATTCACCAGATTTAACTCCCTCGGATTATTTTCTCATTCCAAACTTGGAAAAAGTAGCTCGGTGGTACAAGATTTGCCAACGATGAAGAACTGGAGTCTGCGGTTGATGGCTATTTTGAGCATCTTGATGGTTCTCTCTTTAAACAGTGTATCGAAGCTATTGAACGTCGCTGGGAAAAGTCAATCGAGCTAAATGAAGATTACATTCAGAAAAAAAAAAATTCCTGCAACATTTGTTACGAACCGCGTACATATTTGATTTTGCATCATTATTTACATTCATTTCATAATTTTTATCTACCATCTTATCCTTTAAATAAATTACTTATTGTTCATACAATATTTTATACTTTACATTATATTGACATTACGTAAATTTCGACATCTAACATTAAATTATTCCGACCCTACAGAACTCATCATACAATATTTACATGTATTCACCTTATATTGTAATGTTTCTTCTATACATTATCCAGATTTATTCCTTTTAATTGCAATGCTTGCGTATATTATTTATACACATAGTTGAAGCCGAAAACGACTGTTTTTTTTTAAATATGACGATTAATTTAATAAAAAAATATGTTGACCTATTGACATTTATAATCTTATAAATAAAGCAGAGCGTGACGACTTGAGTCAGAAAATTATGTTTATTAATTTTATGATATACTAGCTGGGTTTTCGGCGTTGCCCGGGATGTCGTATATCTATAACCCCCAATTGGACTCGAATCTCGGTTGTTTTTGTGTTAATTATATGAAACGCCCCTCTACCCCCACCCCTAAGGGTGCTCCCCTACCATGCTGAAAGGGGTTGAAATTTTACAAACAACATCGGTAGAAATAATATCAACGTCATTGACCCCCGACAGATATTTATTCCAGGCAAATATCGACCATGTTTGAAAAATTTAACCCCCCCCCCCCTCGGCCGTGAGGGGTTAAATGGCCAATTGAATGTCATAACTCACCGACATCCATAACCCTGGATTTGACTACAATCTCGGTTGTATTCGCGTTATTTTCTTGTAACGCTCTTCCACCCTCACCCCTAACGTTTCTCCTTTCCAATGCTGTAAGGGGGTTGAAATTATACTCATATCATATCTCGTTGACCCCAAAAAAATATTTATGCGACTCAAATATCGGCTGTTTTAGCAGGTTTAAATATTTCCTCCCCGCTCCTGGGGGTGGTAGACGCGTCTCACCCCGACAGTGTTTGTTTACTGAACGTAAAGAACACGTGTACGAAATTTGGTGAATTTTTCTCCACCGGTTTAGATTTGTATAAGGAACATACAAATATATATACATACAAACAAACACTCTGCTTTTTTTTATTAGATTAACACTGCTATTCGGCAACGCTGCTTTATTTCAAACGTTGTGGACGGTTGAGCCTAGGTCACATCCCTCGCGGGGACCAACCGCCATCGACCTTCTAATTCGAAACGGACTATAGTAAGTTATCCTCTAATGGGCATGCCCAGCAGTGATTGAAGGTCTCTGATTCAAGTCCGTATGTTTATTTCTTTTATTATTGGCAAACGTAAAAGAATTCGGCTCGCTGCGACTTGAAGTAACGTCCGATGTCAACGATGACCTTATAGATATGTGTAACAATATACATGAAATGTTGTGTAAAATTAAAATAATTACTAGTACTTTCTGGAGAACTAACTAATATGCGTTACAACAGTGTTGTTCACTGAATTTATAGTCCGTTTTAAACTGGAAGTCTCCTGGCGTGTTCGCGTGTACTTCTCACGACTTAAACTCATTGAAAACAATAGAAGAACACCGTCATTGTTCGACAACGCTACGTTATTTCAGGCGTTGTGATTTGTTGATTCAAGCTCACACCCCTCGCGGGGACCAACCGCCATCATTCTTATAATTTAAAAGAGACTATAGTAAGCGGCGTGTTCAACTCTAATTGATTTTCATCCCTGAAGACGAACGTGGGACCCTCTCTTCTTCTTACGACTGTGGAAAACCCGAACAAAAATGCAATTAAATAAATAAACAATCGCCAATTTTAAGTCAGAAAAAAAATGAGAATTTATTAAATTAACAACGTTTCATCGCTTAATTTGCGACCTCATCAGGTTTCAATTTAAAACTAAAAAAGGAAAAAAACAATTACAATGATTAGAATAACATTTTTTTAAGAAACAATTTGGCAGATAAGAAAAAGATATATATAAATTGTGTTAGAGTTACAAAATTTTGATCGACAGGTCATTCTATGCTGACTGCCGTGGCAGAAATGTGCAATTTAAAGCGAGAACTACCAGTAAAAATTAATATACTGTGAAACTAATTAAGGAGGCCATTAATTGTTTAAATAATTGGTTTGTATAGCGGTACAAATTCTTAAAGACAACAATGACGGCAGGCTCTTTGTCGGCGGTCTTTGTTGCGAGCTGCTAGGACTGGCTGAAGGCAGTCTGGCGGATATTATGGTCGAGAGAGGGAGCAAAATTTATTAGTGCGAACAGCGTGGTCCAACCTTAGAAATTCAACTGAGAGACTTATATGATTTAAAAATCCAAGTAAAAAGGTCTGGACGGAGAGACACGTTATAAAAAACCGCTAAGCTGAAACAGAAAGTTTAGCGCCACGTTCAGATACATACAAGTACCGAAATAACATTTTTCCGCATAAAGGCATTGAGAAATAATACGTCCGACTGTTGACCGGAGGTGCGGCTGATCGAGTTCCCGGGGGAATAATACAAGGACTACAACCGTGTATTTTGACCATGACGTATAGAATCAGTGATTAATGACCTTTTTAGCGAATTGTGTCCCCAAGCTGCGAAAACTAAGTCTGGTACCAGCAGGACATTTGTAAGTACAAACCAAAGTAATTAAATTCTGTAAACGGTAATTAATGGTATTAGTCAGATTTCGTTCTTTTTATTTTGTTAGATTTCGTATTCCGTTCGTTTCAATCTGGTTGAATTGTTAATTATTTAATTTATAATTTTTGATTGTTCTTACTTATCAAACCCAGTAGAGACCCTGAGAAGAAGAGTTATTAAATTTGATTGTTTGTGTAATATAAAAGATTGTATTTTACTTTGAACGCCACCAATTATAAATAAAAAATATTTGTTTGTTAATTTTGAAATTATTGGAGTCGGTATGCCAACCTAGGGCAAATCATTTGTAAAAAAAACTAAATGAACACCTGTTAAATTAATCTTTGGCAAATTAAAAGTTTTTTTATTGTTATAATTTTGTTAATTAATTTATTAAATAATTAGCTTCCTTTAAGCATTACATTTTTGGTTCCACAACGTGGGGCAATTTAATAAATTATTTCACTTAATCATTACAATACATATTTATATATATATTATTATATTATATGTAAAATATATATTATATTATATATAAAAATTAATATACATATGTATATATATTTATTATAAACACAATTAATAATAATGCACTATTGGTAATATTTACACCTGAAATTAATGTGCGTTAGTCTTATACCGATTATGAATTAGTGAAAAGAATAATGCGTGTCATTGTTATACATTTCTTTACAAAGAGGTTGTTTATAATGCTTGGAGGAAGAGAATTAATTAGTTTCATTCCTGAATAATGTACACTTTTTCTTACAGCGAGTGTCAATATTTCTGTACGGTTTCAAATGTTTTTCAAGTACGCCTCCATTGCTTGTGGCACGTTATACAAACATTACAATTTTTAAAATGTATGTGCTAAGTAGTTTTAAACTTTCGCGAGTTCTGAAAAACGGTTTCCAATTTCCTCTTCTATTTTTGCCATTTAACATTCGTATAGACGTTTAAAAATTGTTAACGCACGAGTAATGGCGTAGTATGAATAATGGTCCCATAAAATAAATTCGTCTTGAATTAGAAGTAAAATTTAAAAGAGATAATTTCCCAAAAGGAGCGTCTTCGTGAGTTCTCTTTGACAAGTGCGCAGTTGATTCTTCCATATGTTGAGCCAACGCCACAAATAATACCCAACTATTTCGCTTATCTTTCCTGTGGATTATTCGATTTAAGTGGCCATCAGAAAGGCATTCGAGTGATTGTATATGACGGCCAAGATTAGATTTCAGCATTCGCGGCGACGCCTTCAGCGTAAAGTGCATCGCAAATGCTAATCAGAATAATTCGCAGATAAGGCTGGCGTTGAGCGGACGCGCTTGACGATAACCGCCGCTGAATTTCAACGCGATTGTGACGAATGTCTGCAGACGTTTACCTTGCTGGACCACGAGAGTAACGACCGGATGCCCTGACATTGACCTGCTGACGTGCCCCACTATTCTAGTCCAGTTGCCATCAAAATCACAAACCCAAACTAGCTGATAATCGATATTTTCCTCTTCAGGTAAATTACTTATCATGACGGGCTTTTATCGACGAAAATTGTTTATCACTTCCTAAAACATATTTTCGGCATATCCTAATACTCCTAAAAATATCTCAAAATTTTCCTGCGTACACACTTCAAATTCCAGTAGAATAATCGCTTAATATTGCGGAATTACTACAACCCTATAACATTTAACTTAGCTACAGGTGCTTTATATTGACATATACAATTTTCTTTACATTCAAAAGACTATTATTCGACTGTTGTATTTAAAAAAATGCTCCACAGAAATAATCATATTTCAGTTTTAATAAGGGATAATTTATTGACGAAATATTGAAAAAAGTACATTAATTAGGTGAACATAATAATTGTATTTATGTCAATATTTGGTCAATTTACCAGGTATGTTCAGAAAGTATGTTAACTAGATTTTTATTTTTTACTAGCTGGGTGCCCGGCGTTGCCCGTGTAATATTTATATAAACCCGAAAAAGAATTATTTCTATTAATCAGTTGTCAAGAATTGATTTAACCTAAATCTATATGTTCCTAGTTCCGTACATACTTTCGACCGATATTTCATTGAACAGCTATACAATGAATTGAATTTTATTGCATCAATCCCAATAAACATACCTTCGAATTTCTTCTTAAATATACTCCTTGAGTATTGCAGGATATAATAGTCCCCCAGTCTTCAGACATTACGAAAGATTAAATTGATGGAATTGTTAGCTAGATTCACAATGTAAACAAATGGTAAAACAATATGGCACAAAAATTAACTTACACTTTACACAAGGATAGTGAAGTATTTCGTATTGTTTTTTATTATCATTCGATGGAGTGTTACTGGATAAAATTATACCTTTTATTCAATTAAAATGTTCCTGCTTTACTTCATTACGGAAAAAGGAAATATTTACATTGTTCGTCGCGTAGAAACGTCTCTCTGTCTTGCGTGACGTCATGATCTCTTGGCGCGCAGTAATTTAACACAAAATGATCACGTTTTTCAATTATAATTCTTTCCACCTTTATGCTACATGTTTCTCACCCCCACAGTACCGTTTCTCGTATTTTGAAGAATATGTGTACCAATTTTTGTTGCATTCTGTCCACGCGATAAAATTTGTATAAAGAACAACGTAAATACATACATACATACATACATACAAATATACATCCTTTTTTATTATATAGATTAGAAAAGTGTATTTGAAAAAAAAAGGATATTATTGATACACTTGTTGAATATTTTTGTCCAAATAATCGCCATCCCGTTGTATGCACGTGGTGAGCCATGGCACAAGCTTTATGCCCTCCTCATAGAACTCTCCCACCAGCTCCTTTCTGCACCTGTTCGTCATTTGAAAATTTAATTCCACCTAGGTGTGCCTTCAGGGAGCTGAAAAGATGATAATCTGAAGGCGCAAGTCAGGGGAATGCTGGGGGTGGTGCTAAGCATCCCAACCGAATGAGTCCACGAGCGCCTTGATGGCTAAGTCTATGTGAGGACGGACGTGCAACAAGCACACTCCTCTCGTCAGCATTACCCTCCTTCTCTTATTAATACTCGTTTTCAGTTTTTTAGGCTCCCAAAATATCGTTCTGCGTCTATGGACTCCCCCTGAAGCAGAAACTCGACCAAAATGACGCCTCTTTGATCCCAAAACACTTTTTTTTTGCCCGAAATTGTGGTTTTAAATTTTCTTGGCAGATGGGAATTTTTTTCGCCACTGTGACAACTGTCTTTTTGACTCAAGCATATCATTCCACCCATGATTCATATCCAATCCGTTCCATGCGGCTCGCACCTGGCAGGATTTCTTACCTACATCTTTCACTACAACGTGAGTTTAGGTACCACTGTGTTTCTGCGCTGCTCGCTCTGTCAGGATATCTACCTCTACCATTCGGTGTTGCCAACGCTAAAAAAAAATCACAGCCCGTTATAGTCACAGTACACATGCTTTCTGAACATTCCTCGTGCTAATACTGTTCAACGGACTCCATGTTGTACTTGTCACAATTTTGTACATTACAATTTATGTTATTGTCGATGATTTTATCAACGTGGATATAACTGTTTAGTTTTAAAAAAAAATTGTAAATGATGTAGATATTTTTTTTGTCATTAAAATTCATTCTAGAATTCAGAATGAGTTGCGGTTAGTCTTCTATCAGGAATTGCGATCGATAAATGCAGATATGTGTATACAGGGTGTAACAAAACTTAACGGAAAAAATTTCAGGAATAGATTCCTCCGATTCAGAGAAAAAAAAAGTGTCGGGCAGCATGGGCCCGGAAATACATAATTACAAAGTTATTTTAGTCCATGTCGACATGCCTCGTTCTCTGGACAGTACGCACCACACCACTTTTCTCGTGTTCTCAACTCAACACGAAGAAGAGCAGCTGCCTGTATTTGGTTCAAAATGAACATTTCACCTGATATTTGAACAGAGCGCTCCAACTAGTCAGTTGAACTTCATACAAAACCGATCAGATACCGAAGTTCGTATAAATCAGTATTTATTCATTCCTGAACCAATGTTGTCATACACTGTTTTCTTCTCTCAATATGACGAATCCATTCCTGTAATTTTGCCGTCGAGTTTTGTTACATACTGTCATGTTTTTTCAAATATTTAATGTGGATTTATGTTTTTAGTACTGTAAAAATAATTATAAAATTAGTATTTATTTTAGATTGAAAATATATGTATTGTATATTAAAATTATAGGTTTCAAGCTACAAATTGGGCTTAAGAATATGATTATGCCGTTTCGACCTCTAAATTCCTGAAGTATGTTCCATTTGTTACTGATTTAAACCTGGGTTTTTGAGTGAGTTAACAGAACTTAATTTATGTTTACAATTCGTAAAGATTTCCAGGCTTTTCGAGACGCAGAATTTACTTCTTCTTCCCACCCTTCAAAATGATTCCTAAAAATTTGCAGCTGTTTACTTGAGTTAATTTCTCCCTATTCGTATTACAAACCAATCGTTTATTTGCACGATATTCATCTTCATTTTATTTGCTTCAGCTCAATTATTTTTTTTAAATCGCATTCATCACAAGCCTTATTGATCTTTCTATAGACGATAAAATCACCAGCAAAAAGGCCGTATTTTGAACCGATTTTAAGCTGAACATCAGGGATAATAAAGGCCCAATTACTGATCCTTGAGGTACCTCCGAAGTTACAATTTGTTCCACTGACAAACTTTACCCTTGTATTGCTAAAGCAGTATTTGTGAATTTTTAGTAACTTTTATTCGGTAATAATTTAAGCGCTTTCCTGACTTTCTAATGCATGTTGGCACGCGAACGGCCTTAACGGGAGGAAAAAAAAGCAGTGACCTTAGCATAGCGGTAGTGATACGTTCTGCAACCATGGCATTAAAAGATACGTTACTAAACAGGCTCAAAATAAGCCCAGAGTAAAAGAAGATATTTCAACAGTTAAGAGCCGATAAAAGTGAACTGTAAAGATTTTTAGAGGCGATGGTTTAAATAAAATTATCATAACATTGAAGCGTTATCTTTTGCAAAGAGCGGTCATCACTGGTGCCGTTCTTACGAATAACATCAGAAAACGAAAGGTGAACAGAATGAGCAACATTTCCAGAACAAGCTTTTATCGCCGTCGGTTCCCTACTGACCCACCTATATAATAAAAAAGTATGTATATTTGTATGTATATATTTACGTTAAACTCTATACAGATTAAACGCGTTTGCATGAAAAACTGGTAGACATATTCTACGAAACACGAGAAACGGTACTGCGGGAGTGAGGAAACCCTAGGATAAAGGTGGGAAGATTTTTTTTATTTTTATTTACAGTTTAATGTCGCATTAACCTTTTGGTCATTATCGACTTGCATCTGTTAAGTTCTACATTTGTATAACAATTAAATTACTTTATACGACTCAGTTTTCATCGTAAAGTCTATGAGGTTGTTTATTGCTGCTGATGAGTTGCAAATCTCCATCATTGAATGGGCGGTTATGGTTGATCTTCTTATCTCGCTATATTTGGGGCAGTCAAAGAGGACATGAGGAATTGTTGTGGGCTCCTTGCATGAGCTGAATACCGACTGCGGAGATCTGGAAATCAAGAATGAGTGAGTGAAACTGGAGTGAAATGTTCTTTTTCTGGCTATAACAACCTGTCGCCTTGGAGATAGTTCTGTAGGGTGCGATATTTCTCTGGAGCTCGTGACATTTCTGAGGATGAATCTGCATTCCTCTGGTTTCACTGGTCTACTCCAATTTTCCTCCAGTTCCTTGTAGAGCCAGACTCTGCAGTCTCTGCCGGTGCAGATTGACAGGTTGCTGGATCTTCCTTGATGATCAGCTTCCATCTTCGCTAGATCTGCCCTGTCCTTATGCGCCGGTAGCCAGGCTATAGTGATCCGGTTTCTTGTATTTTCAATATATTCTCTCTAATTCGATTTATGCAACCATTTCTGTGCACTGTACTGGTTATTCTGCGTATTGCGTCCTTGTAGTCTGTTAAGATGATATTGTTGGTCTCCGGTGTTTCCAGACACAGTTCCGTGGCCATGAAGATGGCGTATAATTCTGCTGAAATTATCGATGCATTATGGTTTACAGCGATAGATTTTTCTTTGCCTGTCGTAACTATTGCGCACCCAACTCCATTTGAATTTTTGGACCCATCGGTACAAATGACTCTGGGAGAATTATATCTTTCAAGCAACTGATAGACTTCAGCGTTTCAGTTTGTGTTGTGTGGGTTGTTTACTTTAAGTTTATGTAGCGATATATCGATTGTCAGTTCGTTATGCTTGCCGTGGTGTTGTGGTCTATCTCTGGAAAAGTCATTCCTTCCTTTCGTAATATATCATTTCGTGTAGTGTAGTACGGGGTTAGGTTTCTAGGTGGTTCTTTCTCTGCATATCAAGGAGCGTTGGTTTGTTCTCTTATTATTGGGTTCGATGCCTTTCTTGCCTTGATCGCGTATCTAATTGCAATTGTTTTCCTTCTGCGTCTAAGCGGCATTTCGTTTGCCTCAAGTGTGAGTGGGGTGGTTTTATAACATCCGGTTATCACTCTCATTGCCTCGTTTTGGACAACGTTTAGTCATCTTAGCATCCTTTTCTGTGCTGTCATATATATGTGTGTGCTCCATAATCTATTTTTGCTCTGATCATTGCCCTGTATGTGAGACTCAATAGTTCCATCTTTGCTCCCCAGTTCTTGGCAGCTAGTAGCTTGAGGATTAATAGACGTTTTTTTTTGCTTTCTATGGTTATAGTTTAAAAATTTGATCATTTTGTCACTGCGCGCCAAAAAACGGTGACGTCAAAGCACACGCGGTAGAGACGATACTACGCGACGGTACTGCGCAACAACAAAATAGTAACTTATTTCGTAATGAAATAAAGCAGAATTATTTTTAATTGAATAAAAAGTAGAATTATATCCGGCATTACTCCAGCGAATACAAAATACTTTACGATCCTTGCGGAAAATGTAAGTTTATTTTCGTGCCATATGGCGACTATTTGTTTACACGATGAATCTAGCTAAGAATTTCATCAATTTAACCTTCTGTAATGTCTGAAGACTGATGGACAATTATATCCCGCAATACTCAAGGAGTATGTTTCAGAAAAATTTCGATGGTATGTTAGTAAGGGTTGATGCAATAAAATTCAATGTATTTTATGGCTGTTCAATTAATGCACTATCAGTCGAAAGTATGTACGGAACAAGGAACATTTAGATTTATGTTAAATCACTTCTTGAATAAAGATTAATATAGAATTACATAGTTTTTCGGGTTTATATAAATAAGTACACGGGCAACGCCGAGCACCCAGCCGGTAACAAATATTAATGTTAAATCCTAAACCAGTAACGCGTAACATCCGACCGACGGCAGATTTTAAATGAAAATATACTTCGAATTGAACTAAACGCAGTATTGATTGGTTTCGTACCCTAAATCTGAAAATATAAATAACAAAGTATAAATGTGTATATTCCTGACACTAGATGCTTTTAGGGTAACAGGCTACATGAGGGTAATCCACATGGTGGCAATTCCCCTTTCATAGCATAGGAAGGGATCTGAAAGGGGGGATGTGGAAGGGTAGAGGAAGGTAGTCAAAGATTAACTAGGGCCCCCGGGCTATATTTTAAGGATCCTACCCCGCATTCGCCTAAAGAAATGCAGGGAAAACCCTAGGAAAACCTGCATCGGGTAGGTCGGGCATTGAGTACTTGTCCCACGCCCTTCCGATAGCGGGAGAGGAGTTTGCTGTGGGGACGCAGCATTTCCTTCTCCGTGCCTCGACCAGTTTAGGAGGCAGCTGGCCGACTATTCCAATGGGAATAGCGGACAACTCTTACCGTATGCCCAAGGTCTGTGACCCCGGAACATACACCTCTCAGAACAGACCGAGGTGCCTCGGTTTGTGGGAACCTTAGTTCAAAAACGGAGAGGAAAAGGCAGCCCCAAAGGTAGCCCCTTCGTGTCTCTCCTACAGGTACTGCCTGCGAGAGAATAGCCCTCGCAGACACCAGTTCTCTTCCTGACACTAGAAAGAACTTGGACGAATTTGTGATGTAGAAAAAAAGTGAGTACGAGAAAAAAACGTTGTGTAGTATTTTTATCACGTCTTTTTAGAGAATATCAAAGATCCATCATTCACAATTCTACTAATACTCTCTCCTTCTTGATTCAAAACCAAGCTATGACAAACATTGCATAGTTTACAAAATCTCTTGCTACATAGGGGAAACGAAACGTTCACTTAATATCCGTATCAAGGAACATATGTCTAATATCAAACTTCCCAACGACAGACAATCTGTTGTCTCCAAACATTATAATCAATTCGAAACATTCATTTGATTCCCAAAACACTCAAATTTTAGATATTGAATTGAAAATTCCAGAGTTATATCAGAGATGCTTCACATTAAATCCAACATCACAGCCATTAATGTACAAACAGACAATATGAAGCTCAACAATTGTGTTTTCTTGTTTTCTTAGCACATGAAGGAAGGAACAAGGCTTCCAGAAACATTGTGTTGTATTAATAACATCACGTTTTTTGTCTGTATTTGGCTGTTTTCGGTATTTACTGTATATTTAACTAAAATTACATTTTTCTTGATATTTTAAGTGGGTAGAAATATGTGTCCTTATAAAGAAAATGACATGTGTACGCGTTTATGCTTTTATGAGTGCATGTTATACATACAAATCTAACTGACTGGACCAATTTCTACCACATTTTATACACATGTTTCTTTCGAACCTGAAACAAACACTGTGAGGGGGTAAGACACGACTGCCACCCCTTGGGTCGGGGGTGGACGGAGGTGGAAATTTTCAAACTTCCAAAGACGACCGGGATTTTTCTGTGTCAATTTTTTTTTAAACTTGAACCTGACGAGGTCGCAATGAAAGCAGCAAAACATTGTGTTATTTTAAATTAATAAACTTTCTTCCGAATGATGTTTCGCTGATGTTTGTTTATTTTTAGTTTTCTCTATAGTCTGAATATACACTTAAATAGACATTTTGTTTGTGTGTGTGTGTATTTTCCGCATACAAATCTACACCCGTGGAGCAAATTTGACCAAATTCTGTACACGTGTCCCTTTCGAACCATACAACACTGTGGGGTTAATACACGACTGCCACCCCCCAGAGGCGGGTGTGGAAATTTTCAAACATGCTCAGACGACCCATATTTGCGTCGGATAAATATTTTTCGGGGTCAATGAGATTTATAGTGTTTCCCCCGATGTTGTTTGTGTATAATTTAAACTCCTTTCCGAATAAGTGGGGACAGTATATGGGTCGAGGTGGAGGAAGTCGCTGAGTTTTATTCTAACAATCAAGTAACCCGAATTAGATGTAGTTCAATCCACCATGGAAGGAGATGATACAAATTTTCTCTTACAATCTTAAACGCGTGAAAGCAATTACCACTAAATTTTGTAGACATGTTACTTACGATCCAGGAACAGTAACTGGATGGATAAAACACGCCTAGAACTTTTAATGATGACACTCTCCGTATCCCCGGCCCTATGGTGTGGTAGTCGTGTCTTACGCCCACAGCGTTAGTTTCTGGATCGAAAGGAACGTGTGTACAATTCTACTTTTGACTCTATTAAAAGACAGGGAGTATTTTTGTCTCTCCTGAGATATCTGGACCGTCAGTGTTTAAGTCTCCACTAAGGCACTCCACTTATGACACTCTCCGTATCCCCGGCCCTAGGGGGTGGTAGTCGTGTCATACGCCCACAGCGTTAGTTTCTGGATCGAAAGGAACGTGTGTACAATTCTACTTTTGACTCTATTAAAAGACAGGGAGTATTTTTGTCTCTCCTGAGATATCTGGACCGTCAGTGTTTAAGTCTCCACTAAGGCACTCCACTTATGACACTCTCCGTATCCCCGGCCCGATGGGGTGGTAGTCGTGTCATACGCCCACAGCGTTAGTTTCTGGATCGAAAGGAACGTGTGTACAATTCTACTTTTGACTCTATTAAAAGACAGGGAGTATTTTTGTCTCTCCTGAGATATCTGGACCGTCAGTGTTTAAGTCTCCACTAAGGCACTCCACTTATGACACTCTCCGTATCCCCGGCCCTAGGGGGTGGTAGTCGTGCCATACGCCCACAGCGTTAGTTTCTGGATTGAAAGGAACGTGTGTACAATTCTACTTTTGACTCTATTAAAAGACAGGGAGTATTTTTGTCTCGCCTGAGATACCTGGACCGGCAGTGTTTCAGCCTCCACTAAAGCACCGGGAGTATTTTTAATTCTCTTGACGTAACGGAAGACATTTTGACTCTCATGGGGTACCGAGAGTATAATTGACTCTGAAAATGAACATTCTGTTTTCCCATAGTCGTTGCTCCCTGATTGTTACGCTAGCCCTTCGGCTCTCCCATTGTCGTTACGTTTTCGTCTCTTATGAGTGGTCAAGTGACCGGGGAAGTTGTGGTTCACTAGGCTCTTCTTAGGACCTGACGAAAGGAACTAGGATCCCTAAAAAACGTTGTGGGGTTTTTATATTATCCATTTCTTTGTCTGTATTCGCTATCTTTCTTATTCATTATTTCTGAAGGTACTGTATTAGGGTACAGAGTTTATTTTTTTAAATACTTTTTTAAATATTAAAATAATATTTATATTATTTAAAATATTTAATAATAATAAATTTTATTTTTATAAAAGAAATATTATGTTAAAAAACACGCGAATTTTAAATGACTTCTCAAAAACTAATTGGATAAAGTAACACGTGCTTAGACTTTAAAAGTTAATAATGTCAAGTCTGGAAATATTTGACTCTGAAAAGTATGTCCGCTTCTGGCCACTACTCGCGAGCAGAATACGTTTTCAGTTGTTAGCATTCCTTTGTAGTAATACTCTCCAGATTGATTCAATTCATTGTTCCGGGTTCGCTGTATGTTTCAATCGAAAAACCGAATATAATTTCAATCTTTACAATAATTAAAAAAGAAATGGGGGACCACGACAAAGCTGCTGGACCAGCGAAAACAACGGACACAGTGCAGAAGCTGAATTGGAATCTACGAGGCATGTTGAGAAAGTAAGTGTACTGTGACTGTAGTATAGTCCGGTAAACAACTCCAGCTGTCTCGTATTTAAACACTGTGTCAGTGGATTAAGCTATCGCATGGCATATCTGAGGATAGAGGCACCTTTTGAAAACTAAAGGTGCTTTCCGGAAACGTTTACTTAATACCGTAGAAAAATCTACGGAGAAACGAATATTGGCCTAAAACGTCGTTGTTTAATTTTAATGTTCATTCATCAGGTAAACATGAATTAATTTAGAGGTTTTACAGTATTTAAACCATCTAGAACTCACTTCGTAATTGAGCGTGTAACGTCATATATGTGGTTCGGAAATGATCGAATAATAATGGAACTATATTGTCCAGTGATGCTATAGATTTGACTGGAAAGCTACGAAATGCACAATCGAAAATGGAGATAAGACTACTCATAATGTGTGTTTTTCCAACATCTCTGATCTCATAATAAAAATTACACACAACGGAAATATCTCCATTTAATTATATCATCGTACGTGCAATAAAATAAAAATTAATAAAATAACAGGATCATAACCTTAGTAACGCGTGATCCTATACGCAGTTAATTAATTCATTTAATTCACGTGGTTTAGCATAACATTACGAGCTCGCTTTGGTGAGCGAACGGTGGTCACCTTGCATTGGAATATTGTAAATGGGTAATTATGGGATTCCCGACGTCGGTAAACTAGTCGGCGGATACGAGAATGCGAGTGAAAGCACGGTCGAGTCTGTATCTGAATGAAGAGCGAAATTTTATGTCTCGAGTCACTACACGGCTCGAGATATAAAAAAAGGGGACATTCACCCATCTAAAGACGAGGAAATCTTCAGTTCTTTTCAAGTGCGAGTCGATTTGACCTTGAAGCTCTTCATTGCGCCTACGAATCAAACTCGTGCGACGATTTCACATATTACTGATATATATATATATATATATATATATATATATATATATTCTCAGTAATGAGAAAACGTATCTTCTAATAAATAAAGCAGAGCGTTTGTTTGTTTGTATGATCCTTATACAAATCTCCACCGGTCAAGCAAATTTCACTAAATTTCGTACACGTGTTCTTTACGACCAGGAAGCAAATACTGTCGGGTTGAGACACGTCTACCGCCCACGCAGGAGTGGGGGTGGATGGGGATGGAAAAAAGCAAACATGCTAAAAAGTCGATATTTGAGTGGGATAAATAATTTTAGGGGTCAAAGAGATTGATAATGTTTCTTCCGATGTTGTCTGAGTATAATTTCAATCCATTACAGCATGAGAAAGGAGCAACCTGAGGTGTGAACGAGCGTTATTAGAAAATATCGCGAATACAACCGAGATTGGAGCTAAATCCAGCTTTATGGATGTCGCTGAGTTTAATTATGACATTCAGTTGGACATTTAACCCCCGATAATTGGTAAATTCTTAATTTTTATAATTTACCCCAATTTTTTTAAGCAGTCAGCAATTTAAATGAAAAACGAATTTTTCATTTTTAAAACTTTAATTTATAATTTTGTAGCAAATTTCGGTGTTTTTCCTTACTCATCTCTACAAATAAAAATATTTTTTAGAAACCATTTGTAACCACAAGGATCTCTAATGTGTAAAAAATGAATATAAATTATGCATTTTATATTTTAAAAACATAATTTTCAAAATGACCTTCAACTTGACCAAAATTTCATTTTTCTCTCGGAAAATTGTCAATTCATGTCTGCAACATTTCCGGCAGGTACGTGTTCATATTATGGAAATCCAGTAAAACTAAAAGGACTACGCAACTGCGGTCCAGATAGTAATGGTTTGTTTTTAAAAAATATTGGGTATATAATTTAATTAATTTAAAAATTGTTCTAAAATTGATACATATGTCTAAAAGAGATCCTTTTTAAAATGCAAAATAAAAAATTATTTTTATTTGTAGGGATAAATATGGTAAACAGCCAAAATCTCCAGCAAAAATCTAAATAAAAATTTGAGAATGAAGAATTAATTTTTTTCATTTTAGAAAGAACCGCATTGTTCGCAGACATTTTGAGAAGTTCAGAAAATTGTCACTACCTTGAGGGTAACATCTTGGAAATTAAGAGATCGATTCACTTCTACTTCTACAGTAAATTGTAAACTGGCGTTGATGTTATTAAAAACTTGGACCATTAAATTATATTCATGGAAATTACGAGGATTTTTAAGAAACTTTGCATACAAATAAGTCAATTTATTCTTTTTTTTTCTTCTATTAACGTTTGCTAAATGTAGTGTTTAGTTCGTCTCCGAGTCACATAATACAATTGGTACTTCAGTTTTGTCTTCGGATTAAATTAAATAAAATTGAGGGCGACGATTCTGTATAGAAAAGTAGGCGGAAGGCAAACCTTGAGATTGGTAGTGCTTACATAACGCGGTTTCGACGAGGCAACGCCCATACACCTCGAATTCCGAAAGCGTTCATTTAGACAAACGGCGTTAAAAAAAAATTCACGAAGAACCCAAAAGTACTTGCGACTGAGTAATGACATGAAGAGTTAGACAAAATTCTATCCAGTTTACTTGCGTGATGTCGAGCCCTAAATTCATGGCTCGACGACAATACATTCAGGCTTCAATGACAGACTTCGTTGGACAAACTTTCGCTCTTATCCGAACTCGAGTTTCGTTCCATTTTTAACGATATTGACTTTCTCATTTGACCTCACACAGAAAACGACTTAAAATTTCATCAACTACGCTGGCATCAGCAACTCTGAATATAATAACGAAAGATGGCGATTACAGATGAGATGATTTCGGTTACTCCGGTGAACGCGTGCTTAGCATCCGGGATGCTGTGGCTCTTTAAAGCTCGCTGACTCCGCGATTCATAAAACTTAAATATAGTCGGTGCAATGCCGACGGTCGACTCACCGATTACGTCAAACTGCCTATAGAATTTTAATTCACTTCCGTCTTTTCTCGCCGTACGTATAGTGTATGGAAAATAAATTACAATTCATCTGTATCATGATATTTTAAATGAGAACGCCGAAATGAAGACTGCCTTTATAGATCTATTATTCATCCCATTAGTCCTCAGTCGCGGAAATAGGATACGTCATAATATAAGATTGCAAGAAATTAATAAATTATTATACTTACGAAGTTTAAAAAAGAAACATTGTACTAATAAAAAATATATACGAGGACGGTCTTAAAAGTTTCAGACCTCAATGTGAAGATGGCAGCACTAGTAAATAAAAGCTAGTGAATTTCGTTGGTCATCTGTTGACAGTTACTCACCAAAGTTTCAGCCATTTTTGACGCGCAGTTGTTATGTAACAGTCGTTTGAGTGAGTTGATGTGAGTGCTTTTGTGAAAATGCGGAAAATCCCGTTTGTTTTTGAAAGGCAATACGCCTAAACAAATCAAAGATGAGTTGGATTCTGTGTATGGGGACACTGCACCATCATTTACCACAGTGAAATTTTGGATTTAAACGTGGCCGTAAGAGCTTGGGAGACGATGAACGTTGGGGACGTCCAAAAACTGCAACTACCGACGGAAACATCGGCAAAGTTCACCAAATTGGTGCTACACGACCGCCGAATGAAAGTGAGAGAGATAGCAGAGGTCATGAGAACGTGTTTGTCACATATTAAATCAACATTTGGGCATGAGAAAGCTGTCCGCGCGTTGGGTGCCGCGTTTGCTCACGCTAGACCAAAAACATTTTGGAATGAAGATTTCCAACGCTCTGTTGGCGAAGATTAGGCGCAATAAATCTGAGTTTTGGCGCCGATTAATTACTGTAGATGAAACTTGGATACATCATTATACGCCCGAAACAAAAATACAGTTCAAACAGTGGACTGCAAAGGGGGAACCGGCTCCAAAAAGAGCAAAAACTGTTTTTTCGCCTGGAAAAGTAATGGAGACTGTTTTTTGGGATAGTCATGGAGTTATTTTAATCGATTATCTTCAAAAAGGAAAAACCATTACAGGAGCATCATTACTTGATAAGCTGAAGGCAGAACTTGCGGAGAAACGGCCACATTTGCAGAAAAAGAAAATCCTATTTCACCAAGCTAACGCACCGTCTCACACCTCAGCGATTGCGCGGTGAAAATCCCCGAATTACGGTTTGAACTGCTTGACGATCCAGATCTAACTAGCCCCAAGCGACTTCTTCTTGTTCCCTCATCTAAAACTTGCGCTCGGAGGACAGAGATTTTCGTCAAATGAAGAGGCAGTCACCTTCGTGAACACTTATTTTGCAGAGAAAAACGTCGAGTACTTTTTGGACGGGTTACAGAGATCCATGGGAGAATCGCTGGGAGAAGTGTGGAGAGTTACAAGGAGACTATGTTGAAAAATAAAATATGTTCATCATTGTTGGGTCGGAAACTTTTCAGACCACCCTCGTAATTTAAAGCTACGTTAAAAATATAATTAGTAATTGAAGAAATGATATTAATCTTCAATTTTCATCCGACTGAGTTTCCAGCAGAAAATCGTACATCGATTCCCGTCGAACGAGGGCGAGTCAATACGTAATGTCTCCTATTTTTCTTCCCTTTTATTTGTCAAGACAGTTAAATGCAATTAACACAGCACAAACCCACAACATTAATGATTAAATTTTCACTTTTCAATGCAGTCTCCGTCCTTTTCCACAGTTTTTGTCCACCTTTTAACAAAGGCATGTATTGAACTGTGGTGGAGTCACTGCAGTAACCGGCCGGCCGTTTCGCTATTCATCAGCCCACGGTTATTACCTTCAGCTTCGTTAAGGGGTTCCTAACCGAGCAACAAAAATTGCACATTGTCGGCAATAGTTTACAAACTATAGCCGGGCAATATGTTACCAGCAATATACAGGCAATACTTCGGCCACGGTATAGTCCAAGCATTTCCCCCCGCGTACACGTAGGACAATGATAATGGCCAAAAATGAAGCGCAGCCTTAATTGTGATAAAATAATTTCAAGTAATTAAAGGAGAGAAGAACCTGGATTCGACCTTATTTAAACAAACGAGAAATACTTCACAATTTAAGCAACGATTTAATACTTGACAATTATTTAAATACTTCACCGGAATGTCGAAGGGCACCTTTCAATATTTGCTTAAAATATTGGGCCCGTGATTGAGGAAAAGGACAAGGTGATGAGGAAAGCAATACTTACCACTACAGGATTGGCAATTTCTTGGCGACAGGAGAATCTAAGAAATCGTAGATGTATTTAATCAGAGTATCCGATTGTTCAATTTCGCACATCGTTCCAGAAGTATGTGTAGGTTTAAATAAATTTATTAAAGTATGTATTTGTTAAACATTAATTTTAAAAATTAGATATTAACATTTCTTCTTATTTTAATTATTTTGCGTACGGGATAACTGATGCCAAATTTGTTGGTTACTGCTTGGCAACCATCTTTCTTTAGTTGGCGATCACCATCTATAGTCCACAGACTTCACGTCCCATAATGACGGATTTCAGTGAATTCAATAGTTTTCTTTGATTTCACCAATTCGTAAGTGGAATACTGAAAAATTTTACTTAGAGAACAAAGAGTAATATTAATTAATAACACAAAGATCTATAGGTGAGGTCTGGGAACTATTGTGGCCCGGCAATATTTCCGTATTTTCGACACAGGGCCGATGTCACTGGCAACACGCCGGCCAGTACCGAAAATGCTGGCAACATTGCCCGGCAATACTGAAATATTGCCGGGCCATATAAATGTGTTACCGGAAATGTTGCTGGATTTAGAGCAATATTGCCCGGCCAGTATCGCCGGCCACATATTTCCGTAAAAAGTTGCTCGTTTACAGGCCCCTTTACAGCGACGAACGGTGCTAACAACCACTGTTGCATCACCACACACATTTTTCAGCCTTTCATGAATGCAAATGGGCGTTTCACCTTCCGCATTTAAGGATTTCAATCACACAGCGCTGTCTAACACGTACGTCAATGTCAGCCATTTAGCAAGAGGGTTTAGTGCTACCACCAGTTGACTCAAGGAGGTTGTTACTGCAGTGGATTTGGGAAGAATTTCTGAGGAATCGTGCCAAATTATTTAAGAGGAAAAATATAGGTTCGATTCAGATGATGAAGCTGAAATTTTTTTAATTGATTCTGAGAACGACATCTTTGACCTCATGTTATCTTTATATAATACAGAACGTGGCATCACACACTGGTTTAGAGCAGGGAGGAAGTTATAAGTGGTAAGAATGACCCAGTCGTGTCCAAACACGATGCGCAGCGGTACCCTTGCCTGGGGTTGTAGTGAGGGTAGGACGGGGGCTCACTATAACACGAACCTTTGTTACGGCAACATTGTAGTCCAAAAGCTATTCTCAAAAATACTGACGCAAGAAAATATATTGTGTTCACTAAAATATAAATAAACATCAGCCAATTTTAAGTCAGAAAAATTAATTGATTAAGCTAACAACGGTTCATCGCTTTAATGTATTTGAGAGTAATTAAAGGGTGTATGAGAACCACCCCGGTAGTTAGACTCCTTAACGAAGGAAAAGACATTCCTCTTACATTCCGGAGAAGAATAAGCACAATTAAGTACACAATAAAATCCCTGCAGGCAAATTCCATGAATGTGAGAGCACAGTCGCGTTGACCCAACCTGAACTACGTGTACAACCTCAAAAGTCCCCTTCCTTTTCATAATGCATCAGCCAAACTATTTCGCAGTCTCCAGTCCACCATCCCCAACATAGACCACAATACTACATCTAATCTCCCTCCATGGAAGTTTATCGACCTACAAATAGATACCTCATTGACATTGATTCCCAAGAAGATCCTTAGGGCAAGTGCTACAGCTCACCTCGATGCGCTTATCAAGAAGCATAGAAACCCTACATTAGTTTACACAGATGCCTCAAAAACAGAAGCAGGCACAACCTGTGTCACCAGGAAAATAGCCATCCATAATTCAGCGTCTAGCACCACCGCTGAAACCTTCGCCATAGCAATGCCTGGAATCTTCAATCAACAGAATTATGATCATAACAGACTTTGCAATCACTAAAGCACTTACGAGACCCTAAAATAAGGAACGGCACCATCAACGCCATCAGAGCTAACCTACATCCTACATCTCTGCAGTTCGCGAGGGAAATCCGTGCAGCTTGTCTGGATCCCGGTTCATGCGGGTATCGCAGGGAACGAGGAGGAGGACGCACTGGTGCCACGGCACATGAAGGCCCAACCTGTACAGATTCGGACATCCTAAACGAATGTACAGGAAAGTGGAGGGTAGCTAGCAGGACACGAGGAGAGGAGGAAATAACGGCTTCTTCATCAGAACCTGCAAGCATCAGCAGATCTGTGCCACCTCAACAACATCTCAAGAAAACAACAAATAACAGTCTCCAAAATTGGAACTTTGCGCACCCAACTCACTCACGAATATCTTTTTTCCAGAACAGATCAGCCCACCGGTGATCAAGCCCTCATCATCCAGCATATTCTATTTGCATGAAGTATGAGGATATACGCAGCCGAGTTCTCTGGAGAAGATTTCTGCATACTCACCACGGCGATCAAGAGCCTCCTGGAGTTCGTCTCCGACGCAAAACTGACTTCCGCTATTTGAAACGTTGTCCACAATTGGAAATTTTCTAACCTACTGTAACTTAATTATGTAAATAATTTTAGAGGTTCGCCAATAACCAACAGGTTGACGCGACGATAAATCAATTAAAAAAAATTATTATTTACGTATCAGTTTTCTCAATAGTCAGAATACATATTTATATACATATCATTATATTGTGTTCAGTTCCGGATATATTGCGCGTCAAAAACAAATGTTGGCAACAAGATCCGTCAACATTGTTGCCACTAAATATTGAAAACATTGCCCACATTGTGTGTTGCCAAAATTCTTCTAAAACTTGGAAACATTTTTTGCTCTACTCCTGTGTAAATACGTGACATATTTTGTCACCAACAATTTTGATCAACAAATTATGGCAACAATACCCGTCAACATTGTTGCCACTAAATGTTGACGACATTACCCACAGTGTGTGTGTGACAATCTTTTAGATAGTAAGTTAACCGATAATTTTTAAAAAAATGTCGCTGGTATTTAAGTTATTTCGCTACGCTGCTCCTTGCGTAGTTTCTCCCGCAGTTGAGCTTGTTGAGCCGAGTTTATATATACAGAGGCTGCATTTCACCACACAATTTACTTCATTTCATTTTAAACACAGTCAATTAAAAAAATACATGAATTTTAGAAACGACACAAGAAATTAAATTACTTAAATAACAATGCTCTGATATCACTGTACAGTATAGGCCTGCGAGGGCTATTCTCTCGCAGGAAATACCTGCGAGGGATTTTCTCTCGCAGGCAGAACCTTTTAGGAGAGATACGAAGGGGCTACCTTTGGGTATGCCTTTTCCTCTCCGTTTTTGAACTAAGGTTCCCACAAGCCGAGGCACCTCGGCCTGTTCTGAGAGGTGTATGTTCCGGGGTCACAGACCTTGGGCATACCGTAAGAGTTGTCCTCTATTCCCATTGGAATAGTCGGCTAGCTGCCTCCTAAACTCGTCGACGCACGGAGAAGGGAATGCTGCGTCCCCACAGCAAACTCCTCTTCCGCTATCGGAAGGGCGTGGGACAAGTACCCAATGCCCGACCTACCCGATGCAGGTTTTTCTAAGGTTTTCCTTGCATTTCTTTAGGCGAATGCCGGGTAGGATCCTTAAAATATAGCCCGGGGGCCCTAGTAACCCTTGGCTACCTTCCTCTACCCTTCCGCATCCCCCCTTTCAAATCCCTTGCTATGCTATTAAACGGGAGTTGCCCAATGTGGATCACCCTCATGTAGCCTGTTGCCCTAAAAAAAAATCACTGTACAGTACAGACCTCCGTAGGGTTCGGACGTGTTTTCCTCATTGTCCGTAGAAGGAAAAATTTGCAGATAGAATGACCGGGAAGTCCGCCACTCTTACCGTTTCCGAGCTAAAGAAGCGTCTTGAAGCTATGGACTTGCCGACGACTGGTAAGAAACCAACCTTACGCCGAAGATTTGATGAGAACGAGCAACAATATGAAGAGAGCCAACATAAATGCGAACGTTGCAAGTCTCTGGAAAATCGAGTGAAGGATCCAGAGAGACTGATTAAGGCTCTCCGTCCAACGGAATATCAGGCGCAACAGGAAGTTATTCCGACAACAAGCCGCTCCGACGTTCTGCGCAATACAGAAGAAATGTCAGAAACTTTGCCAGCAACGAAGAAAAAGAAGAAAATGTGAAGCCCGGAGCCCCGCTATCGGAAGTAGTTAAGGACGAGCCAGCCTTAACTAATGATGCTGATGCCGTTGTACTAGTGGATGGTACAAACGACATTAGTGAAAAAGGTAAAGTGGACTGGACTGTACTCCAGAAAGTGCTGCCAAAGATGCGAGCTAAGAAGATCTTCGTGAGCCCCATCCCAGCGAGACACGACGACGTTGCTGCTCAGCGCCGGACCATCTTCGAAAACCGGCGACTACTGGCGATGGGCCTTGATAAAATTAAAAATGTGAGTATTGTTGATCTCTTTAATAACCTACCCCGTTCTGGTTATACCATTCACGGACTTCATATGAATTATAAGGGTAAACGACAATTTGTAAAGAATATTTCTCGTCAGATTGCGCGTATTTAACCCGACAGTTATTCGGCAATTTTGTAGACAGTCGTCAAATATTCCTCTACTCTCAAATGATTATGACAGTATTGAGTTAAATGCTACTAAATTATCTATCTTTAATCAAAATATTCAAAGTTTAAGAAATAAAAAACTTGATGTAGAATTGTCAGGATAAAATTGATGTTCTTTCCTTGACGGAGCACTGGCAAAATGAAGACGAAGCTAATTGTTTTGTTCTAGAGGGTTATGCTAGGGTATCAAAATTCAGTCGAACAATAATGAAAAATGAGGGGGGTCGTGTATTTTCATTAAAAACGAACATGTAGAAAAGTGCAAAGATAGGCCAGACATTCGTAATCGCAGTCGTGAATGTGTTTTCGAGTGCAGTGCAGTTGAACTAACAACCGTTAATAATTCTTGAAATGTCATATTTTTATCAATTTATCGCCAACCGGGTAGCGATTTTGCGAGTTTTGTTTCGCTTCCAGACCGTGTATTAACGCGACCTTGAGACCATGCTTAAATCCTACGGCATTCCCGTCACTAACTTAGATCCGTACAATGGGATTTTATTTTAGATGTTAGTAAAACTAAGAATGCTAATGATATGTTCGAAACCTTTCTAAATTATTTCTTATTAGTCATCAACGAGACAGCTCTACTTAAATTAAAGAATAGACCCAATACCAAAGTAAAAAATTGGATAACTAAAGGCATACTAGTTTCTCGCGAAAGGCTCTGCCAAATGAATAAATTTAAAAATATTAATTCATCGCCACAATTCTTGACTTTCTTCCGGTCTTATAGACGTATCTACAGGAAAGTGCTTTTAGCTGCTAAACAATTACATACATCGGAGTATATAGTAAACTCAAATAACAAAATAAAAGCTACTTGGGAGGTGATTAAAAATATCTCAGGTAAAGTCAATTATAACGCGACAGACATGAAGCTTGTCGACAACGGTAAAACTTTCACCAACAGAGACGCTGCGGGTATATTTAATTCTTATTTTGTTCATGTGTCGGATCAATTTTCTAACAATAAGCCACCAGAAGGTCGTGCTTTTTATAAACTACTACAAAACGCCGTACCGAGTGCTCAGAATTCCATTTTCCTTCAACCGGTTACCAATATCGAAATAATAAACGTAATAAGAAAGTTAAAATGTACCCGATCTGCGGATATATATGGCATCTCAAGCAAAGTTGTGAATCACTGTGCTACTCCCCTTCAAATCATATTCAACGCACGTCTTTCTACCGGCATTTTTCCCGACTCCCTTAAAGCTGCAAAAGTTATTCCGATCTTCAAAAAGGGTTCGCCCACCGATGCATCAAATTACAGACCAATTTCTCTACTTCCGATATTTTCAAAAATACTAGAAAAAATTACACACAAAAAGTTACTTGAATTCTTGACGAAGTATAAAGTAATTACTCCGGCTCAACACGGCTTCCTCAAACAAAAATCCATGAGCACTGCTATGTACGAGTTCGTTCAAAGTATACAAAATTCCCTTGATGAAAAACTGAAAGTAGCCGGAATTTTTGCTGATCTCTCGAAGGCATTTGATCTTGTAGATCACAGCATACTCCTCCAAAAATTAGAATATTATGGGATCAGAGGCAACGCTTTGGCACTCTTTGATTCTTATCTCAACAATCGGAAACAGAAGGTCGCCTTAAAAAACAAAGCTGGTGAGGTGCACTTGTCAGATTGGGAAGGCATTTCTTGTGGCGTGCCTCAGGGCTCTGTAATATAATAGTCTACACGTGCCCTCTTATCATAACGTCTCTTCAGCACAGCGGACCTAAGAGGGTGCAGCTGCAAGAACGCTGATGCAGTTAAAGACATCACTTTAGGTCCCGTGAGTAACGATACCCACGGCAGCAGAAATCAACGTCTCTCCCGCATAGCGGACATAAGTGGGCGCAGCTGTAAAAACACTGAGTCAACACTTAAGGTGCCATATGCAGCAATGCACACGGCAGCAGAAATCTTCCTCTCTGTAAGAGTTCTCATTGGAGACTTAAAATCATCAGGGAGGGGGAAAGGAGTCTTCGAATTGTTCAGAGCTTCTTGGGAACGGCAGTCGTGATCCAACCTCCAGACGGGTCGGTGGCTCCTGGTGCTATCCGCCAGTTTGTCTTACTTTAATCTCTTTATTCTTCATCAACTCTTATTTGACTGAAGTGCAGCGAAACACCAACCACTACGCCTAGGTTCAATTAGTTGAACCCGAACCCTCACATTACCGACTTTCCTATTTCCTGTTCTTAATTCTTCCTTTATCCTCTAGATCGGTAGCCAGGTGAGCTGACGGAGGTATAGCTCGGTTGGTGAACGATCTATCTGGACTTCCCATTGACAACTGCTGGATTGTTACATGATGACAGTGCTGGAATGTTACATGGTGGCAGTTTGAGATGTTGCATGGTCACAGCGGTGGAATGTTACATGATGGCAGTTTGGGATGTTACAGCTCAATATTAGGTCCACTGCTTTTTCTTTTGTATATTAACTATCTTCCAGAATATATGGAACCTATAAAATCTGTCTTATACGTAGATGACACTAATTTGTTAATTACGGACATTGATTTAAATAATCTCAATGCGAAGATTGAGACGGCATCTAGAAACCTAAATACTTGGTTCGCCGCCAATAAATTAACACTGAATGATCTGAAAACTAAGTTAGTTCGTTTTACAACAGATGCCAACAACATCGTAACGGATAAGTTCTCAGACCATGCGACTTTCCTCGGCTTGCAGGTCGACAGTAAATTAAAATGGAACTTGCACATTGATCGCCTCGTGCGCAAACTTAGTTCTGTTTGTTACTCATTGAGACTATTCATGCAACAAGTTGATACCAAAACTGCTTCACTAGTCTATTTTGCCTGCTTTCATTCACATGTGTGTTACGGTGTTGCCAACTGGGGCAATTGTTCTCGTAGTGTGGATGATTTCAAACTGCAAAAACGAGCCATTAGAATGATATCAGGTTGAGATGCTAGAGAAAGCTGCAGACTTCATATTCTGACTCTACCTAGCGCTTACATATTAGAAATACTAAAATTTGTTAAACGCAACATGAACCTTTATGCAAGTAACGGGGACAATCATGGAGGAACCGTTCAGTTGTCAGCCTCAGTCTCTACGAGTCTAGCGTTCATTATTCCGGTACCGCACTATTTAACAGCCTTCCTGAACATGTAAAGAACATCAACAACTACAACTCATTCGTCAAGGAGTGTAAAACTTTCCTTGTAAATGAAACTTATTACTCCGTACACGAATTTTTGAATCGGTCTCACATTCGTTGAACTGCCGTGCCTACAAAATTGCCGAATATGCTATAAATATGTAAATAGTATGTCCAGTTTTCCACTGCCTCTGCTTTCTGTTTTAGTAAATATCTATGATGACATCCCTCCGTACCTAGCGACAGGAGATGATTACCAGGAAGTGATTAGTGTCGTGAGCGTGTTTCCTAAAGATAGTGTGTATGATTGTAGTGACTAGACAAATGTAAACAGATATGAATTTTTGTGTGTGTTTTTTGTGTATTATAGGTTTATTATAATTTAACTACTGTACATTTGTGACGAATCCTATTTCCTCTTAAGAGGGCTAATGGTAAATAAATCTATCTATCCAAAGCCTTCACTTTTCATTTATTTCAATTTCGCCCGTTTTGAACCTCTCGAAGAAACTGCTAAAAATGTTTGAAATACTATTATAAATTGGTAAATATTTTGACACTGAACTGTAATGGAACACACAGAGTGCTATTTCAAATCCTGCATTAAACCCAGTATCTTTATAAAGTCTATGATTAAAGGCGTAGGAAGTACAAAATTGCGATATCTACCAAAAAAATAAAAAAAGACTTTGTTTGAGGGTGTGTTCGTGTGTATGTGTGTGTGTGTATGTTCCGCATGCAAATCTACACCCGTTGAATCACAGTTGACAAAATTTCGTAAACGTGTTCCTTTCAAACTGGAAATAAACACTGTGCGGCTAAGATGCGTCTACCACCCCTCAGCGACGGATGTAGAAGTGGGTGGTAGTTTTCGAACATGTTAAAACGGCCGACATTTGCATCAGATAAATATTTTTTCAGTCAGTGAGATTGATGGTGTTTCTCCAGATGTTTCCCATTGTGTGTTGCCAAAATTCTTCTAAAGGTTGGCAACATATTTTTCTCTACACCTATGTAAATACGTGACATATTTTGTCACCAACAAAGTTGAGCAACAAATTATGGCAACAATACCCGTCAACATTGTTGCAACTAAATGTTGACGACATTACCCACAGTGTGTGTGTGTGACAGCACCAGAAAAATGTTGCCAACTCTGATGTAAATGCGGCTTTACTGTTCGTGTTTCTACCTTTCTTTTATTTTATTTCTCTATTTTTGCCTATTGCAATTTAATCTCGCTTCTGATAAAGGTGACACGATGTTTGTTCAAATGAAAAAATTTTTAGTTACTGAAAATTAACTGTAATTAATTACGGTGAATTTGCATAACGTTACGAAATGTGTGGGTGGCGTTAAAAAAGATTTTAAACACTCGGTATTGTTTTTCTTCGTTGTTGTGTGCGGAAGTCAAGCAGTTAACGTTATCCTCGCCTAATTGGAAAGTGGCTTCTATTAGCATTCTCGTTGCTGGTCTAAGTGTGTATGTAAATAGTCACGTTTGCGCTCTGTTTAGCAATAGCGCACTCATACGGGAAATTCGTTGTATAGGCCCTACGTTGATAAGCAAATTTCCTATTGAAAGGAAAAAGTAAGCAATTAGACGGAACTGACTTAAAATATATCCTTCCTTTACTTTATTTTTAAAAAAATGGAGTTCCCTCTACGTGTAAAAAAAAATTAAATGTAATTCTTATTTAAATAAACATTCAATGATTTTCGAAGAATAGATATTTAAAAGCATCTTTTGCTTGTAGTAGAATAAGAAGTTACATCCTTTCCAGCTAAGAAGAATAATTGTTCTGGAGAAGAGAATAAGCAGAACGTAATTTAAGGTTCAGCTGACATTGTTGACACAAGTGTCCCGGGGTCTGCCATCCATCAGGCAGCTTGAACAGTCACTCCAGTTCTTTCCATCGAAGATCCACATGATGGATTAGTTGCCTCTTATTTTAATTTTCATACGGGTTTGTTATGTAAGAATATATCATTGCGGCAGTACTTAAAAGACGATCGATATGTGGATAAGAAAGAATCCGAAATACGTGAAATTTATGTGATTGGCGAGTGCAGACTTTTGAGTGATATAAAGATAAAAAATATTTCGTTGTAACCTTTATTGGGATGATGATACCTGTAGTTGTCTTATTCTTTGAGTACTCTGCGCTCATATTCTTATTTTTTTATTTTATTTTTACTCATTCTGATCACTATTTTATATTTCATCATCTGAGTGCTCGGAGTTATCCGGGTATTTATTTAAATTAGCCCGGAGAAGGAGTTGATCGGACAATAACCTCTTGGTAAACATTTCACTTAACCAGCGTCACTGTTTGGAACATTTACCTATTTATGTTCCACTCCTCGATCTAACCCCTCGGAATCTCACTTCAAATAAATCAGGATGATGACTGACGGTACTTTAACAACTCGAAAATTTTCTTACTATATAAAATAAGAGTTCTGAAGATCATTCCGAATTAAAAGAATGAAAAATACTCGCTTACTTCATAAAGTATAAAAATAATACCTTTAATTAGACAGAGACCAAAAAAGTACTCTACCCTAAAAAAAATCAAATATACACCCTGTAACTTAAGATGGTCAAAACTACTCCGGGTAACTTTTTGTCAACCACGTCCAACTCCAGGCTGACCATAAAATTTCCTTAACCACCGTGGTTAATGCGTGAATTAAACCGAACGAC
This sequence comes from Zhengitettix transpicula, assembly GCA_037074705.1. Classification (NCBI taxonomy): domain Eukaryota; kingdom Metazoa; phylum Arthropoda; class Insecta; order Orthoptera; family Tetrigidae; genus Zhengitettix; species Zhengitettix transpicula. The sequence continues at coordinate 24,259,084 of CM073595.1, read as the reverse complement.
TCCTGTATACCCGGAAACGACACCAATCTCCATCTGTTTTGCATGATTTTTTATGTGAACCCCTTCCACCGCCATTCGTATGGGTGAATCCCTGCATGCCTTTTGGAGTTGAAATTAGACACTTAAAATCCCTAGAATATCACTTTCATATTCTGCGACACCGAAAACGTTTTATTCGTTTACGAATGTTTTCCGATCCACCCCTACACCTAGCGGCAGTAGGCGTGTCTTAATCCCTCGGAGTTTGTCCCTGGATAGTAAGTAGCATATGTATCAAGTTTGGTACGCGGGAATTTGTTTGACCGCGTTCCACCCCCACTGAACTACGTTTTAAACAGTATGGTAAATGTCAGAATTATAGTCAGTGACTTCATATTCCACACCAATATCAGTTGTTGACGCATTATTTTTATGTAACGGCCTTTTACCTACTTCTTCCCTCTAGGGGCTGAACTACAACTTAACTAACATAGTGAATGTCAGAATTAAAGTCAATGACTTCTGTAACCCTGGATTTGACACCAATCTCGGTTTCTTCGCATTACTTTTGTGTAACGCCCCTCGACCCTTTCTGTAAGGGAGAGAAACTATTAATCTCATCTACCCCGAAACTAATTAGACGCTAATATATCGTTTTCTCTAAGACACGTTAACATTTTATTTATTTAGATGACTCTTGTCCTCCCGTACTGTATGCCAAAAAGAACGTGCAAAATTAATCAATACAGGTTGGGAACTATTAATTTAACTTGGCTTCTCTGAAGCGTTTTGACTCACACTGTCAACTGGATACTAATAATAATCTGATTATTCCAGGATCCAGGATCAGAATGGAAAAATCTCGACCGCACCAGGAATCTCCCGATTGGTACACTAGCTCTCTAACCATTGTTCCATCCGAGTCGACTCCAGGCCCGGCACGAGATTTCTCCATCCATTATTAGAATCGGGAGACCCGGGTTCGATTCCCGGTCAGGTCAAGATTTCCCCATCCTGATCCTTTAAAAATATTTCATGGCCTATATGATTGAGCTTCTTCTGTTTCTTTTAAATTAAAATAATCTGATTATTAGTTCAGCATCACTTCTTCACATTTCAAAACAGGAGGAATCTAGCTTGATCATATGTTTGGCTGCCTATTAACATCGGTGTACCAGGAGTAGCAATCACACCCTTCGTTCCTTTCGAGTTCAATCCGCAGAAAGACGACGTTCGTTTTGATGTTGAAAAAAATATCTGCATTCAATTCGGGGATCTAGTTTATGGCTTATATTCTAGTTATGTACGGCTATTAAGCGCGTGTATTTAAGTGTATCAGCCATTAATAATGCATTAAGGCTCAGACACGCAGGTTGTACCAAACCGTTTCTCGTGAAATGAACATTTCCATCGTGCAACGTATTGGTGGATCAGGAAAACGCAAAAAAAAAATTCCTCGTGTAGCTTCGGGTTACAGAAGGTGCCGAATCAAGCCATTGTATTAGATAGCTATGAATCACCAAGGATCGCACACTCACTATGATACTTCAAAGAAACGCTCTGTCACACACAATAACATCCACTGTTATTGAAAGTGTTTCGAGGAAAAAGGAGGTTGTTACACTTCGAGCACTTGTTTTGCGAGGGTCGTTTGAAACTCAATTGCAGAGTCAGAGATGTGGAACCAAAGGTGATAATGTAGGCTAGTTTCAGCTATTAGCATACCTTAGAACATGGCACAGCTTTCTGGCTGTAACACGTTAAATTCGAGCCGGTGATTTTCATAGCTTCTAGATATTCAAGGTGACTCGTCCTTTTTTGTTAGGTTGAGAAGAGTGTTGCCGACGCTCAAGGTCGAGTAATTCCAGAGAATGACCAGTGAGTGCACTGAGGGTGTCGATGGAAGTGGTGGTGTTGAGATGTTTACCCATAAAAGGCATGTGTTGGGTATAATATTAATGTAGTTGAAATTCAGTAACACACCCAGTCCCTGAACTTTTTAGATTGGAGGAATGTATGGTTACTGTGGTATTACGGAGGAAATTAAACATCCCACTGTTGGTGAGGAACACTAGATGTCTGGTGGAGCAACCAAAATCCAAATTACGGTTTCAACATTAAATGAATATAATTAACAAAGGCGACGTCGATCATTTATACGAGGATTAATCGGGTCTATTCAAATTGTTACTCGATGAATCGTAGTCCAGGGAATTATTCTCCCTAACCATAACTGCGTTCATTCTAATTAAGATATTTTATTGCGGCCGTTGGTACGCCTTTTCTTCACTTATCCAGTATATATTAAAAAGAAAATTACTGCACAACCAATATTACTAGATTCATTAAATGAAATAGACAAATAGGCAACCAATTGGAGAATATCCCTCAATCCTGTCACAGTTCCCTTAAAACGTAAAATTGACCTTAACAGCAACTTAGTCTTAAATAATCAACCTATCCCTAATAAAACATCACATTCATACCAAAGAGTCATTCTAGATCATAAACTTTTCTGGTCTATGCACATTACCAACACAAAAAACAAACTTAACACAAGATTTAGATTACTAAAGATGCTAATATCACCCAATTCTCCACTGTCACTAAAAACCAAAAAGCTGATCAGTACATCCCTAATATCGCCTATCTGGAAATACTCGTGTAAAATCTGGGCCGCAGAAGCTAATTGCCAATTAAAAAAAATCCAAACTTTCTAATATAAAGCACTAAAATACATCATCAACTGTCCTTGGTACTTCCCTAACCATCGAATCCTCTCAGACCTGAATATTACCACAACGGTGCAAGTAGCAAAAAAAGCATTCAATAACCAACTACTCAGATCCATCCTACATCCTAATCCAATAATTTCACAAACCACCCACAGCCTCCCCCCCCCCACCAGAAATATTAAGAAGACTTATAAGAAAAAGACCCGCGGATTTAACCAACTAAGGACAAATTCAAATTATACGCAAACCTTATCATAATGAAAATACAATATCACTGTCCAAAACCATTATATACGTTTTGTCACAACGAAAAAATCTTTTAGATAATAAGTTAACCGATAATTTTAAAAAAAATGTCGCTGGTATTTAAGTTATTTCGTTTCGCTGCTCCTAGCGTAGTTTCTCTCGCAGTTGAGCAAGAGTTGTCCGCTATTCCTATTGGAATAGTCAGCCAGCTGCCTCCTAAACAGGCCAAGGCATGGCGAGGGGTAAGCTGCGTCCCCACAGCAAACTCCTCTCCCGTCATCGGAAGGGCGTGGGACAAGTACCCAATGCCCGACCTACCTGATGCAGGTTTTTCTAGGGTTTTCCCTGCATTTCTTTAGGCGAATGCCGGGTAGGATTCTTAAACCATAGCCCGGGGGCCCTAGTTAACCCTTGGCTACCTTCCAATACCCTTTCGCATCCCCCCTTTCAAATCCCTTCCTATGCTATTAAAGGGGAGTTGCCCATAGTGGATTACCCTCATGTAGCCTGTTGCCCTAAAAAAAAAAATCACCACACAATTTACTTCCTTTGAATATAAACATAATAAAGAAAATATAAAATTTTAGAAGCGACATAAGAAATTAAATTACTTAAATAACAATGCTCTGATATCCAAAGCCTTCACTTTTCATTTATTTCAATTTCGCCCGTTTTGGAATAAATTGGTAAATATTTTGACACTGAACTGTAATGGAACACACAGAGTACTATTTCAAATCCTGCATTAAACCCAGTATCTTTATAAAGTCTATGATTAAAGGCGTAGGAAGTACAAAATTCCGATATCTACCAAAAACATAAAAAAGACTTTGTTTGAGGGTGTGTTCGTGTGTATGTGTGTGTGTGTGTGTATGTTCCGCATGCAAATCTACACCCGTGGATCAAAGTTGACAAAATTTCGTAAACGTGTTCCTTTCAAACTGGAAATAAACACTATGCGTCTGCCACCCCCAGAGCGCATGTGGAAGGGGGTGGAAGTTTTCAAGCATGTTAAAACGGCCGACAGACAAATATTTTTTTTGGTCAATGAGATTGATGGTGTTTTTCCAGATGTTTCTTGTGTATAATTTCAACCCTTTTGCATGAAAGAAGAGCACCATTAGGGATGGGTGTGCCAGGGAAGTTACAAAAAATAACTCAATGAGATTGATAGGATTTCTACCGATGTTGCTTGTGTATAGTTTCAACTCCTTTCGGCATGGGAGGGGAGCACCAGTAAGGGACCGGGTGCAGGGAAGTTAAAAAAATACTCAAAAACAACCGAGATTGGAGTCGAATGCGGGGTTGTGGATGTCGCTGGGTTTTATTATTACTTATTACTTTATTGAACTTGCGGTTCAACCCCAAGGGGCGGGGGTGGAAAATTTATAACATCTTTAAACGGCCGATAAATTTGTAGAAATAAATTATTCGGGTCAATGTGATGATATATATCGTTTCTTCAGATATTTTTGTGTATAATTCAAACCCTTTCGGCATGGTAGGGGAACACCTTTAGGGATGGGGGTGGAGGTACGTTACATAAAATACCACAAAAACAACCTATGTTATACCTCGAGAAATGTAAACATTAAATCTGTTCATCCGCTTGTCTCGACTAAGATACATTAGCGTTTTATTTATATAGATAGCCAAAGATAATTTAAGAAAGTAGAGAATACGTTAACAGTAGAATAGACATTGGGGTCGCGCATCAGTATGATTATTTTAATTACGTAATCGTGGAATTTTTGGCTTTGACAGAAATGTTTCAGACTAATTCTGCAGTGAGTTTTTAGACTTTTAATTATAAATGTGTCAGTACCCAGGCGAATTTATGTATATGACAAATTTGTGTTAGAAATTAAATTGCGCAGTGGTAAAAGTTTTAAGTTACAGGGTAGAAATTACTGAGCCGACGTCCTGTGGTGTAGAGGTCAGCATCACAGAGATCCCAGGTTTGAATCCTGGCGAGGTCATGGATGTATGTGTGTGTTAGAGAAGCTTTCGTCAAAATAAGGTCCCGTTCCCGTAATTAGTCGGTAATAACCTGAGCTGTTGATGCGACGGTAAACAAATCAATAAATAATAAATAAAAATTTACGGACTTCGGTATGCTACATTTGTGTTTGGGTATTATAATAATTTATTTATTTTCGAGTGTCAAATTTATTGCGATAAATAAATTCGTTGAGAGGATCCACTGACCGCTTAGGCTATATTGACAGCGTATTTTTGTGTTCTAGGGGAAATCTACTTGTAATATTAGTGATGCTTCGAATTATACGAGTAAATTATTGAAGGCCACAGGAAAAATCAGTCAACTGTTCCATACCACGAGCAAGTAACACGACAAAGCCAACTGAGATAAGTGCATTACATAACATCGTTACGTCACCCATTATCAAATCATGCATGCATAAATCCGACGACGTTGCGGATTTATTCGAAGTCTTATCGCGAAAGAGAGTCGAATGAGCACTTCTAGCATTTTCCGGACGACATCATGCGTTTCAAGAAGAAAAAACTACGAAACAAGAAATCTTTTATAAATGGCGACACGGTCAATATTACTTTCCTAGTGTCTCTGAGCATTAACTGAACAATAGGTTTGTTGCAATCTACTTTCACCTGGAAAAAAAAGCCACAGACTTCAGAAAATACTCAACAATATTTCTGTAGCACAACGTCAATGACAAGGATATCTAAAAATCCTTTTAGATATTTCATTTCTTATTTAATTTAACACTGAAAAACTTTGTTCACCATCCTGATCCAATTCCGGAATGTAATTTTTTTACAATAGAAGAGTTTTAAAATATATGAACCATTCCAATTACGGACTTTTGAAAAAACAACTTCTATTCTTTATATAAAATATGAAACTTAACTATAGTTACAACATTCAAAACCACAGCTGATCTGATCAACCAGACAATGAAAATTTTTTGGTTCTGGTTACTTCACGTGTGTCCGTAAGTGAATGCCGTCGTCGAATAGCCGTGCCAAGATTGTACCGTAAGCGTAAATGTCACCTGATTACCATGATCTTAGAGATCCATGACTTTGGATTGGCACTAACCAGGATATTACGAGTGTAGGTCTATAAGTATTTACAAAACGGGATCAGAACACATTCTTTTGAGTTGATTCATTTTTTGCTACTCGACATAATCTTTCTAGATCGATAAACTCCAAGCCGTACAAAAAGTAGGTTTTCGGACTGTCCTACAAATAAGGCAGTTCTTCCCAGAAGGTTCTCCTCGTCCGACGTGAAATTTTAACCGGCGAGCCATTAGTTTTCATGTTTACCAACAAGCAACAGTCATAGGATGCTAAATCTTGAGATTATGGTGGATGCCGTAATAGTTCCGTCATAATTTTTACAATTTTCGTCGTCCAAACTGCAGATGTCTGCAGCAGTAGCCAGATTTAGACACTTTTACTCCATTCGTCGGAGAAAACTGTCCAATAACGATACACGATACTCTAATGACCATGCTTCCCACAAAACCTGGGCGATCACCTTCCCGTCCGGGGTTCGCCTGCAGACTGTAGTGTGATCCGAGTATAGTGTTGGAGACGTGTTTCATCAAGAGTAATGTATCAACGGAAAAAAATTGGTGAGGATTGTTACGAAACCTACCAAACCAGACACTGGATTAGGCACCTTGAACAATTGAAGTCCCTGAATCATGGAATCTGATTCTCAGGAACAAACTTGGTTCCATATTGCCAGAAAATTAAATATATTTATCGGAAACATGCGTACGAAACCAGACACTGGATTAACCACCGTGAACAATTGAAGTCACTGAGCCATGGAATCTGATTCTCAGGAACCAACTTGGTTCCGTAATTGCCCGAAAATTAAATATATTTTTGGGAAACATGCCTACCAAACCAGACACCGGATTAACCACCGTGAACAATTGAAGTCACTGAGCCATGGAATCTGATTCTCAGGAACAAACGTGGTTCCATACTGCCAGACAATTAAATATATTTTTGGGAAACAAGCCTACGAAACCAGACACTGGATTAACCACCGTGAACAATTGAAGTCACTGAATCATGGAATCTGATTCTCAGGAACAAACGTGGTTCCATACTGCCAGACAATTAAATATATTTTTGGGAAACAAGCCTACGAAACCAGACACTGGATTAACCACCGTGAACAATTGAAGTCACTGAATCATGGAATCTGATTCTCAGGAAAAAACTTGGTTCCATACTGCCAGACAATTAAATAAATTTTTTCGGGAACATGCCTACCAAACCAGACACTGGATTAACCACCGTGAGCAATTAAAGTCACTGAATCATGGAATCTGATTCTCAGGAACCAACTTGGTTCCATAATTGTCTGAAAATTAAATATTTTTTTTCGGAAACATGCCTACCAAACCAGACACTGGATTAACCACCGTGAGCAATTGAAGTCACTGAATCATGGAATCTGATTCTGAGGAAAAATCGTGGTTCCATACTGCCAGAAAATTAAATATATTTTTTCGGGAACATGCCTACCACACAAGACACTGGATTAACCACCGTGAACAATTGAAGTCACTGAGCAATGGAATCTGATTCTCAGGAACAAACTTGGTTTCATACTGCTAGAAATTTAAATATATTTTTTCGTAACAAGTCAACGCTATCACTTCCATGCATCTGTTTCTTTCATTCTACTGTTCATTCTCTTACATCCCCTCCCCTTGTCTTTCCTTGACCTTTAGCTTCGGCTGTCCTCTTCTCAACGTAACCACCCATCTACAGCTCACTGTCGAAAATCCCCGGAATATATTTTAATTATATCAAATATTCAACAAATTATATACATAAAAATAAATAAATAAAATTGGACTCATAGATTTCGTAAATCCTCATTGACCCATCCTAATACTATGTAAAAATCACGTTAGTAATTTCTTATAAATCCTCAAAAGGAATCAAGTTTTCTGTTCGTGTCTTCCACTTTTTATTAGACATATTATTTTCCCATCTTCTCTCTGTATTGAAACAATTTTATCATCCCTTGCATCCGTTTTACGATAAAATCGTGAAATGCGTATTTTTACAAAAATAAGTTATACTGGAATCTCTTGAGACAACAAAGAAATCAGAATAAGTGTGATATTCAAGTACCAACAATTTCTTTGTTATTTCGAGTAACATTTAAAGCTAGCTGATAACAATCGTGTTAAGATTCCGCAGCCACGCTTTTGCATTTGGATCCCCTATTTTATTCTTCTCCCGGGATTTCTTGGATGGAGTTCAAATACTTGAACGTGGAGACCTTCACCTTGAAGCTCCGCTGCGAAAATGCTACAATCCTACGTGATAAATCCAACGAGTAACAAAAAAGATTAGATACCCAGTTCTATATTTTTTAACACTATTCATACCGACCCTTACAATATAGGATTATCTAAAATACCTCACGATTCAGACCAGTTTAGTTATGTCAAATTTAAAAACGGCAAAAAATTATTCTAGCAATTTGGTTCACATTTCATATTTTAATCGAAAGTGACGCGACAAGTAGATTGCATTGAGGCGAGCAAACATTGTTTCGCCATTTATTAAAATTTATTTTTGAAATGTGGTGCGGTATTGAAGTGTTCAACTTGAAAAAACTGGAGACTAATGAGGATATTGTAAGCGGAAAACTGAATGGCTGATAGAACTTGTTTGAGGCCCTGAAAAGGGCACTCGTTTATATATATATATATATATAAATATAAATTTTAATAAATTGCGAAAAAATGTTTGCTCGCCTCAATGCAATCTACTTGTCGCGTCACTTTCGATTAAAATATGAAATGTGAGCCAAATTGCTAGAATAATTTTTTGCCATTTTTAAATTTTTAAATATATATATAATTATATATATATATATATATATATATATATATCGGGTACTTCCTTATTATATAAATTTTGATATAAAAAATTAAGATTTTAAATTAATTTAATCTTATACACAACTTAATATATTTTATTTACATTATTTTAATTTACTTTCAGAAATAACTTAATAGGAATACTATATTTTAAATTATTTAAAGAAATTGTAAGTTTTACTTTCCTTCTCAGTTTATGATTATTTAATAAAATATTTACTTTCAACAATTTAAATCAAATTAATGACATTTTCAAGTTATCATATTTTTAATAGCAATTCTTAAAAATTTAGTGTAAAGTTTAAAATAATGAAACAGTGATTTCATTAATGTAATAATTAAAATAATTTTTAATGAATTTCACATAAGTTTCCCACGGCTATTAATTTAAATGATACTCTTATTTTTATCCCAGGGCTTTTTTTCGGGCTTCATGAAAAGTATAGAAATAAAATGAAATATATAATTTACAGAAAAAATTGTTCAGTTCAAATTACAAAATGTTACACTTTAAAATATTCCCCAAAATACAAACACAAAACGAAATTAAATTTGAGACTTGACGGTACAACAATTATGCAAGGTTTACACAGTATTTTAATTTTACTAAATTTAAAATTATCTTTACAAACCAATTTTGATCGATCTTCAATTTCACTTCCACAGAATTTACACAAACATATTTTTAGGAAATGAAAATTTGTATTCAAGAGTTTAGATTTATTAATCCTCCTCAAGAATAAGTCGGACGATCTATGAGATCTATAGTTAAATATAAGGTATATCGTTGAACACTTCTATGTTTTTCAAGATCACTTAATTAAATTAAAGCTGCCGATGTTATAAAAATCGTAAAATTTGTTTTTTATTTCATTATATTTCCTTTCGTTTGAATAATAAGATAATTCTATTATAAATGATAAAACCCTTAAATCACGGTCAGATATAAAATTTATTTTAACGTAATTTACATTAAAATGTCAGGATTTAAAATTGTACCTCAGAAGCTTTCGGTTACTTTAACCATATTCAATTAACTACATCATTGGACTAAATTATGTGTATTCCTATATTAAAATATTATGTCATACAGATTTAATTTTAAAGATGGTTAAAGTAACCGAAAGCTACGTACGTACAGTTTTAAATCTTGACATTTTAATGTAAATTATAATAAAATAAATTTTATATGTGACTGAGATTTAAGGGTTTAATGGCCGAAAATATTAATAGTAAAATACAACAGTACTTCATCGGTTTATTAGACAAGTATATTAATTCTTTAAAACACGTGACGGCACTCCCCTGTCTCATGCTCTCAGGCAGTCCTGAGCCCGAGTGTGTGTTCTAGTAGCTTCAGAGTGGAAGGAAATCTGGATCTTTTTTATTATTATTTTGTTTATAGACATATCAAAGACTCAGGTCATTAGCGACTTTGTACACTGTTTTCTGTACATAGTTTAATTTGTGTTGTGTCCGTTAACTTATTTTACAGTCAAGAAACTTCAACGTTATTTCAATTGCTCCTAACGTTTGGCCAATCTGAGTACCTATAGCATCATCATTGGAAACGAGTTAACTGTGTACGCGAACTGCAAATATTGCAAGTGCTGATTCGTCTGAAATGTCAACTCGACCACGTGGCGATGCAGTTGAAGAATGTGCTCCGTCCGTATTTACATCGCGGAATATTCTCCGACTGTGATTATGTTGGAAGAAGAAAGCCACAACCACTGTTAAGATGGCGACCAACAGGCGAGTAAGGACAATTTTTTTTTCAATTAACGTAAAAGGAAAGCTGGTCCTCACCGTTCAAGTTTTGATATTTTTTTTCATAGAACGGTCGTTTTTAATGCCAACAAATGTTACTACCGTACTTAACCAACCACAGTTTCCATGCTTATTTTCGAGCCTTGGTTTAAATTAACTACTATTTTCTCTCGTTTCTCCAGGCGTTCAGTTAACGGGGAAATTATGGAAGAAGGTCGGAAGCCTTTCTCTTCCATTATCATACATTCGTCGTAGCTATCCTGATCAAAGTTCCCACTTGCCACAGAACAATAACGCTGAACTGGCCTCTGTGGTGTGGTGGTCAGCGTCACTGCCTCACGTCACAGAGGTCTCTGGTTCGAATCCGGGCCATGGATGTTGCGTGTGTTTCATACCGTGAAACCTGCCTCAAATTATTTAAACGTGACGTCAGCCCTTGATGGGTCCGTAAATAAAATAATAATAAAATTAAATGATCCAGATTCCCTTCAACTTGTAGGATGGTCGCCGACGCTCCCAGTTTCATACTTTTCATACCATTGCTTAGTTCTCTCAACGCGTCCATAACAACGTCGAAACTCGCGTTGAACAGAAAAGGGTGATTCGGTTTCATGAAAGTGAAGAACTGCGTTTCTACCTTCATCGTCACCATTTCTTAAACAATTTAAATCCCACTTAATGTTGATGTAGAATCTAGGGAAACAATTCAACGGAAAGATATGCGTTGATTCCAATTTTACGTCTCTGCACTTAACTATTTGTCAGTAATACATTTTTGTGATCAACGAAAAACCGGTGTACATAAATATATATTTTTCAGTTTCAGTTAGTCATTTCAGGTTTTTCTTTCTTTGTTTCATGTGCTGTCTCGAGTGACGACGGACGGTGAGATCTTCACGAAAACTGTAGTGATTTCTCTATAGCGTAAATATTGTATCAGTGAAACGGTCAACACGTCAAAAACACTTTAATATAAAATAAATAATTATTATTGGTCTCAACTTAAAGACATTTAAGTTTTCTTTATTGTTCCGAAGGATACAGACACCGAGTTCTGTTATTTACATAGAAGCGGTTAGTATCATATATATAATTTTATTGACAGAATATTCATAAAACCAATTATCCCCTTCATTGACAAAGAAATCAATAGAAACAGTAAAACCTACGTTCTTCCCTAATTTGCGACTTAATGAAGTGAACACAACAAAGACGAAAAGGATAATTAATTTTTGTGATAAAAATGACTTCAATGATGATTTTTTATGTTAATTTGATTGGTACGAAGTGCCTCGATCTTAAATTAGCGCCAAAATTTCTATAATATGATAGATAATAATTTTAAATTAAATTTGTAATACAGAGTCAACCATCCGTTCCAGTCATAACCTAAATTAATTATTGAATTTTTGTTAATCCATAAAGCGTAGATATTTTACTGGTCCCCAGTTATACTTGGTAGTGTTACATAATAAGGTAATTTAGTTGTGTAGTTTTATGTAGTACCATTCTATAATTATATTTAAACTTATAATTAACAAAGTAACAATTTTTAGTGTCAGTATTTTATTTATTTTCCGTCGGACACTTCTATTTCCATTACATTTCTTATAAACGTTTTTCTTGATAACTATATACAGTATTAGTAAAATTTATTACATACTAGCTGGGTGCACGGCGTTACCCGGGTTGTCATAATTAAACTCAGCGACATACATAACGCCGGATTTGACTTCAATCTCGGTTGTTTTTTCTTTATTTTTTTTTGTAACGCATCTTCACACTCACCACTGGGGGTGCTCACCTCCTATGCCTGAAGGGGTTGAATTTATACACAAAAACATGAAGAGAAACACTATCAATCTTACTGACCCCTAAAAATATTTATCCGACGCAAATATCGGCCGTTTGAGCATGTTTTAAAATTTCCACCCACGTCCACCCTCACTCCTGGGGATGGTAGACATGTCTTACCCCCAAAGTTTTTGTTTCCGGTTCGAAAGAAACACGTGTACGGAACTTGGTCAAATTTGCACCACGGGTGTAGATTTGTATACGGAACCTACACACACACACACACAAAGTCTATTTAAATATATATTCTGACTATAGAGAAAATAATAATAAATAAGTAAACATCAGCCAATTTTAAGTCAGAAAAAAATAATTTATTTATGTAAAATTAAACAACGTTCTTTAATTTTACATTAATAATTTTTTTCTGACTTAAAATTGGCTGATGTTTATTTATTTAAAAAGTCTATTTTATTTATTAGTTATACATAAAATAATAATAATACTAATATGCAAATATTGTAGATGATTATGAATGAAAATATCGAAGTCTTCGAAGGAGTATAAAAAAAATAAAAGATTGAGACTGAAAATTGTGTTTCTTGTTAATTAAAAAAATTGAAAATAACTACTATGAACAAATTGTGGAATTTTATGTTTTTTGTAAATATATTTTGTAAAATAAAATTTTAAAAATAGCCCAATTTTCAGTATTAAATATAGTATTAATAAATTTTATTAAATATGTAATATAATAATCTATATCTATATAATAAAAAGGATGTATATTTGTATGTATGTATGTATGTATTTACGTTGTTCTTTATACAAATTTTATCGCGTGGACAGAATGCAACAAAAATTGGTACACATATTCTTCAAAACACGAGAAACGGTACTGTGAGGGTGAGAAACGCCTAGCATACATGTGGAAAGAATTATAATTAAAATCCGTGATCATAAAATATTAAATTACTGCGCGCCAAGAGACAATGACGTCACGCGAGAGAAAGACGTTACTACGCAACGAACAAAGGAAATATTTCCTTTATTAGGAATGAAATAAAGCAGAAATATTTTCTTTAAATAAAAAGTATAATTTTATACAGCAATACTCCATCGAATGGTAATAAAGAAGAATACGAATTACTTTACCATCCTTGCGGAAAATGTAAGTTAATTTTCGCGCTATATTAGTTGTGAGTCTAGCTAACATTTTCATCAATGTAATATTTCGTAATGTATGAAGACTGAGTGACGATTATATCCTGAAATACTCAAGGAATATATTTAAGTATTCAATTAAATACTTTTTCGAGTTTTTATAAATAAGTACACGAGCAACGCCGGGCACCCAGCTAGTACTAATATAAAGTTTTAGATATAAATATTAACAATTATATTTATCCGACATAAATAATAATAAATCATTAATAAATGAAATTATATCAGCCAATTAGTCAGGGATTTATTAAAAACAATTTTGAAACGTAAAAACACTACGTCCCGTCTCTACATTTCTGGACCTTTCCAGGTGTAAAATTTAACGACAAAGGTTTATACGTAACAATTAATTAGATGCGAATTAATTAATATGAATTGCACAAACTTGCAACTTTTGTGAAAATAGCATTTTTTAAATTAAAATGAATTTATCTTTTAATTACAGATGAGGCGAGAAGAACGTAAGCTTAGAAGGAAATTAAATAAACATAATTTTGAGACTGTTCATTTTGTCTATGATAAGCATTGAACGTAATCAGTGTAACGAAAAGAATTTTTTTAAAATTTCATATTTTGGCGTCCCCTGTATGCCATTAAGTAACATTTATGAACGGACGTGCATTGAACTAATTGCTGCCACGTAACGAACTCTACATTGCTATACGAGCCCGTTCTTCTGGTTGCGTCTATTAATGGTCCATTGCTGTGACGTACGTTTACACTCCCACTAAATGTGTAACATAAGCGAAACGGCAGGAAGGAGCAACGCTTGCGAAACTTTCACGTTATTAGCGTTCCGGAAAACAGGTTCATGCACACGCAGTCTATTTTAAGTTGTAAATTATTAATACTAATACTGTACGTTGGATACTCTTCTCTCGACGCCTTTTTCTTTCAGAAATTTTTGGAAGAGTGATGACGTCACTGCTTCCAGCTCCGTGAATCAAAAAAATTATAATTATAAACCACGACAACATCATTCCAACGCGTCGTTTTTTTAAATATTTAATTACAGTTAATCTGTATATATCCCAAGTCTAATTATCACTAATAGTTAATGAAAGCATACGTGGACAATTTTGATTTTGCAATCACACAAACTTGCAATGAGACGTATTTTATCGACGCTGGTATCAGGCAACTTTTGATGTCTCTACAGTTACTGTGATTGTTGTAAGAAACAGACGGAGGCAGTGAAGGTCGTCTACAATCAAACCGTTACCTCAAATGTCAGGGAACCTGGCGCACCTCCAGACAAATTCCTCTCATGTGCTCGTCTCGCATTCACAAATTACACTGTCTTATCGATATAAAAAAAATTACACACCCCAAGTATTTTTTTTCTATGTTCGGTTTCGTGTGCATTCCAGCTACGAGTATTTTGGTTTTCACGTTCGCTGAAAGAGTCGATAATATTTTAAATCGTCACTTGAGTTGTAAGGCCTTGTTGGTCATGATAAAAACAGATTCAACAAAGAGTAAAACGTCTTCAACGAGACTTCGTGCCCATTGTAGATTAGAAGTGAAGAAAATACCTCGGTAATCACAGTAAACACAGCACTTCGCAAATAGAATATCTCAGTAAGCTAGACGAAAAGCAACCACGTTGGGCAAAGTGGACACGTCGAAACAAGAAAGAAAATGTTAAGTGGGAGACGAACTTGGAATAACAAAAATAGGGGGTCAACGGTTTGTGCTTTACAAGTCTTCATAGGTAGTAACGTCTGGAAATACATTAAACGTACCAGACGGCTCCGTTAGTATCGGGAGAAACACTATCAATTTCATTGACCCCGAAAAGGATTGTTTCGACTCAAATATCAGCCGTTTTCGCATGTATGAAAATTTCCAAACCCCGCCACTAGGCGGTATTAGTCGTGTCTTACCCAGACAGTGTTCGTTTTCAGTCAAAAAAGGAACATATGTATAAAATTTGGTCGAATTTGCTCCACGGATGTAGATTTGTATGTAGAAATTACACACAAACAGAGAATTTTATTTAATATCTGCTGGGTGTCCGCGGTTTCCCGGGTTGTCATAATTAAATTAAGCGATATCCATAACCCCGGATGTGACTCCATATCTGTTGTTTTTGCGTTATTTTCTTGTAACGCCACTCCACACCCATCTGTAAACCTAGCGAGGCCGAAAGGGGTTGAAATTAACAAAAAAATATCTGGAGAATATCCATCTGATTGACCACAAAAATTTTTCTTATCGGTCTTTTAACATGTTTGAAATTTTCCACACCCGCCCCCGGGGGTTAAAGGTCAACTTGAATCTCATAATTAAACTCAGCGACATCCACATCCCTCGCATTTGACTCCAAACTCGGTTGGTTTTTCGTTATTATGTGTAACGTCTCTCCACCCTCACCCCTAAGTGTGTTTCCCTCCAATAATGAAAGGGATTCAAATTATACACAATTAACAATCTCAGAGACCCCGAAAAATAATTATCCGACGCAAATATCGGCCGTTTTAGGATGTACGAAATTTCAACCCCCGCCCCTGGTGATGTGGTAGTCGTTTCTTTCTCCAACAGTGTTTGTTTCCGGTTCAAAATTCCGGTGTACGAAATTTGATAACATTTTCTTCATGGGTGTAGATTTTATGTGGAGCACACACACACATTCTATTTTATTTATTAGAATAAATTAGAAATTAGATACATGCTTTGGAAACGGTTCAGCGATCATTTTTATGATCAGATGTTTTGAATTCTGCCTTTGCTATTTTTAAGTCTCTCTTCCAAGACGGACAAGCGTTCGTAAGTTATAACTCAAGCGTCCACAATAACTTTATCTGCTGGGTGGAGCAAAAACGACCATTGGATGGTATTTATGAGACATCAACGTTACTTACCAGGACAGGAATATCTAACCTGCCTATTAAAAACAATTAAGATATAAGTCATAAAAAAGGGGGGGGGGCGACTCCTGCCGCCAGAAGTGATCGGCAAAATCCACGATACATTGTTGAGTGATTGACTTGTCCAATTGCGAGAACTGGTTAAGACTACAGAGCTCAGTGTTGTCAACATTGAATGACAAAATGTGTCTCAAAACAGTGTCGGCACGTTTTCTTACAGTTGAAGGGCAAACGCAATCGCGTGGTCGACTCAGTGAATGGTCCGTCGGAATCCTGACAAATTTCGACGTCAATACCCGTTGATCTAACGTGGATCCTCCGCTACAGTCCAGAGACAAAATAACAGTCGAAACAATAGGTCTCTACATGCGAACCGGTTCCGATCAAGGCGAAGATGGTGAAGACAGCCAGGAAGACGATGGCCACGGTTTCTTGGGATGCACGCGGAATTATTATAAAAGGACGGATGATAATTGGATATTTAAACGTCGGTATTGGACCGTTTCCGTTTCACGGAAGAAATAAAGCAAAAAAGGTCCACATATGGCCAAGTTTCAAGCGTTCTAACATCAGAACAGATCACAGTTTCGATGCTGAGTATTGTCGGATTTGTCAACCATATTTGCCAAATTTGGCCGAATATTTATTTTGCCTAAACTCGAAAGATGACTCGCCGGGAAAAACTTCACACCTAAAGATTCCGAAACATGCGTTTCATTTAAAGGCCCAAAAAATTACTCTTTTGACAGGTTGAAATTTTTTTAGATACGCTGGTCGAAACGTATCAGGCTGTAACGTGAGAAATTAATCAACCAAATACGTTTTTTATTGTTTTGTAAGAACGATCGCAACGTTCAGATTCGAACAGGGGGGAATTGAACAGGTGTTGAGAGTTATTAATTTATTGAAAGAGCAGGAAGTTGATGGAGCGATTACGCAGAAAAAGTATTCGGCCTTTCCTTAGAAATGTCAGCAGATTTTCAAGACCAGACACATTAAATTGCGTTAGTCATTAACCGAAGAACAGTACACCAACTTTAAGGGTCAAATTAAGTACAAACTTTTATCAAGAGCAGCAAAACGAAGTGATCTCACGGATCCAATTCATGTTCACAGACGTTTTAGTTTTTTAGTACTTCAGGAGCGTATTCCTCATGACATTGCCTTTAACTGTCATCAGAATGATACTTTCCCGTCTCAAGCGACCTCCTGTTCCGTGGATTGATTTGTATTGGATGGTGACCTTTCATAAAGCGTCATCTGATGTTTCCCACGGTTTTGTGGACTTCGGAATGCAAGCAACTGTATAATCCACCGGCTTGGTGGACCCCGCCAATGCCATGAGATTAAAAAGGAATACTAATGTAGAGGAATGGACACGACCTTCGTCGTTTCCGCGTGATTCAGAAGTCACCACGCCCAATATTCGCTCTTTGTGATGGCGTGGTTAAGGTCCTTCCTCGTACGCCCATCAAAATCACAGCTGAAGCAATTCAATTGCATCAAAGCAGCTTTTATTTTCAGAGAATTTTCATGTGAATCTTTCTTACGAGTGAATAATTCTAACTATACATTTAATAATATGTTAATTGCGTGAAAACACAGTTCTAGTAAAAAATAAGTATAATAATCATATTTAACAAAGGGGTTTTTCTTCTTCTCCTTCTTCTGATACATTAAGAAAGCTTTCGGCTATATTCTGTTACGATTCTGTAAAATATTTTACAGATGCAATTTAATTTTCGAAAATTTAGTTTGGCACGTTTAAAACACAGTCTCTATAATGTATATATAATATGTTAATATATTATTTAAAAGACTTCCCAAATTTATATAAATATATATATATATAATTTTTCCAACTGAAAAGCAAAGCTGAAAATTGTTTACATTTCATAGTAGCTCATACAAAATTTTCACAATTTGAATATATATATATATATATATATATATATATATATATATATATTCAAATTGTGAAAATTTTGTTTTCTGAGATGTGACTTAGTCAAAATGATTAAGTCATTTGGATAGGAAATAGAGTCAGAGGGAAGTTGACTCACCGTAAATCAATAATTGGTGTAGCCAAATTGAGAAGGAATAATACTTCAAATTTTTGAGGGCTTGAGAACAGTAGGTTATAATTGTCAAACATTAATCTGATTTAGATTTATAATTCGAGATTGGAGTCTAATCCGGGGTTATGGATGTCGCTGAGTTTAATTATGCCATTATACTTACCGTTTAACTCCCCCAAGCGGGAGTGGAAATTTTCAAACATGTTAAAAGGCCGATATTTGCGATGAATAAATATTTTTAGGGTCACTTAGACTAATAGTATTTCTACCGCTGTTGTTTGTGTATAATTTAATCCCTTTCGACATCGGAGGGGAGCACGCGTTGAGGTGGAGTTAGGTGGGGCGTTACATGAAAATAACGCGAATACGACCGAATTTGGAGTCAAATCCGGGTATATGGATATCACTGAGTTTATTTATGACAACCTGGTCTACTCGCGGGAGTATGGGTGGTGCTGAGCGGGAGAAGAAATTTTCAAACAATATAACTGGCCGATTTTTGCGCCGAATATATTCAGTTTGTTTAACCCACAGTAGCGGGGGTGGAAATTTTCGTACATGTTAAAACAGCCGATATATTCGGGTTAATGAGTTCCTCCCCTTGCGTCATGGGAGCTGAGCACATATAGGTATAGGCGTCGAGGTACGTTACATAAAAATAATACAAAACCAGGGAGTTATGGATATATGACAACCCGGGCAACATGGGGCACCCAGATGGTCGGAAAAAAATTGAATTATTGACGTGTACTGTAAAAAATTAATTTTTTTTTACTTGTATAGCAACCATGACACTATTAATTTAGATATTCTCTGTGATATGTTGTTTAAAAATATAATTGATTATATTTCTGTAAAATAATAAAAGTATGTATAAATTTGGTTGTAAAATATTGGAAGCTATTCAAATATATAAAATAGGAATATAGCTGTAAATGCTCGTAATGAAAGTGGTGATATCGGGTAACTTAATGCTGATATTGTAAATTCATTTTCATAAAATATATCTCAGGGAATACCTAATAAATAATAAAATATAATTTATAAAGTACATACAAAATTTAAGGTTTTGAAAATCTGTGATCGTGACAATATTAACGAGGTCAAGATGGTATGTTTTAAATACGTCAACTTAATTTTATTCGTAAATTATGTCGTACATATAAATCATTTTACAGGCTGATAATGGCAAGTATACAAGAAAGCTGTCTTAAATAATAATAAGTTAAACGACTTTGTAACTGTTTAAATATGGCTATTATATATATATATATATATATATATATATATACATATATATATTAAATAGACTTGATAAAATAATATCAAAAATATATTATAAACGTTTAAAATCTGTGATGTCACATTTCTCAACTGCATCAACGAAGTGTCCTGTAACGGGATAAAATCGAGAAAGACAGAGCAACAAGCAAAACACGCTTACGTCACGTTTCAGCGAAAGTAGGTAACACATTAAGATCTGCGCCCTTCCAAACTCTTCCGTATTGTATTTACGGGCGACTAGAGACTACGCTGGTCGTTGGGCGCCTTAGTAACATAAAGAATTGCATATTAAATTACGTTTAATGCTTAAAAAAAAGCGAATTTGCAAGTCTGAATTTGAGCCAAACAAATTTTTCCAAGGTCTCTCAAGTCGTTTTCTATTTAAATTGTATGTGGGGTCGCATTAACGTCTAGGTCTTTAGCGAATTAACAATGAATTGACTGATATAGTTTTTAAAAATTACATAAATTATAGGTTATTTACATTAACGTAAATTTATATTTACAATTACTTAACATGTATACAGCATATATATATTGCTTTCAGTTAGACTATTTCTTTTTTCTTGTGTATCTTAGACTTAACTATTTACTTTTAAATGTCCATGTAATAATCTATTACTTTAATTAATTTCATTCGTTTGGTTATTTTTCTCTATTGTTCGTACTTCTTCCAGTCTTATATGACGTGGTTTGCTGTTGGTTGCGTTTTACATTATTGACTTATTTGTGTGGCGGTCTTATTGTTGGTTTTTAATGAGTAGAAGTTATTCATATATTCATGTATTTTGCATTATTTCAATTTTCCTTACTGTTTTTTAATTTCTCTACTTAATTGAAACCCCCTACTTCCTTATGCCTCCTGGTGCCATCAGGAGGCGAATAATTCGGGTACGTCAACTGTGTGAACTAATATAAACAAATAAATATGCAGTCTTGAGTCAAAATATTATGTTCATCAAAAAGAATTAGTTATATGACGTTTCATCATTATTTTACGGACCTCTACAGGTTGGACAGGGGTAGTATTCATCTATCTCTAAACGCTGTTAATTTTTGTTAACAACCATAATTCTCTGACTCAAGGCCTTATATTTATCTATTTATATAATAAATGTCAGATTTATTCATCATGATGTGTGATAATACTGTTGAGCCTCCATATCAGGGATTTGTAACTTTACTGATAACGTTCGTGCCTCTCGAATCAAGTCTTTGTTCTTGGCCAATGAATAGTTTACATTTTTTCTACGCCTAGGTTGTACCTATGAGAACTACTATTCGATTTTTTGCATAAAAATTTGGGTTGTTATAATTAAACTGGGCGACATCCATAACTCCGAATTTGGCTCCAATCCCGGTGGTTTTTGTTTTATTTCTGTGTAACGACGCCCCCCCCCCCCCCCTAAGGGTACTCCCATCCTATTCTGAAACGGGTTGAAATTATACGCACAAATATCTGGATAAACACTATCTCATTGACCCCGAAAAGTTTCTTTCGACGAATGTATCGGCCGTTTTAAAATGTTTGAAAATTTCCACCCCCGCCCCAGGGGTTAAACGGCAACTTGAATTTTATAATTAGACTCAGCGACACCCACAACCCCCGGATTCGACTCCAATCTCAAATGTTTTTAAAGTTATTTGGTGTAACGCCCCTCCACCTCCACCCCTAAGTGTGCTCCCCTCTAATACTGAAAGCGATTGAAATTATACACAATTAACAACGGAAGAGATACTATAAATCTCATTGACCCCGAAAAATATTTATCCGACGCAAATATCGGCCGTTTTAGAATGTTTGGAAATTTCAACCTCTGCCCCTTGGAGGGTGGTAGTCCTTTCTTACTCCAACAGTGTTTGTTTCCGATTCGAAAGGAACACGAGTACGAAATTTAGTCACATTTGCTCCACGGGTGTAGATTTGTATGCGGAGCACACACAGTCTTTTTTATTTATTAGAATAAATTACAAGGTTGATAGATGTATGAATTGGAGACGGTCATCGTTCAGTTTCATGATCAGATGTTTACCATTCTGCCTTAGCTATTTTTAATTCTCTCTTTCAAGACGGAACAGCGTTCGTAAGTTATAACATAAGCGTCCACAATAACTTTAACTGCTGGGTGGAGCAAAAACGACCATTCGATGGTATTTATGGGACATCAACGTTACATACCAGCAGAGGAATATCTAACCTGCCTATAGGGAGGGGAAGGGGGGAACTCTTCCTGAGTTCGGAGTTTCGCTCAAACTATTTATAGAAATTAGTTTTAGAATGAAGGTAAGCCTCTCTTATAAATAAACCTCGCTTATCGGACATAATTCGTTCCGAAATTTTACTCGTAACGTGAAACACTCGTTAAGTGAAACAATATTTTCCATAGGAATCATTGTAAAATAGGATAATTGACAATAAAGTTGTCTACAGACGCTTCAAAATTTGGCGAAAGTTAGACACAGAAGTATCGTTAAATAAATTTGTATTCCGCATTGCTACTGCTTCATTTGGGTGATGCATCTCTTCGTACGATGCAACAGTTTCCCATGATTTCACTCTTCCCTTCTCAGGGTGTTATCTCCTCCTCCTATGACGAAATCGCATACACAACTCGTTCCATAAGTTCTTTGGTTGGACAGCTCCTGGCTGTGCTCATCCACTAGCTATTAGATGTCATTGCTATCTTGGCAAGATGTCGTCAGGTTCCACAGGCACTCGCTCAAACCCTTCGGAGTGACCAGTTTTCATGCCTTTTCGATCATCTTGAGGCAGACACGTTCGTGAAAATGGTCTCAACAAAAATCAGTTCCCTCATAGCAATGCTCGAAGAGCGCTTTGGTGTATAACATTTGAAAATTTGAAATGACCTGCTGGACCATGGGAGGCAAGAACTGAACCTTGATGGATTTAAATTGTTCAAGGAGGTCATCTTCTAGGATTGGATGATGTGCAAGATCGTTTTCGACATCCAGCAAGGCACGGAGTGGCAAATTCATCTCCAGCAGATTTTATTTTACAGACGGACCAAACATTACATTGATCCAATATGTAAAAAGGTCACGTGTCATTTAAGCCTTGCTGATGGGCCACCGCATGGCATTTGGCCTCCTCTTCTGCACTTTGTACTTCTTGAAGGTTCGTGGATTGTCCGAATTGTAGACGAGCAGCGGGTTAATTGCATTTTGCATAAAAAAAATGTGAAACTGTCTTTCATTGGCTTGTGGCCCAGAAATGCC
Source organism: Zhengitettix transpicula (assembly GCA_037074705.1). NCBI lineage: Eukaryota > Metazoa > Arthropoda > Insecta > Orthoptera > Tetrigidae > Zhengitettix > Zhengitettix transpicula. The sequence goes on along the minus strand of CM073595.1, from coordinate 24,235,958 downwards.
TTCTGCTCTGCTGTAATATTAGTTAGTTTCAGCATCTTATTCCAGTAAATGGTAACACCTTTAACAAAAACAACCAGGATTGGAGTCAAATCCGGGGTTATGGATATCGCTAAGTTTAATTATGACAACCCGGTCAACGCCGGGCACACAGCTATTTTACAATAGTATTCGTAATTGAATATTCAACTATTTTTTCAATTTTAGGCAATTCTGGTATTTTTTTCCAATCTCATCTAGGGAAACAAAGAATATTGTTTAATGTATTCTCCATTGTTTCAAATAATGTGTCAATATTTCATGAAAAAAAATAACTGAGACATTTGGAAGTCCCGAAAGGTAACACTAGATATATAGCAGTGTGAAAGCTTGTAAAAATCTGTTTTGGTAAGCTCCAAATTTCATTTACTGTTTCCGAAATTGAAATCCTGGACACGGAACCTTTAAGTAGCTTTAAATGGTTGGGAGAAACTATTTAGTTCTCGTGCCAAGCTAGAAAACGACTGGTGGGGCTCGACTTTCATCTGGATTCCTAAAACGGTCTAACAAATCAACGAGGAACTATAATTAAAAGAATGAGTGGCAAATATTATATTTGAATGGGTCTTACATTATTAAAAAAAATCCTATCTTCTTCGGCATATTGGTTGGTATGTGTTATATATTTTTTTTTTTGGTGTCATATGCGTTTAGGGTCAAAACGATTTGAAGGTGAAAGAACGAAATACGCATCGTGAAATAACAGCCGTCGTCAGTCATCCAAGTAAATAGTTGCCACCAGCTATTACGGGAACATGTTCAAAATCAGTAAACATGTTATTCCTAACTCAAACTATTCTTTTAAATAACACTGTAACGTTTGATTTCGAAATTCTTCGTTTCTGTATTTGCTGCGTGCGCTGTCTATCAGGGTTGTAAGAAAGCGCCAATAACAAGAATAAAAAGGTCATCCTTGAAAATCTAAGAGTGCTGACAGTGGTACAACTGTTCATCTTCTCCTTTGAAAACTACTTCTCACATGACTAACCTCCACAAGTGAACCAGCCGACCTCCTGTGGTGTAGTGGTCAGCGTTTCAGAGGTCCCAGGTTCGAATCCCGGCTTGGGCATGGATGTTGTTGCGTGTACGTTTCCAAACTGAGAAACTCTAAGAAATTAGTTCCCTGATAAAATAAAATCCAACAGTGTACAAAGTCGCTAAGGACGTGGCAGGACAATAAATAAATAAATAATTACTTTTGTACTTGTACATTTATTTAATAAATCAAAGGCACCAAGAGCATGTAATTAGGATCTGTTAAAGAGATTAGACATACTTGCTCCTTCAATTTATTTTCTCATCCATGGAATTTGTAATAAATAATCATACATTAGTACCAACTCTAAGAAGGATTCATTTAATACAAGAGATAAAAATAATATAGTTAAGATTTATGTCTTTGTCTATGATTTTCTACTGAAAATAATTCAATTTTTTTAAAAAAAAAACCTGCAAAAGTGTTCAATGTGTTGCTAATAATAACTAAATATTTAATAACTTGCTTAGACTTTGTTGGTCTTTTCTGCTGTTTTGTTTGTTTGTTTCATGTACGACCTGGAGTTTGCAGATTCCTCATCGCTCTGTTTCGTGAAGTGACTTGTCCCTCGTTTTTGTGTTTCCCCCTAGTGTGCGTGTGTCAAGTTTTGTGTTTATTTCCTGTGATGTGTAAATTCTATAGTTCATTCTAGAATCATTAATTATTTACTAGTACATATTGAATATTTTTATTAGAACTGTAAATATTATATTATACCCTTAGTATAGTTAATTGATTATTATTATTGTTATTATTAATATTATTTTACTTATGTTGGACAGGGAAATTTGTGTTCCCGAAATTTAGTATTTTTATGTTAACTTATAACTATTTATAATTGTAGCATTGAATTCGTATATTGTAATTTTATGTATTGACGTGTCCTATTTCCTCATACGAGGACTAATGGAATAAAATAAATCAAATCAAGTTGCTCAAAAGTGTCGGAATATACCAGAATATTATTTTTCTTCCTGATAACAAAAAGCAATAAAGAAACTTTCTTGTTGGAATCAATAGTGAACGTCAAAAATTTCTACTCTGCAAAAAACATTTTGGAAAATAATGTGATGTGATGGTGTACGTCATTTATAATTTCTGGAGAATACAATTTTCCATATTGGCCAGATACAAAGTGCGCACCAAGGGAACGATAATTTGCTTTCGTAAACAAAGTGTGGCGCCGGGAAGCGGATTCTTGGGATGGACAGGCTTTTCTTTGTCTCGGCCACGCAGGGGGTGGTCAAAGGAGCTGAAAGGGTCAGCGCAGTTAGAGACAACGAATCTGCTTGTAAAATGAACTGGATATAGTGTTGGCTAATGTTGTAATTAATCCTTCAAGGAATGATGCAGGCAAAATATGCTATGATGCTCTTCCAGATGGTTGTTATTGAGGATTGCTGGTTGCAGATAAAATATGTTCTGAATGTGGACGAGTTTCCAACGAGACTGCAGAGGAAGCCGTTTGGCTAAATCGGACTGGAAGATTGGGGAAATGGTGCAGATGGAAAATGTTCTGGATAAGGACTGGCTGTACGAGACAAGAGAAAAAGCAACACCGCTCGCCATGTCCCGATGACACCGGCGGAAGTTTACGTAAGCAAATTCCGCGGGTGTCTCTCATTACGTTTCTAAAAAAAAATTTCAGTTGTCATTCTCGTACTAGTTTGTTTCGTAATGAACCCTGAGATATTTATTATTTTACAAAGCGCACTTTGTACATATGGATGAATTGGGTAATATTTTGGCATAACTAATTTGTTAATCAAGTAAATTTTGTATTACCAAATTCGATGAAATTCTTTTAAAAAAATTAGTAATTAATTGAAATAGTTAATATACACAATTTAGATCTCATTAAACAACCTTACCACGATAAACATGGAATCTTAATACAATGGTGTAAATAGTTCGCATGATCTATTAGTAGTCATAATTTTTTAATATTTTAGTGTGAAAATAATGATTTTGTATTGTAATTTTTTTTAAATCATATGATCCTGTAAAATACTTTTTTTGTTATGTATTATGTAAATTAAATTATTCAATATAGACCCAATACAGTTTAAAATGTGTGACTCTTTCCACATCCTTGAAACTTTACTTCTCAGGCGGATATCTGGAAAATGAACCTATTATATTCCGGCATAGATATTGATTTAAAAAATTATGAAAAGTGGTACACGGCCATTGAATGGCGATATGAGATTGTGATTTAAAATGGTGAATAATAATGAGAATTAAATGTACGATCCACGTTCCAAACATTGGGTACGAGGACAATCACCAGGTGAAGAGGAAACATGAAATTGTTCATTATAGACCCAATACAGTTTAAAATGTGTGACTCTTTCCACATCCTTGAAACTTTACTTCTCAGGCGGATATCTGGAAAATGAACCTATTATATTCCGGCATAGAAATTGGTTAAAAAAATTATGAAAAGTGGTACACGGCCATTGAATGGCGATATGAGATTGTGATTTAAAATGGTGAATAATAATGAGAATTAAATGTACGATCCACGTTCCAAACATTGGGTACGAGGCCAATCACCAGGTGAAGAGGAAACATGAAAAGGCATCAGTAATGAACAATTGTAGTTGCGAGGGCCAAATTTGGCGGATGAGAAAAATCTAAAATGTTTCCAAATATTGCACTGAAAATACGGCTCAATGTCAGTCGGAAATTGTCTTGCGTTTCCCAGATCAAGCGAGATTTATTGTCTGCCGCATCCACAAATGACAACACTACAAAAAACTCACTAGCCTAATTTAGTTACCGTGACACTCGATCGCTGTCTCAAATTACTTTATATATAATTGTACCTCAAGTCCACATTTAATTCGGTAAAAAAAGTAATCTTGTACACGTAAAATACATTTCTAAATCATTTTAAATCAAGCTCAAACTGGTTCTATGTGTTTGAATAACAATCAACATAATTATGAAAAAGTGTTAACGTCTGGCTTATGAGACGCAAATCGTTGAGCATAACTCGTAAATGTCATAAGCTGAATGTTGTAACACAATGTGAACTTTCACAACGTCTCGATCCTCGTTGAGTCTTCACGAAGATATTTCGGTCCATTTGGTCTTAAATTAAGGAAACAGGAAAAGTAACCTAAAAACGAGGATTAATGGATCACTTGATAAGTAAATTAGAAAATACATGAATGAGAGCAGTGATGATGTACTAAAGCACATAAATTTAGTAAGAATTAATTTTTCCCAATTATAAGAACCTTTCTAATAATTTTATTTTTACAACGTGAATTCTGCTTCGATTTAGAAGACTTTAAACTGCCCCCCTTGCAACGCACTCGCTCCCGCTAATGCAGCCAGCTGGCTATCTCTCGCATCTCAGCACAGGATGTCTTTCTGGAATGAGAATTGCGCATGCTCAATATCTTTTTTCACCCCCTGCACTACCCGCAAAGCTCAACAAACAGCCTCCTTTCAGTGCAGTGGGCCAGTTAGGAAATACAACAGTTCCATCATCCTAAAATTAACTTTATTCAAGACATATATGAAGGAAAAATATTTTCGTGTTAGAAATGTGTATTAATTTGGTGCTAAATTATTCTGCTTGTAAAAATTTGGCACTATTGGAAACTATGAAGATGGACCTAAAAATGTAGCTGTTCAATTGATAGAGAGTATTGGTATCATTATCGCTGTTGTAGTATTATTATTTTATAGTTATCCTTGTAAAAGTTTTTGGTTGGGATGATGTAGAACATAACTCAAAACCTTCACGAGATGAGACCGAATGAGAGAATTCATTAGTGAGTTTGTTGAACTCCTGATTTGCAACACTGTTATTTGATTTAATAATGCACAACATTTCAACAGCTGCCCATACCAATATCATAATGCATGTTTCAAGAACTTAGAGAGCAGTTTACTGTGCGTCATTCAATACTGAGTTTGAATCTGGTAGTTTCTGGCAAAATATGAGCTAAATACATAGTTTGGGTAATTCAAGGTAGAAGGTAAAAAGTTAGGCAAGTATATGATAGGTGAAAGGCAGCGGTAAGAGGATACTTTGTCCATGACTTTAAGGAGGGTCAATGTGATGCATTGGTCGAATTTGTTGGTGTTGCGGCTTCGAGTGTGAGCATCTATTGAAAATTGTGTTTTAGACAGTTTGACAGTGGTGGAGTGGTAAGCAATGCATTTGGGAAGGACCTGAGCCCTCTTCATCAGGATGGTAATTCTGAACTCTGTAAAATATACATAATTATAATTATGAATTATTTAAATTTATATTTCAGTTTCATCATAAATCTTTGTGAAATTGTCTTACTAAGAAGAAACACATAAATATATTGGGGAACAGGTTTGGGTTTGAGCAAAAAACTCAACTAGAGATGATATCTGAGAATTTCATTGATGACATATAGTTTCCCCTGTCACAAATGAATCACTGTTTGAACAGTTTACCCTCCTTGGTTGAATTCTACCTGACAAGTAGGTAAATTCTGATCATGTCAGGTCTCTTGATCATAAGACGTCTCACGTTTCTGTTATAGGTGCAGAGTGTCCTATGTGCTACCATAAGACAGACCATGGGCCTTAGGTTCATGTCTCAGATAAGTTATAAGCATAATAAATTGCATGTAACATCAAGGATTCAATATGTGAAAAGCAATTCTTGTTATCACAGGTTTTTTTCTCTTCCTTTCTTAGGTTGAACTGTATTAAACAAAGATCTGTACAAAATTAAACCTTTCAGTATTACTTCTTATGATAATAATAATTTTAAACTGCCAGTATTTCAGCAAAATTTATGAAGTTTAAGGAATTAAATTAATAATTGATAATACTAATAAGAGAAGTTGAACAAAATTATAGTAAATATGTAATTATTTTATGTATGGGCATAACAACTTTTCAGAAATCATTCAGATAATTATGATATTCCCTTAAATTTCTGCATATCTGTAAAACATGAAGGGTAGAGTTGATAAAATTTAAAAAAACATACAAATTAATAGGTCAATTTTGTTTCTAACCATATTATGGCTGATATATAAATTCAGTTAAAATCACAAATACTAAATTCATACTCTTAACTATTTAAAGGTCACCAAATGGTATATTGACAACATTTTTCTAACAAAGAGATCAATAACTTTATAAAATCAACAAAAAAATTATGATTTGTACAGTTTTCAACATAATATTCTTCATTAATATGTCTATACAGTAAAAAATTGGATCATTAATCACCACGTATAATATACTAGTTTTTGTTATCATTACATCATGATATCAAAATTTAATGCTACCAAATATTAGCAGGGGAATATCTAGGCACCTTTTAAAACTTTTTAAAGCTAGTGTCTTGTGAAATGCACATATTAATAATATAAATTGCATTTCTATTTGAATTTGTGTCAAGGCATGCATGGATTTCTTAAACATAAACCGAAATCATGAAAAATTTAAAAAAATTCATTCTATAGTTCTGTTTCTGTTAGACAATAATATAGGCACTAGGCAATCATTACTTCAATCTTCAATGCTTCCTTTCTTAAACAGAGGAATGATAGATACATGTTTTAATCTATTTGTGACTCTACTAGTTAGTAACAAATGGTTGCAGAGGACAGCCATATTTGGACAAATAACAAATTTTTTATCAAATCATGCTGAATGTTTGCTTACAGATTTTAAAATATTGATAAATTAAAGAGAAGGTTTAAAACTAACTTATATTTATATTTTCTTGAAGAAAGTGAATTACTTTTTAATTTCTCAGTTTGTAAAGAGTGACAATTAAATTAGTATGATTTTTCAAATTATTTTCCCCGGGAATTGGGGGGTAAGAATTTTGTTTATTTCAGTCTTAGTACAAGCAGTCAGCAATGTAATAGCCAGCTGGGCTAAACAATAGACAAGAAAGCTCAATGGGCAGACATTTATCCTTATGTTCTTCACAAATAAACCATCTACACTGTCTGTAAATATAATTGGTACTGTACCCAATGAGAACAATGTCAAGTACCTATGTATGACTCTAGAAACCAAACTTTCGTGGAAAGAGCATGTTAAAGGAAAACAACTGAATATAGCATATAATATAGGCACTACTATTAGTTAATTGGAATAAACTCCAAACTTTCAATCTCAAACAAACTACAAGAAAGGATTGAAACTTTAAAAATGTTTAGATATATTTAATGTTTGTGTCGCAGAGACAGACCCAAAGCTGGGATAACATAAAACCATGCCTTATTTCAATAGATTCAGATTCTAAAACTATTGAAAGCCTAAGGTGTGAAACAAACATTAATTGTATCAAACTTCTTTTTTTAAAAAAAGTGTTACAAAACAGAGTAACCTACTGGTGTATCCAAAATACCAATCTCCATAGGGATCTCTGGATTCTAACCATTAAGGAAGAAATAAAAAGGTATGCTGGGAAGCATGAAACTAAGTTTCACCTTCATGTCAACTCAGTGGGCCATCAACTTCTGGACAATCAACACCTTGTTAACAGATTGAAAATAAGAAAACAGCTGGACTTGTGTAATGAGCAGTGTATATAAAAAAAAGCACAGTGCTTGAGTGAAGTGCACACATACCAGAAAAATCTTGAATTTAACATTGGATAGACTAGTTGATGAGTATATAGAAGTTTTGTAATATGAAAATTAATGGTGAGTCTTTAAAGACCAATTCTAATTGCAAGCACACAATACTATTATTAAAAAATTATTCTTGGTAATATTCCTAATAAATTTGATTTTTTCTCCCAAATTATCAACGTCAGTCATCAGTTTTTATCACCCTGCTTAATAATTTATAATATTACCAATAATAATTCCTTAAATATGACCTTCAGTTAAATTGGATTATTAAGTGTTAGTCTTCTTTGTATTTAGATGATGCTTTATTTCTATTGTTATGTAGCTATTTATTCTTTAAAAATATTTAGTTTTAGTTTCATGCTTTGCTGGGAAATTTTCTTCAATGTGCTAACAGAAAGTGTTGTTTTCCAAATTTATCCAATAGCCTAATTAATGTTATATTAAATATTGGAGTTTTTAAGAAAATAGAAGCTCATTAAGATAAATAGGTGACTAAAGTTACATACAAGATACATAATGTAAGAAAGTATGACTTAAAAAGGCAGTGAGATTTTAACTATGCTTGTATAATTTAAGGAATAAATATAAAAAAATCTTTACAAATCAAAAAATTGGGAATAAGCAACTATGGGTGAATTGGCATTGTCAAACTACTTGATATGGACAGAAAAGACAGAATAATTCTCAAGCTTACCTTAAAATTTTTTAGACGTAAATGTCTTTCTTTTCCGGAGGGAACACTGCACCTCATGCCAATTGACCTAAAAACATTTAAACAAACCTGACTTAGAAAACAGACTCTCACATTGTAAAACAATTTTATTATATAATTTGCTATACAGTTAGTCTACATGACCATCCTTTCAAGACTTTTATTTATTTTAAAACAAAAAAATGCACTTGTATCTTATAAGTTCTTAACTTTCTGTACAAATATTGGACAAAAATTTCATTGTGTTACATTTTGGCTTATTTCCTCAATAATGATAATAATTTTATTAGCCATGGTACTTGTGCATACAAATTTCAAACATAGTCATGCTTTACAATAGTAACTTATTATTTTACAATTATACAGATAAGTCAATTTATATGTAACAATAACATTTAAAATTTTTAATGAATTCCTAGCTTTATTTATGGTTATAATTTAGTTAGGATATACAACACTTTCTTACCTACATTATATTTTATCATATAATTAGGACATAGTTTCAATTCACTTTACTCAGTTGTAAAACATTACAAAATAATCTAGCAATTTCTAAGATTTTCAGACCATCAATTGTTTCTATGAAACTATACTCTTTACGGATTGTACTAGTATTTTAGTAAATAGTAAAGAACACAGTTTAGAGAAAACTACCAATGAAACATTAACCCAGCTGTTTAATTAGTTTTGAATTAACAGCTTATCAGATAATTGTGAAAAAACTTACTTCATTCAGTTTTAGACAAACTATACTACAGTGAATTCAGTTACAATATCAACAGAGAATGGTGAAATGCACAAAATACTTAGATACATCAGTTGGCAATGAATAAAAGTGGAAAGATCACAATAACACTTTTTTTAAAAAAAATAAACTATGCTGTCTCAACTTTCTATTAGAATAATGTCTATTTGCACTGATTCTATTAAAAGAAAGTTAGTTCACAACACATAAATCACTCTTTATTGAATTATGGCATAATGTTCTGGGGAAGTTAGAATCATAAAAAAAAGAGCACAGTATAATGCTATTATTATTTTATTAAATAATTATAGAAATAATACAAACAAGTAATTCTGTAAATTAACTATATTTTTACTTAGTCATAACTTCTACTCTATTGATGAATTTACAGAAGTTATCATAACCGTAGTCCATTATAATGAAAATGTTAATAGTTAACTTACTATGAATAAATGAAAATAGCAACCAAGAAATATTATCATAATTTAGTTAACATATGCATATTTAAAATTATAATTTATTTACATTAGACTCATTCCACGTCATCAAAGTTCTACTTCACAAAGGGATCTATGGAATAGGATTTATACTAACACTAATTTCAGTGCTATGGGACTGTAAATTTTCATTTGTTGCATTACCTAACTAATATTTCCCTATATATGTGTAGGGAAACTGCAGTCATCTCCAACGATTCTGTACAAAATATGGGTAAATATCACACTGTAATACTTTCTTCAAAATTTCGTAGGGTAAAATTTTTTATGCCCATTATTTTTCTGCGATTATATAATTTTAAAATAATATGTTTGCATAACTGCCTGAAATTTTAAAAAGTAAATATGTTTCTACATAGTAGTTGTTAATAGTGGATTCCACTGTGGTAGTTTACTCGCTACCAGCAGGATTTTTACTCGTGGTCAAGAACAGTTTTTTAATTCGCTAAATTTTGAAAAAGCTCTTGGTAATCACACGCCAACTGTTTTTGAGTGTAAAAATTGCTTTCTTTCCGCCTTCACTTTGCTGCTCCTTTGAACTTGTAACAAGGGCCCTGGTGGTAGTTGCAAACATGTTGATAAGATGGTTCACCGACGGGGAGGCGTCAGTAGCAATACAAAATAAGTCGGCTATCGAGGCACTCATTAACTGAGACACTGGCTAAGTGCTTCGATAGCCGACTCTTTTAAATGGACTGAATTTAGTAGGTTTATGTCATTAAGAAGTGCTCTGATTCGTAATGTTTCTTCCATGAAGCCGAGCGATTTTCACCGTTCGAAACGTTGAAATTACATTTTTTTAAAACAATGTACCTACTATTATGAAGTACAGAATGAAGAAAATAAAACAACGCCGAACAAATAAAACCATTTTTTTACGTTAAAAGTCGGCAACAATACATTTTCAGTCCGGATTGTTGGATTCTTTAGTCGCGCATGTGTAGTCGACGCTTGACATAATTAAAGAAATCCAACAAGTAGCTTGTGATTGTTGTCACCTGTGATTCCTTGTGTCAGTTCAGTTCTAGTAAGGAATGGAAGTGACTGTGTATCTCTTGTTTATCAATCCTATTTTTTATACGCAGTATAAAATCATAACCACCATAAAAGATACAGCAAATTGGCCACGAGACGGACAACGTTTCGAACATTGATTCCCAGGCAAGCAGTCAACATTTTGTGTCGGTATTAAATCATATTTCATAGATCCCTTAGAGAAGTAGAACTTCAAAGATGTGGATGAGTCAATGATTTACATAAATTATGATTTTTTACGTACAAATTAATGTTAAAGTATATATATATATATATATATATGTTTGTGTGTGTGTGTATATGTATATATATATATATATATATATATATATATATATATATATACATATATATATATATATGTTTGTGTGTGTGTATATATATATACATATATCTTTAATTATGATTAATAGCTCTTGGTTAATATTTAAATTTAATCCTTATAAGTTATAAAACAATCGATGACCTTACACAGACACTTTTTATTTATATTGTGACGGCGTTTCGATACCTTTTTGTATATTCTTCATGTATTTTCCTAATGAGGAGCTATTTACAAATGATTAGATTTATTGTGCAAAGTTAACAACAAACTTTACTGTCTGTATAAGGCCTGTATAAAAAGTGTCTGTATACGGTCATCAATTGTTTTATTAATTCAAAAACAGATATAAATTAAAACGTTATTTCTTATAAGCTTATACCACTACCTATAAATACTTTCTTTATAATGAACTATGGCTGTTAACTTTTATACTAGGGTACGCTTAACTCTGTAAATTCATCGAATTGAGTAGGAGCGCCTAAGTAAAAAAAAATGCAGTTTGCCGAACTGTGCTCATTTTTTTTTGTATTTTGAGTGATATTTTTCGTATAGAAAATTGTTGAATTAAAACTAATTTCGTCGATGAAGAAATTGTTCAACTTGTGCATACGGTAAAGACAGAATTACAACCACAACTGTTTGACGAAGTCAATTATGATGCTTCAGCTCTACCAAATATTTGAAGAGTTGATTCAATTAGTTCTCCAGTTAACGGCGAGTCACCTGAACCACCAACGCGACGGTCAAAGAAAGAAGGTGGAAACAAAATTTTAAGATGTTAATCAAAGCCGACTTAAGAACAAAGATAACAATGATCAAGAGAGAGAAATGAGGAAAGAAAGGCTAAGAAGGATGATCTGATATGTTCTTCATATCCAAATAATAGTGCCTACAGCAATTTGTATCTCACTGTCATTCGAGGACGCAGCTTCTTTTAAGTCGATGTCTCCAAACTAGATTCGATCAGAAGAAAGCCTGCGAGAGGATTCTCTCGCAGGTAACCTCCGAGGGATGTTCTCTCGCAGGCAAAACCTTGTAGGAGATATACGAAGGGGCTACCTTTGGGGATGCCTTTTCCTCTCTGTTTTTGAACTAAGGTTCCCACAAGCCGAGGCACCTCGGCCTGTTCGAAGAGTTGTATGTTCCGGGGTCGCAGACCTTGGGCATACGGTAAGAGTTGTCCGCTATTCCCATTGGAATAGTCGGCCAGCTGCCTCCTAAACAGGTCGAGGCACGGAGAAGGGAATGCTGCGTCCCCACAGCAAACTCCTCTCCCGCTATCGGAAGGGCGTGGGACAAATACCCAATGCCCGACCTACCTGATGCAGGTTTTTCTAGGGGTTTCCCTGCATTTCTTTAGGCGAATGCCGGGTAGGATCCTTAAAATATAGCCCGGGGGCCCTAGTTAACCCTTGGCTACCTTCCTCTACCCTTCCGCATCCCCCCTTTCAAATCCCTTCCTATGCTATTAAAGGGGAGTTGCCCAACGTGGATTACCCTCATGTAGCCTGTTGCCCTAAAAACACTAGATTCAGACGGAAATAGTTTTCAAATCGTCCATTGGAGATAATTCTAGTTGGAACAACTTCCCCGTGACCTACCCTTTTTGTTTGTTATCTCTTCTCCACGGCTTTACCTTCCCTCACTTCAGATAATGTAATAACAATGTATCTTCTGAATCAGAGCTTTAATCAAGGTATTATGCCAACACGGTTAACATTCCTTAGTCACTTCAAGCTCTTCGTTGACTAATTAATGCAACAATGATCCCAGGCGGCAAGACGTTTAGTATTTCTGCATTTTGTTGCCACGAAAGCTCGTTGCCGATTTATGGTGTAACTATATCAAACAGCAAAATAGACGGTTACCCAAAAAACTGGCTGCCTTATTTACTTTCGTTATAGCATGGTCGACATAATCGATATAATTTCTCTCAGCCATATTGCAGACTTTTAACATCTGTAGCAAACTGGGAATCCCTCCATTGTACTTCAGAGCTTGGTTATCTTTCAGTTAAACAGTACCAAAGTTGTTCCTGAAATTAAATTAGCACTTAGAAAGCTTCGCCATTATCACCAGGTAAACCAAATAGGTCAAGATCATGGGCAAATGAATTTAGTAATATTCTTAATATAAGTTCTGAATAGTTATTTGTAAAACCTAATATTCTCAACTTTTGTTCAAAGTTTTCATAAGTATTATAAAGTTTTATTTCATCATATAAACGTTACTGGAGAACATACAAAATTCTAAAAATAATAAAATTGGTCCATTTATTTGTTAATTACTCAATGGTTTATTATGTTTCTGATGTGATCATTAATGGTTGCTTAATGTTACATCATTTCTTAGTTTATTTACATTGTTAGATTATTATATTATATAAATATGGGTTGTTTGCTTACAACTTGACAATTTTCCCAATTGTTGCATATATATGAGTTCTTCTTACTTTGTTTAGTATTTCTTGGAACATCTATTTGGGTAATGAAGTATAAAAACTTCAAGGGTGTGGATGAAATCTCTATCAAAACTTATTTAATCAATAGTTTTTAATTCTTGATTTGCCAAAAAAGGTATAATTTTAAAAAATGAATCAGATTTTCCATTTATTATGTCCATATTTTAGCAAGATATTTCATTAAATATGTAATGAAAAAATATTATACTAATAATAATAGTAACAACAAATTGTGTGCAGAATTGTTACGTTAAATCTGTTATTTTGTTACAGAATAAGTCAATTTACATTTCAGAAAATGTTCTCTTATATAAATGCCTATAGGTTCAAACATCTTGAAATGATTCTCAATTTGTTCCATTCATTCATGTATTTTAAATATCATTTAATTGCAATGTTTTTGCACTTTAATGTAATTATTTTATTAGACAATTAGTCACTAAATGAAAATTGTGAGATGTACTTCATACTAATAATGTTAACATTGTTAACAAACCTTAATTTCTACTTCAACTTATGAACTTGGGTTATAATATAATCTGAATAATAATAATAAGATCATAAGAATAGATAATTTTTTTATGAAATATGGAATGAATTTAACAGATAGACACATGTAATAAAATTTCATCAATAACACATTACCATTGATTATATTATGTATTTATTATAATTGGTCCACTAAACAATTGAAAACTAAGAACATTTCCAAAAGGTGAAAATTTCATTTTCAATATAACAACAAATAGAGTTTACACTGAAGACTTAAACTGGGTCAAAGTATCAAATGTCTTATTAATAACAAAATTTATGTTTACAATTTGTTGTGACATTATATTGTTGCTTTCTTAATTGGAATGCTTCCCCTTTTGAAAACCTGGACTTTTCAAGGTGGAACAAAAGTCAGTCTGTATGTGAATGTGTGTTGGGGCAGGGGGAGGGGGAGTCCAGAGTGTTCCATGAAATTAGAGTAAAAGCTGGTAAAAGAAAAGTACTAATTAGTTGTAAATTTGTTGAACATCATCAAGTATATCTTTAACTGTACACATTTGTTGAAAGCAATGGGCAGAAATCTCTCTATATATGTGTATATATAATAATTGGTATGGAAAAGAAAGCGAAACAGTGAGTGGCTTCCCTGAATTAGAGATCCGACATAATCATGCTGAACAGGAACCATTTATTCTAATTTTCAGAGATTTTCAAGAGACAATCACCCCATGTTCGAATCAACCATACAATGGTGGGGAGTTCTAACACACACACACACACACACTATCTTTCTCACACAGACACAATATATATTTTGGTCATTCTTCTTTAAGTGTGTATTTGTGTGTGTGTGTGTGTGTGTGTAAATATGATTATAGAAAATCTTTCAATTTACATTGTATTAAAGTAAAAAGCTTTAACAAATTGGACTAAACAAAAATAAAAATGTACAAATTTTATTTATTTCAGGTTAAAATGGAAGAAAAAGATGTTAAGCCTCAACAGTCATCAGCATCTTATCGGGAAGAAAAAAGACCAAAATGGAAAGATTTAGATAAATGCGTTTTCGAAGTGAAGTTTAGGCCAATGCCGACAATTCCTGAAAATGATCCAAAGACCAAGGACCATATTCCAAACAAAGATGAAGATGAATATATAAATTTGACAAATATGTAAATATTTATTCATATAATGTATTCTATTAAAATTGTTAACATTTTCTAGAAATTGTAAGCAGAATGCAAATTACAAAATAAAGCATGCTGTAAGGATGACAAAACTGTGTTAATGAAAACAAAAATTTATAAATGTCACCAAATTTAATGCACAGAGGTAATTTAGAATTAAAGTTTTGAATTTCAAAGTTAAATTCTGGTATTTTTTTTTTGCATTTTTTTATTCCTTGACTGCTTGAGGACCTGTTGTCCTTTCACTATTCATAAATTTTTAATTTAATTAGTTTCAATCAATCTCTACTGATTTTAATGTCAGTCAATTAGGTACTCAGTCTAACAAATTATTTTATGTAGAAGTATTCATTTTTAAATTGTATATAGTTGATTTCAGTTAGTAAAATTAAGTAATGGAAGTAAGGATCATAAAAGACAGTAATGAATTTCATACAAATTAAATCAAACTCTATGAACCAAGTATTACCGTATACAATATGTGTGTATTTTGAATCTCATATCATTTCTATTCGTAGAAAAACATTATGACACTACAACCAAATGGATTTTTTTAAAAAAATTAAAGCAAATATCATGTCAAACTGCTTATATCATATTAATTACTAAGTCACTGGTTAAAAATTCAAGATCCTTTACATTATAATGAAATATTGTCATTGTAAGATTTATTTTAACATATAAATGAATCTATTACATTGTTAGCTAATTAGCAACTTTTATTTAACCATACAGGGTTTATCTTTCTAGAAATCCATGTGCACCAAGTAAATATTAACAGTGTAATCATTTTTCAAATAATATAAAACAATTCTCCTTAGAATTAGACAAAGGCTATGAAATATATTCAGTATTGTATTAATATTCAATATATGATAAAAATTGCAATAAGAAGGAAAACTATTTACAAAAATAACATCTTTAAGCTAAGTTAAATTAGGTATGAGCTGTTTCAATTTATTGTTATCACTTGAAATAACAAATGTATAAATATATTGTACTTCAACTGGACTTCATATATGGTCCAGTATTTATAAATATAATGTATAACTAAAATTGGTCCAATATATTTATTTCATTTCTGAAGTATTAGAAATGTACTACACTATGTACACTTGTTATGAATTAAAGGAGAAGTAAATTTCAATGCCACTGTGATATTTAATTTTTATGTAACCTCTACCTCTAAATTTAGATGACTGGCATTGCAGAAGTTTTTAATTCACTTACTTGAGAATAAAAATTTATCTATTTTCTAACAGAAAAGCCTAAATTTCCAAGGGAATTCAGGTAGATTATCCTTAAAATTTGATAAAAGGAAATGGTTGAGAGGGGAAGGAGCCCAAATCGGAGAATCAGCTTCACTTGAGTGGTATTTAACACTTGACTATCTACTTTGTTATGAAAATTGAATTCGTTTCTCACCGCCGTTTTCCGCGATTCTCCACAAGTCTGACTAAATCCTATGATGGTTCCTGGTCTTGTTGTTCGAAGTACTTAGTGAAGCTGTGGTTCCAGGTTTCGTGGGAAATTGTGAATCTACGATCTCCTATCTACTGAGTTACGAGTAACACGAGACGAAGTTAACAATCGTTTTGTGAGGCAAGCTGTCCAGGCCTCGAGTCGTTTGCTCATCCCAACAACTATTAATATTTGAAGCCATGAAATTATATTTCTCATTACAACCTGAAAGTGTTTGCCCAAATTTGATAAAAACATTTTTTTAAAAAAAATTGTACAAATAAAGCCTATGTGATTTAATCACGGGACCAGAAATTTTAAAAATGGAAAAGTCCGAATCTACTGCGACTCACTTTTCCGGACTATTTATAATGCTATAAGAGCAATATTTTACATAAATAAACGTGACAACCATTAATTTATAACTCAGAGAGCCAAACAGATATTGATTAAACTTCAAGAATCCGGTTCAATTTGATATTTAACAATTAAAACGTGCAAAACTGCATGCATCCATCAGATTTATGGACCTTTGGACGCATTTATAAATTTCAATACATTAATTTTAATTTATTTGGGACGAAAAACAAGAATCTCCAGTTTCAATAAATATAGATCTTTCTAAAACAAATAAAATTAATACAGACGAACTTTTTGATGAAATAGTAACTATAAATAAAATCCAAGAAATGACATCACAGAAATAGATTGAAATGTTCAAGATTTTACGCTCAACTCACAATGAACGTGGAAATTTCATGAAATTAATGGAGTATGTTTTTGTTTACTTTGGACGTCAGTAGAAGAAAGAAAATTTTATATTATGAATGTCTGGACAGGGGAAAATGGGTACGATGAAAACTTCGACCATCAAACCTTTGCTGATGGTAAAAATTAACACATTAATTGTATCGAATTTTACATTAAATTCAATAACTTATGTTTCGTAGTTATCTGCTTAAAATATATGAAAATCATAAACCTTTACCATCTAAAGATAAAAAATAATAATTTCTAATGTATTTTAATATTGTAACTATAAATGTAAGATTCGTAAAAAATTATAATCATGTATTTATTCATTGCCGTTCATTCACTTCCAATCCGAAATTGGTCAAAATTTAAACTTCAAAAAGAACAGAGGAAGAAGCTTCAATCAAAGCTCAGCCATAGGGACCATGGAATTTAATTTTAAGTGTAATTACCAATACTAACAATATAATAATGAATAGTCCTTAATATTTGAAAAGAATCTCACTATTGGAATAATTAAAATTAATAATTGAAAGTTTTTATTTTATGTCTGTTTTTGAATTAATAAATCAGTGACCTTTTACAGACACTTTAAGTTTTATTTGCAGCGTTACGACGTTTCGATACGTGTTCGTATCTCCTTCAGGTATTATCCAAATTATTGTAACAAACTAGTACTACAAACAATTACAATGTTGATAAATTGACAAAGTTTTTGAAAACGTCTTGCTACAATCTCGTCGGTGTAAAGTGAATTCTGTACCCTGGACCTTTGTAAATTTATTAACATTGTAATTGTTATTTCGTATTAATTTGTTATAATAATTTGCTATTAAAATTAATAATGCTTAATACAGCAATTGCTAAAATCGTTTATGAGTTCATAATACTAATTTAAGGGTAAATCATTTTTTTTTCATTAACTTTTGAAGGCAAACCAACAAGATTCGCCCGGATAAAGAATAATGAATTTGAACGTGTATGTAAATATGTAATTAATCAGATGTATTGAAAAAAAATTATAGTGTTCTGGAAATAAGTGTTTGATTATTTAACACGATAAAGCTACTGCTATATCAGTTTTATTCCTTCGCGAGACAAATATGATCAGGGTTAAGTACAGCCTTAATCTTGACTAGTCTTTCATTTTTTTCCTGGCTGCTTCATCTGTAACCTATTCATCGTCGACAACATTTTAAAATATTGAGATTTCTAAACGTTTATTATTTTGGATCTGCAAAATACATTTTTGTATCGCGATGTGAAAACCGTCCACATTGGTGATGCTTGGGGATTGCAAAAATCAGCGCTCTTGACGATGAAAGTTTCTTACCCACCATAGGAAACTTTAAATGCCAAAGTATCAATGTCTGTGAAGTTTCAGATTCGGTCTACTGTCCATGGTTACAAATTACAACAATGATTTCAGAAAACAAATTTCATTTGGGAAATAATTCTCAAAGTCGTTAAATAACCTGTTCCTCCTTTATTTTTATTTTAATTTTGTATTTATTGAGGGGTCTTTCTAAGAAGCTACAGATCATTTTGGAAATTACAAGTAATGATATTATATATTGTGATATTTTTAAAGAAATTGGAAGAATATTTTGGTGATCTGTGATCACAATGAGGTTGACTGTTTTTACCTCTTGCAATGTACTCTTCTGTTTTGTCTATTGTACAGACCTTTAATTACCATACATTTAATCGATCCAATTTTGAAAATGGTCTGTACGCCTGCATTTAAAGAAATATTCGCAATTAAATCAAAAAAGACGCGTAGCAAACTCAACTGATCCATAAAAAACTGGTTTCATTTTTCGTAAACCTTCCGAAAACTCGTTGCAGTTAGTCGACATCCATGATCGACAAGTATGATAGCAACATTGCCACCTTTTTTTTAACGTCTATAGCAGTCTGTGATTCACTTCAGTTCAGTGGGGGTCTTGGCCAGCTGCTTGATACCGCTGTCACTGCTCAACACTGTCATTATCGTCAGGTAAACCAAATAGATCTAGTTCATTTTATTATATTATTCGAGTCAGTTAAGAATAGTTACTTGTGAAATCAAAGATTCCAGTTATTTAGTCCAATTTGCTCATTAGGAGGTTTAATGAAGAGTTTTATTGAATAATATGATTAAATATTATGAATATATATATAAAATTCTTTGAAATAATAATTTTTAAATATTGTTATCTGCTCCTACAATAGTTTTAAATAACTTTTATTTCAAATGATGATACGAAAACCTTATATTTATCCAATCATTTTTACAAGTGATCTCTCTTGATAGTAAAGGTGACTATTACATTTCTAAATTAAGCAGTAGTTTAGTATCAATTTCTGATCTGATAAAAAATGTTTCGTTGTGTTATAAGTTCAGTTTTTAAGGTCAAATTATCATCCAGTTCTCAGGAACTAACAATTTTATAGTTGCTATTGATATTTGAGACGTTCTTCCTCCACTAATTAATTCTTCTTAGAACTTTCAGTTTGTTCAAATGATTGAAGCATAAAATATTTCATAGAACTAGGGAAAAACTTTATAAGCACTCTTTCTAGGAATTTTATTTTATTTTAATAATTGTTTTCCGAAACATTAACCTGTAAAAAAAACTTAAGTTAGTATTTATTATTTTAATAATTTGTCAAGATGCCTCCATTATTTATAAACAGTATTAAAATATATTCTAGCGTTTCAGGATAATATTGATAAAAACATAAGTATTAAGGATTTAACTTACTATTTTCGTCAATTTAAAGACAACACATTTATTTACTTTTCCATTAAATTAACAAATGAAAAACATAATGGCTGCTTAAGGAAGTTATTTGTAAAGATACCAAAGGAAGAATATACATAATACATTTCGGTCCCTTAATGTCACCGGGGACGAATCGTGGTGTGACCATTTTAAACCGGTACACAAACAAACAAATCAGAGCCAACAATGGAATATTACCATCCAAAAAAGGTTAAAATAATACACACATGTTCCGGGTAAACTCATGTTAACCTTTTTAAATGCTTTTTGGGATCATGCTCGGGATAGCAACCCGTGGACATCGTTTTGAATCGAATACGTTTACGACCAGGTAGAGGGCACAAGATTTTTCAAGAATGGGATTGATAGCATTGTCTCACAATGTGATAAATGTATAAACAGTTTTCAACGATTTTTTAATAATTTTGAAACTATTCTTTCAGAATCTTTCAGAAATAACCATTTGTAAAATATATACATAGATTAAAAGTGTGCGAGGATTTAAAACATACGCAGTTTTAATGCGGAAATGTGCGTAGTATGAGTCATTATGAGTTTTGTTAATTTAATCAATTTGTTCATGAATGCACATTTTCAATTTATCTACATATCTTACAGATTACAGAAAGCTTTGAAAGAAATAGCTTTAAAATCATTGATGTACACAAATTGTTAATTGTTGTGTTAATTGTATGTAACATTAAATAAAAAACAACCAATTCATGTTTTAAAAAATGCAATACTATTTAATTCACTTCATTAATTTTCATTAAAAATCTCTTAATTACAGGGTTTTTCATTTTAATGATTTTCAATTACTTAATTTAAACTTAAAATTTATCTTTTTATCGAAGTACTCATACAATGAATAAATCCAATTTTTTTATTGATTTATTTACAGTCGCATCAACAGCTCTGTTCATTAGCGACTCAGTACGGGAAATAATTTTTTCTCCGCGGGGGCCTGATTTACCGAGAGTTTCTCTCACGCACCCAACTTCAATGCCCTCGCCGGGGCTCGAACCCGACACCTCTGTGGCGTGAGGCAGTCACGCTGACCCCCTACACCACAGGAGGTCGGCTAAATTAAATTGATTCAATGTTAGTTCAAATAATTATATTTTAACTAATTACATTGTTATTAGCCTTTTCTGCTAAGCATTATACCCGAAAAGATTTCCGTAACATTTTGAAAAAACTGCGAAGTGGAAAAAATTGATGGAATAAATATAAAAACATTTTCTCGGCCGAATTTTCAGAGTACGAACTTCAACCCCAACCTCTGTATTCAACGTCTCCCGGCCGACTTGCGTGGATTGCTGTCATCTTAAAGTGATGATAGATTCTGCTGGGGTCACTCTAAAGACAATTTCGTTACATTGAAAAGTTAATAAAATAATGTTTCATTGTAATTACCAGGTTAGAGAAGACAAATGTCTTGTTAATATCTGACATCGTGTGCTAACCGTGATCACCAGCGCTCAAAACGGATCAGATGACAAAAAGCATAATAGAATATTGATAGCTTCATAAGTGATCTTGAAAACTGTTTATACATTTATCACATTGTGAGACAAGGCGATCAATACCATTCTTGAAAAATCTTGTGCCCTTTACCTGGTCGTAAATGTATTCGATGCAAAACGATGTCCACGGGTTGCTACCCCGAGCATGATCCCATGATATTCAAAAAGCATTTAAAAATATTAACATGACTTTACCCGGAACATGTGTGTGTATTATTTTAAACTTTTTTGGATGGTAATATTCCATTGTTGGCTCTGATTTGTATTTTTGTGTACCGGTTCAAAATGGCCACACCACGATTCGTCCCCGGTGACAATAAGAGACAGTAATGTATTATGTATATTCTTCCTTCTGGTATCTTTACAAATAACTTCCTTAAGTAGCCATTATGTCATTTGTTGCTCCGGCAATTGATGAGGCATCAATTGAGCCCATATTTTTAATGAATGCAGGTTTTTCTCAACCTGCAGTAAACGGGAACCGTGACTGCACAATACGAAGTGATTCGTCTAGTTTCACGCCAATGTCTTTTAGAGCCACCCGCCACTTATGGAATCTCACGTGTCATTCCAACAGATGAATCTTCCTTAAACTACTTGAGAAGTCATAAATAGCAAAACATCTCGCTGTTGTTCTTCACTTGCTTCCGTCACTTGGCATTGGAGGAACAAACGTATCTCTAACATCACATCCTACACTTCAAAATAATAAACTTGAATAAGCGGACGTTTTAATTGATTTTTTTTTCACTTCAACCATTGGTACAATTTGTCTGAGAGAGATAGACATGGAGGCCCGTTTTATGCAATGTTCTGCAGAACTACTGATTAGCATTATATAGCCTTGTTATAATATGTTATATAAACGTGGCGGGGGCGACACTTTTTAGGTGCGACAAAATTTCAGGATTTCTCTATATTTTGGAGCATTTTGGATTTTAATGCCTACATAAGGGGATGGCGAATTTAACCTCCGCCTCGGGCGGCAGAAACTCATGATACGCTTCTGATTATGAGATCGGTATATGATACAATGTAATTTGAATCCAAATATATAATTAGGGGATACAGAAGGGAAACAATAGGCACATGTTCAAAATCAGTAACATGGAGAAATATCATCTCATAATGTCACTGAATATGATAAAGTTGTTCATTATGGTTTAATCGCATTGTTTTGGGCTGCATGTGACTGGTTGCAGTGAATCAAAAGGACTTATTTTGTTTGAATTACATTTTTTCATAGATTGTAATGGATGAAGGTAGGCTATGCTTCCTTGGATTTTACATGTGGGCCTTTTAGGTAATGTCAATGATTATGGTGGATTGGTTGCACCAGTTCATAAAACATTAATGTTAACCAGATTTGGTTTAACAGTTTATTGACAAGGTTACTAGGGAATCTGAAGGAGATGATATTTTAAAGTTATTTCCAGTTTTAATGGATTGCAGTCCAGTATAGGTAAAAAAATTAAGTTGAATTTTTGTACGCTATAAAGCCATATATGGTTAAGAATGTACTTTTCCCCCCATTTTTATCATTATTTTATCAGTTTTCAGCTTCCATTGTTGGACAGAGGACCTTGTGGTGAAACTATAGGAGAATGCATTAAAGATTCAGCTGATGCAACTGGTGAGGCTATTCAAGGAGGCGCAGGATTGAAAGTGATCTTCATGATAGACTATGATGGGGACGTGTTTCGTAATATCAGCAAGTTGATGGTGGTGGAGTGGTTCCAAGTACACTGTTTATTTGATTTATTTTGATAAAGCATATATATATAGGGAAAATGTGAGGTCGAATTAAATAACAGATTTAGATAAGGAATAAGAGTCAGCGAAGTCGACTTACCTGAAATCAATTGTTGGTCCAGTCTGGCACATGTTTCAGACCTTCCTCAGGCCCTCAAAACTTTGAAATATTTTCACTCGGTGGCCCGACTGGATATATATATATATATATGAGTGTGTGGGTGGATGGGTGTGGGTGTATATGTAGGACTACTACAATCAAGACGTGAAAAACATTATGTTTAGAAAAAATTGGTTGACACATTTATTAATTTATTAATTTTGCAACAGCCACAGAATTGCAAACCTAAGACAATTGCTGTTATACTGTTATTCTGTGTTGTTTGTATGATAATTTAGATATTCGCTGTGTTATAATACTTAAAAATTGCAACGGATTAAAATATTAGCATAAATTTTACCAATATGACCACTTTCATTATGAGCATTTAGAACTTTATTTCTGGTTTTTGCATGTTTATACAGGATCTTGCAAATTTTTCTAATTTACTTTGCCATATTTTTCGAAACATGGCTTTATATAATTGGTCTTAATAATTATAATTAAATGTGTCTTCTTTTTGTTATTTAAAGATTAAAATGGATCAAAAATATACTCTGCCTGGATTCCCAGATTCATACCAGCTACACATAATTATCCCAAGACGTAATTACTCACCAAATATCTACTTTATTCAAAAGTTTACACCAATGCCAACAATCCCTGAAGATGATGATGAATCAGAAACCCAAGATCAGGATTTAAACCTTACTGAAGATAATCATGAAGATACAGAAAATAAGTAAAATAGAAAATGTAAAAACCAAAATTTACTATTTAAAATATGCTTTCATATTAAAAAAAATGTAGGCACAATGAAATTATGTTATGAAGTCAAATTTTTTACAGAAATTGAACTATATCAAATTAATAAATATAATAATTACATGTCCATATTATTTATATATTTGATCGAGTGAAGTTGTGTATGAATAATTTAAGTGGAACATTGCCCTGGAGACTCTGCATGAAATGTGCTATATATAACTGGATGATATGTCTGAATGTCAATCGAGTGTTGTAAAAAATAAATCTTATAATATGTATATTTATTAGGAACTGGGGATCAATTAATTATAAATATTTATACATAAATTATAAATATTTATACATAAATTATAAATATTTATACATAAATTATAAATATTTATACATAAATTATAAATATTTATACATAAAAGCTACTTTGTACTGAATTTATGTGTGCAGAAAGTATTATGTGCCAAGGATGAAAAGCATGTGTGCTATCAATTAATATGAAACACTCCTCCTCAGTACTAGTCACTGGAGCAAAAAGTATCATTCTTAATGAATCAATATGAGCTGTGAAACCATATATTAGTGTAGTTACATAAATTTATTTATGATAAGGAATTTAAAGTGTGTTATGTAAAATAATTATCTATATTCTTTATGAACACTGGAAAAAATAATTATTTACTAATTATGGATTTTATTTGCAATGATATACATGGAATATTTTTCTGAAATAAATGTACAAATAAACAAAAAGCAATTACCTACCACTAATTGACGTAAATTTTACCAATTATATATATATATATTTATATATATGTTTGCCGGCCTGCTGTGGCATCAGAACAGAGGTTCTGGGTTCAAATCCTCACATGGGTATGGACGTTTGTGCTGGTACTGGTCATGAAATCTGGGGGTAAGTCTGAGGGAGAATCAACACTCTGACCATGTGTCAGTCCTAAATCTAGAATGTGTCTTGTAAGATGACAGTCTGGCAGTTGTCTCAGTAGGCCAAGGTCCTTAATGGGTTGTCGAGCCAAGGAGAATAGAATAGAAAATATATATACCTCTGGGTCATTTGTGTGCCTCGTATATTCGGGGAACCTATGTACAATTATTATGGGCTCATTAAATTCAAGAAAGAGTACAATTAGGCTCTTATCTCCAACCTATTTTTTTTTGTTCCCATTTAGGGTACCTCTCTGCTGACTGGACCAGTATATGGCTGATTTGATGATCTTTTGAGCTACATGGAAACTCGAGTGTTGATGCAAAAACACAAATTACTTTTATTGCAGTCTGAACAAGTATAAACCAACTTCACTTATTATCTGCTATATCTTACTATCTCAATGATCGCCGAAGAATGTCTGTTTTGGAAGTATTTGAAAGGATGCAAAAGCTGTTTGAATAAGACCTCATGATAAATTATTGCATAATATGTCCAGAACTGGTACTGGTACTGGTACTGATAACCGTTAAAGTAGGGATATTACAATGCAAACTCTAACAATGTTAGTTTTTAGAATTTGAAAAAGCAGATTAACATAGGAGCTGTAAGATCTCAATCATGGTGGCTACTTTTCAGCGGTGGCAACGTTTTTCATTCCCGATGCAACGGTCAGGTATTCTGTAAATAAAAGTTCCGTATTCTAAGGAAAACCCTGTTATGTTATTAATTTAGTTATTCTTGGAAGTTCCTGTGCTGTAGTTTCGTGTTTCAGGCTTCGCCACGGCGTGTTACTCCTAATCGGTGACTGAGGTGTTCCTGTGATAACGTGATCCACCAGAACGTTCTATCACATATCTGTGTATCAACTTTCAGTGCTTGAATCACCATTTTTCACGGATCAGATTACGTTTTCTCTAACCTACTACCGAAAAAATGCAACAAAAAAAACCCCTGGAGACTCGCATTTAACATTTTAAAGTTACTCCACGACCCCCCACCCTTACGGAATGGTGGTTGTAACTATTTTAGCTCAGATAAATGTCCCGTTTTGAAAACATCAACATTTCATACTACTTTGCTTTGATAATGTGTACTACTTTAAATTAAGATTTATTATTATTCATCGGTTCAGATTGCATAACAAAATTAAAAACGTATAATAACGTATTCTGAAATGAAACAAAAGTTAGAAGAAAGAAATCCTGTTTATTAATTCTTTTATTCAATTAGAAATTCTTAATTATACCGCCAAGAATGTTTACTACTTTTTATTTTGAGTAACAGGCTACATTATGGTAATCCAGATGGTGGCAACTCCCCTTCAATAGCATAGGTAGGAATTTTAAAGGGGGGATGCGGAAGGGTCGAGGGAGGTAGCTATAATTTAAGGATCATATCCGGTATTCGCCTAAAAATGATGGAGGGAAAACTCTAGAGAAACCTGCATCAGGTAGGTCGGGCATTTGGTCCTTTTCCCACGCCTTTCCGATAACAAGAATTTGGCCTGCTGTGGGATCGCAGCAAACTAAACTCTATGCCTCACCGAATTTGAATGGCAGCTAGCAGACTGCCCAAGAGCATGAATGAGGAAAATCTCGAACAGGAAGTTACACTGTTCCTAAATGTTCACTATTTCACAGACACTAGGCTAAACAAATTACTTCCAGAGAAATTCACATATCGCTATAAGAACAATGCTTCCAAAATTCTGTAATAAAGTGGTAAATAACTACTATCTTAATTAACAGATATTTACGACAAACACTTTATCGGAACACTGCACCAACATATCAAACGACAATGGTTTATACATTAAATAAATATAACTAACAATGGCAACATCGCTATTTCAAACCAGGATTAGGCAACTCCCCTTTAATAGCATAGGAAGGGATTAGAAAGGGGGGATGCGGAAGGGTAGAGGAAGGTAGCCAAGGGTTACTAGGGCCCCCGGGCTATGGTTTAAGGATCCTACCCGGAATTCGCCTAAAGAAATGCAGGGAAAACCCTAGAAAAACCTGCATCGGGTAGGTCGGGCATTGGGTACTTGTCCCACGCCCTTCCGATAGCGGGAGATGAGTTTGCTGTGGGGACGCAGCATTCCCTTCTCCGTGCCTCGACGAGTTTAGGAGGCAGCTGGCCGACTATTCCAATGGGAATAGCGAACAACTCTTACCGTATGCCCAAGGTCTGTGACCCCGGAACATACACCTCTCAGAACAGGCCGAGGTGCCTCGGCTTGTGGGAACCTTAGTTCAAAAACGGAGAGGAAAAGGCATCCCCAAAGATAGCCCCTTCGTATCTCTCCTACAAGGTTCTGCCTGCGAGAGAACATCCCTCGCAGGTTACCTGCGAGAGAATCCTCTCGCAGGCTGTATCCCTGTATGTCGGGCAGTATATATATATATTTTATTTTTTTTAGGGCAACAGGGTACATGAGGGTGATCCACATTGGGCAACTCCCCTTTAATAGCATAGGAAGGGATTTCAAAGGGGGGATGCGGAAGGGTAAAGGAAGGTAGCCAAGGGTTACTAGGGCTCCCGGGCTATATTTTAAGGATCCTACCCGGAATTCGCCTAAATAAATGCAGGGAAAACCTTAGAAAAACCGGCATCGGGTAGGTCGGGCATTGGGTACTTGTCCCACGCCCTTCCGATAGCGGGAGATGAGTTTGCTGTGGGGACGCAACATTCCCTTCTCCGTGCCTCGACCAGTTTAGGAGGCAGCTGGCCGACTATTCCAATGGGAATAGCGAACAACTCTTACCGTATGCCCAAGGTCTGTGACCCCGGAACATACACCTCTCAGAACAGGCCGAGGTGCCTCGGCTTGAGGGAACCTTAGTTCAAAAACGGAGAGGAAATGGCATACCCAAAGGTAGCCCCTTCGTTTCTTTCCTAAAATGTTCTGCCAGCGAGAGAACATCCCTCGCAGGTACTGCCTGCGAGAGAATAGCCCTCGCAGGCCTATACTGTACAGTGATGTCAGAGCATTGTTATTTAAGTAATTTAAATTCTTGTGTCGTTTCTAAAATTCATGTATTTTTTTAATTGAATGTGTTTAAAATGAAATGAAGTAAATTGTGTGGTGATTTTTTTTTTTTTAGGGCAACAGGCTACATGTGGGTGATCCACATTGGGCAACTCCCCTTGAATAGCATAGGAAGGGATTAGAAAGGGGGGATGCGGAAGGGTAGAGGAAGGTAGCCAAGGGTTAACTAGGGCCCCCGGGCTATGGTTTAAGGATCCTACCCGGCATTCGCCTAAAGAAATGCAGGGAAAACCCTAGAAAAACCTGCATCGGGTAGGTCGGGCATTGGGTACTTGTCCCACGCCCTTCCGATAGCGGGAGAGGAGTTTGCTGTGGGGACGCAGCATTCCCTTCTCCGTGCCTCGACCAGTTTAGGAGGCAGCTGGCCGACTATTCCAATAGGAATAGCGGACAACTCTTGCCGTATGCCCAAGGTCTGCGACCCCGGAACATACACCTCTCAGAACAGCCCGAGGTGCCTCGGCTTGTGGGAACCTTAGTTCAAAAACGGAGAGGAAAAGACATACCCAAAGGAAGCCCCTTCGTATCTCTCCTAAAAGGTTCTGCCTGCGAGAGAATATCCCTCGCAGGCCTATACTGTACAGTGATATCAGAGCATTGTTATTTAAGTAATTTAATTTCTTGTGTCGTTTCAAAAATTCATATATTTTTTTAATTGAATGTGTTTAAAATGAACTGAAGTAAATTGTGTGGTGAAATGCAGCCTCTGTATATATAAACTCGGCTCAACAAGCTCAACTGCGGGAGAAACTACGCAAGGAGCAGCGTAGCGAAATAACTTAAATACCAGCGACATTTTTTTTAAAATTATCGGTTAACTTACTATCTAAAAGATTGTCACACACACACTGTGGGTAATGTCGTCAACATTTAGTGGCAACAATGTTGACGGGTATTGTTGCCATAATTTGTTGATCAAAATTGTTGGTGACAAAATATGTCACGTATTTACACAGGAGTAGAGCAAAAAATGTTACCAAGTTTTAGAAGAATTTTGGCAACACACAATGTGGGTAATGTTTTCAATATTTAGTGGCAACAATGTTGACGGATCTTGTTGCCAACATTTGTTTTTGACGCACAATATATCCGGAACTGAACACAATATAATGAAATGTATATAAATATGTATTCTGACTATTGAGAAAACTGATACGTAAAAATAATTTTTTTTAATTGATTTATGGTCGCGTCAACCTGTTGGTTATTGGCGTACCTCTAAAATTATTTACATAATTAAGTTACAGTAGGTTAGAAAATTTCCAATTGTGAACAACGTTTCAAATAGCGGAAGTCAGTTTTGCGTCGGAGACGAACTCCAGGAGGCTCTTGATCGCCGTGGTGTGTATACAGAAATCTTCTCCAGAGAACTCGGCGAAAGTCCTCCAGCGTATATCCTCATACTTTGTGCATGCAAATAGAATATGCTGGATGATGAGGGCTTGATCACATACATCACAGGTGGGCTGATCTGTTCTGGAAAAAATATATTCGTGAGTGAGTTGGGTGCGCACTATGTGGATCACCCTCATGTAGCCTGTTACCACAATGAACAATATTCAATACAGACTACGATAAATTTTGGAACAATATAAAACTTTTAAATCCCTTTTTTTTAGGGCAACCGGCTACATGAGGGTGATCCACATTGGGCAACTCCCCTTTAATAGCATAGGAAGGGATTTGAAAGGGGGGATGCGGAAGGGTAGAGGAAGGTAGCCAAGGGTTAAGTAGGGCCCCCGGGCTATGGTTTAAGGATCCTACCCGGCATTCGCCTAAAGAAATGCAGGGAAAACCCTAGAAAAACCTGCATCGGGTAGGTCTGGCATTGGGTACTTGTCCCACGCCCTTCCGATAGCAGGAGAGGAGTTTTCTGTGGGGACGCAGCATTCCCTTCTCCGTGCCTCGACCAGTTTAGGAGGCAGCTGGCCGACTATTCCAATAGGAATAGCGGACAACTCTTGCCGTATGCCCAAGGTCTGCGACCCCGGAACATACACCTCTCAGAACAGACCGAGGTGCCTCGGCATGTGGGAACCTTAGTTCAAAAAAACCAGAGAGATGTGAGAGCATCCCCAAAGGTAGCCCCCGCCAGAGCTCTCTGGGAAGGTTCAGCTGCGAGAAATCCTCTCGCAGGCTTACTTAATTACTTTTAAATCCCTTCAATAATACCACTATTATCGGACTTATCTATCTTTCCGACTGTAAGACATGAAAGAAAATCGGAGTCAACGGTTAACGTGTTAATCTGAAATGAAACGAAATAAAAGAGAATTTCCGTAGTATGCTACATATATTGTCGTAGCTTTTGTTTATCCTCTAGGGAGGCAATGTTGACTGAAATAAGAATTTTTATAAATTCTCTTTTATTAATTTTTTTTTGTATTTGATAACTCAACCTGCGTTTATGTTTGTAGGACTTGGAATAAAATTACAAATATACTGTAATGTCTTCATTGACTTACGTTTATTATATTACGTTTATTAACACCTGAAGAAGTATTTATTTTAAGTAATGGCATTAATGTGTTTTCAGATTAATACTATAACTTTATTATCCTATCTTACTTGCTGGTACATTACATTACGAGGCAAAAAATTATATATTGTCTTTTTTTTTCCAACTTGAGTCATAGTAACAAATTTCTCCGCTCTCCAAAGACTTCACTCTTCATCTCGTCTGCTAGGCTGACCCCATGTAGCTTCTGTGAAGTCGCAACACAAGTCCCAAATAATGGGATGAAACGTTGTAATTAAATAACGTGGTCTATCCCGAAGTATTGATTTAATAATGGTTCGGTTGTTTCGCTTTGAATTTTTATAATATACTGACACATTTTAATGTAACTATTAATTTATATTGTCTATAATTAAAACAGCCATTTACCAGCCTTTAAACAGTTTTATTTATGACTAGCGGGTGCCGGCGTTGCCCAAGATGTCATTTATCCATAACCCCCGATACACTCCAATTTCGGTTGCTTTTGCGCTATTTTTACGTAACGCTCCTCGATCCTCTACCCCCACCCCTAGGCGTCCTCCCCTCTCATACTGAAAGGAGTTGAAATTATACACAAACTTCACCAGAAGAAATACTATCAATTCCATTAACGCCTGCCGAATATTATTTCCACACGATCATCAACCGATTAACATGTTTGAAAATTTCCAACCCCTCGTTGGCAATGTTAAACGGTAATTCTAATGTCATAATTAAACTCATTGACATCCATAATACTTTGAATTGAATCTAATCTCGGTTTATTCGCGTTATTTTCTTGTAACGCTCGTCCACCCTTACCCTTAAGGGCGCATCCCTCCCAAGCCCGAAATGGGTTGAAATTAAACACGGAGAACGTGTAGGGAAATTTTATGAATATCATTGTTCCCGAAATATATTTATTTGATGCAAAATTCGGTTGGTTAACTTATTTTAAAAGTTCTACCCTCCGCCCAACCCTTCCTACCCAATCCTACAACCGCGCGTTGCCCAGATTGTCATAAATGAACTCAGAGACATCCATTACCTTTGAGTTGATTCGAATCTCGGTATTTTTAGCGTTATTTACTTGTAACCCCCCTCCACCGCCACCCCTTAATGTGCTCAACCCTCGTGCCACAATGGGTTAAAATTAATAAAAATCACATGAGTAGAAATACTATAAATCTAATTAACGCTGAAAAATATTTATGCAACGCAAATATCGGACATTTTAGCATGTTTGAAGATTTCCACCACCGTCCACCCTTGCTCCTGGGGGTGGTAGGCGTGTTACACCCACACAGTGTTTGTTTCCCTGTCGCAAAGAACACGTGTACGAAATTTGGTGAAATTGCTTCGAGGTTGTAGATTTGTAAGCGGAACATACCCATCCATATACATACCTATGTATATACATACATTTATACACACATACATACCCGCATAAGGCAATTTTATATAATAGAAGCCATATATATACACACTATTTAAAACAATTACTGAATTTGTAGATATATAATTTTTCCATCTGAAAATAAACTATTTGGTGGTTTTAGCAATCTGCAGTTGGCAGCATTGTATAAAATTAATGCAAAACATTACGAAATACGCTGTCTTCAATAGAAAAATATCAATTTTGAACATTTAAGTATTGTTTTTATCATAATTCTATGTATCTTCCAGTGCGTATTGCAAGATTTAATTAGGCAACATAATGGTCCCTGATCCCGTTAAATACGTCAAAAGTCAAGTTATTTAAAAGAAAATTAATGCCATGGACTGTATAACCTTTCATAATGAATTTTATTTATCACTTGATGTGGTATTGGTACATTTAATTATACTTATTATTCAATCAAAAGATTACTGCTTTACTTCATTTCTCATAAATTGTACATCAATAACGTCGTTCCAAAAATACTGCTATCCTAACCTCAAATTTTTGTTTCACGACACAAATTGCACGTAATAATTTGTTTACATTTATACAAATACGTTGCACAAAGTACATTAATTGAACTTTTATTTCCATGTAAATGTTCCGTGTTCGATAGTGCATTAATTTAATAGCTATAAGATACATAGAGTTTTATTGCAAATGTCAACAAACATACCATCGTTATTCTTTACAAATAGAATTCTCCGTGAATATTGCAACATATAATTGTCAGTCAGTCGTAACTTAGACAAATCTTATTATCTTCTGAAATATTATACAGGATACAATAGTACGTTATATAATGAAATTTTAAAATCTCGGCCGACACATATTTGAATGTACTATAAGGCGCCATATTGGCTTTATTAAATATAGCGGCGATAATTAACTTTTCCAAATTAACTTTCCGCAAGGATAGTAAAGTTTTTTTATTACTATTCGATGGAGTATTACTGGAAAAAATTTTACTTTTTATTCAATCAAAATATTTCTGCTTTATTTCATTACGAAATACAGAACTATATTTAGGATGCGTCAATGTCTTGAAAACTTATGACGTCATCGTCTCGCGCAGTAATTTAACACTAATTCGTAACTTATTTCAATTATAATTATTTCCACGTTTATTCTAGGGGTTTCTCACCCCCACAGTACCGGTTCTCGATTTTGGCAGAATATATATACCAATTTTTGTTGAATTCTGTCCACGCGATAAAATTTGTATAAAGAACAACGTAAATACATACATACATACATACATACATACAAATATACATCCTTTTTTATTATATAGATAGATTATGATAATACGAGCTTACGACAACTCACAGTTTTAATTTGTGTTTCATTTGACTGGAGTTCTTTTATTATTATTATTATTTGATGGCCCAACGGTGACGAATGACAGAATATGCATGGGCCCATTTTCGTGAAGATGAACGAGATGAATCGTCGATATAGAATTTATCTTTACGACATCCTAACAAGATTTATCATATAGCCATTTTACTGCAAAATTATCGTACAAAAATTCAAAGTCTTTGCAATACTTAATAGTGATGAATGAGGTTTTTTTTACCATTTGAGTACAAACAAATTATTACTATTCCTCTCGGTACGCAAATAAATTACGAGTCAATAGTTATTGTTTTCTGGTTCAAGAATACAATTTCAATCAAGTTCTATGGTCGAAAATTGTTTACAAGCTTTAACCACTACAGTAAACAGGATTTTATTTTTCTGGAATAAGACTTAAAATAAAACATTATTGGCTGTGTAATGCAAATAGAATTTGCACGAGGTAGGTTTACTTCCTAAAACTTCCTAAAAGAAAAAGATCCTTTAAGTGTCAAAACTTAATAAACTTCAATCACCATATTGCGAAGAAAATATATATTGTAATGCCAATTAATTAGGTCATTAATTGTTTGGACATAAAAATTTGAATTGTTTGAGAAATCCATTATAGCGGTCTGATCGAACAAAGTAACAATGAGAGAAGCGAGCTCACTTTGCTTTGTCGAAAAGTCAAAAATGGCGTATGCCCGCTAAAACTTGAGAGAACTAGGAGTCAGTTTGCGGAAAAACATCGTGAGGAGCAGAACAAGTAACATAACTGTTAGTTAGCGGAGAAAGATTGTTAGGAGCTGATGGCGGAAAGACATTAGGAGGAGCAGAACAAGAAATATAATTTGAGCAGAGACTAGACATCGTCAATGTATAACTACTTAAAGTTGTAAATTAATTCGAAGAAAACATTCACGCCGCAAGTATTGCAGCGTAAATAATTGAAAAGTAAGAGCAGTTTAAGTCTACAGCAAGGAGCTAAAGAAAAGTTAGTTCGCTCCGAAAGAATAAACAGTTAAAATAAATCGTAAAGGAGCTACGTTGCAGTTTACGTCCAATTCAGTAAAAGACTAATAAATCTACAAATCATAGGATTCCTGTAAGCCAAGCAGACATCAGATAGCTGACATTCAGGAGTCCTCGGAGCCTATCAATTTTGACTTCAATAGTGTAAAATCTGTGAGTCGATATTTAGAATCAGCGTAAAAGTTTGCCATAGTGTATTTCCGAAACCAAAAAGAATGCTGGTACCAGCTGGACACTACGTAAGTAACGAAACCAAAACTAATGATTAATTGTAGACTTTAATTAAAGGATGAAGTCAGATTTCGTTCTCTTAATTGTCAATCAGAGTTAATTTCTTTACTTTTAATTTCTTTCTATCGACATATTGTTTAGATAAAATGTGAACTGTTTGTTAATAATATTTTTAAATCAAATTGTTGTGTCCATTATCAAACCCAGTAGAGGCCCTGAGAGAGAGAAAGATGTCAAATTTTGTTGTAATTATCTGTATTGCCACAAAATAAATAAATATTTTGTTTGTTAATTTTTGATTATTATTTCATTTAATTAACGCCTTCCATATGATTATTACATAAATGGCGCTTCAACGTGAGGCAAATTCTTTAAATTAAAAATAAATTAACCGACCTATATTTTTGTTTATTACAATATTTTATAATCTAACACTTATTACCGGAACACTCCAAATTATTTTCTAACAATAAAATTAATGGCGGCCCCACTGTATAACGAATAATACTCTTGTAAGAATTTAACCGAATCTTTGAACCAATTAAGAATGAAGACACCGAGATCCATCTAATGTATCAAACATCATTGAGTGTCTACAAATTTCTCAAATGCACCTATTACTTTTTTTTTTGGATGCAACATTTAATGTTCACACTGCAATTTTGAGATTAGATAATTTTTTTTATTTATATTAGGATTAATAAGAGACCGACTGCTGAGTTCTGTGGACCTCCACAAGTAACTTTAGACACTTGCGCTAGTCGTCTATTTTTACACTTTGAGTTCGCCCATTCAGAAAGCCATGACCCAGAGCACAACCCGCTTATCTAGGTTTAGATATATGTCATGAGGAACTGTAACTAATTCTTACGCGAGGACTCTTTCTAATTGACACCGGCAATGAAATTAACATAATATTGACAATAAAGGAATATGGCCAGAATAAATTTATTTCGTGATTAAATTAATATTTTCACCCATATCAATGTAATTCAGCTGTTGTATTAAATTTAAATATTAAAAAAAAACATTGAACTGTCTTTCCAACTAACTTGACGATCAGCTAGTAGCATGAACTGACAAAATATATTTTAAACTCAGTTTATTTTTCTAACTACTGTTTAACGTGTATATAAAAGAGAAATAACTTGTAATAAATTACATAAAAATATTAAAAAGAACTTCAGTCATATGGAATACAAATTCAAAATGAGAGTTGTCGTAAGCTGTTATTAAAATAAATAAAACAGTTTGGAGGCATGTGAATGTGTTTTTCATAATCATTAATAAAAATTAATAGTTACATTAAATAGTGTCACTTTATAATAAAAATTCGAAGTAAAAAAACAGAGAATATTTATTAAATTAATTCGTCAAAAAAAGTCTTACGTTTAATTATAACCTTTACTCCCTTTTTTGGAACTTCTTCAGGTGTTTAATATATAAAAATCTGTCTAATAAATAAAATTGACTGTTTGTGTGTTCGAACCGAAAACAAACGTTGGGACTAGTACATGGCTACCACCTCGAGCCGAGAAATATATTTTGGAGTCGAATCCGAGGTTATGGAATTCTCTCATTTTAATAACCGTATTCTAAATTATGGCTTACTTGCAGTTATGCACCTAGGAGTGGGGGTCGAAGGGGAAAACAATGTTCCCCGTACAATCTTAAAGACGTGCTGCTTATTCTATCATATTTTGTACACATATTGCTTGCTTTACGAAAGAATCTCAGAATGGGTAAAACACCCTTATTATCTACAGAAGTGGCGGTGGAAGGGCTGGTATTTTTAAGGTATTATAAATTACAGGTATGGTGGCTCGTCTTAGATCTTTAGTGCATGATTTTATGTATTTTTATCATTTAAATTTTTTAAGATGTAACTTCGTGAATACAATACGAAAAATAACCACGATATCAAACGTGGCCAAAGTCAATATTTTTACAAGAGATTTTTTGACATATGGTTCCTGAATTACTGGAAACTCCGTCGAATGGAAATTGAAGACACTACATAATTTTTTTTAATTACTAATTCCTGTCATATTAATATCTATAACGTAGTTTTAAATAATATATTTTTTAGTTTCTTTTTTAAACTGTGTATTTGTAATAATTATCCTTTTTTTTAGGGCAACAGGCTACATGAGGGTGATTCACATTGGGCAACTCCCCTTTAATAGCATAGGAAGGGATTAGAAAGGGGGGATGCGGAAGGGTAGAGGAAGGTAGCCAAGGGTTAACTAGGGCCCCCGGGCTATGGTTTAAGGATCCTACCCGGCATTCGCCTAAAGAAATGCAGGGAAAACCCTAGAAAAACCTGCATCGGGTAGGTCGGGCATTAGGTACTTGTACCACGCCCTTCCGATAGCGGGAGAGGAGTTTCCTTTTCATGAAATCTTATATTATGACGTATCCTATTTCCTCGACCGAGGACTAATGGAATAAATAATAAATCTAAATTATTTATGCTTCTTTAAAGGCAATTTTTGGTTCTCTGCATGGGTTGGTTACGTCACTTCGTGAATAACAAATTATAATGAAATTAAATACATTTTAGGCCTTATTATAAACCCCACCGCAACGCCGAGCACCCAGCTAGTAATATCATAAACTTAAGTCAATAAGGGCGTTACAGGTTTTTAATAATTGTATTCCAAGCCATATAAAACATAGACGCAGGATGAATTATCAACCGGAACATAAAAAAAAACTAAAGTGCATTTATAAAAATTCTTATTTCAAGTAACTTTGCCTCGCCAGGAGAAAAACACGACAAGAGGGAATTATATATGTAGCAACCTATAAAAATTAAGTTTTATTTCCTTTCATTTATATTTACGTCGTTAAACGTTGCCTGCAATTTTATTTTATTTCTCATAATCCTAAGCTAGATAAGTCCCTCAACTATTCCGCTGTCTGCATTAGGCCTGTTATTTGAGCGATTTAAAAGTTTAATATTATTCTAATAATTCTTGTAGTCTGTATTGAATACTGTTCATTAAAGGAAGTAAATTGTGTAGGGATTTTTTTTTTTTAGGTAACAGACTACATGAGGGTAATCCACATGGTGGCAACTCCCCTTTAATAGCATAGGAATAGATTTGAAAGAGGGGATGTGGAAGGGTAGAGGAAGGTAGCCAAGGGTTAATAGGGCCCCCGGGCTATATTTTAAGGATCCTACCCGGGCTTCGCCTTAAGAAATGCAGGGAAAACCCTAGAAAAACCTGCATCGGGTAGGTCGGGCATTGGGTACTTGTCCCACGCCCTTCCGATAGCGGGAGAGGAGTTTGCTGTGGGGACGCAGCATTCCCTTCTCCGTGCCTCGACCAGTTTAGGAGGCAGCTGGCCGACTATTCCAATGGGAATAGCGAACAACTCTTACCGTATGCCCAAGGTCTGCGACCCCGGAACATACACCTCTCAAAACAGGCCGAGGTGCCTCGGCTTGTGGGAACCTTAGTTCAAAAACGGAGAGGAAAAGGCATACCCAAAGGTAGCCCCTTCGTATCTCTCCTAAAAGGCTTTTGCTCATTACCAGTTTAGGTTGTTTTTTTAGGGCAACAGGCTACATGAGGGTAATCCACTTAGGGCAACTCCCCTTTAATAGCATAGGAAGGGATTTGAAAGAGGGGATGCGGAAGGGGAGAGGGAGGTACCCAAGGGTTAACTAGGGCCCCCGGGCTATAGTTTAAGGATCCTACCCAGCATTCGCCTAAAAGTAATGAAGGGAAAACCCTAGAAAAACCTGTGTGGCGGACTCCGCAGTATTATTTAGTTGCAACACCACACACAGGAAGAAAATTAATAAAATTTATAATATATTTTGTTTGCGATGCGTGATAGCACGGGTTGCGATTCAATGACGAGACTTGATACTTCTCAATATTTTATTTCTCTTTTATAAATCGTGTTCAGTGGTCAGTTGCTCGTGACGAACTGTATCGTACTGTTTTTCAAACTAAACTGTTGTGTGCTCCAGACTGAACAATAGAATAATGCAAGTTTATAATTCTTCCGAGAATTGAACTCCGCGTCGACTAGAAGTTCTCTGCGCTCTGATTTCTTCTTCCCCTTTTCCGCTACGGCTGACGGATGAGTAGTCAGCGATGCTAGCAGAGACGTTCGTTGGCAGATCAGTCAGCTGATGTTCACAGAGAAGTCGTCGAGAGATAGACGTGAAGTTCGGTGGAGGCTAGCTCCACACCTGCATCAGGTAGGTCGGGCATTTCGTACTTGTCCCACGCCCTTCCGATGGCGGGAGAGGGGTTAGCTGTGGGGTCGCAGCTTTCCCCTCTCCGTGCCTTGACCAGTTTAGGAGGCAGCTGGCTGACTATTCCAATAAGAATAGCGGACAACTCTTACCGTATGCCCAAGGTCTGCGACCCCGGAACATCCACCTCTGAAAACAGGCCAAGGTGCCTCGGCATGTGGGAACCTTACTTCAAAAAACCAGAGAGATGTGACAGCATCCCCAAAAGTAGCCTCCGCCAGAGCTCTTTGGGAAGGTTCACCTGCGAGAGAATCCTCTCGCAGGCTTCCTTGTATTCCAAATTGTGGGGTGAAATGCATTTTTTTAGGGCAACAGGCTACATGAGTGTAATCCATGTTGGGCAACTCCCCTTTAATAGCATAGAAAGGGATTTGAAACGGGGGGATGCGGAAGGGTAGAGGAAGGTAGGCAAGGGTTAACTAGGGCCCCCGGGCTATATTTTATGGATCCTACCGGCATTCGCCTAAAAGTAATGCAAGGAAAACCCTAGAAAAACCTGCATCAGGTAGGTCGGGCATTGGGCACTTGTCCCACGCCGTCCCGATAGCGGGAGAGGGGTTAGCTGTGGGGACGCAGCATTCCCTTCTCCCTGCCACGACCAGTTTAGGAGGCAGCTGGCCGACTATTCCAATGGGGATTCGAAGTCTTTGGATTCTCTATCGTCGTTACAAATGACGGAAACAAAGAGACAGTACGCCTACTAGGTTCATCCTAATTTAACTGTCATGTTATCTCATGGTATGTTCGTACACACTCTACCCCTAAATTTTGGGATTGTGACACGAATATCATCGGGGTTAAATAGCAAGTTGAATGTCATAATTAATCTCAGCGACATCCATAACCCCGGATTTGACTCAGATTTAGGTTTTTTTCGCGTTATTTCCTTAGACGGCATCTCCTACCCCTAAGGGTGCTCCCCTGCCATGCCGGAAGGGGTTGATATTACAAGTAAACTACATCGGGAGAAACTTTATTCCTTCGACGCAAATATCGGCAGTTTAACGTGTTTTGAAAATTTCCACCCTGTCCACTGGGGGTGGTAGTCGTATCTGAACCCCACAGTGTTTGCTTCCGGTTCAAAAGAACATGAGTAGCAAATATGTTCGAAAATGCTCCACGCGTTTTGATTTGTATGTGGAACACATGCACAGTCAATTTTATTTATTAGAAGATAAGAATTTATTTAACGCGCAATAGTGGAGGAGTAAGAAATTTTGATTTGATTTATTTTACTCCATTAGTCCTCGTATGAGAAAATAAGAGACGTTATTACATGAAATTACATGATAGTTTTTGGATGCTACAACTATAAACATTTAGAAGTTAACATAAAAATACTAAAAATCGGGAACACAAATTTCCCTGTCCGACATAAGTAAAAGAACTATAAAGTAATAATAATAAAAAGTATAATTCTTTAGCTATACTAAGGGTTTAATATAATATTTCAGTACTTAAAAAAAATTGAATACGCACTATGTAAAAAAATTAATGTTTCGAGAATTAACTATCATAAAAAAAGAATTACACATCACATAAGAATAAACATAAAACCTGACACACGCTCACTAGGGGGAAACTGAAAGCAGGGACGTCACTTCACGAAACAGAACGACGAGGAATCTGCAAACTCCAGGCCGTACAGGAAACAAACAAACAAAAGAGCGAAAAAGACCAACAGGGACTAAGGAAGTTATGAAGTAGGTAGTTTTTTTATTATTATTAAAAGTTTATAATGGTCGCGTTAACAACTTGGTCATTGGCGACCCATAAATAAATTACAAATAGTGCTTCTTTACGTAAGTATGCTGCGAGTCACATTGATTCCAATAATATACATTCAATTGAACAGTTTGAAAAATTAATTATACATTTCAAATGTGGGTTTCTTTCATTTACATTTTACAATTCGCATTTGTTAATTATTTATCATAATAATAGGATAATTAATTATATTAACTTATTTGAAGCTGCGACTGTTGCAAATTCCACTGTACTGTAGTTATAGTTTGTCTGCTTCTGAATATGAATCACTCTCTTGTTTCTTGACTGAATTTATGAGCCTTGTTATTCTACTTTTTGCCGTTTTATCATTTAAGTGTGGGTAAAAAGAATCCAATACATTTATGAATGATGTAGAGGATATTTCGTAATCTCTAATAATGGTTCTTGGGTTCTTTGAGTCCGTAGCATTTAGTATTAGAGTCTTTTAACTGTTCCAAAGGGAAAGGCGGAGCACTGCTTTCTTCTTTTTATATTTTTAGTGTACCTAATGATTGACTAAGCGCCTTATATTTATGATCCTGAATGTTTTGTTTTGTTTTCTTGGGTGGATTAGTGCTTGTCTTATGTTCAGGATTACTGACGTCTTTCTTATCAGCTTGGCTCGTCGAGCTCGTAGATGCAGTTCTTTTTTTGTTTGTTAGTTGCGAATTATCCATGTCCGCTTTTTGATGGTTAATTATTTGAATTGCGGGCGCCGGGTTCTTACACTGAATTTTGTCATAATTTTCATTTGCAGGCAGATTATTCTTTAGTATTGCATCTCTATTAGGACAATTTATCGCGATATGGCCGGGACTTTTACAATTATAGCAGTTATCATTCTCCGCTGCAAGAAACACCCTATCCTTCATATTGCACCATTATCGAATCCAGAAGGGAATTTAGCTTATCTGGGTTAATGAAGGATTGTCTTCTAAAACTTTTAATGTGAGAAAATCTTCGATCACCAGTACTTATTCTAATATCCGATATTTTAGAGTCTGGAATTATATTTAGCTTTTCTAGTTCTAGCAGGATAATCTCGTTAGGGATAACTGGGAATTCATTTGACAAGATTACACGGCAGTATTTTTGCATTAAAGGTCTTATATTGACCATCTCACCCTTTATTGTTATTGATTTATGAACTTTTATTAGGTTTTCGACATCCTCCTTAGATGTTAGAAATGCGCATAATCTGGAATTGGCTATTTTAGAGATGTACTTAATTATGATGGGGTCAATAATATTAGCTAAAACTATTAGGTACTCATCTGTATTTAAACTTGCAACAGCGTCCAGAATTATGGCATGCATTTTATCCGGTTTATGCTCCGTGGCTATCACCTTCGAATACAATCTAGCCTCCATTTCTGTGTGGACGTCATCTTCAGGTATTCCTCTTCTTTACACTTTCTGGGATTAGTGGACTTTCCTTTATATAGCTTAGATATCATGTACTTATACACTCCTTTACACGATGAGGTAGTTTTATGAGCAACGCTTTTGGAGTATAACAAAAAATAATTAATTATTAGGGAAACGATCAAGAAACTCTTGTATTGAGTAAAACGCACGTTTCAGTAGCATATTTTTACAGTGAATTCCTCTTGTAGTTATTAATGTTCTTTACATCTGCAGAAAGACTATTGTATAAAACTAACCCTACAGCATATTTTTTTATTATAATAGATGACTTTTGCAAATTGCCGAAAATTCCTACGGAATTCAAAATTAATAAATAATTTCGAAAAATTTATAAAATAGTTTTATTTGTAAATTGGCGACTAATAAAAACCTTTGAGGTAAGGATGTAAACAGAAATTAATTTACTTTGTTACATTTTACTAGTCCCCCGCTGTGTTTTTACAATGGAGAGCCGCAACTGATGACAAATTAATCTCTTAACTTTCATTTCGTATCGATCAGTCTCCTTAGCCGAGTGATACAAATTTGCACACATGTAACATAAGTTTTGATTTTATTTCCGGAGGATGTGAGACGAATGAGCGTCGTTCCTAGCTGACGTAGGTCGAAGCACGTGGTGCAGTGAGAGCGCATGCGCGAGCAGAGGCGCGGGTAGCTCAGTGTTGTTGAAGCAGCCGACGAAGATGGAGGTTGACTCGGAACTGGAGCAGCTCATGTCTCACCTGGGTAAGTCACGCCTTGAGCTACTCGTCTCCTTTCACGGATTATCGCGGCCACGTGGACGCGGATCCCGCCTTTCTGTAAAAATAGACGCGACCTTCGAACGAGCCGGCACGACGTTAGCCGTCGGCGAATGTTGCCCGTACCATATTGTATCTCGGACTCTTTATTTCTCCCTCAGGGAAACACGTTCGTACGTGCCCGTTCCTTCTAGAATCGCTCTTTAGAACTTGGACTGGTTTTTACGACTGACCCCGTGAGGTTTAATTCGCCACGTGCTCACTATTCCGCAAAAGGGATCGGGTATTGCGAGTTACTTCGTTGCAAGAGTAGATGTGGTTTCCATGGGGCGATGTGATGACAGCCCTGTAAAGGATTTCCGTAGGTGAATCGTTACTACGGTCCAGTGTCGGCCGGAAGCGTAGGCGATTGTGATCTCAAACCGCGAAGCTGCAGTTTTAATGCTGACATTTTACCTATTCTTATGCATCCGTCGCCGAAGTCCCTGAAATGATTCCAATGTATTCGTAGACGCTCCATTTAAATTACGACAGGGTGACGAGAAACCTGCCCTTGCAGTTTCACGTAGGATTTATCGATTGAACGGATGAATTAAATTTTTGCATTTTATTCAGTTACATGAAACTGGTCGTTAACGATTTCCTTATAAATTCTACGGATCCCGACACCGGGACTCCCCGCAATTGATTCCCGTAACTGTATACTTAGCAAGTATGAAATTCTGTTTACACAGCTCTTCATAGCTGCGCTGGTATTTTTCTTATCCGCTAAGGATATTACAAAGTAAATTTATCTTTTACGCGTAGACATCCCGATTCACGTTGATATAATTTCCATAGGTTTCCGACATAATTACGAACAACGTGCTCATGTTATCACCTCGCGAGATGTTTGTAATGACGTGCGAAGACAAACTATAATTCCGGTCCGTTTCAACAGGATAAACTCAAGATCAGATTTATATTTCCTGTACAACTTACGAAACACGTCAAAACCAATTTAAATTATTGGTCTCCGAACAACACTGTCTTTGGATGAATAGCAGTTTGTTTAGTAATATCAATGTTACTTTTCTAATGTAAGTTTCCCCGTCAACGACGGATGCTCCAGTCTTTCTTCTAATAAACAAAGTAGAATGTACGTGTGTTGTCAACACCCGTGGAGAAAATTTGACCAAATTTCGTACACTTGTTCCTTTAGAACAAACGCTGTGGGGTTAAGACACGTCTACCACCCGCATTGGCTTGCATGGAGATTTTCAAACATGCTAAAACTGATTATATTTGCGTCAAAAAAATTAATTTTTGGGGTCAATGAGATTCATAGTATTTCTACCGATGTTGTGTATAATTTCAACCCCTTAGACGTGGAGGTGGAGAGGTATTAGATAAAAAAAATGCAAAAACAACCTAGATTGTAGTCGAATCTGGGGTTATGGATGTCGCAGAGTTTAATTATGACATTTAACTTGCCGTTCATCCCCCAGAAACGAGGGTGGATATTTTAAAACAAGTTAAAACGACCGATATTTGCGTCTAATAATAAATTTTCAGGGTCAATGAGATTGATAGTATTTCTCCCGATGTTGTTTGTGTATAATTTCATCCCATTTCCGCATGGGAGTGGAGTACCCTGTGCGTGAGGGTGGAGGGTCTTTTATAAAAATAACGCGAAAATCACCGAGATTGGTGTCTACTCCGGGGTTATGGAAGTCGCTGAGGTTAATTATGACATTTAAAACGACGGTTAAGTTTTATTTCAGCCCCTTGGAGTGGGGTTCTATGTAGGTTGAACAAATTTTCGCGTACAATCTTTAACACGTGTAGCCAAATGTTGTGCACAAGTTACTATCCAGAAACAAACAGTTTGTGTAATACACCGCTAGCAGATGGGGGTG
Source organism: Zhengitettix transpicula (assembly GCA_037074705.1). Lineage (NCBI taxonomy): Eukaryota > Metazoa > Arthropoda > Insecta > Orthoptera > Tetrigidae > Zhengitettix > Zhengitettix transpicula. The sequence goes on along the minus strand of CM073595.1, from coordinate 24,191,080 downwards.
GAACGGATGGCATTTAAATAAATTTTAATCCGCAATTATTATGGTCGAATGAACCGTTTTACGGGCCGTAGGGTCAATTCCCAATTATAAACTCTAATGACAACGAGGGTAGCACCCGTAGGGGCGGGGGCTGAATGGATTTGTGAATGGTGTCTATTCCGGGGTTACGGAAGTAACGGAGCTTAATTCTGACGTTCTACTTGCCGATTAAGTTGTAGAACAGGCACTATGAGTGGGGGGGGGGGGGTGGAGCTGGAAAAATGTGTCACATACAATTTTATTCGTCTGTATTGATTTCCTCCGAACTTTGTACATGTTACTTACGATCTATGAACAAACACTGGATGGGTAACATACGTCTAACACTTAAGAGTGGCGGTAGTCTGTACCGGGAGTATTTACGACTACTGGTGGTATTTTTGTCTCCCACAAGGCACCACGAATATATTAGCCTCTCGTTAGGTACTAAAGTATTAAATAACCGTATTTTTAGACTTTTTGAATGTTAATGTGTTTATTTAAGGTACTAGTAAATTCCTTGACACGATTAAGTTACAGTCAGTCATCATACCAGGTATGATTAACATTTTATCGGTATTCATATGGTAAATGTTAAAAAAAATTGTCGGTCTTATTGCCGCTGAAATGGCGCGTTGACAAATATATTATTATCAAATTAAATACTTTTCCGGGCTAAAATAAATAAATACCTGGACACCGCCGGGCTCCCACCTAGTCCGTTATATTCGTATCACCATTAGGCGATTATTTTAGTTTTTTGTTAGGGCACTAAGCTGCCAGTATCAAACTTCAATTTCATCTCTCTTTCGTCCTGTTTGATGTTCTTTGGTAGATTGAATTTTTCAGAAACGTTGAGACTGTATTCTATAAGGAAAATCATCCGGAGAAGGAAAGATAGTTACCCAACAGTTACATGAATTCCAGTAAGTCTGGTATAACATGACTCCTTTCTGCAGCATTCGTCGGAGTCTCCTCATTGTTGTTTCTTTATACAGAGACCTACTTAATTCTGTATAGCCTACGAGATGCAGCTGTCACAGCTTTCGAATCTTAAACTTTCATTTCTCATCTGACAAAGGAGAGTTGGTGAGATGAAAAATTACAGAAACCATCGTTACCAGGATGACAGGGACTTTGAGAATCTTATCTAGGGCCTCCGTGGACCACCGAAACTGTATCCCGATAGTTGTTTTTTTTATAGAGAAGTTCAAGTTGTAATTGCAACAGAACTTCAATATCCAAGACGTCCATCTTCTTGTGGTCAAATTTTGTCACATAATGACGCTAAGCTCTACAACCGATATCAATATCTTCCTTCAGGAATCTCGTAATGTAAGACTTGCAGTCCATGAAATCTATACAGCCCTGATAACACGTGCAGGAATACCATAGCCGAGTTATGGAGGCCAGTATAGTTCTCAGGATACATTTCCTCAATGGAACACATGATTATGTTCCCGAAAATCTCGATTCGACGAAGGCAGCGCGTCGACTTTGGCCCGTTTGATGGTCCTATCCACCATTGTTTCACTCTATATATTCACTGGGGGAAGTAGACGATATAAATATTAAATTCTGGATCTAAGTTTGATACTGGCAGCCTAGGGCTCCAACGAAATCTAAAAAATACTCGCCTAGTAGTGATGCAACAACCAATACAAAGGATTTTGATGACGAAAGTCTTTATCTCGTTCCCTTTCTTAGTTTCATGAATGAAAACTGTTGTGCCGGTGCCGGAATTTTCACAAGTCTCTAAAAACGTTATCAGCAACGTTTGACCCAGTCGTCAAACCATAATCATAGCTTCTGATAAGCCTCCACGTACGTTGTAACTACAAGTATAACCAGATAATTAATAATTACCCTATATTATGACACCAAGTGACATCATAAATGCGCCCTTGCTTGTAATTTATAACACAATAACCTTCATGGATTATTCTACACATTATCATCAGTGTGAATCCACACGAAATCAACCAATAAAAATATAATTCGTTGCTGACATATATTTATTTGTGATAGTATATTTTCTGTTTATGTATCTGGGAGTAGAAAATGTTTTTTTTACAATTTTATTATTACTAAATCTGGATTTAAGTGGGCATTTTGTTTATGATGGGAGCGGCCGTTTTTTCGCATTTTCAGAGGTAGCGATAAGTTAAATAATTTTGTTTATTAAAATATTAACTTGTAATAAAAAGCATCTTATTCTCAATGAAACGATCTATAAATCATGTTCGGACTAAAAATGTGTTAAGTTGTATGGAAATCACCTAAAACGTATTTCAATTGGGTAACAATGAAGAATTTAGCATTTTTTTTCCGAAGAAGGGATTACAACACAACTTTAATGTTCCTTCCCCTTGAAAAAATAATACAGGACAAGACTTAAAAAAATATTGACACCTTTTAAATGCCTCCTTTAGGTTTTACAGGCCTTAAAATATCGCAATTTGTCCAAAATTGTCCAGTTACAAACGGGTAAATCTCGTAAAGGACTGAATCAAAAAATTTGAAATTTTCACAAATTACCTTTCTAGTTCTTGGTAATAAGCAAAAAAAAATTTCATCATTGTTTTTTAATCAGAAGAATTTTTTTTAAAATTTATAATTTAATAACCAAGTTGTTGAATAAATATATTGTGCCCGTTCTTGGCCATATTTCATGATTCTATCATTTATTAAGAGTCCGTTCCTGTTTAATATTTTTTCGAAGCCCTACTTTGGTCCCCCAAATTTTTTGACAATATTAAAGTTGTGTTGTAATCTTTTCTTTGGAAAAAAAAGTTCTAAATTCTTCATTGTTTCCCAATTGAAATTCATTTTTCTAGTTAAGTTTTAGGTTATTTCTTTGCAACTGGACACATTTTTGGTACGAACATGATTTATAGATGGTTTCATTGAGAGTAAGATTGTTTTTATTGTAAGTTGATATCTCGATAAACAAAAAAGTGATTAATCGTATCTGCAACCCTGAAAACGCCAAACCGGCCCATCCTTAGAAACAAAATGCCGGCCAAATTACAAAGTAATAATAAAATTGTAAAAAAAAAAATCGTTTCGTACTACCAGATACATAAACAGAAAATTCACTATCAAAAATTAAATTAAATATGTCAGCAATTGGTTGATTTCACTGGAGTGGTGTCTTGACTTCGGTTTCGCACTAAAACCTTAAACGAGCTGGACCAGTTACCTTCAGAAAACGGTCACGGATGCCAAAGTGTAGACGGTCCCACACAAAAAAAAAAGGAAATAGTCTCGCCAAAATAGTAACTGCGGTGAAAGGGTAACAAAGAAACGCCGTCATGTTTTATAGTGTACACAGCTGGAGAAAAAAAAATACGTATCAGCTTTCCAAAGAGAAATCGCCGCTTTTGTCTGTGAGTTGCAGACCCTTCTTCCCTTCACGCTTTGCAAGTTGATCTCTCTCATACATACAAGGAATCTCAACCAGAGTACAAAACACTCGTATATAGTTCCTTTCGTTATTAATAATCCGGGTCATCATTTTCGATTGCTGATTTACTTACTTAACAAGCTGGGTGCCCGACGTTGCCCGTGTGCTTATTTATATAATCCAGGAAAAGTATTTAATAGTCTATAAAATGCATTGAATTTTATTGCATCAATGCCAACAAACATACCTCAGAATTTCTTTACGAATAGAATACTTGAATATACTCTTAGAGTATTGCAGGATATAATTGTCCCTCAGCCTTCAGGCATTACGAAATATTAAATTTTTGAAATTGTTAGCTAGATTCATGATGTAAACAAATGGTCGCCATATTGGAGTCACTAATATGGTACGAAAATTACCTTACATTTTCCGAAAGGATCGTAAAGTATTTCGTATCGTTTATTATTATTATTCGATGGAGTATTGCTGCTTATAATTATACTTTTCATTCAATGAAAATATTTCTGCTTATTTTCATTACGGAAAAATGAACTATTTACTTTGTTCGTAGTCTCTCTCTCTCCCTCCCCCTCTCTCCCCCTCTCTCTCTCTCCCTCCATCTCCCTCCCTCTCTCCCCCTCTCCCTCCCTCTCTCCCCCTCTCCCTCCCTCTCTCTCTCCCTCTCTCCCTCTCTCTCCCTCTCTCCCCCCTCTCCCTCTATCCCTCCCTCTCTCTCCCCCTCTCTCTCTCCCTCTCTCTCCCTCCCCCTCTCCCTCCCTCTCTCCCTCCCTCCCTCTCCCTCTCCCTCCCTCCCTCTCCCTCTCTCCCTCCCTCCCTCTCCCTCTCTCCCGCTCTCTCTCCCTCTCTCTCTCCCTCTCTCTCTCCCTCGCTCTCTCTCGCTCTCTCGCGCTCGCGCTCTCGCTCTCGCTCTCTGCGCGACGTCATGGCGCGCAGTAATTTAACACAAAATTAACACGTTTTTCAATTATAAGTCTTTCCACATTTATGTTAAGGGTTTCCCCCCCACTCAGTACCCTTTCTCGTGTTTTTAAGTATGTGTACGAAGATTTGTTGCAATCTGTCCACGCGTTTTAATTTGTATAAAGATTAACTTAAATACATACAAATATACTGTAATAATTAAATTTTGAGCTTTAATTAAATAAAATTTGATTCTCGTTGAAGCTATTTATATAATAATTAACTGGACAGTATAAATAAAAGACTTAATAAAATTTACAAACAATATTTATTAATTTTGTGACTAATTTAAAAACAATTACAAATTTAAAATATTAGATCACAGGGTCTTCACTGGGTTTGATAATGGACACATTCATTATGTTTAACAATCTTATTAAATATACAAATCACAATTAAAAGAAAAGAAATTTACTTGACAATTAAACTAGAACGAAATTTAAAATGAGAACGAAATTAAGAAGTAAAGAGATTAGAACGAATTAACAATTTAAACGGAGGACGAAATCTGACGTCTATCTTTCAATTACGTTTACATAATTAATTATTTTGTATTTTGTTACTCACATTTGTCCAGCATTCCAGCATACCTTTCGTTTTCGAATTACACTATTGCGGGATTTTACACTGATTCTAAGACTCACAGATTTTACACTGATTCTAGCCAAAATTTTATAGGATGTCTGGAACTCGGATGATCCTCCCTTTTTGTTGACAGCTATCTGTTGACTGCTTGCCTTAGGTGAACTCTGCTTGCCTTAGGTGAACTCTGCTTGCCTTAGGTGAATTCCATGGTTTGTAGATTTGCCACTCTTTACTGCATTGGAATCAAACTGAAATTTTACTATTTCTGGCCGGCTATGGACACAAAGCTGCTTTTACTTAGCAAGTTTCGATGTCCAGGCACCAACCAACTGTTAAATTCTAATCGCCGACTCTGTTGAATTCTCCTCCAACTAACAGTTATACCTTGACGATGTCTTTCCTGCGAACTGCTCCTCACAATATTTTCCTGCGAACTGCTTCTCACAATATTTTCCTGCGAACTGAACTTTCGTCTCGCATTTTAGCGCGCATACGCCATTTTCTGACCTTCCGACAAAGGAACAGAGCTGGGCTACATTGTCGCTATGTTCTGGAAACTCCGCCGCTACAAAGGATTTCTCAAATAATTTCAATTTTTATGTTCAAACAATTAATGTCCTAATTAATTGGCATTACAATACATATGTCATTCAATGCCAAGTGACCAAATCGCCTTTTGGGTACCACCTTGGATTTTGATGAAATTTGGTGATAGTGTTGAATATAGCTTCAAGTGGTGATGTGCAAAATCTCATATTCACTAGTAGTATAGAGGGGGCGCCAGGGACTCCTGAAAAAAAGTTACCACAATAATTGTGAAGTTTGAAGTACTACTGTTGTGGAACTGGAGCAGCTAGCTTCCTGAAAAATGGTAACCAGAGACAACTATTTATGCTCTACACGACGGTTGCAGTTAAAAGGTTTAAAAAGTTTTAGTTTTATTGCTGTTATCGCACAAAGTTGCTCGAAACAACCGTCACGTCAATTTGAGGCAGATTTTTCGGCCTTATAACTATGAAACAAGATGTTCTACAAACTTATGCTTAGATAAGCTAAGTAAACCCATTACTTATTTTAAACTGCCAAAGTAGCAGCTTTCAAGCTCACTCTGTTCTCATGATATATGTTAGTTAATATGAGGTTCAAATTTTATGTGTCAAATTTTGTGAATTTTCAAACCCAAATTGCAAAAAACCATTTGCTACAATAAAGTTCTTTTTTTACTATTGAAAAGAGAAGACGTTTTTCATATAGAGTCATCTAATTTCATTTTAGAGACTTATTATTTAAGGCCAGAAAAATTACTTTAAAAATTGCACTCCTTTAAATAACATGATATACTGCACGAATGTGATGAGAGAAAATAATTTGTACTGGTTCATTCCAACTATTGGTATTAATTATACTATTTTTCACAAAGTGATTTTTATTTATGGTTATGCAATATGTGAATCTTATCTAATAAAATTAATGCTATTAGAAGGTAATATATGCATTGCAAAATCAAAAATACTTGCGTTGGTCCATGGTGACTGAGCCACTGCCAATTTCATGTTTTAAATGAGTGTGTATGTATACATCACTTCATTCAAGGCCTAAATTTGAAACACCATCGCCTAGGGGCCACGCCCAATAGCCAGGCAAGGCAACCTCATTGTTGATTAGACTGGCCTTCGATGTAATGCATTGTTGGAGTTTGAAAAGTAATTTTTCTGGCCTTAAATGAAGAGTCTCAAAAGTTAAATAAGATGACTGCAACAGAAAAAAGTCTGCTCTTTCTAATGGTAACAAAAAAAATGGATTGTAGCAAAAGGTTTTTTGCTATTTGTGTGTGTGAAAATGCACAACATTTGACGCGTCAAATTCGAAACTCATATTTAATAGCGTATATCTTGACAACTAAATGAGCTTAATAGCTGATACTTTGATATCTTAAAATAAGTAATGGGTTTGGTTAGTTCACCAAAGCATAAGCTTTTGGAAGGTTTTCTTGCAAAGTTGTAAGCAATGAAAAATATGCTCCAAATTGATGTGACAGATTATTTGATCAACTTTGTGAGATAACAGCAACAAAACTAAAACGTTTCAAACCTTTTAACTGCAACCGTCGTGTAGAGCATGAAAAGTTGTCTCTGGTTCCCATTTTTCGGGAAGCTAGCTGCTACAGTTCCACAACAGTAGTACTTCAAACTTCACAATCTATTCACGTGCATGGTTGAATTGCATAGGTAACTTTTTTTCAGGAGGCCCTGGCGCCCCTTCTATACTACTTATGAAGGTGAAATTTTACACAGAATTGTCTCGGACACATATCTGTGTCTACACAAAATTTCAGAAAGATTGGATATGGTGACTAAAAGGTTTATTTGAAAATTTGGTCACTTGGCATGGAATGACCCATATTCTTTTATTATATAGTTAATAATAATAATAATAAAATATATAATTCCACCATAGAAACGGTGTGAAGAGGAAAAGTTTCATCAAGCATGAGCACAATAATCTTTGAACAGATTATTTTAAAAACAATCACTAACACTGTTGTATTTCGTCTTCTAAAGTAACAATGCATTGAGCACATGTTGGTGGGGAAACCAAAAATTCAAATTCAATAAATAAAAAAGATCAACATATTTCTGTCAGCGGCAACAATTCGTCAATGTATTGATTTGATTCATCTACTTTTTAGCAATTAATTGAGCTTTACGGAGAACGGTTGAATTTTATCTTGTGGTCAGGGCTGGGGACAGCTTCTTATATTTAAAGGGTATGAATTCATACAAAAGGGTCGCCGGACTCTAAATGGTTCCTTCTCTCGCTTTTCAAGGATTATCTCCATCGACCAGTTCCATGTCTTCTAAACGTGCATTGCAGGTTTCCTCCATTCCGGCTTGTCGTTAAACAGAATTTTCTTTTAATAATTAGAAGTATCGAAATATATTATTTCTTTGATATCTCGATAAATTTGATACCTGTTATCAAGCTTTAACCCCTGAACTGAAAAACACTCGATTTTATTTCGACGAGACATTTATGATTCTAAATTACAACTAAAAAGTATTTAAAAAAAGGATTTTTAATTATTAGGACTGTGTTAATAATTTTCTATATTTCCTCCAGTGTTTATCAGTCATTACATAAGTTCTTAAAAAATTTATGCGAAACATTTATTAATGTCTTGATATCAGAATTTATCCTAAAGCTCCGAACAGTGGACTCGGGTTCGATTCCCGGCTCCGTCGAATCTTTTTCATCTTACTTGATACTTAAAAAAATTTATTTAGTTTCAAATTAATAACTTTGTGGGTTCAACGATTATTTTTAAAAATTAAACCACTCACGTGGAGTGAAATTTGACGAGCAGCCGATCATTATTATTTAAAATATTTGGGTATTCCATTGTCTTGGAGTAGATAAGTGAGCAAGAAAAAGTGAAAAAATGCAAAGGAAAGTGAAAATAAACAATGAAAACAGAGAAAGAGGTGACTAGAAAGATTGCCTAGATGATCGGAAAAAGATGTAGACAAAAACAAGGAAAACAGAAAAAGAGAGGCAGTGTGCAAGAAACAAGTTACGTTAAAGAGATGACGTCTAAAATCTTCAGGAAGTTCAGAGAAGAATATAGAAACTCCAACGTTTCGAACAGTACAGAAAACACTTTGTTAGTCATCAGGGAGAGAACAACACTGGGACGCGCAACATGGGTCCCAACACTCGTTAGGGGGGCAGACCTACTAAATTCGGCCTGGTCCTAGAGTGACAGCTGTCCCAGTATATAGATACTCCAAGACAATGGAATACCCGAATAATCTGCATAATAATGTTACCTCACCATTGTCAACAAGTTTCAAATCCAGACCGGAATTGTGTAGAATCGTAGCTATAACTGTAGTCAATTACATTATATTGCAATTAATACTACATTCTATACAGTCAATAGGGCAATGTCCATCGACACTAGACAGGTAATGAGAAGAGGTATTTAGAGTGTGGTTCATTCATGACGAATATAGGTTAATCCACTTTTGGTGCGATGAATGAGATCTCGCATTTATTATTCGATATTCCAAACTAAAATTTGCATTGATTTATTATGCTTGGTTACATGGGGAGAAATGTGTTAAATAGTGTGTGTTCATATAGGACTGCACCAAACGGTTTTGAAACCGATCCTTTGAGATCGCCAGTCGGAGATCCGACGACGATCTACCACGCCATCACTAATTACCGGGGAACGAATTACTATTCCTACTCTGGCCTGAATGAAGACAAATTAAATCGGTTCCTGAATACGAAAATATTTTTCGTGAGGCAATATATTGTAATAAATACATTTATTAATATGTATTGTAAATTACAATTGGCTATTTTGTGCAACAATATATAAAGGAGAACGTTCCGATTGATGTTTCACCTCTCTGACGTCACGCCACTAGGAAACGTATGCGCCGCACACATTCAGCTGATTTTTACGTGTATTATGGGATCCAAATTATCAGGGTTTTAAAACACACAAATATCAATGTCATTAAAACACAAATATTTATTAAGACAAAATTTACATAAATATACACAAAAACACTAGTTTTTCCGGCACAAAGTTTATTATTAATTTTGTAAGACATATTTTTCAATCTGGTACTGTGCGTTCGAGATTTTATGATTTCAAAACATCGCTTTTGAGGTAACACTGCACGTAATGGAGATTAATGAAAGTATTTCACAGAAAAGAAAAACTTCTGATTATGTATTTTATGAGCTTACAGTTTTAATTTGTCGATTTGTCCTCGATATCGGATGTTGGTGATCCACATTGGATTGGCTCAAACATGGCTCTGGAGTGACTCCTCTCGATCCCGCGTGGATTGCTAAATTTTTCCATCCCAAAAAAAACGGTAATTTTTAACTGCGGCAGCGAACAGTGTGGAATGATTCGCCCCCGTGCCAATTTGTGGGCAAGGCAGCCCCAGACTGCGTGTCTCCCGTAATTGTAATTCCCAAATTTCGTCTTTGAAATGGAGATTTTCAATTTCCTACTTTGCACAAAACTAATGTACTATTAAAATAATTTTCACGACAGAAGCCGTCGAATACTGAACATGACGATCCCTCTTCCGTGCACAATGTTGCTATCCCAACACGCCATTGCACAATTCCTGCTTCGTTCTCGTCTGAAGAAGATACTCAGGACATAGCCCATCATATAATTTTTTTTTAATATTTGCGGCTTCGAAAAAATTTACCAATACAATTGTCAGATTCACACAACATAAGACATTTGTCGCGGTGCCTAATCAACATTGCCGTATTACCATTCTTGGCCAGTGAATCCAACTGTCACCCAACAATACCCAACTGGTAATGTTACAAAAGTTAATATCATACAATAAATTAAATAAAAAATGCAAGTAAGTCACAATAAATGGGCAAATATCTAAATTATTCATATCATCGATACTTTTCATTACTATATATATATAGTAATACTAATTAGAGGCCAGTAATTATTTTATTAATTGGATTGTTAGCGGTAACCAATTCTTCAAAGACGACAATGGGTAGGCTAGCTTTGTTGTGAGCCGCTAGCACTGTCTGGCGCAGTCTGTCTGATATTGTAGTCGGGAGAGGAAGGCAAATTTGGAGAGAGCTAACAGCGTGGCCAAAGTATAAAATTCAACCGACAAAGTTACAAGTTTTTAAATCCTAGTATAAAGTTTGGACAGCGAGATACTTTGTAAAAAAAACCTGCAAAGAGTAATCAAATATTTGCACCTACGCGTACTAAGATCAAAATTTTCAACATAAAGACAATGTGTAACAATATGTCTGGCTGATGATCCGGACACAGTTCCCGGAGGAAAATTCAATAACTACGACCGTGTGTTTGACAATCAAGTGTAGAGTCAGTGATTCATGGACTGTTTAGTGTAAATTGTGTGCCCAAGCCGAGGAAACTAAGTCTGGTACCAGCCGAACATTTTTGTAAGTAGAAACTAAGTTAATTAAGTTTGTAAACGATAGGTAAAGGTATTCGTCAGATTTCGTTCGTCACATTTTGGTTTTGATTGTTAATTTCTTAATTTCTTAATTCTATGATTGTTCTTTACTTATCAAGCCCAGGTAAACGACCCTGAGAGAAGAGTTACCAAAATTCTAAACATTGAAACTTTAAATGTACTTAACCGCAGAGAAAATGTTATAAATTTCTATTAAATAATAAATGGTATCATAAAGTTTAAAGTAGTACTTATTTCTTGATCCTTCCTGTTAAAGTAAAAATAAATTGTTTCAGAATTAATTATCTATTTAATAAAACTGAAAGTTAATTGTTAAATTAATTCAATAAAATTTGGTTATTCATTTAATTAATCACTCTTATTTAATCATTACATTTTTGGCTTCCACAACGTGCGGCAATTCATTTAATTAATTCAATTATTCATTATATATATATATATATATATATATATATATGGAGCCCGAAACAACGACAATAAAAGTGCTAGAACATTTTTGGAGATACAGATTTTTATGACACGTGGTAAATTGGAAATAGTTTGTGTGATATTGTGTTGACTGTTAAAGATTGTTCATGACTTATTCTCGTAAACCACACAACTCGACTGGAAGACGTACAAGACGAGATTTCACGACGTGGCTAGTTCAAATCACCATTCCATGAAATTTTTCGTGCAACAGTGTGATTGTCTCGGTGCTGTGTGACGTGTGACACCGCCCTGTGACAAGAAAACTTATTTCTCGTCAAAAATTGCCACTAAACGTCTGTCATTCTCAAAACGAATTTTTATAATACAGTTTCATTCGACCCACTGTTCAATCGTGTACAATCACTCTTGAGCAAGGCCACTGCAACAAAAATAGTGCCAACATGGCCAATTAAAATTATTTAATTTATTGGTGGACCCTTTAACTTGTAAATACGGTTAGGTGTAAATCTGGAAATACTTTCGATGTATCATCTAAACCCAGCTGAATAATATGTAGGCTGCGATTGTAGCGTTGAATGAATTTGAATAGTGCTTCAATGTAACGGACGCAATGTGTGAGATCAACCGAAGGTCCCGGAAATGACAGACCAAGGTTGTATAGTAGTGACAAATGATTGGATGTTTGGTTATTTAATAGTTGGAGCTGCGTGTAATTTCTAACAGAAATTAGTTTGGGAATTAAGCACGGTGTTACGTGTGTTGTAACATTGTTTACTTTGGGAGCGTATTCGTATTAAACAAAATATTAGTATGGTATATTAAATTGTTTGGACATGTCTTCTCTTCTATCAGTACCATGTGAAATTAAAAATGAACGTAACCAACCAAATTAGAAAATGATAGGCAATTGATTAATAGGAATGTGTCTATCTTCTTCTTTTTCTATTATATATATTGTAATAAACAACGGGGTACTCTTGAATTTACCCCACTTTGTGGTAGCCAACATGTAATAATTAAATATGATGGGCTTTTAAATGAAAATTATAGACTTTATAACAAACAAAATTTATTTATCAATTCTTGAAACATTATACAATTTAATAAAAAAACATATCTCTCTTTCTCTCATGGGTCTTTACTGGGTTTGATAACGGACAGAACACTTAAATAATCAAAGAACCCAACATTTATCTTTAAATTAAAAAACAGAAATATTTAATTGTCTAGACATCGACGAAACTTATGAACGAACTTACTCTACCAGATTGATTCTAAATTTAAAAGAGTTTATTTTATTAATACAAAACAAAAGAACGATATCTGACTGTATCTTTTAATTCCGTTTACACATATTAATACCATGAAATTTCAACTTACGATTACTCAGGAACATTTGGCTCGTTCATTACACACACACTTTATAGACTGGACGTTTACACACTGACTCTAACACATATTATTGGTTCGACGATAGCTGATTCTCCATACTCGGTGAAGGACATCCCACTTGCTCGTGGTGAAAATACTCGACGCTGGATGCTGTGTCTTGGTCTCCTACCATCGAAGACAGTGGTGAAATTTTGATATTACAACAGATTGAACTTCTGCATACAAAAATGTTTATCGTTGAATAATTTTGCTATTTCTCTCGCAGGCTGCAAAATTTCTCCATACTCGGTGCTCGCCGTACGCCTCCACAACCAACACCCAACTTCGGTGCTCACAGCTCCACCTCCCACTCTGACTCCACCTCCTTCGTTCCCAAAACTACGTCGCAACTGCCCGTTGACAGTTTCCTCCCGAGATTTACGTTATGCAGTTGCAGTTCCTTAGCAAATTGCTAGCTCCTCTGTCATGTCACATCGAGACAGGACCCGTAATTACTTAGCACTTGTATTCTCACCCCCGCACTCACACGTGTGCGTTTCTAAATTCTCCAGACCGCCCAAACTGCACCCTCAATTACTCTGGACTTGTCTTCTCACCCTCCCAAGAAACTAAATAAACACATTACAGAATGTATTTTCCACTGTCCAGGCCATTATCCGAAAAAATGCTTGCCTTAACAGATTTATTTTGTAACAGGCCCCCGCACATGTGCCTTGTCCTGACTCCTCCATCCAGATCCTAAGTCAAAAAGTGACCCGTCCAGGCCATTAATCAGACACAATGCCTTTCCTTAACAGATTTATCTTGCGACAGGCCACCCGTAGATGTCACCCTTGCTCTGAATTCTCATGACCTGCCCCAAGTAAACATTACAATTTCCTCTGACGGCCAAGACCATTAATCTGAAACAATGCCTTTCTCTCAAGGCATTACAATATATATATATATATATATATATATATATATATATATATATATATATATATATATATATATATACACCACATACAAATCTACACCCGTGGAGCACAATTTACCAAAATTACGTACAAGTGTTCTTTGCGACAAGAAAACAAACAATGTCGGGGTGAGACACTTCTACTACCCCCAGGAGCGGGGCTGAAAATATTCAAATATGCTAAAACTGCCTATATTTAATTCGGATAAATTTATTTAGAGGTCAAAGAGATTCATAGTGTTTCAAACTATGTTATCTGTGCATAATTTCAACCACTTACAGCACGGGAAAGGAGCACCCTTAGTGGTGGGGGTGGATGTGGTTACAACAAAATAACGCGAATGCAACCGAGATTGGAGTCAAATCCAGGGTTATCGATGTCGCCGACATTAATTATGACATTCAAATGGTCATTTAACCCCCAGGGGTGGGGGTGGACGGGACTGTAAATTTTTAAACATGCAAACACGACCAATATTTGCGTTGAATAAGTATTTTTCAGGGATAAGTAGATAGATCTACAAATGTTATTTGTGTATAATTTCAACCCCTTTCGGCATGGGAGGTAAGATTTCGTTCCTTTTCCAGGTAGACTTGAAGTAAGTCGAAAAGTTCAATTAGATTTTTCCCAGTTCCTCTTCCACCCACGGCATTAAACTTCATTCGATAATTACTGCATTACAAGAATTCCATGTACATACGACTCGTTGTTTCGTAACTTTCAATTTTAATTTGGGCAAGTATGAGGATGGAAATATGTGGACCGGACCAGGAATCGAACTGGTTACCGGGCGGACGCGTTATCACTGATCTATCCCTGTCGACTCCCGATTCGGAGCGAAATTGAAAAAAAACCTGTACTTTGAAATCAAGGAGCAAACCCGTAAATATTGGCAAAATATTTTTAATATCCAATGGTATCTCTAAATAATTTGAAATGCATATAAGGAACAACTTCCAAGACCGAGCCGGAACTACTGAGATTGGAATATAGATACATAATATGATTATGTAACCACTATGAAAGTGTGTAAACGAATGGAAAGGACACTTCAAATAATTAATTTCGAAAAGGGGGGGGGGGATAATTTCAGCGTCTGTAGAATATTCCATAAAAACCTTGAAGCACCACACAGTATCCTTTCCGCCGCGGAAATGACTTCACGCAGCTTTACCACGTCCATGTCGTGGAACAGCCATTACAAACGCAGAGTAAACGACATTCACATTGTAGTTTATAAAACTGAATTTAATGATTTAGTGTAAATTAGTGTAAACCAGGATTATATGACATGAATTTCGAAGTTTTTTGATATGATTACTAATCCTATTTTGTGATATCGTTAATTTCTTTGTTATATATGGTCGTTAATTTCGTATTCTGTACTGCTTAAAATTTAAAAAAATTAGAAAAGAAACGTGCGTAGAATTTTTTCATTCATTAAAATGATTACTGTAGTTTCCTTTCATGAACCATTGTATCGAAACACTGGTATTAGGTTTAATTTGTACTTGAATTAATTTAATTATGAACGATGTCACAATACGTTTTCTGAAGTTTGAGAAGAGGATATTTAATATAAATGATAATTTCCTTTAGACATTTTTTTTTCATTTCTTATACGGTAAAATAGCAATCGGATAATTTGTTCGTTGAGATTATAAGTCGATACTTCCGTCGGTTCAAACGCTAACTCCTGGGTGAAACTGGACTACGAAAATAATGCGAGTGACTGTGTTAGTCACGACGCGATGGCGAATAATAAACCTCGTAGCTGCTTTTTCCATCACTTTCGCTATACGTTTTATAATTATCAAAGAACCCAATTTTCAGCATCAATATTTTATTTTATTTCCTTAGAAGCTTTCTATCTTCGCGACCATAATAACCTAATATTCATATATTATTTTATATAGTTATATAAATAAATTATATTACTTTAAATTACCTAAAAATAATTTGTATTGTTCCAACATTTTAAAATAGCTGCCTTGTGAATATTTTACGTCATTTCAATAGTTGTCACAATTTATTTTACAGATATTATACCTTAGTTACCAAAGATATTGTATTAACATGTACGGTTTACACAATTTTATTTCTTACGAGATCTGTTAAATTGTTTTGAATATTTAGTATCCAACATAATATTTTAATAAATTTTACAATTTATATGAAAACTTATTTTACATTTTTCACTAAAGCATTACATTTTGTTTTCCTTTGATAGAAAGTAAATAAGATTTTAAGACTGAAAATTGGGCTATTTGTTAATTATAAAAGTAATAGCGTAAGGAGCTCTATGGTGTTTTATTTCTTTTCTTTTTCTTTTGGAAAAAGCACCTACGAGATTTAATAAGTGGGTTGTTTATTATTCGTCGTCATTGCGACATTATTGTCGTTGTCTAGTTTCATTCCTCCAATAATCGTCTCCGACGGAAGTAACGACTTACAATCTCAACAACTACTTATCTGATAGCTTACGACGATGACACTCTAAGGCGGATGACGTCTTGTTTACATTTTTATGAATTTTAATGCGCTAGCTTCCGGTAGTTACATGGTGGTTCCCTTAAGTCAGTGCGGGGCTTTGTGGAAGAAGGAATGACGTCCTGGGAAGGTTTCCCGGCGCTTGCAGGACTTCGCGGCCAAGACACGTACACATCATCGTCACTGCACTTTATTTTTACTACGAGACGCGCTAGGCCGACTCTATTCCCACGTTTCAGATATAGACTCGTGCAGATGAGAATAAAAATTGTCGGTCCTTCGTCGGTTCACTCTGGCCAGTTTCTGAGATCGAGGCGTCGCACGTTAATTCTCACCGCGACGTAATTTCCTTGGACTTTTCACGTTTATCCAATTTTGGAAATTCTTTTTCGCAACTTTCCCAGAAAACTTTATATTTTCCACTGTTTTCTACGTCAGGCTAATCGTCAAAGACTTTTACAAAAACTGATATGTTGATGTTGTACAAGGACCCGAGTCCTTTGCCGTCATAGTTCCAGTGACCTTCGTCAGCATGGGATTTGGAATGTAGATTCTTTTACTATTTTGATGGGGATGTGATTGGCGGAGGTTTTTAATTGTTTTCGAGCGGGGAAAGTAATCCAAACGACACTTTTGAGTTTAAGCTCCAATTTTCATCTGATCTGGAATGGGAAATTGGGGAGTTGTAAGTCTTTGAATATTTGTTTTAGGTTATTGAGAATAATTTCACCGGGGGGTGGGGGGGGGATAGGTGTATTTGAGTGTAGGTTTCCGTCCAAAGTTTATAGGATGGTGGAAGATGGATCAGCGTTAGGATACATGGAGATTGGCAAGACGTTCCATGAACTGAATGGAAATTAAGAAGGCGATGGTGTTAAGATTAACTTGGTGGATTAGTTTAGGAAGTGAAGTGAAAAACAGGATCAGAAATAATAGAAACGATGTGGCTACAGTCTAATCCAGGGTGGATGAAAGTTTTGTACGTATGCAGGAGGGATTTAGGATGACAGAAGGCAGTTTTGGAGCGTAGACATTTGATTGGGTTAAAATTATATGATTAGAAAATATAAAATCATAAATGTTGAGTAGTCTAAATCTGGAAAAGGGGAGTTTCAAAAGTGGAGGGCATAATTTGAGGTATGTATAGGTTTCCGTCCAAAGTTTATAGGATGGTGGAAGATGGATCAGCGTTAGGATACACGGAGATTGGCAAGACGTTCGTGAACTGGATGGAAAATAAGAAGGCGATGGTGTTTGGATTAGGTTGGTGGATGGGTATAGGAAGTGAAGCGAAAGACAGAAGCGGAGGATTCTTCTTTCCAGAGCCCTTAGAGGTTGAAGGTTACGTGGTGGAAACAGTCGAAACGGTGAGGCTATAGTCTATTACAGGATGAATGAAACTTTTGTACGTATGCAGAAGGGATTTAGGATGACAGGACGCAGTTCTGGAGCGCAGACGTTTGATATGGTTATACAACTTCAAAATATAAAATCGTATAACTTGTTTGGTCTCAATCTAGAAAAGGTAAAATACACAGGGTGTTTCAAAAGTAGAGAGTATAATTTCAAGTATGTATTCCCCATATGTGGACAATAAATAAAGTTTATTACAACATGTAACCGGAAATGCTTGGTTTCAGAGATATGGCTATTTTAATTAGATTCGGCCCACAAACAAAAAATGGCCTGTTATAACTAGTCGTGTCAGAATACGACCTGTAGTATGCCGGAGCTCGCTTTAACACGAACCTTCGTGACGGTAACTTGGTAGCGTGAAAACTATTCTGAAAACGTTGACGCAAGGAAATGTATTGTTTTCACTTCCCGATATGTTGAACGTCAAAATACTCGTGTGTAAAAGCGAAGAGGTGCTCTCTATTTATCCCGTTCCTAAGGAAATAATGAAGATAATGAATATTTTGTTTCAACTTGTCTCCAAGGGGAATTTCTCCTCTGAGGACAACACTCCCCTCCAACTTCACCCTCCTCCTGTGCATTTCGCGTACGCCCTGCTATATCTCACAACCTATACCAACTTGCTCACGGTCATGGGTATCAGCAATGAGGTCCGCTTTGTGTATGCCGATCTAGACCAAATGTAAGGCAATGAATGCATTATAGGATTTTAGTATCTGAACTTTAGAAATAATACATGCAGGATGAGTTATCGACCGGAAGATAATACAAAACAAATTTTAGTCGATTTATAAAAAATTCTTATTTCAGTCAACATTGCCTCCTTAGAAGAAAAACTAGGTAATAGCAAGGTCCGAGGGACCTATATATGTAGCAACCTTTAGAAATTCAGTTTTATTTACTTTCATTTTACGTCGTTAAACGTTGCCTGCGATTTAATTTTATTTCTCATAATCGCAAAGACAAACAAGTCTCCCAACTATTCTGCTCGCTGCATTAGGACTATTATTCAGTGGTTTTAAAAGTTTAATATTATTCTGATAATTCTTGTATTCTGTATTGAATATTGTTCATTAAAGGGAGTAAATTGGGTGGTGATTTTTTTTAGGGTAACAGGCTACATGAGGGTAATCCACATGGTGGCAACTCCCCTTTAATAGCGTAGGAAGGGATTTGAAAGGGGGGATGCGGAAGGGTAGAGGAAGGCAGCCAAGGGTTAACTAGGGCCCCCGGGCTATGGTTTAAGGATCCTACCCGACAATTCGCCTAATTGAGATGCAGGGAAAACCCTAGGAAAACCTGCATCAGGTAGGTCGAGCATTTGGTACTTGTCCCACGCCCTTCCGATGGCGGGTAGGGGTTACCTGTGGGGTCGCAGATTTCCCCTCTCCGTGCGAACAATTCCTGGAGTCAGATCTTTTTTTAATAATATTATCTTTATTTCCATTTAATTACATACATACAATATGGGAAAACGTCAGGTTTAGTATAAAAATACAAAAGAAAAAAAGGAACATTTTTTATAATCAGTCATATTATCACAACTCCTGTCTCTTATATATTACCTTATTTACTAATCTTAAATAGATTAATCCTGGTATGGAAGCTCGATATCGCCTTCGTTAATAATATTTGTTTAATGTTCCAACCACTATGTTAGTGCAACTTTCAGCAATGTGTGCTTTGTAAATCGGTGCATTGTAATAGCAGTTATTTGTTACATTATAATAGAATTATGGCAGCATTGTTTTAATACTGATCTGTGAATTTCTCTCGAAGTACGTTGTTTCGCTTTGAGTATATATACATCGGCTGTGAAATAGTATACCACTGTGATCAAAAAGTAAGGTGAAATTGTCATTTAAAACTCCCGGGTATTAGGAAGTCAGATAAAATTTTTTTCATAGGTTGGTAGGACTGTCTATAAATTTGCCAAGCGTCTGTTTGTTAAAAGGTTTATTTATCTCCGAGTTACACGTGTTTTTGTAAACAACCAAAAGTGAATTTTTCGATTTTTGCAATGGGTGATTTTGTTGCGCAAAGAACTTGCATCAAATTTTATTTGCGGAACGAATATTCTTGTGCGGACACGTTGAGAATGTTGCGGCAGGCCTTTGGTGATCAAACTATGGCACAAAAAAACCGTTTATAAGTGGTACAACGAGTTCAAAGAGGGCCGAGAACGCGTTGAAGACGAACCGCGCTCTGGACGACCATCAAAGTCTACCGACGAGGACATCTCCAAAAAATCAAAGATTTGGTGCTTGAAAATCGTCGATAGACAATTACAGACCTCGCTGATAGTGTTGGAATATCATTTGGCTCAGCCCAAACCATTTTGAAGAATGTTTTGTCTCAAACGCGTCAAGTCTCGATTGGCGCCAAAATCGCTCAATTTTTTGGAAAAAAAGCGTCGAGTTGATGTGTGTGAAACTTTGCTGTCTGACTATCAGGACCACTTGAAATGCATCATTACTGGAGACGAGACTTGGATTTACGCATACGACCCTGAAACCACCGACCAACCCAGCGAATATCGTGCAATATGAAGCAAGACCGAAAAGACCACGGCAAAGTCGATCGAAAATCAACGTCATGTTTACAGTTTTCTTTGATTATCGTGGTGTAGTGCACTATGAATTCCTTTCGCCGGCCCAAACTGTCAACAAAGAATATTATTTGAGCGTTATGCGTCGTTTTCGTGAAGCTATTCGTCTGAAACGGCCGGAATCTTGGTTCCTTCATCACGATAATGCACCATGTCATTATGCATTGGTTCTTCGCGACTTTTTTGCGAAAATCTCGACTCATATCGTTCCGGAACCAGCAAACTCAAAAGGCCAATGCGGGGACGCCGTTTTGACACGATTGAGGAGATAAAAACCGAATCGAAGAAGATCTTGAAGGCTATACCGGAAAAAGACTATTCCGACTGTTTCGAGGACCGGAAAAAGCGTCGGAAAAAGTGTGTTTTATCGGACGGGGATTACTTTGAAGAGGATGAAATTGATTTGGAAGAATAAATAAAGAATTTATATTTTATAAATAAATTCACCTTACTTTTTGTTCACAGTGGTATATGGTTGGGATTATTCTAATTGAATTTCGTTCATAATTACCAGGGATTTCCGTGTCGTAACTTTCGATTCATTTCAGAATACTTCATTATACGTCTCAGATTTTTTTTTTGTATTCCTTGTAAGATAAAGATTGAATTTGAGCCATTCAGTACTTATTTGAAAGTAGTTTATATTTTGAACGGAAAAATAGTATTCATACATTTTTTATTTTATAAGTTTCATTATAATGAGAATAAATGAGTTCCATACCTTCAATTCTATAAAACAGGGAAGCAATATCAAATAATAAATATTCTAAAATTAGGGAATTCTCATTCTGCTGTCTGACGACGAGTTTGGCTCAATCTTGCGACTGCAGGAGTCGTGGACGTCGGCTTCGAGGCATTTAGACCCATTACGCGGTACCACGAAAGGAATGCAGCTGTACCCGCATCTAGGAAGCACGTAGTTCAAAAAGTATTTCTCCTGCTGGGAGAACGACCTGCGATTTGAACGGGCGTTGAACCCGGGATGAAGAAAGTCACTGGTAGGCGGCCAACATAGAAACAAAAGGCGATTGGAGATGTAAAAAATGTTAAGGAAATTAATAACTTGCTGGCATTCAACGATAGTGTGTGCGTGAGGCTGTGGGCAGTCACCAAGTTAGTAAGTTAGCGTGTTAAGTCAGTTTTACTGAGGTGGATAGTTAGGGGACACTCAGTTGGAGGATGGCTTGGAGTTACAAAACGGTAAAGGAGACATTAGTAAGACGGGATCTCAAGGAGTTGATTGGAATATTTATTGAGCATATTAGAAGCAAAAACCCTTAGTCACCTCCAAATTTTTTTTATTTAATAATTTATTTTACAGTAGCTTTCGATATTGTGTCACCTATATGGTTCACTTTATATTTCTTGTCCAAAAAAAATTGGCTCCGCGGCCATTTTATTTTTTCCAACATGAATACGTTGGGGCATTTAGTGAAAACCCCGTTTTACTTTTCGAAAGGCCCCTGGAAACGTTTCTGTGGCCTAAAATACCATGAAATGTTGCACCTCTTTCCAGTTTTTCGCTGATAGCAAAAAAATGAAGCATGCTATTGCAAATAATGTGCAGTAATAAATTTTGGAGCGTAAAATTCTGCATCTATTGGTGCATTAGAGTACGAAATTCGGTCGAACGAAGTGGTAAAAATCGTTCGGAAAATTTACGACATTTTACGTGATTTTCGAAAAGAAAAGTTCTAGGGCTGGTGTCTCCAAAATGGTCGGCAGTAAACTTATTTGTCATCAAATAAAAGTTTTAGAGAATTTAATTCTCTTTCCAACGCATGTACTGGTTTTAAAAATTTACTGATAATGGCCGAAAATGAAGAGGGTTGAGAGGGTAGCACAGATTCAAAGTAGTATTTACACATTTATGAACTATCAATCGCTTGAAGTTTAGTCGTTGAACCTGACACCGAGCGCTGATTGTGTTTGAAAAATTTAACAACTCTGGTTTTTATGACCGTAGGTGTGTGTGTGTGTGTGTGTGTGTGTGTGCCGAACCAATACTCTGCTTGGGAGATGAAGTTTGTAGAGCCAGAGACCTTGCAAACTGCTCGCGCTTCCCTGTAATGAAGTTACAAAGGCAATTACGCTCCATTATGACATAATTGTTGTCGTTTCCGGCACGCGTGCTTGTTCATCGTTGCGAAAGTAGTTGTACTACCTGACATACGACACGTTCCGCAAAACTTGTCCGTTACACATTAGTAGGCCGTTCTCTTTGAGTCGTCTCCATGTCCAGGAACGCAGAAATTACGCCTTCAGAGTCCGGCACTTGATCAAGTTGCGATGGGGATTTCTTAAAAAAAAAGTGTAGTATCTGACCTGGTCTGGATAGATCTTTACTACGTTTGCGAAGTTAACAAGGAGATCGTTCCTCGGAGGTACGTACACGACTATAAGATTATGTCAGCACCACCAGCAAACATCAGCAAATAGGTGGAGCTGGGATTTATCGCTGGTGTTGAACGAATGCATAGAACAAATGTAGCTACCAGTAGGCTCCTCGGAGGTGCGTGGATGACTATAAGATTATGTCAGCACCACCAACCAACATCTGCAAGTAGGTGGAGCTGGGATTTAACGCTGGTGTTCAACGAATGCATAGAACAAATCAAGCTACCAGTAGGCCTATAAAGGAAACCAATATTGGTAAAATAGAAATTCAATGCACGGATCAACCTAGGAAATTATGAATTTTGGGGGCAGATTAGTAGTTTTCAAATAATATAAGCCATTTTAACTGAAGAAACGTGCTTAACGTGCATGCTCGAATGTAAGTGTACTAAATTTTGTAGAATATAGTTTAATTAAAAAAAAAATACTACATATTATTGTTACACTTGTTGACTATTTTTCCACATAATCGCCATCCCGTTCAATGCATGTGCCGAGCCGTGGTACAAGCTTCTTTATGCTCTCTTCGAAGAACTCTCCCGCCAGCTCCTTCAGAATCTCTTTATGCACCCGCTCGTCAGTTAAAAATTTAATTCCACCCTTTTGCGCCTCCGGGGAGGTGAAAAGATGATAATCTGAAGACGCCAAGTCAGGGGAATACTGGGGGTGGTGCAAAACACGTCTGAACCAAATGAGTCCCAGAGCGCCTTGGTGGCTAAGGCTGTGTGAGGACGGGCGTTGTCGTGCAAAAAGCACACTCCTCTCGTCAGCATTCCTTTTTTTGTTTTCAATTCTCCTTTTGAGATTTTTTACAGTATATTTACAATATCGTTAAGCATTGTGTCCCCCTGAGGCAGAAATTCGACCAAAATAATGTATTTTCCGTCCCAAAACACTGAGGCCACGTTTTTTTCCCGAAATTTAGATTTTTAATTTTTTTTTGGCAGCTTTTATATTGGTGGGGCGACTGTCTTTTTGTCTCAGGCGTCTAATGAGCCACCCACGTTTCATCTCCAGTCACAATGGAGCTCAGAAAATTCCGCGATTAGGAAGCGGATCACAGCACGAGGCCTCGCACTTGGTGGAATTTCTTAGCGACATATTTCACGCAACTGGACACCACAACGTAAGTTTACGTGTTCCTGCGATGCTCACTCTGTCAGAATATCCCCTCTAACCCTAAATAAAGAACAAAAAATCACAGCCCCTTATTATCACAGTACGCTTTCTTCCTGAATATGCCTATTGCTCAAGATTGCAAGATTTCACGAACGTAGTGCAACGTATACAAATTTGTGATAGCAGTGGGAATTTGCGAAACTAGAACGGAACTTGTGAAGATTAAACTAGAACCAAATTATATCCAGGTAGTCGTTACTTGTTTTTTCCACGTCTCGCTTATCTGCACTTTTCACTTAGTGTTAATTGCCGTTGTTAAATTCGTTAAAAAAAGTGACTGTGTTGTAAATCCTTTTCATTTTTTTCTGACGGCACGTATTTATTTTTTGATAGCTGTAAGTGAAATTGTTGATTAGGTTCATGTACAGACTGACTCAACTGTTGCGTCAGAAATTGGAAAATGTGATGGTTTGCGTGGGTCATGACCGAACGAGTGATCCGGTACCGAAGCTAAAATGACTAATTAGCTGCAGGCAAATTACATGAGAGTACTATATGTTTTAAATAACCATCTCAGTCAATTTATTTTACATGGAAGCTTTCGGCCTACGCTTGGGAACGGATGAATATGGCCAACTGGTGGCCGCAAGCCAATTGGACGTCTGGATTAATTTTAATCGAAAACCTTTGCAGGATTATTTGGTCTTGACAAGTCCTTTCCGGCATTTCGTGGAGCCACATAAATTCATTCATATGAATTCAGAAGGGCCTTTGACCCCGTCTTCGTTTTGCAAAGGTCTTCAGTCCCCCGCCTGTACCAGTGTGCGACCCGGCAGCTGCATATAGAAATTTTTCCAACGTTCGTGGGTGTATACATTTTTTTACAGCATTCGTCTAGGTTCCGGATTTTCTAACGGGGACTTTCTGAACAGGAGCAGATTTTTTGATGTCTGATTGAATAACCTGTTCTGTTGATTTCTCCTCGTGACTTCGGTTCTCTGGTAGCAAACCTCCTCCTGTTACTTTATTAGTGATTTATCTAATTCAGAGCGTAGCGGCAAGTACTTATCCTTTGGTCGCAGAGTGAGCGTGAAGGTGCAGGTAGGCGGACGGAACAATGGCATGTAATTTTCTCTTTTGCAATGAATCGTGATGGACGCTAGCGCGCTCGCCGGGCCAAGTGAAAGTAAGCGTGGGTGGACCGTTAATTTAAATTATCCGGTTTCCGTTGGTATTACATTTTACGTGGGCCTGAACTCCTCTGATAAGGGTTTAGTGATCCTACACACAAGAAATATTTGCCGCTCTCCGAGTTCGGAAGCGAAGAGAGTGAGCAAATCGCTCGTCCCGTTGTTGGAAATTGTTCGAGTCAGAGGATCAACGAAGGAAACAAATAAATATACAGTTGAAAATTAACAAGGGAAACAGTAAATCAGAGGGAAAATCTACGACTCTGACAACAAAAGGAATAAACCAAGCTCGGTTTGTGCGAAAGATTTTTTTTAATTTGAAATTGTATCGTGTTCACAAGAACTTAAATAAAAAATAACCGAACAGTAAGTTTTAACATTTACATTGAAGTTGTGTATATGATCATCTAATGACGGGACAGTTACGGTCACAGAAACGTTGGGTTGTGCCAGAATATTGGCATTTCGTCCTAGCACATGCTGTATATAGTGTTTCAATAATTTTTTTCAAGCTCAGCGTGTGTTCTTCACAGCATAACAAGAATAACAAGTTCTTTTAAGTTATTGCTGAAATGTAAAACGGATAATATAAGCTATATTGAAAATTTCATCAACTTAGAAACTGCTCCAAATGCTCAATATTTAATTAATTTTTGAATATTAATTTTTACCATTATTTTTAATAGTTATATTTTTTGAATAATTTTAATTTTTTTTACTTTTGGAATTATTTTTATTACTTTTTTATATTTTTTATTAATATTAGTTATTAATTATTTTAAGATTAAGGAATTTTACAACACAGTAAGACCCCAAAAAAATATGAGCGATGAAATAGTGCTTCAAGTTAATAGTACATTTTATTTATTACGTTCACTTTTGTCTTGAGTGGTCACAGATAGTCTTACTATTGATTATTTTAATTCCAATTTTTTTAAGGTTTAATGTCATTAGAGACTTCGCCGGGAACTAATTTTTCGAATTTGTGAGTTTGTGCAATCATACTCTCGCAACATCCATGCCCGAGGTGGGATTAGAACCCTGCACCTCTGAGGTGCGAGGCAATGACGTCCACCACTACATGACAGGAGGGCGACATTAAAGATTCTTAACAATTCGAACAATCTGACTTCATATTTAAATATAATAATAATAAGAGCAGGTCAGGAAAACATTATTTATGCTTTTGGAAATTCGACGTTTCGTCCTTGATTGGGCCGTCTTCAGGTGTAGATACGTCACATTTAATTATAAATTGTTGGAAGAATTTTTAATTGAACAGAATTCGTAAAGAGCGGTTTTCCCACACGTTGCGGCCGAAAAACATTATTTAATTAATTCTTCTTTGGTGATTTATCATTTTAATGATTCTTTATGATTGCTTGCAATGTGAGTACTCTGAAAACAAATTTCTATGTGAAACAAAATTGAAATTTTATTTTGGATCGTAATTTGATCGCTTTCAGATCGCCTAAATAACCGAAAAGAAGATATTTTCACAATTGTCTGTGTTTATTGCCGCATTCACGAGTATAAGCGCTGTTCTGAGAAGTTCCATTGCGTGATCTGACGTGTTGCGAAGCTCTCGCCAGTCCTGAGAGTTATGTGAAGGATTCTTAAAAGACAAGCTGTCACACTGAGCCTGTTAGCAGTTGATTCATGGCCTTCTTACGAGGCTGTAAACTGACAACAAAGAATTACTCCTAGACTCGTAAAATTTACCAATGTGAGAAGCTCCATAAACTATCTCTACGAGGGTCATGTCGATAACCAACTTGCTATTCAGACTTGAAATCTTGTTCATGAGAACCATTCATGGCCTACGGTGGTAAGTCATGAGTGAAGCTGTGGTGCAGTTCTGCTTTGTAGTTTACTGGAAGTAATAATTAATAGAGACCATGGAATTTGGTATGGTCGCTTGACGACCAGCCTGGTGGTTAGTAGGTGATGGCCGCAAGACTCCACACATGTTCAGGCAATCCTTTCAGTCGTGGCTACTGCCGAAGCCTTCGTCCATTTTACAATAACCTAGTGGTGACCAGCGTCATTTTTTTCTCCATCCTGATCTTTGCAAACGTTTCTTACCCTGACATCTGTCCCATCTGTGTACTGAAATTGACACTTCCGAGCACTTATCTTCTTTCACGAGACAGTTCCCAAAATGATTAACTCGGCGTAATCTCAGTTTACCTGCGAGTGTAGCAGATACACTGATCTAACGTGGTATTCACTGCGTCCTTCTTTGTCCAATAACGTAGAGTTTCTGTTATTTACTAGATTATTTGCTTCCCAACAAATGATTGACGTACAGTCGGCGAATAGATTTATTTTCAAAAACATGTTCCCCATACAGTGTAATTTTTTTCTGTTAGTCGGTTAGTGACAGCCGCACGACCTTCACAACTATTTTCTCCTCTTGTCAAGTGGCCACACAGTGAGTCTGCGCACAATTATAAACACGGCAAGTAGATTCTGGACGAGTTGTGGTTGGCCGGTGGTTTGTTGGCTCGAAACACGTTCAAAGCTTTATGGTCGTTTGGGCATGAATGAAATAGCGGCGAATGCGAAAGAAAGAGACGTTATTTGGCGACCGTTAATTAGCGCAAAAAACAAGTCCACGTCGATAGTTACTATTCGACCAGCCAGTTTTTTTTTCAGTGCTCCATCACCACAAACCACAATTTTTACGAGGATAACTTTGTAAATCTATCTATATAATTTAAAAGGCTGTTTGTTTGTATTTACGATAATCTGTATACAAATTTTAACGCGTGGACAGATTGCGACAAAACTCTGTACACATATATTCTTGAAAACACGATAAACGGTACTGTCAGGGGTGAGATACCCCTAGCATAAAGATGGAAAGAATAATAATTTTAAAATGTACAAATTTTGTGTTAATTACGCCGTGCAAAGATACCATGACGTCATAGCACACGCGAGAGACGTTACTGCAGAAGAATAAGTAGTTCAATTTTTTTTCGTAATGTGGTAAAGCAGAAATTTTTTGATTGAATAAAAACTATAATTATATTGAGCAATACCCCCATCGAATTATGATAAAAAAACAATATGAAATAATATACAATCCATGGAACTTTTCTGTATATATCTATATATATAAAAATGAATTGCTGTTCGTTAGTCTCACTAAAACTCGAGAACGGCTTAACGGATTTATCTTTTCTTAGTCTTGAAATGTTCGTGGAGGTCTAGGGAGGGTTTAAAAGGCGAGAAAAAATCGAATAATTTCCGGAAAACCCTAAAAACAGCCCTTTTCTATTTCCCATACAAACGTTCTCTAAATAAAATACAAATCTACACCAGTCGAGCAATTTTTACCAAATTTCGTACACGTGTTCTTTGCGACCAGGAAACAAACACTGTCGGGGTGAGACGCGTCTTCCACCCCCAGAAGCGGGGGTGGAAATATTTAAACATACTAAAACAGCCGATATTTGAGTCGGATAAATAATTTTAGGGGTCAAAGATATTGATAGTGTTTTTACCAATGTTATCTGAACACAATTTTCATCCCCTACGCCCTGTGAAAAGGACACCCTTCGGGTTTGGAGTGGAGATGCTTTACAGTAAAATAACGCGAATACAACCGAGATTGGAGTCAAATCAAAGGTTATGGAAGTCACTGTGTTCAGTTACGACATTCAAATTGGCATTTACCCCTCAGATGCAGGGGTAGCGGGGTGCAAATTTTGGAACATGCAAACACGGCAGGTATTTGCGTTGAAGAAGTATTTTTCAGAGTTAATTATAATGATTAGGGTTCGAGTAGCGTTACATAAAAATTGCGCAAAAGCAGCCGAAATTGGAGTCATATCGGGGGTTATAGATAAATGACATCTCGGGCAACGCCGGGCACCCAGCTAGTATTTAATAACAGTTGAGTAATTTTACGAAGCACGTTTGACTAGTAAGAGACACCAGTCGGCTGCTAAATTCCATAAATTTTCTTGAAGATTTTTCGCACGCATTTTGGATAATGCGTTTAACTGTAACCTTGAATTGACAATGTTTTATGTGAGTAATGCTAAATAATGCGAGTCTCTTCCTGTTTGGGTTTAACTCGTTTCATTTCTCATTAAATCGCATACATTGAACATTCGAACAGTATTCCGAATTGTCTCGTTACAAATGGCCACTTGTTTTCAGTTTCGGAGCCTTTTAAAAATCATGAATAATAATTGACCTGCTTTACTTCAGTAGTTACGGCGGAACACTACGTGTACTACAGAATTTCCATATTTCCTTGAACGAAGGTACGCTGACTAATCGCGAGGAAAACAAGTTATCTGCAGACTTGCCTGCAGGAATGCAATATCTTTAAAGAACTACAGCAATACTTGTAGCCCTACATCAAGCATGTTCACTGACCTGCATACTCCAGGAAGTTCCGTTCTGTTAAACATAGAAGTAAAATACTGCTTTTGTTAGATAAATGCTAGATAACTCTTTTAAAACGGCGTGTTTAAAATTTGTTAACATAGTTTAGAAACGTCGGATTAATTTTTTTCTCTTCAAACGGGTAAAAAAATCGCAGTATGAACGTTTTAGAGGTCAATGTACTCATATAGTTGCAAAATATCGTAAGTAATGACTGGTTTTATGTTAACAATACGCTCTTTTTTTATTTTACAGTTAACTTATCTTGCGATTTTACAGTTGTGATTATGATTAAGTATTCCATTGATATTAACATGGTAAGATGCGGTTGTTTGCAGTTGTTTGCAACCATCAGGTTGTCCATAACAATTATCGCGTATTAAATTACTTTGAATTATTT
The DNA here is from genome assembly GCA_037074705.1 of Zhengitettix transpicula. Classification (NCBI taxonomy): domain Eukaryota; kingdom Metazoa; phylum Arthropoda; class Insecta; order Orthoptera; family Tetrigidae; genus Zhengitettix; species Zhengitettix transpicula. The sequence goes on along the minus strand of CM073595.1, from coordinate 24,161,263 downwards.
TTAATTAAGGTCTAAATTTGATTAGCTATAAAATTTAAAACAGTATTTAGTAGAAGAGGTTTGGTAGACGTTCTCTTTTAATTCGTCTTTGTTGAGGCTCCGGAGGAATTGGTGTTGTAATTTCAGCTATGGTTGGATTGGAATGCGCTGCTGAGTTTTTAATGAGGGAGTGAAATGATTTTTTTATGGCGTCTTTGACTGTAGGTATGCTGATGTCACTACGCAGTCTTTTGTTTTTGAAGTACCAAGGATATCCTGAAATCATTCTAAGGAATTTATTTGGATTACCTGTGATTTTGTTAAGGTTTGTTTCGGCTGTTACTCCCCAAATGGAGGAATCATCCAGATGGGCTTGATTAGGGAGGTATAAATTAACTTTTTTGTTGCTAGGGATGTTGGGGATTTTTTGGTTAATAATGATAATACGCTCTTATTTCAGTTGTAAACTTACACGTGAATCGTGAAGAGACGTTTTTCGGTTATCTCATTGTCTGCGGTATGCTGAAGTGTAGACATTGATGAGTGAAAGTGTGCCACAGGAATTGTGTCAAACTGGAGAAGGGGGGGAAAAAAATCTGAGTGAAAGTGAGTGATTGAAATATCTCGAACTTGGATCGTGATAGAAGTAAAATGAAGTTGATGAAATGAGTGGAAGTCTTCAGGATAATAGGAGAGGAGAATTCAGACTTGGAGCATGGAGCCTCATCACTGATGTTGACATAGACATAATTCGACCTAGCGGCTTTTCCCATGCCAATGGAGAACAGGTGACAATTTTCAGATACGGTGGCGAAAAGTGATGAGGGGAGGATGACGAGCCGTGTCAGTGTTAGTTTTGGAGAACCAGGCAAACTCACCAGGTCGCTTGACAGTGTGCCCAAGTTCCGGGAAGTTGAGGCTCGTTTGGGAAACGAAATTGTTTAATTTTGTGTGAACGACGTCTTCGAACGTTTGAAACTATGGAGCTCGGCACAATAACAGAGAAATCGTTAATTTTAAATTTATGCCCATTTTCCCGCGAGTGTTGAGCAAGTTTGGAGACCATCTAATAAATAAAATCGAATGTTTGTGTGGGTGAGTATATTCCAATATACATCAGTGGACAAATTTTGCCCACATTTCGTACACGTGTTCCTTTCGAACCGCAAACAAACACTGTGGAAGTAAGACACGACTACAAGCCCCAGGGACAGGGGTGGAAATTTTTAAACATACTACAAAGGTCTATATTTGCGTCGAATTAATATTTTTCTTGGTCAATGAGATTGATAGTATTTCTACCTATGTTTATGTGTAATTTCAACCCATTTCACCATAAGAGGGGAGCACTCTTAGGAGTGGGGGTGGAGGGGGTCTTACAAGAAAATAACGCGAAAACAACCAAGTTTGGTGTCAAATCAGGGGTTACGGATGTCGCTGAGTTTCATTATGATATTTAACATGCCGTCTAACCCCCTGGACGGGAGTGTAATTTTTCAAACATGATAAAACGGCCGTTATTTAAGTCCGATAAATATATTTGAAGTTACATAAAAATAACTCAAAAACAACCGAGATTGGAGTCAATTCCACGGTTATGGATGTCGTTGAGTTAGTCATAAATTTGCCGTTTTTTAAATTTTCAAACGTGTTAAAACGGCCGAAATATTCGTCGAAAGAAACTTTTTCGTGGTCAATGTGATAGTTTCATCCGGTTATATTTTCGTGTATAATTTCTACCCCTTTCGGCATGGGACGGTCGCAACTTTAGGAGTGGCGGTGGAGGGGCGTTACATAAAAATAACGCAAAAACAACCGAAATTGGAGTAAATTCCGTGAGTTTAAAACATGTATTAAACGATCGTAGCACATCATTCTATGCAGTATGAATCACATAAATAAAATGTTGTTTATAATCAATAGAGTAACTGTCTGTTAATGACCATAAAATAAATTGTGTTCTATACAATGAAATATATGAATCACACCAAGCTGTAAAATTGATATATACATATGGCCTTCATAATGCTCGTCGTTAGAACAAGTAAGGTTACATCACGGGCTATATGAATATTCTGACTCTCTCGTGTCAATTTAAAATTTGCCATAAACGGTTAGAAGAAATTTGTAGTGTGGTTAATAAATGCAAAAAAATATCAATTTACATGTAAATTCTAATTTGACGAATTGCACAAACTGGAAATTTATTTTTGGACATCATCAAATAATTCAGAAATAATCTAATTCCGATTGTTCAGCATGTAAAAATACTGCAAAACGAATACATTTATAGAGTAACGTTAAATATTATTGGGGAGAAAAATGTGTAAACAAAGAACTGGTATATTCTCTATTTTTAGCATGCGAAATGTGTACACAGACGAATGTTTTTACAATGTCATAATGACATTAAATAGACGTAGAAGAATTTCACACATGATAATGATCGATGAGATCGAAAGCTGCAGAAAAAAAAATTAATGAGATTTAGTGGTTTTTTTTCTGTAAAAATAATATCAAATTCAATTGAAATTTGACTATTTTCTGATTTACCACTACTACACTTTACAATTCACGAATAATGAAAAAGGTGAATTATTTTGAACTACAAGTAAGTGTGTCAAATCAAGACGGCAAAATTACAGGAGTGGGTTCCTCAAATTGAGTAAAAAAAGTCAATTACAATATGGGTCCATAAATACATAATTACAGAGTTATCCGAACATGCCTTGATCCTGTTCGAAACTCAATGCGACGAAGAGCAGTCAAAACGAGGCCACTTTGAACGTTTCATTTGATATGTGAACAGAGCGCTCCAACTAGTCCGTTGAACTTCATACGAACCGATCAGATACGGAAGTTCGGATAGTTGTAATTATGCATTTCCGGACCTATGTTGTAATGCACTTTATTTTTCTTCTCTCAATATGAGGAATCCATTCCTGAAATTCTGCCGTCGAGTTTTTTTAGACCATGTACATAATATATATATATATATATATATATATATATATATATATATATATTGTAATAAACAAAAAATGTAGTTAATTAAAAAATATTATTAATTATTAAAAACAAATTTATTCTTTAAGGTTACAAATTTTATAAACAAATCTAAATACTCTTTTTCTCAGGGTCTTTACTGGGTTTGATAGTAAGAAATAAATCAAGATTACAATTAAAGAATTTACAATTTAAACAATTTGAAACGCACTGAATGTGAAATGAAAAGAAACGAAATCTGACTATTACCTTTAATTTACTGTTTACAAAACATTTATTATTTTAGTTCGTACTTACGACTGTCCTTTTGGAACCAGACGTAATGATTTCAAAACTTGGGAACACACTTCACTAAAAGGCCATTATGTGCATAAAATTGCACATTCACTTTCACAACCACACACACTTCAATCCTTTCAGAACTCCAGACTCCTAGCCTATGGACAACCGTTGTTTCTCCCGCAGCCACCAGTAAATCAGTCGCTATTTCCGCAAACACCCAATATGTTTTAACAGGGAAAGCAGTCAGTGTTACAGTGTTCATAACAATGGATATATCATGAAATATTTTTGTCTATCATCGGCCCAATGGCACGTCGACGTCTCCTATTAAACTCTGCTGACCAACTCTTTCTCCACCAGAATCTGGCGATTTCCTTTAAGACATCCTTCTCCCTCGAGATCTGGCACCCAACTAACACTTCATCCACATCCTTCTCTGTTGAGATCTGACACACAACTAACCCTATCTGCTTCTCTGGAGCGGCTCTACCTTCCGTGCGTTCTTTTCCAGTTCCCTCGCTCGCAGTTCCCACGAATCTCGGCAACAAAGAGCCCGCCGTCACTCAAAATATTATAAATATACAATTCATGGTCTCCATAATTTAACATCAATAAAAGCCCGCCATCACTCCATTCTTTGAGATCGATGCCGCTAAACAAAACACATATAAACCAAACAATTCATGGTCTCCCTTATTTAATATCAATAAAAGACCGCCATCACTGTCGTCCTTTGACGCCAAACAAAACATTGTAATTTAAATAATTAATGGCCTTCTTAATTATATATATATATGACCCATTTTTCTTCCTTACTCTTATTATAACTGTATCGATAGGCATTTCACAACCTTGAAACCTTTCTTTCTCCCTCCTAGTTATTTACGGAAAACTGCAAATCTATTCCAAAAATATCTGATCCAACGATTCCTCGTGGAAAGTGAACTCAAAAGATTTTTAGGTGAAATTGTTGTTCCCATGATAAAACAGAAAAAATTTTTCATTCGTGGAAAAGTTTAGTCTATAATAGTGCTGTATAGTAAAATTATATAAATCTCTGCCAACGTGTGGAGTTGCTCCAATCGTTTTGAAATCTCCGGAGGGGGCACTGATTTTTTTTTATAATTCTTGGAAAAACCTAAGTCTCATTTTAACATTCATTATAATATTATGAATACGGATTTTATTAATTTGAAATTTTAATTTTAAAATCCTATTTCTCTTAATTAATATTATTTATGATTAATTCGAAACATTTTTCAGCAACTTTCGTTCTTAATCCATCGTCAACTTTTCAAATTTTATAGAATATAAATATTAATTCAGGACCATTAATCGACGTTTTTATTTTATATATATTTTTGTGTCATAATTTGAAATATTTAAATTTTATAAATCATATATGATTTCTTTAATATAAATTACAGCATAATATTATATCTATTCATACGGTCATTATCAATCATCCACACGTAAACTGTCATTTATTCGGTACACCAGGGGTCATTCCATTCGAAATCAATGGGTGTGGTTTGACAATTTTATTATTGATAGTACATTTTCTGTTTTGTATACATCTGGGTGTATACAACTATTTTTTTCACAATTTTATTATTACTGCTTTGGCTTTTAGCGGGTATTTTTTTTTATGAGGGTCGGCTTTTTTTTGGCGTTTTCAGAGGTTGGTGATAAGTTAAATAACTTTTTTGTTTATTAAGATATCAACTTGAAATAAGAACCATTTTATTCCCAATGAAACCTTATATAAATCAAGTTAGAACCAAAAATGTGTTAAGTTGTCAGAAAATAACATATAATTTAACTAGAATAATTGGCGATTATAAAAGATCCCAAGAAAGGATTTCAAAACAACTTTAATGCCTCTTCTCCTTAAAAATGTAATGGAGGACTTAAATTATACATTTTTTAAAATTTTACTAGAAGTTGAAGACTGAATAAGGCCGAAAGCATCTGAATAAAGATTTTATTCATTGAAACTAATAATTCTGTATCCATATCTTGAAGTCGTTTCCGAAATTTCTCCCTTTTAATTTCATAATTTTGGTATTATCATGTTTTTCTATCAAATTTTCTGCCGATTATTACGTTATAACAATCAATATTACGTGTATTTGGATAGTCGTGTGAAAGCATCACGCATCAAAATATGCTCAGCATTCCCCCGCGATCTGGGGGACTCGTTCAAATTTCCGGTTTGCAATAAATCTGAGAGGATGAAACTTGAAGGTAGATGGATGTCGGAATTGGCGCTTTCGCTGATTCAATGCTGCGCTTTGTGAAGGGAAAGGCCGAGCCAGAATCCGTCACGCCATCAGCAGTTTCACTCGCCATAAACGGTGACCTCGGGCTACTCACTCCGGGATGGACTTTCAGCTCGTTCGCTCTTTTACGAAAAATACGCACAATGTTTACCCTCGCTACACGACTAGGATCTCGTCAAGACCTCAGGCTGAGGCAACGTGAAAATGGATGCCTCGCTCAGCTTATGAATGGTCTGCAATTTTCATGTTATAAATGAAAGAAAAGAAAAAACACGAAATTAGTTTCAAAGACTTTGGTGACTGCAACATATATAAAATAATTATTTCCGCCTAAAAATTCGAACTCGTCATAATAAGTTACGATTTTCCTCATTCCGAACGTTAAGTAATTTAATCTATTAACTTTTCATGAGTACGGCGTAATAACCTTTTTTGTGATTTATGTATAGAAAAGATTTTCACCTCTGAAAATTTGTCTTAGTTCTAAAAACGATTTTGCAACACATACAAAATCAATCTTGAAGCTCCACGAATGAAAATTGAGAAACGTTACGAATCCAATTATTACGTTTGGAATATGTTCAATTGACTGTTTTATTATTTTGCAGATAATTATGGCTGACAGCATTTTCATAATTTTATTGCTATTTGTAGTAGAAATAAAAAAGGTTGTGGACTTGAATAGGTGGATGTTTTTAATTATGAACCTAATACTAATCGGTCTCTAGGGACAAAACTGAGTTGATTCAGAAGCCACTGCGAAGTTATTTGTAAAGATTAAATGTGTGTAACAGCGAACAACAATAATTCGCAGTATTATTATTATTTTTTTTTTTTGGGGGGGGGGGTTATTCAGGAAACTATACACTCTAAAGACTTTACAGTTGTGATATATGTACGTGTTATATTTTACTATATATCCTGTGGAGCATTTTGTTTCACCTCCTGTACTTATGTATTTTATTGATTATTAATTTGGTCTCTCGGTCTCTTTCTTTTTAATCAACTATATTGGATGGGAGATGGAGGGAAGGCAGCTGGATGGGATATTAACGGTTTGGGGTGAATTATGTCTTTTTTTTTATATTGAAGAAGTATGTATTTGGTTATTGTTTGGTGGATATATGGAATATTGAGGCCACTATGGATGTGAGAATTGGAGATGCACCAGGGACAGTTTGTGATATAACGAAGGATTTTATTTTGAGATATTTGGATCTTGTGTGTTTTGGCTGCGGAACCCCAAAAGTTACAGCCGTACTTCCATAATGGAGAAATAAGGGATATATAAAATAATTTTTTCTTTGAAAGGGATGAATGTGCATTAGTATTAATTAATTGTTTTAGTATTTTGAAGCGGTAAGTGATGATATTTTTTTTCATGTGACTGGTGTGTTGGGACCATGTTAGCTTATAATCGAGGATTAAACCAAACCACGGTATTTCTGTTGTTTTTTTGTTTGAAATGGGTGTGTTGTTAATGTAGATATTGTTAGTGAATGGTATTGTTTTAGGGAAAAAGGTACTGTGATGGATTTGTTTGGGTTTATGGTTATTCTCCAATTATCAGCCCGAATTACTACATGGTTAATGGCAGTTTGCAGTTGTATTGTGGCCGATTCGTAGTCGTGGCAAAGTATGGCTATATCGTCGGCAAATATGGCAGTTTTCGTTCCGGTTGTTTGAGGGATTTCATGGGTATAGGTGAAGGACGCTGCCTTGAGTGACCCCTGAGTGAATAGGGTATATTGTGGAGAAATACTTTTCATATTTGGCAACGTAAGAGCAGTTTCTAAGATAGTTGGATAGGAGGTTAAAGAAGGGGGGGGGGTGCATAAGTGAGGCTTTAATTTGAAGTGGAGTGAGCGATGGTGAACCTTGTCGAATGCTTTGGCTATTTCTGTCCTATCGCCTGAATTGTGCAATGACTCGCATGCTAATAAAATTATCCATATTTTTGTGTTGTCCGCTTACAAGCGTGTTAGACGACATGTCATTGGTACATGCCTGTGATATAAGCAGGAAAGGTCGTCGAAGAATAATCGTGCAACGCCTCCCGGAAGATGCGGTCCCACAAGTTCCGGCTATTAATTCCAAGGCCATATATATTTTTTAATTCAAATTGTGCGTTGGAAAAAGTAGATGAAAAGAAAATCGTTAATAAAGATCCCAAAAAAGCAAAAAATAGTTTAAAATATTGCCACTGGAAAAAACTCCTTAAAGAGAAATTAAATAATAATAATAATATATAATTTGTGAAGTAAAGGGAATTTTTTTCTCGCCATATAAAACTAACTTTATTTATGAGAATCTTGTCTTTTAGTGGAGTGAAGTTTTCAGTCAAAATTTCTAAGAACTATAATTTTTTATTAAAAAAAATTGTTGTATTTATTTGTTTACAAAATTGTCTATAAACTCCACGGGGATCGATCCCTATCGCTGTAAATATTATACGGACGTAAATCACGTTTCGTCAGTGTTTTTTAGACATCGTCAGATGGAAATGAAGAAGATAAAGAAAACTAATCCCTAACGTTTAATATTATGGCCTTCAATGACAGGCTGTTGTTATTTTTAATCAATTACTCAAAGAACCGTTCAGTACAGTTTCCGCCTTGCCTAAGTAAAAATCCTCCTCACGATGAACTGTTTTAGTCCTAGAAGCAGTTGACTGCTTTATAAGAAATAAATGTCTTCCTTTAGAATTTTCTGTGTTCCTTTATCCTGATGCGGTCCCACAAGATCCGGCTATTAATTCCAAGGTCAAGGATGTATGGTATTCTCCTTGCCATTAATCCATATATATATATATAATTCAAATCGTGCCAGTAGTCGCACATTTGCTACAGTCCCACGCGATTTTCTACTGGCTAAAGTTGGTTGGACGAACGATTGTTCGTCTGGTTCCAGAGCTTGTCCGTCATCGTCAGTTTGTTGAGCTTCCGGACGAAATTTCGAACGTGGTTTAACATCAGGTGGCCCTGTCCACAACCAATTATTATTCTGAATTTACATTGGCTCACCATATGAAGTTACGGCATCCTATTTTTTTTTCTGAAAAGTTAGTTTGGTGGTGAATCGCTTGGCGAAGTTGTGTAAGGAGCTGAAGAGATTTCTTGGTAACTGTGGTGAATTAATTTTTGTTTTTACAATTGTTTAGTAAGTACTCATGACATACTACTGCTAGAAATCAGTCCAAGGAAGACCCGGAAAATATTCTTTCTGAATATTTTGATGTAAAATAGAAATTGGAATTTGCACTGTAATCAACTCAATTAAAATCACTTATAGTAGTTTTGAAAGGATTTTCCGAGGATTGACGCACTTGTTTCTTGCGTTTCCGTCTCCGAGAGTTGTTCTCATTTTCGCTCACCCGATTCCAGCGATATCAAAGTGTTTTCTTAAGGCTTGACCGAACGAGCCTTTCAGTCTCACATGCGTAGCACGATCTTCGGCCTTTCGGAAGTCTCTTCAAATTAACTGATAAACGAAACAGATTTTCGCCTCCGGTCGCGAGGATTTAACTCCAAATCACTGGGAGAAAGTTGCGAATTTCCGTGATGCCTGTAGATCACGTTCCTGTTTCTTTTTAGAGCGAGCTCACGCAACGTCCTCCAGGGGAATTATTTCCCGTTTGATAGCCAATGCAAATGGCGTTATTTGTGGTGGCCACGAGGGCTGTTTTAGACTCGAGTCCCGAGCGTAGCTCTTGCCATTGTTTCCCTTTAAAAATTTAAATTATTTGCCTAATTGTAATGTTCAGGCCCAAGCGTGCCCTAAATTTAACCTAGTATAATTTATCCTAACTATACTATGACCTAAAACCTAGTAGTTCTATTTCTAAGGACGCTATCGCTAGTAGAAAGTACTAGCTGGGTGCACGGCGTTGCCCGAGATGTTGTTTATCCATAATCCCCGATATGATCCAATTTCTGTTGGTTTTGTGCTATTTTTATGAAACGCTCCTCGAACCCTATTCCTAAATGTGCTCACCTCCCATGCCGAAGGGGGTTGAAGTCATTGACGAAATATATCGGCCGTTTTTACATGTTAGAAGATGACCACCCTCACAAATGTGCGATAATCAAAAAGCATTTATTCCACGCAAAAAACCACCGATTGCAGTGTCTGAAAGCTAAGCTTGCTCCCCTCACAGGAGTTGAAATTATCCACAAACAGCATCGGTATAAATAAAATCAAAGTAAATAACCCAAGCAAATAATTATCGCAAATATCGAACGTTTAACATTTTTTGAAAATTTCCAAAACCCGACCACTCCCACTTCGGGGACTTAAACGGCAAGTTGAATGTCGTAATTAAACTCAGTGACAACTATAACCCTGGATTCGACTCCAATCTCGATAGTTTCTGCTTTCTTTTTATGTAATGCCCACCCTTAAGGGTGCACCCCTCCAAAGCCCGAAAGGGGCTCGACTCGAAACACTAATGTGTTTGCGTAATTTCATGTGTTGCCACTCCACCCCTAATCCTTAAGGGTGCACCACTCCCATGCCTAAAGAAGTTGAAATTATACACAGATTACATCTAGTGACATTTTATGAATGCTATTGATCCCGAATTATATTGATTCGGCGCAAAAAACGGCCGGTTAGCATATTTGAAAATTTCTTTCCCCGCCCACCCGCTCTCATCGCCGCTAATTCCCACTCACCCCCGTGAGTTTCTCAGTTTGTTATAAATAGTCTCAGCGACATCCGTAATCCCGATTTTACTCGAATGCCGGTTGATTTGGCGTTAATTATAAATATTAATTTTACGCAAATACCTGCCTTGTTTGCATGTTTCAAAATTTCCACCCCGCTACCCCTGCATCTGAGGGGTAAATGCTAAGTAGAATGTCATAACTACTCTCAGTGGCATTCATAACCTTCGATTCGAGTCCAATCTCGCTTGTATGCGCGTTATTTTCCTGTACAGCATCTCCACCCCAAACCCTAAGGGTGCCCTTTTCCCAGGATGTAGGGGATGAAAATTACATTCAGATAACATCGGTAGAAACACTATCAATATCTTTGACCCCTAAAAATATTTATTCGACTCAAATATCGGCTGTTTTAGCTTGATTGAATATTTCCACCCCGTCCACCTCCGATTCTGGGCGTGGTAGACGCGTCTCACCCCGACAATGTTTATTTCCTGGTCATAAAGAAGACGTGTACGAAATTTGGTGAAATTTGCTCCACCGGTGTAGATTTGTATTCTCCACCCCAAACCCTAAGGGTACCCTTTTCCCAGGGTGTTTTGCACTGCCTGAGCCTGATCAATGTTGGATTTGGCCGCTACACACCAGACCTCGCTACCGTACATAAGTACAGGACGTACCATTGTCTTGTAAAGCATGAGCTTAGTTTTTAGGTTAAGACCGCGGCTTTTAAACAACGGGAACAAGCTTCGTATTGCTAAATAGCATTACGCTTTGGTCTGTTTGATATGCTCCCCAAAGATCAGTCGCTTGTCCAGCCTTAGTCCTAAGTACTTTACAGACTTTGTCCATTGGACTTTGGTTCCCCCTGCCATTATATCTACAATGGGGAATTCTGTCTTTCGCGTGAACATTATGGCCTGGGTCTTCTCCCCATTGATTCGCATTCTCCAGCGGTTCGCCCAGGATATTCTCGCGAATCTCTCTCCCGATTAAGGCCGTCTCTCTCAGCACAAGTCTCAAGATTCGCAGGCTAAAACATACTTGTTCAGGGTGCAAAGTATATGTAGCCGCTGCTTCGCACCCTGACGGTGTAAAACGGCAATGACGCGCCAAGTAGCCACCTCGGTTCAGTACGCACTTGTACAAACAATCGTCTGCAGTCTGTTGTTTGAGATACTATTAATCGTCACGGACTGGCATGCCAACACACCAACAACTAATTGATAATACTTTATCCATAACAAAATTTCTAAATGACTTAACAGCTTTGGACGGTGAAGAATAAACTTACCGTAAACAAATATAATGTATATCCATGAAAATAATTGTTTAATCTACTCATAGCTCAGAATATAGCAATTTTAGTTTATTTTTACGCTTCATTCGTTAGCGGATTCTAAACGACGTCGTATAAATTCCCAAAGCTGTTACTCACTCGTCTGTCGCTCTGATTTTGTTCGCTTTTCACATCAAAGCGGTCCAACCGATTCCTATGAAACGTTTGTTATATAAAGTCGCGATGTATAGAGAATTATCAGACTACCGTCCCTCCATCTTGAGACAAAATGTCTGGTATTCCAACACCTTGCATTTGTTCGTTTTCTACAAGAAAACTCTTATAATCGTAATAATGTTTTCAGCAATATCGAAGTCACCGTTTAAGCAACTAAAATAACGTTTCTTTTAAGATGAAAGTTTGGTACTGAAAATTAAAATTACTTGGGTAAAGATTCACGACAGGTGAATCTGTTTTAATGTCTGTAATAATTGTGTTCGACGAAATTTGGTCTCAGTCCGTTCAACGGACGAATAAATTTACTTGTATAAATTTTCAGATGAAATGTTTAGTAACTTAGTTTGGTATTTATCGTTATTAAAGATAAATTTTGAAAAATACTAAAACTTCTACCGGTTTCAACCATCGTGATTTATTTTGAGCTCTATGAATATGTAGGAGGTAATTTTGTAGTCCATTCAAAATTTTAACACAACCAATTAGGTATTGATTTAATGATTTTAATATACCAATTTAAATATTAACGTTTGTATTTAAATATTCCTAGTATTTACGACCATAAAAAGGAAGATTAATATTTTTTTAACAAATTAAAATTGTCCATATGTTTAAAAAGTTAATTTTCCGTTATAATGAGCGTCCACATTACGTTCGAAACATGTTTACGTAATTAAAATATTATCAAAATTGTCTTTGGTATGTTTAAAGGTCATAAATACTAGTAATAGATTTTTCATTTCACCAGTTGAATTATTCCCGATGTCATTATATTGTTTTCAACGAGAAGCGCAATCACCTTTCCGAAATAATAGTTATATACATTTAACATCTTTCGTTATGGTCCATCTGGTGCTTCAGCGCTTAACTTTATCGCAATCCTTCCTCCTTTTCTTCCTTACGTGTGGTCGTAAAATTACTTCGGCCACTCCGCGTCCTTCAGAGAATCCAATCTCGCTGTAGTACGAAGATTTTACTGTATTGTAACCAAGGACGAGCTCGTTTCTGTCTGACCTGACGTTATCAGTTATTCTCGGTGACCGAAGAGGTCGTTACGTAAGCTATCTCCAGATCCAAAACAGTAAACTTATTTACTAAGCAAAAGCTCAAATGTTTTCGAGAAGCCTGCGACTTTTATGACAGCTTTGACTGAATGCGTGTTTACAAGGAGCTTGTAGAGTTTGCACTAACATTTGAACGTTACCGAGAAGGCATAGTGATGTTAATAGACGAGGAAAGTTGCCAGGACTGGGCATGAGGAAACTATACACGTGATCCCTACATCTTATATCAGTATGGTAGGTGTTTTAGCAACGTAAGATCTCCACGTGATTCCTACATCTTATATCAGTATGGTAGGTGTTTTAGCAACGTAAGATCTCCACGTGATTAAACGGTTTGATGGCCACTTGGAGATCTCGTAAATTTTCTTGCAAATTCAAATATTAATTGTTGTCGAGTTATGGAGTTCTCAGTTGGCCTCGAAGCTCGACAATTTTAGAACGATCTACCTCAGACTTCAGAATGAACCAATTAAGTCCTAAGTCTGACAAAAGTCTCGAAATAAAATTGAGTGATGCTGATGAAAAAAAAACAATTGAAATTTTCGTTTGAAATTTGCTACGGAATCCTTTACATCAAGCCATAAAGCCTAATATCCAATTAATGTTCGAAATCAGTAGTTCATTAAAGAAAGCAATTATGATTTAATATAATGTAGAATGATTATTAAAAATTAGAGAAAAATAAGTTTAATAATAGTTTACATCCTTACTACGACATAAATTATTTTTTTACTATGTTGTAACTTAATTATAAACTAAGATTGCTTCAACATATTAACAAACATTTCTACAGCACAGTTTCTCCGACAATCCGCGGACCACATCAGTTGATGTCCACTTAAAAGTTTGTTCATCTGATCTTAATTTTTAATGAACTTGGCCATTTAATGTTATTAATTATATTTATAAAATGACGAATACGGAAAGTCTACCCTCGACGTATTGTAACGAATAAAAATATATTAAATTTAATCGGCACACGTTGAGGCGTCAAAATGTAATGAACAGAAGACAATTATTGAATTAGATGAATTGCCTCACGTTGGTGAAGCCAAAATTTAATAAACAAAAATTAAAAGTATTCAATAGTTGGCCACACGTTAATGACGCCAATTTGTAATTAATTGAATATTAACAAAATTTAAGCAATTAATTAATGGATTTATTTTATTTTATTAAATTTAAACGGAAAGGATTCAAAATAATTTACCAAATTTTAAACTTCACAAAAAAATTAATTTATTTCAAGTAAAATTACATTTCTTGACGTGATTATTTACATTGGTGAGTTCTTGCAATTTTACAGATTTTATCAACTCTCATCTCAGGGTCGTTTATTTGGGCTTTCTAAGTAAAGAACCAACCTATTTACATTTAAATTAAACAATCAATATTTATACAACATTAGAGTTAAACAATAAAATAAACGTGAAACCGAAATCTGACGATTTGATGCTTATTTAAAGTTAATTAACTTCATTTAAATTTCCTTCTACTTACAATATCTGCTGGTACCAGGCTTTCGTTCTGGGTTCAGATTTAACAGGCCATAATTTTACTGAATTTAAATTTATTTCAAAACACTGTCCAAACTTCGTTATCTCTCAACTGGAACGATTACTCCGCCGGCAAATATTGTATTTCTCGTTCTAACTATTGGTCAGCCAGATTGTTATCAAACTCTTTCGCGATGAAATTCGCTAACAGTTTTACTAATTGAATTTTTACGCGTGGCTTTGCGTATTGAAAACCTTTACTGCAATTTTACTCGATGAATTTACTGTCCGCAACCTTTATTTGATCAAATTTCTGCCCGCGACTTTTCTTGATGAATATCTGCCCGCAACTGCCGCTGTTAGACTGGAGTTTTAGAATGCTCGTCGCCGACAAAGGCTCGACCGTCCATTGTTGCTTTTGATATTGTCGCCGATAACAATCCACCACAAATTTCCAATTATCAAATCCTAATGATTACAATATATATATATATATATATATATATATATAAGTAATAAATGATAAAAAAACGTTTAAGGATATTTATTGCTAGCATTTAATTTGAAAAATGGAGAACATTTACATGAATATAAACACTATTTTGGATCAGTTCTCGTAGAAAATCTCAGGATTAACATGAATTTCAACGCGTCAAATAATGAGACACTTGGCAGTTACCTTCCGTTTCGAATCCGTGTGGACCAGCTGTCGTCTCTGCTCAAGAACACTTCTATCTCGATCAGACGATGACACGTTGAAGAATTTTGTCTCCGCCGACGGATCTCAGAAGAATGCTTCTGCACACCATCTTGGCTGCGTGAAAAAATGTCTACCTTATCGACCCTCTTTGGTAGATCTTCCTGGACCAAGAAATATTATTGGTCCAGGAAATCGCGTGTCATGGAATTTTTCATTTTTGTGGACGTCGATTTCACGCGGTTTAAACACCCCAGATAAAACCAGATATTCATCGCTACGTGCTGCTACCCAGACTGCAAGGGTTACTTCGTGGACAATATTTGTCAAGTTCTCAATCCTTGCTATAATCTAATAGGATTAAATAAACATATACATTAATAAATCATTAAACTATCACGCTACAATAGTATATATATATATATATATATTGTAATATTAAACTAATAGCTTTAATTAAATGAAATATTAATCAAAAGGATAGGCGTTAATTAAATGAATGATTAAACAACCTTTTACAAATAAAATAAAATTTATTATCTAATTGTGGCTTCAAGAATCTAAACAATTACAATTAAAATTTTTTATTCTCAGGGTCTTTACTGAGTTTGATGATTAGGACACGATAAAAGAAGAATTTGACTAATTAACAATTCAAAATATTATTTGCTTAAAATTAAAACAATAAGTCGATTAATTAAAGAAAACTAGAAGAAAGCGGACGAACGAACGAAATCTGACTATATCCTTTAAAATTAGGGTTTACAATATTATCATAGTTTTGGTTTTTGTTACTTACATACTGTTTGGCTGGTACCAGCATTCTCTGTAGCTTCAGAAGTACAGTATTGCAAAATTTTACAGTGATTCTAAATGTCGACTCACAGATTCTACACTATTTGAATCGAAATGGAACTTCTTGGCTCCCAGGAACTCGGATGATCCTCCTAATTATCAGTTATCTGATGTCTGCTTGCCTTACAGGAATCTTACGAGTTGCTAATTTATTAGTTTTTTTCTGATTTGGATTTAAACTGCAACGTAGCTCGGTGGAGATTTGTTTTAAATGTTGATTCTCTCGTGGCTGGTCCTAAATGGCTGCTGACTTAAAACTTCATCCGTCCACATCAATCTTTCGGCACCAACTCCCAAGTTTTATTACTTGTTCCGTACTTCGCAATCTTTCGGCACCAACTAACTGTCCTAGTGACTCTCGAGTTTGAGCGCGCATTTCCATTTCGGCATTTTCTCAAAGCAACAGACCTCAGCGCTATTGTCGCTTTTTGTCGCTCAAAATACCGCTAACAATTTATTCGCTAACAATTTAATTTCTAATACAAACAATTAATGGCCTAATTAATTGGTATTACAATATATATATATATATATATATATATATATATATATATATATATAAACTACATCGAATTTTACTTACATTAAATTCACACATTTCGTTTCTAAATCTCAACAGCTTCGGGTGTTATTTTTATAAATATAAAATACATTATTCAAATATTTTAGAATACACAGTTTAACAAACTGTTTAGGATATTGTGAATTCAGTGTAAGAAACACCGCACTTCCATTTCTATAATTTCAAAGAGAAATCAAGTCCTTGCAATAAAATTGCACTATTTTTAAACTGAAAGAAAAAATTATAAAATAATTTCTTTACGAAACTTAAAACATTTTCGAAAAAATAATTTTTTCATTAGTTAAGTTTCGTAGGATATATTTTTATTAATTAATTACTCTTTGTATTTGATGAAAGTTTCCGATTTCCTGCAGGTTTTTCACAAAGTAGAAATTGTATTAATACAAAATCAACACCAATATTGATTGACTAGAATATATAATTCATTAATACAAAAAAATATCTTCCTGAGCTTAATTAGTCAATAAACAATGTTTGAGTTTATATATTCTAAAAATAATTGTAAATACCGTAAACAATTATTTTATTTTTTTACTTTGCATTTTTATATACTGTCTATTTTATGTAAATTTTCATATTGTAGTAATTGGTAATTAAAGCATTGTTCTAATTGAAAAGCTGAATTGTAGAGGACTCATTATTGGTGGATATAGAGGACGCCGCAACAAACCGGCAATGCAAGAAAAGTATTGTTGATCGGTCGAGAAGGTTTTACGCGCTCAAAATTTACGAGACGAATGAACAGTCGGGCATAGAACAGCGAGGTGTAAAGACCACAAAATTCTAACACACGAAAATTTGAACAATTTAGTCAGTCAGCAGCGAGAATGAAAAAGGGCTAATTTAAGGAACGAGAGAATGTGTTCCAGTAATAAGTACGCTGTTACATCAAATTGCAGAAAGTAAATCAATCCTCAGTCAACAGACGAAACCAGTGAGTTGCATTTTCAACATGACTCACGAGATCTACAAATCCAGTTTGCAGTAAATCATCGAGAATCAACCAATCCATTTTAAACTAACCGACAGACTATGCTAATTAGAGTCTGTGAATAATTAGAATCTGTGAAAACCCCAAAATTGTGCACGAAAAGTTAAAATAAGTCCTGGGCTGCCGTAAGTAGAAATAAAACTTTAAAATTATTGTAAACCGTTTTTAAAAGATAAACGTCAAATCGTTCTTTAATTATCGATAAAATGAGATCTTTAATTATTCAGATCTTCTTTATTTCTTGATAAAGATTGAAATTGTTTAAATTCAATCTTTGGTATTATTTCTTCAGCAACAAATTTCGTCTATGTACAGATGCATTGATTCCCGTATAAAGCAAATGTAATTTTTGTGATTTTGATTATATAAATTCTGCCATTATCAAACCCAGATCAAGACCCTGAGATCCCAAATATTTTGTGATTTGAATACTTGTTTTAAAATTGTTAATAAATCTTGTTTAATAGTTTACACGTAATAGTTCTTTTCATTTAAAAACGCCACATAATTCACATCTTGAATTATTGTCAAAAGATGCAAGAAGCTAAATTTAATAATTATTACAATATATATACAGTAAGTACCAATTTTTATAATCTGAATATTTTATTTTATTTAGCTTTGTGCTTAATTAGCCATTATCATCCGTAGGATAAAAATAACTTACAAAAATCGAAATATAAAATTATGAAACAAAAATTGTCGAGAATAATTAGTGACACATTAGTTACATCTCGACATATTGATGGCCTAAACACGTCACAATACGAAATTTTGTATCTGGACACGGGACTAGGACCCTTGTTCGCCGCACGGACTCGTTCCACGCACACATTAAAATTTGGTTGTTCGTCGCGCATCTTGAATTAGATTCCAATTCGAATGTTGTTCTTTTAAATTCACAACATGCCACCACTGAATTCCTGCGGCAAGTGTCTTTCGTATTTGCTTACAGCGATAATGTATTGTTACGCGAATGGGATCAAGCGCTTTATCGTTTTGAGATACAGAAACTCAGTCCAAATATTTGAACTGATAATATTAAGGAGCCTGAAAAGACCCTTTTCATTAAAGTGGCAAAACTTCAAACTGCGGAAATCCACACGTTATCAGACTGGGACGTATTTTGGTGTCCCACTAAACGCATACAGTTTTGAAAGCTTTGAGTCAACTTGTCACACTCCAGAAGTTTGTTTTGGATGCTTTTGTTCCACGAGAGAACGTGCTAACTTTATATCGTTGCTGAAAATTTATTCTTTACCTGACTATAAGAACTAAATAATCAAATCAAATTGCCACTAAATCAAAACAAATATCCACTTTAATGGCTCCACTGACACTGAAATCAACAAAAATACAAAAACTGGGGAAAAATCACTGTTTCGTTCCTAATTTCTTACTTCATCGGGTGAAATTAATACGTGAAAAAGACGAGATCTTAATAAATAATTTTTGTGATACAAATTTCTTCAATGGTTAAAATTTTTTGTATTAATTTGCCTGTATATAGTATCCGGATCTTTAATTATTTGGTTCGAAAACATATTTAATATGATAGAAAATATTTTTGAAAAAATTTAAAATCAATTGTCTGGCTTTCATGCCATTTTACCTTTATAACTGGCATGGAAGCCATTTTAATTAATGAGTAATAGTCAATATGGGAGAAAAATTTATGAAACCAAAAAGTTTGTTTGTATACAACGTTTTTTGGACTTCTTCAGGTAATCAGGTAAAATACCTAAATACAAAAAATTATATGATAAATTAGACATGTAAATTTAATAAAACATACTTAAATAAATACTACAAATTTACAGATTTGAATTAAATTCCATTAAAATATAAATTATACAGACTTATAATTCTAAATTTAGAGTCATGAAGTTTTTAGCGGAAATGTGTTTTTAAGTATTTTACTATTGGTCAATTTACATTTCTATTTTATCATATAAATTTTGCTATTTAGGTATTTTATCTAATTACCTGGAGAAGTCTCAAAATTGTGGACTAAACGTTGTGTTAAACGAATTTTTTGTTTCATAATTCTTTTCGACATATTTGCAGTATTGTTTATTTATTATAATAAATATTATATTTTATATTATTTACAATTTTTTTCTATCACATTTTCTAATCTAATCTTCCAATCGTTGTTGCGTTTGTATGTTCCGTATACAATTTTACGGCAGTGGAGAAAATTTCACCAATGTTCGACCACGTGTTCTTTGCGAACCTGAAACAAACACTGTGAGGGTAAAACACGATTATCACCCCTCAGTAGGGAGGGTGGTAATTTTTAAACATGATAAAACGGTCAATATTTGCGTCGAATAAATATTTCATGGGTCAATGAGATTTATAGTGTTGCTCTTGATGTTGTTTCTACCTCCCGTTCAGTATTGGAGACTCTTGGGGGTGGAGGGGCGTTAGACAAATGTAACGCGAAAACAACCTAGATTGGAGTCTAATCCGGGGTTATGTACGTCACTGAGTTTAATTATGACAACCCGGGCAACGCCGGACAACCAGCTAGTATTAATTTTTTTTTGGAACCTGTTAACTGAAGATGTTGTCCCTTTATACAGTCATATTATTTATTAATGTCTAATATTTATTTAATAAAAACGATAAGATTGTATGTATTATTTTATTAATATTATAATTGATTAAACGCTTTTTTAATAGTCACGTATAAAAACTTTATTTCAATGTAAATTACATTAAAATGTCAATATTTTAAAATAGTCCGTCAGGATCTTTTTCAGTAAGAGCTTGGCCATTAAACACTAAACATGTAACCCTATTGTAAACAATAGTATGTCGTATATTACCTTGTCAGGAAAAGTTGGCTAAGGAAATATTTTAATTAAATTATCTCATGAATATATTTAGAATAACTCAAAGCTCCTGACTATTTTAAAATTTTGATGTAATTTACATTGAAATAAAAATTTTATGTGACTGTATTAAAAAAGGCTTTAATCAATTACAATATTTTTTATCTATTACGTTCACTTGATAAAATTCCAAATTAGGGACGAAGCGTTGTGTTTTCCCCATTTTTTTAGCTTTTGTATTGATTTGTAATGTAGCCATTGACGTTATTAAACTTTTTTCTGAATTATTAGCCATTATATGTTTCTGTTACCGACTAATGTACGCACACATGTGATTATTTATCAAGACTAATAAACTCAGAATTATTTTCATGAATGCTTCTTGGAACATCTGGCATTGCCATTTCTTAATTATAACTCATAATTGTCACATGTTATGAATCAAATCACAAACTTTTATAATTATCATTAGCGTGTTCGGAATTTTTCAGTTTTTGGCTGTGAATTTGAAAGCGTATCGGAGAATGAAACTGGCTTTCAGGACAGAGGAATGGCTACTTCACTGTAGCTCAGGATGATTACAAGTTTTATTAGAGCGTAAAGTCGTATACGATACAGCGTGACAGGAGTCACGATAGTGCATTTACGTTATTTTTCTGCGGATGCCGCGAAATTATAATCGATGAAAAATTCACGCGAACACTAAACCCAATTAAGTTGTGTTCAAATTTCACTAAAAACTGGTTCGTGGTTTTAGGTGCATAGATGCGGATCTCTGCCAGGCGCTCCATCATATGGTTTCAGCATTTTCCTCCAGGCAAATACTTGCAGTGAGTTTTAGTACTAGCCCATGCTATTTGCTTTCACAACGTAAGACTCGGCGCTGGTAAGCAAACACGTGTACAAGCAGACACAGTATGAACTACAAACTGATAACTGGTCAGTTGAATGTACTACCTCTTTTTCTTGTCGCTTTTATTTACGGCGCGATTTTATGTATGACTCGTTCCGAAGACTCGGTTCTCTCCCAAGCCACCTCACATGGATTTGTCTTGCGTTAAAGACGTCTGCAAGTGTGCTGCAATAAAAATTAACCAGTAGTTAGTGTAGAGTTTGGTTAGTCCTCCGTCGGCCGCCGACTGTACAGAGACCGTTGCTAAACATAGATAAGCCAAGCACACCACTGAACCTATCTACGTATGAAATTGGGACATCGCCAACGAGAAGGCCTTGGCCTTGGATTAGGACCCTCAAACTTGGAAATACTAACTTGGGAAACCAAAATCGGGATGGCCGCACTGCGCTCTGCATTCGTCACGCCACCTCTAGAAATCGTGTGCATTATGACAAGGTATGATATCATTTACCTTCATTTGGAAACGGTGTTTTATGAAGCCAGAACCTACGGGATGAATTTTTTTTTTAGACGGAAAGAACAACCGCAGTATTGCATTGGTGGATTCTTGGTGAATACTCGATAAAAAAAAATATCACATTTTGTAGAAGAAATGGTAACACTGATTTAGTGAGGGCCTAATTCAGATTTATTTCACGGTGTGTCCATTGATTCGAAGGAGTAATCTAAGATAAGGCTGTAAGTGATATGTAGTTGACGATTAACAGTATCAAGGTTCTGAGGAATGTACCTGACACCAATATCAATCCTTTATAGGGATTTCGTCTCTAGGAATCGTGTAAAAAGGATTAAAAATTTGTAAATGTGTGTATGTTGAATCGATCACCAAACCTAGTCAGATAACTAATGATACTTTGCTTTGCATTTACAAAATGGAGATTGTGTGCTTTCACCAGTTCAATGTAAACCAAGTTCAGAAATATAATACATTTTTGGAAGTTTTTATTTATTCTTAAAATTTCAATCCGAAGATTTTACAATTCGAATAGAAATATAACTTGGACAGTTTAACAGGTCTATTGATTGTTCTGAGGAGGTTGAAGTGGAAGTTGGGATGTGTATTAGTTGGCTGTTGAGTTTGTTTGATATGTAAGGGAATGTTGGTGTAATATTTTAGAGCTATCGGGGGAAGGTGATCGTGGAGTGTACGGTGAAGGTAGCTGTATGGCTGGAGGAGGTCTGGAGGGATTGATGTAGAATTGTTCTATTGTGGGATTGAGGTGATTGGTGGACGACTTGATCAGGGAAGAGGAAAAGGTGGTCTGAAAAGTTTCTGACCTCAACGTAAAGATGACAGTGAATTTCGTTGTTCATTAGTTGACAGTTACTCACCAAAGTTTCAGCCATTTGGGGCGCGCAGTTGTTATGCAACAGTCGTTTGAGTGGGTTGATGTGAGTGGTTTTGTGAAAGCTGTCGGCGCGTTGGGTGCCGCGTTTGCTCACGTTAGACCAAAAACGTGTTCGAATGAACATTTCCAACGCTCTGTTGGCGAAGTTATTTACTGTAGATGAAACTTGGATACATCATTATACGCCCGAAACAAAAATACAGTCCAAACAGTGGACTGCAAAGGGGGAACCGGCTCCAAAAAAAAAAACTGTTTTTTTCGGCTGGGAAAGTGATGGCGGCTGTTTTTTGGGATAGTCATGGAGTTATTTTAATCTATTACCTTCAAAAAGGAAAAACCATTACAGGAGCATCATTACCTGACAAGCTGAAGGCAGAACTTGTGGAGAAACGGCCACATTTGCAGAAAAAGAAAATCCTCGGGTTTGAACTGCTTGACCATCCAGATCTAGCCCCAAGCGACTTCTTCTTGTTCCCTCATCTAAACAGTGCGCTCGGAGGACAGAGATTTTCGTCAAATGAAGAGGCAATCACCTTCGTGAACACTTATTTTGCAGAGAAAAACGCCGAGTACTTTTTGGACGGGTTACAGAGATGGGAGCAGCGCTGGGAGAAGTGTGGAGAGTTACAAGGAGACTGTGTTGAAAAATAAAAATAAAATATCTTCCATCATTGTTGGGTCGGAAACTTTTCAGACCACCCTTGTACTTTCGTTGATTTTGCTAGTGATGGTGAGGATTTTAATGTCTTGATGCATGACCAAGTAGCGAAGGAAGGAACCCAGGGGGAGTTTCTGATTGTGCGGAGGATCTTATTTTGTTGGGTTTGGATTATGTGGGGAGTAGGTTTTCACAGTGGAAGTGTTTGTCAATGATTCGTTGTCTGAGTAAGACGAGCCAAAGATGAACAACAGAAAACTGAGCAATGAAGACAGAATTGGAATAATTTGATTTACCATTTGACAACACGTCCACTTCTGTCTTCCTTGCCCAGTTTCTGTTGTTCATTTTTGGCTTGAATATCTTAAAAGTTACTAAAAAAACCCCTATTCATATAGGGAGTAGCCAGCGCGGAATAAGCACATCCACCACAACTACCAAACCCGGAGCAGACCTACACTAAACTGGGCCGCCAAGAAATGTGACGCGCACTCCAGTAACTTGACAGAATGAAGAACCAATCAGTTAGGTTGACTTCCAATAAATTGTCACTGAACTTGCAGAATGAATAAGTTTCATAATATAAAGAGAGCAAAATTGAAGATAAATCATAAAATGCTTCTTGGAAAACCCGACAGATTTAGGTGGCTACACTAAATAAATATGTTACCCGGTTATCTTAGCTTATCACTCCCATGTAAATTGAGATGATACGGAAATCTGTATAAGGAAATCAACGTTATTGCTTATGATGAAGTTGCTTTGCGAGACCGACAAGACGAACGAATCTGGCTAAATCCCAAATTTCAGGTGACTATGCACACGGCACCATCGAAATTGTTTGTGTACGATGGACGCAATGGACAATGAGCGAGAAATAAATTGTCCGGAGACTGTCACGCCAATTTGAAATTCCTTTCTCTTTTTCAGTCTCCTCGGTACTCTGAATTCCATTCTATTTTACATAATTAATCACGCAGTAAAACCAGAAAGATCCATGTGTTAATATTTACTTGTTTGTATAGTGTTCAACACGATATTTATGAACAATTTGAAAACCTGGACATTAAAGTTCGTTAAAATTCAACTGTATAGCAATGCTTATTACGAGGACGTTTTATCTACTCCAAAAAACCTCTGCTCTGTAACATATATTTCGTATATAGAAGACAAATGATTTTATAACTTTGGCAGCGTACTTATCTAATCAGGTATAAATTACATCTACAAAATTTTAACACTCTTATATTGACTTCTCTACCTTATTTTGCAACTACGAATCTGTCTGTGAAATACCCGAAAAATGTCCATCTCTCGCAGGTAACCTGCGAGGGATGTTGTCTCGCAGGCAGACCCTTTTAAGAGAGATACGAAGGGGCTACCTTTGGGTATGCCTTTTTCTCTCCGTTTTTGAACTAAGGCACCTCGGCCTGTTTTGAGAGGTGTATGTTCCGGGGTCACAGACCTTGGGCATACGGTAAGAGTTGTTCGCTATTCCCATTGGAATAGTCGGCCAGTTGCCTTCTAAACTGGTCGAGGCACGGAGAAGGGAATGCTGCGTCCCCACAGCAAACTCATCTCCCGCTATCGGAAGGGCGTGGGACAAGTACCAAATGCCCGACCTACCCGATGCAGGTTTTTCTAAGGTTTTCCCTGCATTTATTTAGGCGAATGCCGGGTAGGATCCTTAAAATATAGTTCGGGGGCCCTAGTAACCCTTGGCTACCTTCCTGTACCCTTCCGCATCCCCCCTTTCAAATCCCTTCCTATGCTATTAAAGGGGAGTTGCCCTATGTGGATCACCCTCATGTAGCCTGTTGCCCTAAAAAAAAAATTAAAAAAATAAAAAATATATATATTACCCGACATACAGGGATAAAGCCTGCGAGAGGATTCTCTCGCAGGTAACCTGCGAGGGATGTTCTCTCGCAGGCAGAACCTTGTAGGAGAGATACGAAGGGGCTATCTTTGGGGATGCCTTTTCCTCTCCGTTTTTGAACTAAGGTTCCCACATGCCGAGGCAGCTCGGTCTGTTTTGAGATGTGTATGTTCCGGGGTCTCAGACCTTGGGCATACGGTACGAGTAATCCGCTACTCCCATTGGAATAGTCGGCCAGCTGCCTCCTAAACCGGTCAAGGCACGGCGAGGGGAAAGTTGCGACCCCACAGCAAATCCCTCTCCCGCCATCGGAAGGGTGTGGGACAAGTATCAAATGCCCGTCCTACCTGATGCAGGTTTTTCTAGGGTTTTCCCTGCATCACTTTTAGGCGAATTGTCGGGTAAGATGCTTAAACCATAGCCCGGGGGCCCTAGTTAACCCTTGGCTACCTTCCTCTACCCTTCCGCACCCCCCCCTTTCAAATCCCTTCCTATGCTATTAAAGGGGAGTTGCCACCATGTAGATTATCCTATACATAGCCTGTTTGTTACCCTAAAAAACAACTATACATTAATTAATTGCCTGTATTTTTAGAAAACAAACAGTCGTCGGAAAGTAATTCAATTTAGTGGGTTGAAAAAAGAATATTACTTTCTGAATCATGTTAAGGAATGAATTTGAGAAGTATTTTAACCCTTTAGAGTATAATTTTTGTATTTTTAACAAATATTTAAGATTTTCTTTGTGAATACTATACGGAAGAAATTCAAACGTGACCAAAGTTAATTTGGCTCACGTTTTGCACATATTCAACAAATATAATTAACTCTGATCTATCAATAATTCTTAGTAATTGGATAATCATTATTTTAGTGCAATTAGAATACCCTGAGAATACCCCCAAAAATATAGTCGAAATTTTTATATTATTATTTGAACATTTTTATTTTGTTGCAAATATGCTGCATCTTATAGATTTTAATTAATCTATAATTTTTTAATTAACAAGTAAATAAAAAAAAAATTTCTGACTTAAAATTCTCTGATGTTTAATAATTAAATTAAAATTGTTTCATCGCTTAATTTGCGACCTCATCAGGTTCAATTTTTTTTAAAACTTGAACCTTATGAGGTCGCAAATTAAGCAATGAAATGTTGTTAATTTACTTATTAAATTATTTTTTACTTAAAATTCGATGATGTGTGTTTATTTATTAATTTTCTTAATAGTCAAAATACATGTATATATATATATATATATATATATATATATATATATATATATATGTATCATTATAACCTTTTGATATTCTAAATAAAGTTTTGCTACAGTAAAATTAAAAATAAAATTAAAAAATTGACGTCTGATTGAAAATAAATGAATGAATAAGAAAGATAGCCAATTCAGACAAGAAAGTGATAATATAAATACCACACAACGTTTCTGGGATCCTTGTCCCTGTCCTCTGGTGCGATGAAGAACATAGAGCGACACAACTGCAATTGTCGGTTATCAAAAGCTCAAAATGAAATATAATTTAAATCAAAAGAAATGAAAATTTTCTTTATTAGAAGTTAGAATTTTCTTTATTAAAAGTTAGTAAAAAATAAAGTTTTAATGAAATTAACAAAAATTTTGATTAATAATTGTTTTATTAATATACTTACATCTCTATTTATTATTAAATAAATGAAAACAATTTTTATCCAACAAATATAATTACGTTTGATGTATCAATAATTGACATTAATTGGATAATTGTTTTAATGGAATTTGAATTCCCTGAAAATGACTCTTAAATTTTCTTTCTTTAAAGAAATTAAAAAAAGGCTCGGAAAATAAATAGTCTGAAGTTGACCGGCTGGTAGAAAAATCTGGCTTAAGGGGTTGACTCACAGAAAGCTAGGACAGGCTTGTTTTAACATGTCCACTGAAAACTGTGTAATAAACTATATTGTTCGGCATAGCTGCTTTTTATAAATCGTTGTTTTTGGTTGATTCAAGGTCACGCCCCTCGCGGGAACTAATCCCCATTGGCCTTCTCATTTAAACCAGAGTATAGCTTCTTGTAAGCGAGGGTTGTGTTTTCTCGTCGATTGATTTATTTTTCTCTTTGATCTTCCAGGGGAGTTCGGCCGATACCAGGCTATGCAATTCGTCCTGCACATCCTGGCGGCCATGACTGCCGGTCTGCACATGCTCACTCTCGTCACCGTCGCTGCGGTGCCAGAACACAGGTAAGTGCTGAAGACGGATGCTCCCAGCGGTTCGAAACGTTCTTCCCTTTCTCGTAGCTTGACAAATGAATTAATTTAACTATAAATGGTCAGAAGAAATAGTACTTGTACTACATAGAACAATTATATCATGTTAAAATGTTCATAGCACTAATTTCTCAGATAAACTTACTGTATTGCAGAGACCGTGATATAATTTTCAGGGAAGGAGTGAGTATATATTCTTCGAAAACGAGTGTCCAGACTTTTCAAAAAAAAATTGTTATTTTCACTCTTACATGTATAAACTGATCAACTGTTTGTGATAAGTAGTCAATTCACAAGATTTTCAAATTTTAATACAAGAAAAAGATTAACTTATACAAACGAGACGTTTACGAAGAAGGGATAACATTATTATTGTATAATTACGTTTAATAAACTACCTGACACGTTGAATAGTTAAAAATAAGAACTTATCAATAATTATCCAAATTATGATAAAATTTTTCATCGACCACTATCAAACATCTTTCAGGATTCCACTTCTTTATTGTTAAAATGTCATTTCCAAGAAACATTTGAAGACATTTTCAGGCATACTACTCAATTCTATAAATTAATTAATTTTCTTTTATAACTTTAACAGGAAATGTTTGTACACGAATCATTTTAATTCTTCAGTAATAAATAACGCAGTTTTATATTTAAAATAATTTTATTTTAATTTCAGTCCATTAAATATGGAAAAATATATTTCTGAAAGTAGGTATAAATATACCGATTCACTAGTTGTGAAAAAAAAAATCAAAGCTCGTACAAAATTTGAGAAGGACAAACAGTGCAATGAGATTCATAAACGGATTCGTTCATTAAATATAAAGCTTACTCGGCTGCTCCACGTGCACAAATTCCTCCCTACATCCCTCTGGTTAATTTTTCAAATTTGTTTGAATAAATACGACTGACTGGTTTATTTTTCTTTAGGCCGAATTCGCAGTTCACTCAGTGTCTTGTTTCTGTTTTCTAAATGTCGCCTTATAATAAACTTGAGTTTTCTCCACTTCTACTTAGCCATGTTTATGTCTGGTCCAATGCTTGAATGCAGCGTGAGATAATTTCCGTTTCCAGTTATATCCAGAATATACGGATAAAAATAATTCGATGATAAGAAACGGTATACCAATAAGAGTGTAAGAATTTAAAACGGGACGTAAAGAAATAGACGTGTTGTAATCAATATTTTTTGTTACATAACAGAAAGGAATCTTTTCTATTTGTTCAAAAATATTATCAATAAATAAATATAATGGTGAAACAGTCAAAAAAAAAATTTTTGAGAGTCAATTATACTCCATGTGCCTTTATGGAGTCAACTTCTTAACGTACGTTGAGAATGTTAAAAATACTCCTGCTAACCTAAGAAATTAAAAATATAGTATGTACTCTAATATAGTAAAAAATACCGCTAGTAACTTAAGAGAGTCACAAGTACTTTCGTTATCCTAAGAGTCTAAATTTCTTCCGATATCTTTGGAGTGTCAAAAATACTCAGTGTACCCTAAGATTGTGAACATTCGTGTCCTACTCACTCAGTGTTTGTTCCCGGATCGTAAGAAACACTTGTCCTATTCACCCAGTTTTTGTTCCCGGATCGTAAGAAACACGTGTCCTATTCACCCAGTTTTTGTTCCCGGATCGTAAGAAACACGTGTATAAAATTAGGTAGAAATTGCTTCAACGCCTTTAAGATTTCACGGGGAACTTTGTTTCGTCCTCGTTCAACCCCACTTCTAGGGACTGAACCACAACTTAACCATCATGTTTAATGTCAGAATCAAACTCCGTTCTTTCCATTATTTTTATGTAAAGCCCTTCCGTCCCCACCCATACGCGTGCTCCCTTTCATTATCATTATGGGTTGAAATTGAGCATTGAGACCTTCCAGAGAGACTCTACTAAACACTGCGAATCGCAAAACTTTTCAATTGACGCTAATAATTGCCGCTTTAAAATTCCACCCCTCCATTATAGCCGCCAGTGGTGTTTTACCTACCCAGTGTTTGTTCCTGGATCGTAAGTAACCTGTGTACCAAATTTGGTAATCGAATACGCAGATGTACTAGAAATTATCTTTGTGTCCATTTTACAAATTCAAAGTCGTTGTTACGTGGTAGTAATTTAGAAAAACATACAAGAAGGGAGATGGAATTATAACTTTAAAAAATTAAAAGTAGTTTAAACGTTTCTGAATTCTGACTAAATTTCACATTCCATTCCACCTCCTCTGTATATTACTTTTAATTTGGCAAACCTATTAAAATTTTTGTAAGTGACTATGTATTGTAATTGTAGATTCTTTTCTTAAATATCAACAATATTTTTTCTAGTAATTATTTGTTAAATTTAGTTCCACATAATTGTGTGTATTTGAAAACCAGTATAGTGCTTGTTGTTACATAATAACAATACCTTTTCACTTACAATAAATTACAATGTTGGTCACTTTTTTTTTTAAAAAAAAGGTTCACTAATTATACATTTTGTTTTTTATTCGCTGATCGTGACTAAAAAGAATTTGTTTATAATCATAATTTGGCTTGACTACTAAAACATAGAAGTGTGGTTTCAATTTGAACAGTTTTGTTTAAATTGTGACAAAACTTGACTGTGTTCCAAGAATATTTTGGACAATGTAAAATATATGTTAACTCTTCTGGATTGAGGAGATGCCGAATGTAATTAAATCGTGAATTTTCCGAAAAAATATTGGAACGGATCAAATTGACTCTAAGGTGTGGATAGTAGGATGTTAGATTCGTCACTTGACAAAATTATCAGATTTTGTGTGTTGATAAATCGTATGTTTTCTTTAAAAGAATTTTACAAAGTGGTTTTGGAAAATTAATATGATGGCATTGCCCAAAATAAATGAATAGTTCGCAAAATTGTAACATCTCATTACCTGCGACTTATAGAAAAATTATTTCAAATAATTATATTTACGGCAGATATATTTAGTTGCATGTAATGGAGTATTTAAGCAATGTGATCTTCAGTTCAAAAATAAAGAAAAATTTATCTTTCTATAACGCGTGATTTTTACGCTCTATAATTTCAATAGTTTAATGTTGTTGGACGAAGTATTACACACCCGTTTGCGACCGTCCATCGGCAGAAGCAGGCAGGCAGCCGGGATCACAATTACGATGCCATAGATGCTAGACAGAACGTGACTACAAGTCAAAACAAGGAAGACGTCCCGAGCTGAATTACGTAGCAACAGCGCAATTTTGCTGGACTTGGAGGGAACTTACAGCAATAACGCGTTGTACAAAGAGGAACGTGTGGCGTCCTGGACGCGAGTACTGAGCTGTCATGGTCGTTGTGAATTTTGAATGGCAACCGAGACTGGACTAGAATCCGTCGTTATGGAAGTCGCTGAGTTTAATTCTGACTTTCAACTTGCCGGTCAAGTTGTAGTTCAACACTGAGTGGGGGTGGAAGGAGGTAAAACATAGTTCCGCGTACAATATTAATCACCGCGAACCAGCGCTTTATTAGAAAGATATTTAGATACGGTACTGACTATTTTATAATTTTAATTGTAAAAATTGACTCATTCCTGCCATATTCCATACGCATGATTTTTTTTCCAAATATAATTTCGTGTTTAAATTATTGTTCAGCCGGTCCCTTGTGATTCAACTGTGTTTCAGAGTGAAAATTTTAGCTCTTTATCTGATCGGTTTGACAATCTATATCCGATTGTGTGTCTGTGTGCAGATGCGCTGTGCCCGGAGTGGACGTGAACGGCACAGTGGCGCCATGGGATTCTCCGGACGTTCTGAACCACATCCCCATCATCGACGGTCACCTAGACTCGTGCCACATCAGAGACACGTTCACGAACGAGAGCCTGACATGCGACCATTGGGTGTACAACAGCACGTACTACGGAGTCACCAAGACGGTCGAGGTGAGCTAATAGGCGTTATGGCGTACATGGAAGGAATGAGACAGTAAGGCAATTTTCAACTTAATTTTACGTGTCGTCTTTAAATATAATCACGCCATTAATCGCTGGACAATGATTAGAATAGTACGATACGAACTTCACTCAGTGGACGTTTACTCGATGACAAATCCCACTATTGTATCCGGTCTGCAGTATAAATTAAAGTAATATATGACAAATTTATCACGTTTGTTTGTTTAATCTCACACGCATGGAAAGTTTATGACGACGACTGCGTTTCGAATTAAAACCGGTCATTCACGACTGCTCCATACGTCCGAATGGAGCGGTGTCGCTCCAAAAGCTGACCACGAGTGGGGAAAAACAAATGGATGGTGTTAAGTGACAGGATGAGCTGGATTTACAATTAGTCCAGAGCCATTCGTCCATCACTTCAACTGTTCGTGAATAGCGAAACTCGAATGGAGCGCAATTTCAAAAACATTCTCCACTCTCATTCTTACCCTGGTTGAAAACTTTTCTTTAAAGCGTAAATTTTATTGGGAAATGCCTTAATAAAATCAGCCCTTGGAGAAAATGTCTGTTCACCGATAAAAACACATGACAGATTCTTTTGCAGAAACGTGCTCTTCCTTATGTACAGGTTTTTCATTACTTCCCCGTCAATGTTTCCAGTCAATTACTTCAAAGTAACCAGGAAAATGGCACACTTCTTCTGAATCCTTAGCAATTTTCTTCCAATCGTCTTCACTTTCTAGCATGCCCAATGTGTTTTTTTTTCATCACCCGGTAATTCCTCAACGTCACGCTCGAGTTCTTTTAAAAATTCCCACTTCAAAAGCTGACCCAAGTACTCAAATACAATCAATGCAAGGTTTTAGAGTCTTGTGTTTTAATTAAGGATGTGACGACGTTCAACACCTCAAATTAATTTTCTGCGTCCATACGAAAATATTCTGAAGATTCCAATGATAACTAAAAAAGTGTGGTTAAATGACGTTTGTTTTAAAAGCCAACATTTTTTGTTTCCCTATTTTGAAATACAATGAAACAGAAGCGGAGACATGTAAATATCTATCCATTTATGACAACCAGATTTTAAATTAAAGTAATTAAGAATCCAAATTTTTGAGCATCAAAACCACCTTGGCGATACGAATGGGCTCAATTTTATAACGGGGAACGAACCATTGGATTTTATCCATTTGGAGCGATCGCGAATGGCCGCCTGTAGTACCGCACTTTTGTCCGCCTTCTAGCCGTTGGACGCTCATACCACTGATATATATATTTATAGATGAACACACTACGTTACTTTATTGAAATATATCAATGATATGATTATATAAATGGACAAAGAATAAAAAATATTATATTTTAAATAAAGCATTGAAATAAACACAAACCGTATCTCAAGGTCGTGTTGAGTCTTTCCCGGCCAGGTCGAAATTTATCTATCCTGATCATTTAAATCAGTTTCATAGCCTATATGGCTGAGCTTCATACGAGAGCATTTCTTCTGTTCTTGACGTAAACATGTGTGTGAACCAACCAAATTGTGAGTATTGTCTAAAAGCCAAGTATAGACTCGAATTAGTTTGTAATTTGGCGTCTTGTGTAAAACTTAAAATTATTTCATTTTTAAACCTGTGAAAATACCATCCAAAATTTGTCTGGATTCACTGATATTGTACTGCAAAAGCTTTTTCAAATCTAAAAACTGGTTTGTTCTTTCAGTACGGAATTACTAGACTATAAGCTGGCAATGACGTTGCGTAATTAATGCGCCGGATGTTGGATTAAGTGTAATAGAGAGCGACTAGCGTGTAGGCGGCTTTTTCAAGGATCTTTTAAAGGTTCATTAGATTCAGGTGCGAGCAGGTATGATGTGTTTAAAACCCGCACCTGTACAACTGTCTGTAATTAATTTAATTAATATAACATTTATAATTATCAAACAGAATCGTTTTTTTTGTGAGGAAAAAACAGTGGCGCCAAGGCGGAAGTTTATTTTTTGGGAAGTGTTAATTTTGTTGATTCCAGACTATAAAATGTCGCTCTTTCCCATAATAAATACTAAGTAAATAAAGAAAAGTATAATATATATATATATGTTACAGTGTCAGACCGAAATCTGGTATCGTAAGTAACTACTTTAGAAAGTTTGGTAGAATTTGCTCCACTTGTGTAAATTGTATGCGGAACATACATACACACAAAAAAACAAACCTCCAATTGAATTATTAGGAGAAGATTGGAATCTATAGCCCAACAGTAGCAATTTCAGTATCATAGTTAAAGCTGAGACTTTTGCGATTGGGAAAGAATTATGCTGATTTTAGAAAAATAAATAAATCACCGTAATTTGAAAGATATTCTTATTGAATTTCCTTATTTACCTTGTATTCGACTGAAAAGTATTGTTTTCTCCTCCACATGTGCTTTTCGCCATATTTAATATGACAGAGGACAGTGAGATTTTTTTTTTGTTAATGAATACTACTTTAAGGCACACATTTTTTCCTTAATCTTGTCTAAGATTCTTAAAATTGTCCTGGTTAATTGATCGACTGTATTAATCTTAACCTTTATCGTATAATGCTTCTGCCTGCAACGATACGCCGTATAGGTCTGCAACTCGCACGACACATGTGTCAGTCTGTCCGAGGAAGCGGCAGGAGAACGATAATGCAGTTCCTATTTGTTTCTTCCTCTACTTTTAACGAGTATTTGGAACTATAACAGTTCTTTCTAATTGACCTATGCGCATGCAAATCAATTATACTTCAACGAATAACAGTGATATTTCACCGCTAAACTCCAGTTAAGTTCAAATTGTGAACATTTCCGTATTGATATCGTGTTACTTTCAGGTTTACCTTATTTTTGTCCGCAGGATATGCTTCAATGAACTTTAACTACATTTCATGCCGTGTAATATTGCAGCAAATCGTATCTGGGCTAATAATTTCTCAAATCTAGAAATTAGGGCCTGTCTTAGAGCATTTTCGTGGCAATTAAAATGCTTAATTCTACAAAATTAAATCCATGTGGTACACTGTCAAAAAGGTAACTAATTCAACAGAAAAATAAAAAATATCTGATGAGCAAATAATCTCTGATTCAGACATTATCACTTTTCTGTTTCAGAAAAATATAGTTACTCTTTGTAATCGAGATTCCATAACTGGTGATAGGATTAAACAAGATCAGCACTATTTTCCTATGTGATGTAACTACTATTGATATTCAGGAAATTATACCTAGACTAAAATAGTTTTATTGCTATGCCATTGATGACACTCCAGACATGATCCTGTAATTCTCTATCAACTAAATAGCAAAGGCACTGCAATAAATTTCTAAACCAGGCAGTTTCTCTGATATTTGAAACTTTTCAAAGGTCATACCAATCCAAAAGGAGGGTAAGACTTATTATATATCAAATAACAATCGCACAAATCTTCTGTCAGTGTTAACAAGATCTGGATTCAGAGACACACTAAACATCGTTAATGCTACCACATTTTCATAATCAGGGCTCAAACTGCTGTTTGTTATATAAATAGTCCTATATCAAAGCAAAGCTTTCAGTGTAACTAATCATTCCATTTCTTTATTACACTTTAACTGTATTATTTAAGAGGATCTCTCTAAATTGGATCAAGTTGTACTAGAAAATGGCAATTAATGGAAATAAAACATGAAACTTCAACAATTCAAATTAAACTACATTATTAATCTTTAAATGTAGTGAATTTAAGACATGGGGTCCCACAAGGGATCAATGTATGGGTCATAATTATTTATTCAACCCATAAATAATTAAGTCTCCAATCTTGTTTGCAGGTGTTACAAATGGTTTAATAAGTGAAATAATATTTAGCTGTAAAATAGACGTTACAATGTCAAAATTCCATTATGGATAATTATCAATCAATTAATTCTAAACTCGGAGAAAACTATGAGTAAACTTTCCACAAACACTACAATGAAATCATACAAACCTATAATAAAAATACAATGATTAAATGTTAAAGACAAATAAATATTTTCATTGAATTAATTTTTTGGGTATCCATCTAAACAAATACTTTAACTGGACTGTTCACATTGTTAATTTGGAGCCAAAATATGTCAAATATATTTAATTTTAAAGGTCCTGTCACCTCAATTAAGCACAGCATCAGTACTTTTCCCTTATTTTACCTACTTATATTTATATTTTATTTGGGCGAAACTCATCTGTATCACTTTCTGCATTCATTCAAAGTATAAAACAGAGCCATTTAAGTATTATATAGTGTACATATTCAAAAGATGTGATTATACCAAGGCATATAGTTTTTCATATTACTGGACCAGTAAGTTTTAATTGTTTCAAAAAATGTCGTTTTAGAATTTCCAGTGCTAAATACCAATATGGATCTTAATTAAAAACAGGATTCAGTTCCATCACATATCAAAGCCACAGATTTAAGTTAAATTTATTAACAAATTGTCAAATTTTAAGACTTCAATCCAATGAATATTAAACACTTCCTCATAATCACTTAGCTGTCAATGAATCTGTTTGACCATAAAAATCTCAATATATTACTTTTGGTAGCTAGTTTATTTACTAATAATTATATTGATTGAAGATTATGTATGTTCTAATAATACAAATAATTTCAATTTATGAGTTACAAATCAGTTATGTTTATTCTTAAAGTCAACATTTATTTTATATTTTTGTATGTATTTCTTAGTTTTAGTGAATATGAATTTTCACTTCCCAATTCATATTTGTGTGAAGAATTACTCAAACAAATAATTAATTGAAAATCTGTGCCATTATATACTAGCAATATTTTTGTTACTTACAAAATGGATGTGTGACAATAAAATGTAAATGTGATAACCAAAATTACATACCAATCCAAAACATTCATCACTGTTTCTATGTTGCATTTAAAGAATTCATTTGAAACCATTGTTAAAACACTAATGAATAAGTACCAACATATATAATTCCTTAAATCCCTCTTTGTTGTTATGTTTCAGTGGAACTCTGTATGTCAGAATCGCTGGAAAGGAGCTGTTGCTCAGGGTTCATATATGTTTGGTGTTTTCGTTGGTGCTGTCATTTTGGGCAGTTTAGCTGACAAGTGAGCAGATGTTTAGTCTGTATATACAATAGATCCTCTGTACAATATTACAAATTGGCTTTGGTAGTGAGATTAAATATATATTTTTAAATAAAAATAAATTACTTTCTTCAGCAAAATTTGTTTTCAAGATGGTACATACAGAAAAAGTAGTATATTCTCTTCTACAGTACATATATATATATATATATATATATATATATATATGTATAATATGTAATTAACAACAGAATAATAACTACACAAAAACATTAGGTATACTTACTCTCTCATATCCATAAATTTTTATATATTCAGTATTGTCATTTGTTATCAACAATTACAATACATTCATTAAACAAGTTTTCAGGCAATGTTAAGCCATTAAGAAATACTCCTACTGAATTCATATGTGAACTTCACAAATTTCTGCTTAGACACTTCTACTCTGTATTTTGTGGAATATTAAACTGTACCAATAACACTATATTTTACACAGTTAACATGAACCATTAGTGATTTCAACTAAAATCTTACGATACTAAGAATGATGTGTCAGAGGGCAGCATAAACTATTGATTTATTATTTTGTAGTTTTATTTGCAGTAAAATAAAATTAAGTAACTGTACTGTAATTGAAACAAGTAATATGTAATGTAACTGGAATGAGTCACTCATTCAACTTTGGACTAAAATATTTTAAGTTAAAAATCACATATTTCTTCATAAATTCCACATCCCTGAAGCTTTGCTGCTCAGAAGGATGTGTGGGAACTGATTAATAAATGTTTTTTTATATTCTGACACATTTTTATATTATATATTATATTTATATTATAAAATTTAAGAAAATATTATTATTTACAGCTATGTGTTACTCTGAAAAAAATTAATAGGAATTATTATTAAAATGTTAAGTTGATGATGCTTTACTAGTTCAGTTAATCAGTAGTAACACATATCTAAATGATAGTTTGTTAGCAAACTAAGAAACTTTTTCATAAGTATAGATTTTAATTTTGTCACACATATTTTTTTTTTTTTGCAAAATTTATTTTTCTGTACTAGGTATGGCCGGAAAAAAATATTCTGCATTTCTGCTGTTTTGCAACTTATACTAGGTGTTGGGGTGGCATTTGTTACAAACTATTATGCATTCCTTTTCATCCGTTTCATTTATGGCATTTTTGGATCAGCAGGATCATATATTACTGGTTTTGTTATGTGTAAGTAATTATTGTTTATAATGACTTGTTTTAAAAATAACTTTTATTTTTATTTTGGTAATCATATTGTTAAAATAATAGTTTCCCAACTGACAGCTTTGTAAAATCTAAATACATTATTATGGAGAGTAAGTGGAAAGAATTGGTATTGGCCTACATTTACTTCTATGTCACTATAATCACTGATTTTGAATGACGTGTATGGGGTTGAAATTTTGGCTTTCCCATAATAATTCATTCTTGAGGACTTCAAATGTTTTCCGAGAGATTATTAAATATACCTCAACAGTTCATTTAATTTTAGATTTATTAAATCATATGATCTCTTGAATGGAAGTAGGGCAAATCAAAAACAAGAAGTTTATAACATATAGCCAATAAATCACTGCTTATTTTCATACATAATTAAGAAAAAAGGTATAATAGATGAACAGAAAAAATTTACACAAACAAGAAAATTTTGATATGAAATGAGAACATGTTTCATGTAATTTTTCAAAACATTTTATTTGAACAGTAAGATTTCTATCAATGTAAATAGACTTGTTTATTTTCCTTTTCAGCCATGGAAATTATTGGCCCATCTAAAAGAACAGTTTGTGGAGTGACATTTCAGGCCCTATTTGCTGTTGGTGTTATGCTTGTTGCATTTTGGGGTTATTTGATTAAAGATGTGACCATTCTTCAAGTTGTGTATGGATTACATGGTTTACTTCTCATACCACACTGGTTGTAAGTATTACAAAATGAGTCAATAATTGTTGCCAACTACTCTGTTAGGTTATTCTACTGCTGGCAAAAATAATTTAGCAGGTCATGTATAAGTGTTTTGGTGTGTATGATAATTATGATTCTATAAATGACATTTCTTTACTGAAGTTAGTTATATTTTAAAAACACCAATTATTTCAGTCATTAGTTGCATTGTGTATGATTATTTTCCCACTTGTTAATTTTCCCCTGAATTCCATCGATAACTTGTACATGCTTTTGCCAATCTGTTGCATTATATATTAATCTAATTTTAACTTTTTAATCTGAAAATGTGGATTAGTGAAGAGTCTGTTCAAACAGTTTGACCATATTTAAAGTACTGTAAAATATATATTTTATAATATGGAATTAAAGTTAAAATAATGTCATATTCACTTTGTACTCGTAAAGTTTTCACTGCAGGTGCAAATACAAGGAAATGGGTGAAGATTATACAGGAAAGTTTCAAATTAAGCATGTGCTGATATCCTGAGTTGTCAATTAATCTATTATTGTATGAAACAATAAAACAAATTAATATATTTCTTCTTGGTTGAAGAAAATAAAATGCTTCAATCCTATTTTAATATTTACATAGTATCAAGTGCATCACATGAAATATTTGCTATTACACTATAACAAAATTCCATTATTGAAAAGTTCAAAATTGTAAATAGGAACATATTTGTATAATTCCAATATTTTATCACATAAAGTACATCAGTGTTTCATTAATTTAATACAGAGGGAATTTATATTTTATAACTGAAATGTTTATTTAGTTTTTCTTTTATCCTGTTTCTAAATTTTTTATTCAAGTTAATATTACTACATAAATCATAAATTGTTTTATTTCAAAATGATTGCAACAAATCTTACTCATTTTCTATGACAACTTTAATTGCCACTGTAGTGTTTACTATTATAAACAATTTAGAATATTGTATTTTTCAGTTTAGTTGATGAATCACCTCGTTGGCTTTGGGCACAAGGAAGAGTTAATGAAGCAGTAAAAATTGTAGAACGTGGTGCTAAAATGAATAAAGCAACAGAGCCAGTTGATGTGGCATCCTTTGTATCTAAAGGAAATGCTGCTGCAGCCAAGGAAGAAGCCAAATCATACTCTTTGCTGGATCTATTTAAGACACCAAACTTGAGAAATAAAACATTAAATGTGTGCCTTAATTGGTGAGTACACGTGACCACCCATCTTAAGTTCATGCTACTTGGCAAGCAACACCAGAATAGTTTTCTTATGAATTTGTTTTCATGATTCAATAACAAAGTTCACTTTATTTTGTTATGGAGAATTGATTCTTGGTACTTTAACCTTAATCACCTATACTATAAGAAAAAGTATTTTCCATTATTATCTAATCATGGTCCATGTAAGAAATTATGAATTTGTGATTTATCACTTATGAAAAAGTCTGAATCTTTTTATGATTTGTCTCATTGTAAGCAGAAATACTTTTTTATGTGGTACAATATTCATTATATATTATAAAAATAATAGTAGTATTAGATAAATAGTATTCAGTTTCCTATTGCTCCAACTGTATGCACTTTCCAAAATTCAATTCCCAGTAGCTGCTCTCACCCAATGCCACAATACAAACAATTTTGACCAATGCTCGACACTCACCATCCTTAAAGCTTTGCCCCCCGATTCATCAGAGGCAGAACTCCATCTGTGGGAACTCTCTTTCCAATAATTTTTCATTAATAATTTTTTTACAGGTTTGCCAACAGTTTAGCATACTATGGACTTTCACTAAACACAGGACATCTTTCAGGAAATCCATTCCTAATATTGTTTGTGTTAGGATTTGTGGAGCTTCCTAGCTACGTTGGAACAGTATTTTTAATGGACCGCACAGGCAGACGGCCACTAATTAGTTCTTTAATGTTGCTTGGTGGAATTTGCTGCATTATATCTACATACATTCCACAAGGTAATTTATGTTTTTATTAGATAAATCCTGTATCTGGTACATATCAATATGTCAACTTGATACTTTGATATTTCAGTGGTTAAAACAACTTTAAAATTTTTATAATTTTTTTCCATTTTGAAGATTGCCAATGATGGTATTTCAATAAATTCCAATAATAGTATAAGCTTTAATACATTTATTGTTGAAAATCATTAAGTTACAACCAAAGCTTAGCTCTTTTCTTTAACATAGAACAAGTAAAAATATGTAGTATTTAACCAGTTTTTTAACTATAAAGAATTTTACAAATGTGGTATATTTAACATTCTTTGGTCATTTAGTAAATTTGTGCCATTGATAAGGAATCCACATTACTTATTCTAATGTGCCCAAGACCACACATACAAAAATATTTCATTCGTCAAGCTAAAATAATTTCATCGTGCTATTTGGAAACAGCAAAAAATTGGCTTTCCTGCATATAACAAACTAATCTTACTATAATTTAACAAATTTTTTCTCACAAATTTTTAAGGAATGAACTCAAACTCCCAGTTACATTAAACTTTCCATAAAGAAGATCTCATTTTCCTTTTGAACCAAATTGTGTGACTAAGACAAGAGCTATGGATTATAATAATTATAAATAAAAAAATATTTAAATCTACCAACAAAATATTTTATACCAGCATTGCAGCATTGATTCAGTTTGTCATCCTTGATATGCATGCACTAAATATAGAAGAGGGATAATAAATTTTTATGATTACTTAATGATGTTTTAATACATGATAACTTTTTTGTGACGTGTGATTATTATTTTTTATTATTATTGAAATGTGTGTCTGAATATATTATTGTACTTGAACTAATCTGTAATTTTTGAAATTCAGAATCTTTAGCTGGAAGTGCTGCAGCAATTACAATAGTTATGTTTGGAAAGTTCTTTATAGCTGGCTCATTTGCCATTATCTACAATTATACTGCAGAACTTTTCCCCACAGTGGTTCGCAATACAGCACTTGGTGTTGGAAGTATGTGTGCCCGACTCAGTGGGACTCTTACTCCCCTTATTACACTGCTTGTAAGTAAAGTTTTAAAACTGCCATGCATTGAATTGTGAAATGAGATGTTTGAGAGAAACCTGCAGCTAAGCAAAACTTGTCTCACTTTTACAAAATTTGGATCTGTAAAATTGTCATAAATAATGAACAGAAAGGGTCTTATTTAGCCACTTCTTTTATAATTACATTTGTTCACTATTTTAAGAATTAGCAAACACACTACTAGACAAAATATAATGTAAATTTCAGACTGTAATCTAGTCTGCCAGCACAGAATTCGTTAATTAATAAACTAATTTCTCTTATTTGCAGGATTCATTTGATAAGACAATACCACCTGTGATATTTGCTACCATTGCTATAGCATCAGGGCTTCTGTCTCTGCTGTTACCTGAAACACTGAATAAACCAATGCCTCAAACAATAGAAGATGGGGAAAAATTTGGAAAGGGTGATACAGCTTGTGTCACATGTTGCAACTCACGAAGGCAGAGATATGAAGTACCCTTATCAGACATTAACTGAGCAATACTGGTAAGATATGTCATGTTTGTGGGTATTCATTATGAAAGTACTTAAACAAGTTTTATTAATTATCTTCATTGTTTAATAATGGAAAATATAGAAGACTGTAGACATCCAGTACTTTTGCAATGCACACCTGTCATGTACCACAAGGAAATGTTTCAAATATTTTAAAATGCAAACTGAAAAAACTGAATAAAACACATTATGTACTGGAGAAAATATTTTAAATGTACAGAATATAATTAAATGTAATTGTTGTACAGTTTTCAAGCTATGAAAGACAAGAATCATTTTTGTCAGTTTTTTTATTTACAAAAACCATTTTTTATCAATGGAAACTTCAAATATATATGCTGTACAGTTTATAACACTTTGCAATAAATTTAAATCTGAATTGTGTGTTTGAACTCTCTTATTGCACTAATTTGTTTTATTTATTTTTACAGAAATGAATTGTGTACAAAAGTGTTGGAAAGCCTGCAGAAGACAAATTGACATTCCTTATACAACAGGCTTGAAAATAAATAAATCACCATATTTGTTTATTTTTAATATATATAATACTGTACATAGCACAATATTGTAACCAATTTGTTACAGTGAAAGTGAAATGTTAATAAACTCATGACAGATTTTTATAATATACTTATGTTTTTATTACCTGTACAAATTTGAAAGAATAAATAATTTTTTCTGCAATTTTCAAAAAATTGTCACATTAAAATATAATTTTTCATTCATTAATGTTCATATGAAATATGTATTTACTCTAATTCCACAAAACACTATATATTAATTTATTGTTTGTTGCAAATTTTACTAGTAATTGGTTGAATGCTTTCTCAACATAAAGAAGCGAATAAGTTAAACAGCTTGCGATAATCTAGACCCTTGCCCTGCTGCCTATATAATCAAACTCTACCATTGTTTTCACCTTTTATTAATGCCACTTTGTGTTTATGCTGATTGTAGATAGTTCCTTTATTACTGTACAATTGTTTATAATTTAGATAACAAAACTGTTTATACCAATTCAACTTTTCACAATTTTTTAGAGACCACAAGTGCATTACACATTACATTATATCACATTCATTAATATTGAAGTATTTTGAAATTTTCATTAGTGCACTAAGCTGCCAATATCAAACTAGACTAGTAGTGTATTTAAGAGTTACAGGACCAGTGCACATTGTAGCATAAAACATTGCTAAGTTCGATTTTGATAGAATTTATTTTTAAACTGGAGCCAAAGTAGAAGTAGTCATATAACATTGTCAGTTTATGTAATTATTTGGCAATTGTAGACAGATTATTCTTTGGGGATTCACTCACTTTAGTATAAATAAATAAGTTTTGTTAAATTAATTGAGTTTCTAGGAAAGAATGTATCTGGAGAAGGCAAGTTAGCAACTGAAGTTTCGAACAGTTCAGTTCCACAGGTAGAAAAGTTATAGTAGCTACAGCATTTATTCATGCATGTAAAATAATCTGGGCTGTATAGATTTAATGGAGGTATGACTGCAAGACTCATTTCCTTGGTTCACCTAAAGGGATTGCCTACAAGCAGAGGCCTACTTTATTCTGAACAGCCTATTAGATGCAGCTGTCACTGCTTTTGAATGTGAACCATTAGATTCTTCTGACTATGAGAGCTTGTGAGAAAAAAATTACAGGAACCTATGTTAAAACATTAGTAACTGTTATTTTACAGGATTACAAGAAATCTGGGGGGCGGGGTGGAAATAAAGATCTAAAGTACTGTGGTTATGTCTTACTGAAACACGGGAATTTATTTTCTGTACATATTACTTATAGAACCTAGTTTGATGTGAAGTGGAGGTAATTTTTACAGAGTTCTTGCAAGTGGTTGATGAAAACATTTCCTGGATAGTTTTCTTGCCGAAATGAGGGTACAGGTTGTTATACCTAGGGAAAGTGTTCTTGATAGTGAGATTGTTTTCCTCTGACTTTGGCTTTCTGCACTTGCACA
This sequence comes from Zhengitettix transpicula, assembly GCA_037074705.1. Classification (NCBI taxonomy): domain Eukaryota; kingdom Metazoa; phylum Arthropoda; class Insecta; order Orthoptera; family Tetrigidae; genus Zhengitettix; species Zhengitettix transpicula. The sequence continues at coordinate 24,117,379 of CM073595.1, read as the reverse complement.
TTCCTTCTCACATGCACTGTTTCTCTGCACTGTTTATTCACACAGGAAAGCATTGGACTATTGGTTTGCAGTAATGTTTCTGGTTGCCTTTGCACATTCCGAGACTAAAGGGTCAGATTGTTTATTTGAGATGGTCTGAAATGTATTTCTATAATAAAATATATTTATATAATAAATACATATTAAAGAAGTTAAATTTCTGTTTTTTCTTAAACACTTCCTCCATCCTTCATACATTACATTCCCAACAGACAAGTGAATGCCATCATGTGTTAAATAATTGTTAAATTTGTTTCAAGTACTCAAATGTAAGTTTTAATTAATTATTATAACTCCAATAAATACAGGATTATAATAGGAAGTTAGTTTGATGGTCCTTTATAACTACCATTTATTGTACTCCAACCACAGTTTTGGGACTGATAATGATTCAAGATGCAGAAAATTTTCATCTTCTAATGAAGTATTTATTGAGGATAAAATATTTCTGGCCACTGTCTTTAATTTCATGTGATATTAAATTATTTTCAACAAGAACCACACACTTGATTGTGTGTTCTAACATCCTGAAATCCTATAATTATAAGTTCATGAATACAATTAATAAATTTCTGTAATTATAAATGTATAAATAGTTAATTCCAAATTTCCCATGAGTATTTTATTACAAACTAAATATTCTATATGGTTAAACTTCAGGGCCTTTTGCGGTTGACATTGACTTGTGTAAATACTCTTCTGTCCCCAAAGTCCTTTAGGCCATCGCCATCAGCATCGTGAAACAGAACTTTGAAATCTGGATGGTCTTTATACCACTCTTCACTGCAAGCATACAGAAAATTTACATTTTTAGTATTTTCACATGAATTTCTAAATGCAATGTGTGTTGCTTTAAAAAGTTCGTGTTTAACACATTTGGTAATATAGAATATGTATTTGTTTGAAATTACAGAAATGCTGTATTATACTGTGTATACTGCCCAATGCAAGTTAACATCCCATAATGTTTAGGACCTTTTATTTCCCATAGCAGGGCTAATTTAAATAATTTCAATTATGTATTACCAAATAAGATTTACATAGCTTCATTTGCAGAAATTGTAAATCACACACCCCAAAATACTGTCATTATTTTATACTTATCAACATTGCACACACTGAAAATGAATATCTATAAATATTTTCAATGACTTAAAGATTTATAGCTACATTCAGCAGCCAGTCCCTATATGAGTGTATGCATTATATTAAAAGCCAAACTAAATGCATGGTTAATGTCTGTAATGAAAAGTATTTATAAATCATGAAACAATTTTACAGAAAATTGCACCTCTTTTTAGATATTCAGGTATTTGTATCAAAAACAACATATTACTTATGAATGAAACTTTAGATATTATTTTAATAGTGGTACCAACAGTAGTTTACATTAACTTGAATCTTGTATGATCCCTTTTGACCAAAAATGTAAAATTTTTAAATTTTTAATTGGAAATAATAAATATCTTAAAGGAAATTAAATAAGATTTTCAACTACATTTTTCAGTGACCCCAGAACTGAAGCATCACTTATAATGTTAATGGTGGTTCACTAAGAAACCAAGCTACATATTCTCCATTTTCAACTTAAATATCAATGGATGATCTAGTTTACCTCTGGAACATACAATTTTAGCCATACTTTGTACACATGAGTTACAATCGGAGAAAAGACATCCATAGCAGGTGGTAGCAAAAAAAAAATATATCTGACTGATATTGTTGGATCTTTATTTCTGAGACTAATAGTGCTGATTAATAATAGTGCTGATTAAGTACATGCTCAGCCCCCATCAGAAAGAGAATTGGTGGGAAAAATGTATGGGGAGGGTGTGAGTACAACTTAGTTATAAAATGTGCAATTTTCTGCTTGTGAAGTAAATTTTTACTGTTTTGTTTTGTTGAATAGAACTCTGCAGAAGCATCAATCTTCACAGGAAAAGGAGATGGTGAAATAATTTAATTCCCTATTGTCAATCATTCTGTTAAATCTCCCTTTTATTTTTCAGAGATTGAAATTTCCATCAGTCACAATAAGGGTCATAGTCTATTCAATACTGCAGAGTGGATCTTATTTTGACAGGTTTTTCTCATGGACAATATTATGTTGTTTTCTCAGTGGTGAGTACACCAAAGAATTTATTTATTCTTCGTCATGGAAATGAAACAAAAAATATTTGTTTATAATAAAATTTTGTGTTAAATTAACATTATAGTTAATTGGTAAGATACTTGGAACTTATGGTTTTAAATATCTGTAAATAAAATTACTTAATTTCTTCACTATAGATGGAATTAATTGATTTTTCTGTTTAATTAATAATTAAATATCCAGGAAACACCCGGCAAATTGGAAGTGATTTTATTTTATTTTGCATTTCATTCCAGACAATATAAATTATAATAAATGGTCTATATTAGTGGCCTGCTTTGTTGATTCACTCAGTTGCAGTTATGTACATTATAAGGATTGTAATTTGAGCAGAAAACTTGTTTTACATTATTCAGGATAAGCAGAATTTAATATGACATTGTCGGTAGAAGTGTTTATACTCTCATCACTTATTCTGCATCAATAATCAATACTAGAAATGAACATAGTTATTCATAGTTCAAAAAATTATTTTCAACCACTTCTTTTCTATGTACTTACTACTCTCATAAAGCACGGGCTCAATTTCTTGTTAAGCCATTCCAATAAACAACCAAAAAAAATATTATATTATGTTTTTACTATGTGTTTTGCAGGTTGGGTTTTGAACTGTTTTGACATATCTGATTCCATTGTTGAATGTACTCCTCATATCTCAGGAACAAAAATTGCATCACATAGTATCAGCTGAAATCTCATTTCTCTGCAAAAATTAATATAAATGGCTGATTTTGTAATATTGCCCCACTATCCAGTTATAAATTCAAAACTTTGGTTTTAAAATAATGAATTGTCTGAGAAGATATTATGATTTTGTTGCATTATTTGATGGGATTTATTTGGTATGTTCTTCACATCTGATTTACACAGTCCTGAATGCATAACCAATAGAATTAAAATTTATGGAAAGGAATCCATATCCATTTATTATTTCACTATGGTTTTTCTTCATGCAGCATATTTTGAATGTGAACAAGGATAGATACAGTTCAACATTAATTTTGGCCAAAATCATTTCAGTCTATCATTAGTCTGTCAATCAAAATTAATAATTCCTTTCTCTTAAGGGAAAATTATAATGTATTTGTAATAAGAGATAATTATTGTTTCAATATACCTAGCATTTGTTAAATAAGCCAAAATGTAAAAATTTATCAAGTGGTCCATACTCAAAATATCCACAATATTTACAATATTGGCCCATATGCTAACCTGGTCTTTACAAGACTTTGCTAAATTTAGAATTGTATGTGCTAGTGAAACAAATAATTGATATAAGTATTTTTCATTCATTTTCCAAACTGTCCAGGAAGAAAATGTTTTAATTCCTGGACATCATGATGAACAGTCCATCTCTTAAAGGAATAATATAACACCTCTGAAATATTAATATATCTGACATAGCAATACCAAGCTTCAGTCTCAGTAAGCCATTAGCATTAGTTCACTTTCTCTTTAATTGTATCAATTATTAATATCAACAGGAAAGAGAGACAGTCTTAATGGCCTACCTGAATTTGAGTATTGCCATGTTGGACATGGCAAAGTACAAATTTTCTGATGCATTAGCCTCCTTTGTCAGGATATACAAATGCCTAATGTCCACTTATCCTAACATATTTTTTTTCTTATTCAACCAAAATATAGAAAGAATTTTTATATTTAAGATAAAGATTATGTAGTTTAAAGAAACTTCCTTCTATCACATATATGCTTAATCTGTTTTTAGCTAAATTCGGAAAAGTTTAATTTCTATTTAAAAATTAAGAACACAGATTAAGTTCTATTGGTTAGAGAAAATCATGTCCTTGCTCAACTTCCTGAATGTAAAAAAGAGTAATATTACTGTAACATTAAAAAAACATGTTCTTGTTCTTCAATTCAAGTGCAGGGAAACGATGATTTATTGTGAAATAAGCAATAAATTAACCGAACGTTTTTCACTCTCTGGAATTAAAGACAGGAGAAAAACAGGCTAATTTCTGTCTTAATTTTTATTTTACATTATTCTTAAGTTGTACATTGATATTTTTGAACATACTATTCATTAAAATGAAAAATATTAACATTAATATTTTAATGTAAACCTTCTTTTCAGACTTATAAAGCTGATTTCATGTCACGTTTCCTCAAAGTGGCTGAAATCTTGTATCAGTCATCACATGTTTCTTATTTCAACAGAACGATTTAGTTAATCCTTCAGGACACATCTTTCAAACAATATTTGTAATTTGAACTTTTCCTGATATCAACAAAAATGATCAAATAATGTTTTTAAATTTATGCTTATTATCTCTTGTGGGATGTGATGGATAGAGTTTACTTCTCAGTTATGATTTCTTAGGTTTTGGTTTGTTGACTTCTGGGTTGTCCTTGTACCAGTCCTCACTGAAAACACAAATCCCATACCCAGTTAATGTCTTTAAACAGTACAATCTCATTGTTCCCATACAGTGGCAATAAAGTATGTAATTAAGACACTGGAAAATTATATTCCACTGTAGACTTCATTTCAATGTGTGAATAGAAATTAGATACTAAAAGTACCTTATCTATATTAGAACCTATATCAAGCAAATAATGAATTTGTATTGTGTAATTGAATCAAATTGTGTTTCAAATACACAAAATCACACATTGCATACTAGTATACATAACCTTTAAGTGTAATATAAGATGTGTATTAATTAAAATTAAAAAACAATAAATATCAGTAATTTAGAATTTTGATGTCCAGTCACATCATAATTTTAACATCATTCCCATGAAATAGCAATATGTGTTATAATTATAGAATCATTATAAGCCTTACCAGCCTGGTACATCCTCAGGTTGGTCACATTTCTGGTCCTCTTCATTGTACACTTCTCCTAGAGAGCAGCCGAGTTCCCTTGGGTCTACATTGTTAAGACACACATAGAACTTTTGGCAGTCTGTGGGATGAGCATACTTTGGGTGAGCCACAGCTTGCCCATTGCCATCCACCTGTGGTTCCGTGGGGCATGTGAAACCGTCTTTAAGTTTCTCTATAAATTAGGAAAACATTTGTTAATATATTGGAAGTGTGCAGTCACACCATGACTGACTTTAGTGAAGCCCATAATTCAATGGGTGTGGAATGAGTCAAGAATTCTACAATAATAATTTTAATTTTTTTTATTTAATTTTATTTTGAGTTTCATATTTACACTAATTAAAATTTATAGAGTTAAATTATTTCTTTTTTTGCTTTTATATCTTTAATTTTTATTATTATTTTGCATTTATTGAAATGTCATATTATTGCATCCTACTACATACAATCTTATTAAAAACCAGGTGCCTAAAAACTGAAAAATGAAAAGTTATCTGTAAAGAATTTTTGGCTTGGACAGGTCCAAGTCCTACACATTTAATTTATCATTCATATATTTTCATATTTCCATGTATAGTTAAGAATTTTTTTTATGTTATACAACAATATACTGATGGACAGTAGTGATCTTGTCTTTTATAACAACATTTTATTGTAAACCATTTATGAGACAGTATCCATATTTTTGTATTATGATGATTTGAACACATTGCTTTTCTGGACCATGTAGTGATGGTGGACTGAAATGGATTCAATACCATAAAAATATTATGAATGGTTTAGGATAAAATGTCCATACCAACAGGAAAAGTATACTTCTGTTTGTGATGATTGCAATGTCAGGAATGAAAGCTATGTCACTGCAGCTTGCAGTGAATGTATAGCAGCATATGATAAGCTAGTGCTTTGTATTTGAAAGTGTTGTTGTATTCCTGCAGATGTCATGTTAAGGGGCTATGTAAACAGCCAATCAGTTTATTACACTCAACAGCTTGTAAATATTTCTCTAAGAGTCATCTATATAGTGAACTATATAGTTGACAGGATTACACACATATTGACAGAATGGCAATGACAGATCATTAGCCTCCATCACAAGAGTTAGTTTTGTCTTTGATGCTTCCCCACTCTTCTTTATGGCTGATTCCCTTGACAATGAATCAACTACAATGGGTTCATGAGCACACAATGCAACACATCCTTTAGGATGAAACCCATTTAACATAGTCTGCAATGATTATATACATATTATTATGTCATGGTAATAAATTACATTTCCAGCTGATCAACTAGATGGCGTTGGGCGCCGTTGCATATTGTTCACGAACTTGACTGCTACATTTTGAGAGTAGATTCATCAGCAATTGTAACATGGGGAAGATGTACAGCTATAAGCGATTCTGACTAAGTTGCAAACAATCTTCTACATTCCCGTTCGCCAGATATGTTACAAGAATGAGATATGGTGAGTCATCAACTCGTCTGCCAACACCAGAAGGAATACCAATGAACCGTGAAGAAGTATAGAAGGAGCCAGGCAAGCCATTTCCCTGGAAGAAATCCAAAGAATCTTTGACTCAATGCCACAAAGTAAGGCAGATCTCACTGCAGTTCGTGAATGTTGTACAAATGCTGATGCAGTCATGTGTTTTTGTCTGAAAGGTTAGCCATTCAAGTGATAGTGATACTCCTCGAAATTCCATCATGGTGTTACAAAGAGGACTGCAAATTTACATAAAAAAAATTCTACTTGAAATTGATTCAGAGCAGCACAATAATAAAATGCCAAGTTATGGATTGAAGAGTTGTCCTCTGTTCATATTCGAACAGTCAGCCAGATGCCTCCTAAAGTGGTCGAGGCATGGGGGAGGGAATGCTGCGTCCCAACAGCAAACTCCACTCCAGTCTTCAGAGGTACAAGTGCCGAGAGTCCGACGTACCTGATGTTGGTTTTCTAGAGTTTGGCCTTAAAGGCGAATGCCGGATATAAACTACAACCCAGGGGCCCTAACTCACTCGATTCCATTCCTCTGCTATTAAAGGGGAGCTGCCACTGTCACTCTCAATACATGGTTTGCCAGGTCTATTATTTTCTGCTTCATGGAATAAATCGTCATTCATTTTGAACAGTAACACTATTATCATCCGATATCTTTTCCGTTTAAATAAACTATAATTAAGACACACCCACAACTAATAAATATCAAAACGACACTCCACCATAATATAACGAGACTGCACACCACAGGAACACGACCAGAAAGATGAGTAGGTTGTCTGCTCTATATAAAAATTTTCTTATATTGAACGATGAAGGTATTGAAAAATCATTAATAAATTTTAAAAAAATTGTGGTACAAGCTAAGCGAGCCGAAGAATCGGATCAGGAAAGTAAACTAGGTGAGACTCACTCTCAGCGACTCCGCAGCCAGTCCTGCCGGCTGTATCCGGCCAGACGCAGATTCCCTGGTATTCGTCGAAATGAAGGCCTGGAGTACACGCAATCTCTGTGTGTTCACCCTCGATGCAGTTGAAAAACACGTTGCAGATGGCAGGGTCCGGGTGCGCGAAGAAGCCGTTCTTCCTCGGGCAATGCGCGTTCGAGTGAGGAGGCTCTGAAATCACACAACAACCAAAGTAACGTCAACTATCAATTAATACGAACTATATTTCAAAACAGACTTCGTTTTAATACTACAAGTTTAAAGCAGAGTAGTAATTTGGCAATTTAACCCCCCCCCCCCTATCCCCAAGCACACTCACCCACGTAAGATATCAATAGGCCGCTCCAAGCTGACCTGCTCTTGAGAAAATTGTCTCAATCTGCGATCGCCACACACGCGGCGATTGCCGTTTAGATGCGTTTAGTCTCAAGACCTGGTCTGCGCAGAGCGTCCGTCTACACCACGCACACTTTAGTGTGGCGTGCGAATTGTATTTGTCATAACAGCATAGACATATTTAAGATATCCTTTTTCGTATGGTATTATGACTAGTGTTACAGATTATGTAGCAAAACTAATGGTATAGTGGCATTCTTTAAGTTTCGGGCTGAAAACTGGGCTCAATTCAGGACGTTTGGCGTCCATGTTTGGAAAAGGCGCGCCTGAAAATGGTCGCACTTGGTTGTTCTGGAGCCTTCCTACGTCACTCCAAATTACCCTCGGCCAAAGAACTTCGATTTGTTCTCGTACGTCGGCAATAGTCGACTTACGTAGCTCGATCCTGTCGCCGCAGTCCACGTTGAAAGGCTGGTCACACTTGTTCACCTTGCGAATAAGTTGGTCGAACACAAGGCCGTCGGGGCAGAGCTTCTCCGTGGTCTTGCCATCTCTACACTCGTAGAATTTGTCGCACTGCTTCGGGTCTTCATACGAGCCGTCCTTTTCCGGACATTTGAACGCCGCCTCTGGAAAACATTTATAAAAGTTCATTGTAGTACAATCGTCTATTAACCTTCACGAACCAAACTCTCTTTTACAGAAGGATAAAAGAAAGAAAGATATTTCGTCTTTGATAGGGTTTCAGTTTAATATTCGTTCGGTTTATTTAACTTATTTGGAAACCAGTGAAAGAAATAAAAAAAATCAGACGCAATTGAAAGGGAAGCATGTTAAATAACCTGCTTTTAACATTGAATCAGGATTTTTTTTGGATAAGCCAGCATGCAAGAAATTTATGGATTTGGGCAGTTTGGAAGCCCGAAAAGGAAAGACTGGAACTTTTTAAAATATTGTTCTTTATAAGGATGTTGAATATTAATCGGAAAAGAATTAACTGGAGCCCTCTGACAAGAATGGGAGACAAGGCAAATACGGAGGCACTTAGGACTACTGATGGTACTGTTAAGCGAAGGAATACTGGATAATATAATTAAGGATGTTTATAAATTATCTATTAACAGATTCGGAATGACAGTATACGATAGATATCGACTCAATCAAATAATGGAGCGTAAAAATGATCACAGCTGAATTAACATTAAAGCAAACATGCCAGCATACAACTATACAGCGCAGATGGAAGGGAGGATCAGTCTCATCATATTTATATCAAACAATTATAATTTATAAGAAGCCCAAGTTTTTGTAATATTTAAAACTAATTAAGATACTAATAACAGGATACCTTTAATCTCAGTATTTTTATACCACAACGTTTTGATAGTTTTCTCTTCCATCGAAGAAGAGTCAAAGAAGTTTGTGTTTAAATCTGAATCTAACATAAATTAACGTTTGTTAAAAATTAATAATAATAAAATACGCTCATCATACAGACAAACTTTAAATAGAGAAACATTAACTTCTAAATTTAAATTTTCTTAGTTATTGTTTCCCTATTTTAAGTTTGACTGTATGAAGGTCAATCTAGAAAAGTAAGTGTACTGTGACCATAACGGACTGTTTTTTTTTTGTCAGGGTTGGCAACACAGTAGTAGAGGGGGAACTCCTGACAGAGCAAGCATCGCAGAAACACGGTAGTACGTAAACACACGTTAGGGTGTCCAGTTGCGTGCAAGATGTCGGTAAGAAATCCCGTCAAGTGCGAGCCACGGGCTGTGATCCGCTATTAATTCGCGGAATTTTCTGAGCTCAATTGTGACTGGAAATTAGTCGGAAAGACAGTTGTCACAGTGGCGTCACACCAATTCCCATTTGCCAAAAAATTCAAAACCACAATTTCGGGCAAAAAAAAACATGGCCTCAGTGTTTTGGGACCGAAAAGACATCATTTCGGTTGACGTTCTGCCTCAGGTGGAGACTATCAATGCACAACGATATTGTGAGACCCTTAACCAACTCAAAAGGACCATTAAAAACAAAATGAGGGAAATGCTGACGAGAGAAGTGTTCTTGTTGCACGACAACGTCCGTCCTCACACAGCCTTGGCCACCAAGGCGCTCATTCGGTTGGGATGCTTAGCACCACCCCCAGCATTCCCCTGATTTGCGCCTTCAGATTACCATCTTTTCACCTCCCTGAAGGCACACATGGTGGAATTACATTTTCAAATGACGAGCAGGTGCAGAAAGGAGCTGGTGGGAGAGTTATACGAGGAGGGCATAAAGAAGCTTGTGCCACGGCTGACAACATGCGTTGATCGGGATGGCGATTATGATGAAAAATAGTCAACTAATGTATCAACAATCTTCTGAAATATTTTTTTCAAATACACTTTATCTTAAAATAATTTAAGAATCTAGTACACTTTATGGACATGCCTCGTAGATGATTATGGCTAAATTCCCGGTCTCAAAGTTTCTTGTTCAAAATTAATAAAAAAATTTTAGTATTAGAGTTCTAAAATTATTTATGAAGACTGATTAAAAAACTGTGGGGTTTTATAACAAAAAAAATTCACAAATTTCTGATTCCTATGTTGTAGAAGAATTTATGGACAGTTAAAATGGAACATATTTGTGTATAGTTTGTATGAACTGCTAGTTATTTCTGTAGATTTAAAGGGTAATTCAAACATGTAATTAGAATAAAATGAGTTACTCTATCCACTTTTTTAGTAAGAAATTAACCAGAAGTTAAGAATCTTGCATCTCATTACACTTTCAACGTCCTTGAAGTCTTGAGGAACAACGGAAATGACTCCCTAATTACGAAGATTGCTCCGAAGACGATTTAGAGGGGGGAGACAAAGGTTATTATTAATAAAATCATCTCCAGAACGCGGCTTAAATCGATGAGTTCTTACAGCCTATTTGCAACCTGGAGGTCAAATTCAGCAGTCGTAGGGACTCCGAGAAAATTCCAATAATTATCAGCAACACATGCAACTGCTACTTCAGTAATGTCACCATCAACCAAATAATTTAAATGATATTATATAACCGTGAATTTCGATCACACCACTTCCTAAGAGAGATCGTTCGTCATAACGAGAGGAAAAGTAATTAAAGTGCAAATTGTATAAAATTAATATTTTTGATTTTACGTCTTTTTTTAATTATATTGAACAAAATTCATTTTATGACCAATAACGGAGAGATTATTTTTTTAAAAAAAAATCTGTTTCGGTACATTTCAGTACCTTCCTCAGGTTGACTGAAAAGTTATGTATTAAAAATAGTGAAATTTGAAATGATAAAGGTTCACCGTCTGGGTGTGAAGCAAACATTATCTAATTCTGATCATCTTACTATGATAATTAGTACCAACTTTTGAATTAAATTTGATTTCTTAATCACTTAGAATCTTTCTCATCAGCGTAAAATCTACACATTACTTACTGTTCGATGTAATGACTTTTTAATAACTTTGCCCCACGAGCGCCAGCCTTCCAATCTGGCAGGTATAAAATACTTTATCATCTATTTTTTGCTTTCGTCTTCCCTGTCTCCCGCCACTCCGCGAGACTTTCACCACTCAGTAAGAAGTTTGAATATTCAACGTCGTATGCTACATAAATTTATCCTGAATCCTTCTAACTCCTACGATAATTTCGTGTTCTAGACGTTGATAAACAGCACAAAATGTTATTTCTCATTAAAAAATATATTTATATATATATATATATATATATATATATATATATTATCTGCATATGAAGCAAGCTTAGAAGCCATGAACGATTATAATTTCAAGTTTCACTATTTTTAATACATAACTTTTGGTCAAGTCAGAACCTGAAGATGGTACAAATATGTACCAAAACATTGTTATTTTAAACTGATTTTTTTTTAATCAACTGGTCATAAAGTACATTTTTCAACTTTTCACTGTTGTTTTCAGATCAATAGGTGCATCTGAATGGTTTTTTTTTGCCCTGGTTCCGAAAATGGTCTTCAGAAATCCGTACCACATCAGGTTTCTTCATAAATACCAGAATCGTTAACGTTTGTTTTTTTTAAAAAAAAATTATTTTTAATTATAATGATATATGGCAATCATTGTAACGTGTGAAAATAATTCTCTGGAGGGTCGGTAAAAATAAATAAATTGAACAGCGAACGTACCTAAAATTCGCCACTTCGTCTTTTTGGATTACCCTCGGTTTGTGTCTGTTCAACATCCACACAATAATCGGCCATATTCCACGGTATCGCTTTTCCTTCTCTTTAATATCCTGATGGAAGCGCTCGCCTCGATCTTCCGAAATATCACGAAGAGATGATCTTGAAGAAAATGAATGAAGTAATTCTAGGGCTTCCACCTGGGTAATTATGGGCTTTGTGACACGGACGTTACCAATGACGTTCGCTGGCATCTTTCTCAAGTGAAAGTCGTTCTATGGTGTCCGCGTCCCTTATATGCTCTCCCCGGTCCTTGAATTTCTTTTATACCGATTATATTCAATTCTTATAATTAACAACCGAATTTTCAGTCTCAATATTTTATTTATTTATTTTCCTCATAAGCATTCGATAATACTCATTTATTATATTAATATACAACATTTAAATATAATAAATTTTATTATTATAATTGTAATGTTTAAACATAATTTTTAAATAGCTGTCATAGTTGTAATAATTTTTTTTTACTTAAGCGGCTTCTATTCCTGGTCCGGTCGATATTTTCCCATCCTGATAATTCAATTCAATTTAATTTCATGACCTCTATGACTCGGGTTTGTAAGAGCTTCATCTCTATCCTTGAATTTTTTTTAGATTTTATACATTAGTTACCAAATATATCTATGGTTTTATTTCTGAAATGAATATTTTTTAAAAATTTACAGAATATTATTTTAACATTTATATGAAAAATTTTGCGTAATAGAATACTGCATTCTAATTTCATATAATATATGTATATACACTCGACGGCAAAATTTGAGGAATGGATTCCTCAAATTTATAATTAATATTTAATACAATATTTAAATTAAATTTACAGAACGTTTTAATGAAATTATATGAAATTTATTTAAAATTTTTGCGTAATAGAATATTGCATTCTAATTTAATATAATATATGTATGTATACTCGACGACGAAATTTCAGGAATGTATTCCACAAATTCGTAATTAATATTTAATATAATATATATTTTTTTAAATTTACAGAACGTTATTTTAATATTTATTTGAAAAAATATCTAAAATTTTTGCATAATAGAAAACTGTATTCTAATTTAATATAATATATGTATATATACTCGCCAACGAAATTTAAGGAATGTATTCCACAAATTCGTAATTAATATTCAATAAATTTTTTTTTTAATTTACAGAACGTTATTTTAACGTTTGTATGAAAATTTATTTAAAATTTTTGCATAATAGAAAACTGCATTCTAATTTAACTTAATATATGTATATTTACTCGACGGAAAAATTTCAGAAAAAAATAAGTGTAGTACAATGAATAATTACAGAGTTATCCGAACGTTTATGCATGCTAGTGACGACATGCCTTGTTATCTGGACTAAAATGAAAGACTGGTTACAGTTGTTGCATGAGGAGAGTTAAACATAAACCAGCTGGGTACAGAAGTGTTCAACTATTGTCGGATGCAGTGACTCTGTCAGACAGCCAATTTTTTTGATCGTGTTCCAAACTCAAGCTGCCTGTATGCATTCGAAAAGTGGTCACTCTTAACGTTTCATCTGGTACGTGAACAGGGCGCTCCAACTAGTCCGTTGAACTTCACACAAACCGATCAGATACGGAAGTTCGGATAACTCTGTAATTATGCATTTCCAACATCCCGCGTTTTTCTCTTCTCTCAATCCATTCCTGAAATTTTGCCGTCGAGTTTTGTTACACCCTGTATTTATTTGAAGGAATATAAAATATTGAGACTGAAAATTGGGTCATTCTGAAATTTTAAGAAAATATAATTGGTAAAATATCGACATTTAACGTGTACCGCGGATTTTATTCGTCACTAAACTGAGGTTAGATTGTTTGAAGTCTCATGAGGAGCATCCGGGGATCTAAAACTCATACACAGAGTGTGTTATTACGCCAGTAGTATTTTAATATTCTACTACGCGCAAAAAAAAAGGTTAAATAAATTTTTATTATCAAATTAAATATGTTTCGATATGATTTAGTAAATTTTAAGTGAGCTTTTGTTCAGCTCTGTACAACGGAGCACCGCGGGCTCAAGAGTTTTATATCCTAATCCGTTTATTCAGTTTCATAGCCCTTGGAGCTGAGCTAATACCTAACAACATCTACATACACAGCACTTACTGCAGGTTCACGTAGGAATGTTCCATCGCTCACGTGGTCCGCACTCTTCCTGTTACGGAGTGACGTTGCCACTCGCCAGTTTTGCGAATTCTGGGTGTGGTCGGGAAACGAACTCGTACCGCACGTGGTAGAGGGATACGCCCTCGATACGTAACTTCGTGGGTCTCTCTTTCGAAATATCGGCTAACGCAGCCGGATTATACGACGTTTCACACATGATAACTCTCGCCGAGAACATTAATTGGTAATATAGAAAAGTACTGTTCAAATTTATAGCCTTGACCAAAACACGTTTCATATGTAACGTAATTGTTTCCATTTTTTCGTTTACAGTTCCACATGCTAACTTTTTTATATAATTCTTAAATATTTCCCATTAAAATGATAATAATAAAACAATTAACGACCTTATACGGACACTTTTTATTTTTTATTTATATTGTAACGACATTTTTGGATCTTCTTCTGGCATTAATATAACAAACTAGCACAACAAAACGATTAAGAAGTTATTAAATTCACAGTTTGCAAGCTACAATCTTGTTAGTGTCTTTCGAAAGAATAAATCGTTTTGGAAAATACCTGAAGAAGATACAAACAGGTATCGAAACGTCGTTACAATATAAATGAAAAATATAAAGTTTCTGTATAAGGTCATTAATTGTTTTATTAATTCAAAACAGATGTTAAATTAAAACTTTTAAAATTATATATATATTGAGACTGCTATAACCGAACACATTTGTGTTCATTTGTAATAGAAATATTTTTATAACGTTCTGTATTTAAACTTATACGTCGTCATATGAGCGTTATAGCTCGTAAATAAAGAGATTAATGAGCGTTCTTCGATTTAATCGGTAATTGAATTGGTTAAAATAATAAATCAATTGTTGACACTTTATTTTATTAAGAGCGCAACAACGTTTCAATGCATATTCTTCAGGTTTCTTTCCAAATTTTTATAACCAACTAGCACCAAAAACGATAAACATCTTATTTAACGGACTCGTTGCTGTGAATTGTGTGCCTCGGACCCGTTTTCTAAGTTTTGTGAGCTTAATAACATGTTGATGGTTTTTGGTGATACTTATAATTATTTGGAACAAAACCTGAAGAAGATACGAACATGTATCGAAACGTTGCTACGCTCTAAATAAAATAAAGTGTCCGTATAAGGTCAAAAAGAGATTTATTGATTCAAAGAGAGACGTAACATAAAAAACTTTTAACCCTGAGCACACGACCGGATTAATAAATTAAAATTTGTGTTTATTTTTGCCACTTCTGTGTGTTGTGACGTGAGTTTCAATATAAAAATATTTTGTTAAGAATTTTTTTTAAAAAAAAAAAGTAGTCAGAAGGCCGTAAATTGCCAACGTTAAAATAGTGATTTCTCGGAAACCATTAAAGATACAGCACTGAAATTTTCACAGTTTATTTTTAACATTATGCTATGTGTGTGGAAGTAGAATAAATTATTAATTATTATTAGACTTTTAATTATTAATTTATTTATCAAGATTTGTTTTTGTCCATAACTTTAATAGGCTTGAAAACTCTTCCGTTTTTTTCATAAAAAACGTCTTGATAAATAAATGAATAGTTAAAATTATAATAAATAATTTTTAATGTATCATATCTAGAACAGTTTCCGAGAAAAATGTAACTAAAAATCACATTTGCAAGAGCCTTTCGTTTCCCCTTACACAAATTATTTTTGATTATTTTATTACCGACGTGGATTTCCGAGTTATGGATAAACGGACATTTTACCCCAGTCTGGGAAATTAAAAGATTTAAGTAGCAAGGTTGCTATTAAATAGAATAAACGTTATATGATGACATAAGATTGTGACTCGTATCGGTTAGTACGATATTTTCTTATACTTTCACACCGATTACGAGTAAAGTGGTACGTCGACATATAACGAATGTAAGAAGCGGTTCGTGTAGGAGTCTGAGTGCGAGCCCGGTCAGCCGAAGTGCTGCACACTTAAATCTGCACAGAAAATAGTATAGCAACGAAGAAAAGTAAGCCAACATTTATTCTGAATCTGTTTATTCGTCTCTTATTTGTACAGGTTAAACTCACATTGAGTTTTCATATTTGTATTTCTACTTTCAGAAGGTACAACGTAGGCTTTGTATATTTGGCCGAATTTCAAGTCAGATGTGGAGGCTTATAGAATTATCGGCTACGGATAAACTGCATTGTCTTTAGGAATATCATTGATACTTCTTTGTTCAAGAATTAGGGAATGAATCTCTTCGAAGGGAATAGAGTTCGGACGCTATTAGAAAGTCTCCCTTTTTATATCTAACGTAAACGTGGCGTTTCGTCAATTTTTTCAGCGCCTAGACAAGTTAGAAATTCGCTGAAAACAACGCAGTTTTATCCGAGTTTCCATCCATCACGTGCATTATGAAATTTTTTAAAAAAGTAATTGGTATATAGTTATCAGAAATCCGATGAAGGTCTAAGTATGTAAAGTCGTTATATAAAATATACAGCGGTGAAAATTTATTTCTCATCTCCAAGAGATGAGTAATTCGGCTCTATATTTCGGAAACATATCACTAGTGATGATTCTCTCCGCTTCCCACATCTCCGTGCTTTAGGTAGTTCCGAAAATTTTGAAAATACTGTAGAAACAGTTTATAGCGATCCCTTTGAGAGTGGTGCAGGAACCGAGGGTTTACTTTGACTGTGAATGAATCGGCGGCGAATTGAAGCGTCAGAGGAAAACGCAACGGAGGCGAAAACTTCCTTCTGTCATTGGACGTAAATCTGTGTGCCAGTTGAACGTTGTTACACAGGACTTGTGACACGATACTCACGCACGTGTAGGACGAGCACGCAGCAGAGCAGCGAGGCGAAGGTGACGACTGCGACGGCCATGGCGGACTGAGCCTCGCTCAGACGCGCTCGCAGCTTTCACTCGCAGCGAAAGTCAACGATTTCTACCCGGAATACGCCGAACCCCACTCTAACGCACACTTTCGACCAGGTACCTCATCCCGCCGGAGCAAAACCTACCTTTACCACGGACGAGGCGCGGACATCCGCAATGGTTTACAATAGATCCCAATTACGAGTTGATCAGATGAAATCTTTATTCATTCCATAGTATAGTTAAAAAATTATAATAAAACAACACGTAAAAGAAGATACGCAAATAAAAAGAAATTTAATAATGATCAAAAAGTATCTGAAATTTATAATCTACTATCTGGCTGTCCGGTGTCATCCATAACCCCGGATTTGACTCCAATCTCGGTTGTTTTTGCGTTATTTTTATGTAACGCCCATCCACCCCAACCTTACGGTTGTTGATTTTATACACATTGAACATCGGGAAGAATACTATTAATCTCATAGACCCGACAAATCTTTATTCGACACAAATATCGGCCGTTTAGCATGTTCGAAAATTTCCACGCACGTTCACTCCCTCCCCTGGGGGTTAAACTACAATTTTAATGTCATAATTAAACTCAGTGACATACATAACCCCGGATTAGACTTCAATCTCGGTTGTTTTCGCGTTATTTTTTGCAACGTCGTTCCACCCCCACCCCTAAGGGTGCTCCCCTCCTATGCCGAAAGGGGTAGAAATTATACATAACCAACATCGAGAGAAATATAAATCTCATTGACCACGAAAATATTTATTCGACACAAATCTCGGCCGTATAACGTGTTTTAAATTTTCCACCCCCGCCCCTTGGATTAAACGGCAAATTGAATGTCATAATTAAACTCAGTACATCCATATCTCCAGATTTGACTCCAATGTCGGTTGTTTTTGCATTATTCATTTGTAACGCCCCTCCACACCCATCCCTAAGGGTGCTCCCTTCTCAAGCCGAAAGATATTAAAATTGTACACGAAGAAACATCGGAAAAAACACCATCAATCATTGATATTTTTTCGACGTAAATATCGGCCGTTTGAGCATGTTTGATAATTTCCATCCCTGTCCCTGGGGGACGCGTCTTACCCCCACAGTGTTTGTTTACGGTTGGAAAGGAACCCGTGTACGAAATTTGGTGAAATATTTTCTACCGGTGTAGATCTGTATACCGCACGTACACTCAAACTCGCACATGTACAGTCTATTTTTTTATTATAAGATATAATAAAAAAGGATGTATGTTTGTCTGTTTCTTGGTAAAATCTCTATAGAGATTTGAATGCATAGACAGATTACAACAAATTTTTGTACAAATATTGTTCAAAACACGGGTGAGAAACCCCTTCCATACAGGTGAAAAGAATTGCAGTTGAATTAATTTTCCATTGTGTTAAAGATAACTGCGCGCCAACAGACCGTGACGTCACAGCTCTCCTCCGCGCGCTAGAGAGACGTTACAACGACAAAAATGTTCGTGTTACATACGGAAGCAAACCAGAAATATATTCATTGGGATTCCCGGTGAAATTAGCATATCTTCTGCATAGGTAGGTTAAATCACTTCTTGACTGTTGAATTAAACACTGGGGAAACGCCGCGCACCCAGCTATTTATCAATAAATAAATACAGGGCCTTGATCCTGACAATTGTTTATTAACGAAAAATTAAATGCAGCGACGTTTCGTCCGTGTTTTTGGACCTCTTGAGTTTAGTATTATATGTATATACATTATTAGTATTATATGCATATGTATTCTATTATATGTATATCATCTTTCATTTTGGTTGCAACAGGAAAGACAGCAAAAACTTTCCCCTAAATTTTTGTATGATTTTTATATACAATTACTAAACCTGACGACGTCCTAAAACAATGACGAAACGTCGCTATATTTAATTTTTCGTTAATAAACAATTTTCCGACTCAAGGCCGTTTATTTATTTATCAATAAAAAATATTTAAAATAGTAGAAATTGAGAAACAAAATAAAATAGATTAATATATAATAATATATAGGATAAACGAAAAAAGAAAAGTCGTTACATAAAAATTAAGAACCGGTTTGGTAATTAATAAATATTAAAACCATTTTAAATTTATTAGATATCTTTCAATATATGTCATCCTCAATCTTTTGTTAAAAGAACAACTGCAATAATTAACAATTGTTATATTTTTCTTTAAAAAAAACATGATAAAAAATATGATAAATCTAAATTGTTATGTAAATATATGAGCAAACAATTATGTTAATAATCAGAGCACAATTTTTAAGATTGAAGAATATAATTGAAATCCAATTCAGAGAACGTTATTATGATTTTGTCATATTATCAGCCAGCAGTGATATTCGTAGTATTATAAAACCATCCGTTTATTTCCAATTATTTAGTGTAATAAATTATTTATTATATCTTCGTAATGAATATATATTTCAGCTCCTTCTAGTTTACAATTTATTAAATTACTTCTATATAAATTGCTTTTGCACGAATGCTGGTAGCGTAAGTCCCCTATTCCGCCAATAAGGGTTGAAGCATAATGAGTGCTAATCGGATTATAAATTGTAGTCAGAACGACTTCAGCTACAAGGTTTGCCCAGTGATTGGTAATACGGCACTTGAAGTCATTCGAAATCATCCGATTTCACGGCATTCCCGATAAGAATTCTCTGCCGTGGCTCCATGGAATTTCACGTTACTATCCGAATCGAAAATTCTGCTGAATGGGGTCTGATTTGTATCAAGGAAGGGATTGTGAGAAATGAGACTGTTAAGATGGCCACCATTCTAGAATAAGCACGTGTATTAATAGTAATAATACTTAGAAATAGAGTTGTACCAACATATGTTGTATAAATAAATATATGTACACATGGTGTTTCAAAATTCCTATTACAGACTTCTAAGGGGTTGTAGAGGGGACTTAGTAGATAAAATTCTAATGAGGAATCAAAGTCCGTAAATGCACCATTTGGATGGAAAATAAGTTTGAAGACGTAATAGATTTCAAATTTCAGGTTTCACTGTACGCAAACAAAATGGGCTGACTGTGGTGCTCCACGGACGCGCCGCACTCTCGAGAGAAAGTCCTTCTTTGAGTAGAAGAGAAAACGTCTGTAATATGAGTTCTGAAATACCCAGTATATTTTAGAAGACTCTTAAAAATTAAATTATAATACATCTATGTTTTGGAACCTAAGATTCGAAGGTTTTTCGAACTGGCCTCATAGATAATTTCATATAAAATATTGAGTTTAAGAGTGGTGTCAAATATTTAGCCTACGTTACGTAACTTCCGTAACCAAAAATGTGATCATTGTCGACATTTTCCTCGAGAAAAATTGTTGCATTTAATATCCAAGTCAACCCCAGAAAAAAATATGAAGTACTTAAAAAATAATATTAAAATCGTAATGAAACATATTCATTGATGAAATTTAAATTTTGTGTGTAAATTTTAATATTAATAACATTAAGTTTCTATTGTGAGTGATTTCGCTCATTAATCTTGCGTAATAATTACTTTCTTATTAAGAAGCTTAGAAGGAATTTTGAAATTATCTTATTTAAATGCAATTTGTTTCGAAATTTAACCTTTGCTTCATATAATTTGTTATTATTTTTAGATTATTTGATTTTAAAACACTTGAAGAGGCCCCCAAAAGTTGGGGATGAAATTTTGTGTAATAAGGTCATTGTAAATCTAATTTTCTTCTAATAAACAAAATGGACTATCTAATAAATAAAATGGGAACGTTCCACATACAAATCTACACCTTCGGAGCAAATTTGACCATATTTTGTACACGGGTAAGAACCGGAACAAACACTGTAGGAGTAAGACGCGTCTAGCACTCTCAGGGGCGGGGGTAGACGTGGGTATAAATTATTTGCGTCGGATATAGATTTTTCGGGGCAATGAGATTCGTAGCGTTTATCCCGACGATGTTTGTGTATAATTTTAACTCCTTTTCGGCATGGGAGGGGAACACTGTTAGGGGTGGGGGTGGAGAGGCGTTACAAAAAATAACGCGAAAACAACCGAGTTTGGAGTCGAATCCGGGGGCTATGGATGTCGCGGAGTTGAAGTATGACAACCCGGGCAATGTCAGGCACCAGAAGGGTCATTTAATAAAATTTATTCTGATTTGAATGGTTACATAAAATCTTCTTAATATTAAAAATTATTTCGTCATTGGTAATAATTTATACTGTAAGCCATTGTCAACCTTTCAATCATTTAATAAAAGGAAGGAACACTTTGTAAACGACGCAAAAGGTTGATTTATGAGTGAAAGTTAGAAGGAATTGAGTACAATATATATCTTTAGTAGTCTGTAATAACTTTATTATATTAAGCTGACTACATAATTTAAAATTTTACCATTACATGACGAGAATAGTATTTCAACAGGACATAGTTACACTTAAACGAAAGCTGTGGGAATGTATCCTTGTGGCACGTTATGTTTATTCCTATAACAGGTGAACCCTACCCTTTTAAGCGTGTTTACTGTCTGGTTCTCTTGTGAAAGTATTGTTTATTTGAGGGGGCCATGTTGCAAGGAGAAAACGCCTGCGGCCGAACATAACACCTTTCTTCCACCGGGGAATATTTCCACCTGACCAGATCTCCGATTTCGTACGCGTCCAACACAATTTGTCGAGTGCGTTTTTCTGCCAGAGGAATAAATTAGAAAGTGCTTCTCTCCTCCGACGAATCTGCAGCAGAGCCTAGATACTTAATCGGCCTTGACTTGGTCTTCGCTGTTTCTTCGTACTTGTCGACCGCGAATGCACAAAACCAACCTCACAAACCACCGTCCTCAGCTTTTACCGTCCCTGCTTTTACGCATCGCCTTTCCGTTTCTAGGTTAATGCCAAGTCACGGAGAGATGGATATATTTTCCTGCTTTACAATCAAATCGCATTAAGATTCAGCGACTTCTTCGCTACGAAAAACACTTAGTTTTTAAGTTGAAAGATGTCTAATAAAATTAAAACGATTTTAATATTTATTAATTACCAAACCGGTTCTTAATTTTTATGTAACGATTATTCCTCTTCTCGTTTATCTTTTGACTTCTATATTAATCTATTTTATTTTGTTTCTCAATTTCAACTATACTTTTTTAAATATTTGTTAAATATATATTGTAATAAACAAAATATGATAATTTAATTAAATATTATTTTTGAAGAATTCGAGCCCCACGTTGTGGTAGCCAAAATGTAATAATTAACAATTTGCCTTTATTTAATTTAATTTTAATTTAAAGAATTTTAATGAATTTGCCTCACGTTGAAACGCCATTTATGTAATAATTAAATGGAAGGCTTTTATTAAATGAAAAGATCGAAATTAACAAACAAAATATTTATTGATTTTGTGCCAACAAAAGATGATTACAATCACAAAATTTGAGATCTCATTCTCTCAGGGCCTTGACTGGGTTTGATAATGATCACAACAAATTGATTTAAAATCTTATTAACAAATAGTTTAAAATTTACCTAAACAATATGTCGATAGAAAGAAATTAAAAGTAAAGAAATTAACTCTGATTGACAATTAAAAGAGAAAGAAATCTGACTTTATCCTTTAATTAAAGTTTACCATTAATCATTAGTCATTAGTTTTGGTTTTGTTACTTACGTAGTGTCCAGCTGGTACCAGCATTCTTTTTGGTTTCGGAAGTACACTAATGCAAACTTTCACACTGATTTTAAATATTGGCTTACAGATTGAAGTCAAAATTGATAGGCTCCCAGGAACTCGGATGATCCTCCTTTTTGTCAGCTATCTGATGTCTGCTTGCCTTATACTAATCCTATGATTCGTAGATTTGTTAGTCTTTGACCGCTTTGGACTTAAACTGCTACGTATCTCCTTGAACATTTATTTTAACTGTTTATTCTTTCGGAGTGAACTAACTTTTCTTTAGCTCCTGGCTGTAGACGTAAAAAAACTGACTTCCTTTCCTGGTTGGCTACAGACGTAAAACTCTCTTAGACTTTCCTGGCTAGCTGTATACGTAAACTGCTTTAACTTAGCGATATTTACGAGGTAATACTTCCGTGAATGTTTTTACTTTGTCTTAAATTCACAACTTTGTTTAATAATACATTAATGACAGCTAGTCTCTGCTCTAGTATTATTTGTTCCGTCCTCTGAAATGTCCCGCCACCAACTGACTCCTAGTGCTCTCGAGTTTTAGCGCGCATACGCCATTTTTTACTTTTCGACAAAGCAAGTGAGCTCGCTTTTCCATTGTCACTTTGTTCGATCAGACCGCTATAATGGATTTCTCAAACAATTCAAATTTAATGTCCAAACAATTAATAGCCTAATTAATTGGCATTAAAATATATATTTATCAACGGCCTTCAGTCAGAAAATTGTTTGTTAACGAAAAATTAAATATAACGACGTTTCGTCATTGTCGTAGGACGTCGTCAGGTTTATTAATTGTATATTTAATCATACAAAAATTTAGAGGAAAGGTTTTGCTGCCTTGCCTGTTGCAACCGGAATTAATTTACTTAGAGAGGCAGATCATGACGAAAAAAAGGAGTCTGCTCAGTTCTGAAAAACTTTCCCAAATGCTTTATCTAAATAGAAATATTAACTTTGTAAAATAGTTGTAGAAATATATTTATAGTATTTTTCATAAATAAATAAATTAATAATTATTCCATATTTTATATCTTAATTTTTGTGTGTATTCGTCCCCCCATCCCCTTACTCAAGTTCAACCTTGAGAATAGAATCGGATGGGATTCGGAGAACCG
Source organism: Zhengitettix transpicula (assembly GCA_037074705.1). NCBI lineage: Eukaryota > Metazoa > Arthropoda > Insecta > Orthoptera > Tetrigidae > Zhengitettix > Zhengitettix transpicula. The sequence goes on along the minus strand of CM073595.1, from coordinate 24,093,463 downwards.
ATGATTTGTTTTAAAAGAATCGACTCTGAACGACTCAACCAAAAAGAATCGATCTTCCCATCGCTAATATCATTGCCCGTTTTTTTAAAAAGTATATGAAGTAGTAACATGTAATTCTGAACGAAAAAAAATTAGTGTCAGAATATAATGTGAATAATACTGAATTTCAAATTTGAAATCTAACAAACAGAAAGAGATATTGAAAAATAAAAGAATTTATGCCACAAAAAAAATATAATGTATTCTTATGCCAAAAAATATATAATTATAATTGTTTTATAATAAAAGCAAATTATCATAACTCGATAAGTGTTTATCAATCTTATATTTAATAGTTAACATTATTTCTTAATAAATAAAATACCTGTTAATCAATATAGCCATAGAACATTTTTATTAATCAGAATAGACTAGTATATATATATATATATTATATTATATAGTAATTATTAATATTATAGTATTATCAAAAATTGTGTTCAGTGCTACAGGCGGCCACGACAAAGTTTTATTGTAGGGCGGTGCCACACGTCACAGAGCTCACGGAAAAAAATAATCTTGATGATGACGTGAACTGTCCGCACACGTCGTGGGACTTACCCCTTTGGACGTCTTCCTTTTGGTTTATGTGAAATCGCAGGTTTGCGAGACCGTGATCAGAACATCACAGGCACCCTATGTGTGAAAGAGTGTCCAGACACTGTGTTTCAAGAATATGTTAAAAAAACAAAGCATAGGAGGGCATTATTGCTATTATTCTCTAATTATAAATGTCAACTATTGCATTTTAATGCGTAATATAGAATATATTGACTAATAATAAGAAAAATATAAATATCACACTACGTTTCCCGAAACCTTGCTTCCTTTCTTCAGGTGCTTAGAAAACTAAAAAAAACATCAGAAGAGCTTTCAAAAGCTTTTGAGTTTTGTCAACTGATTTGAGCAGTTGTGTTTTTTAGTTTTCTTAGCACCTGAAGAAAGGAACAAGGTTTCCAAAAACGTTATATGGTATTTGTATCATCACTTCCTTTGTATTTGGCTATTTTTCATATTATTAATTTTCTGAACAGACGCAAAATTTTTATTTTGAATATATTGATTATTATGTGTTTTTTTCACAGAGTTTGGTTTCTAGTTCTTCTTCATTTACGACGGCGCATCTTGATAAATCAGAGTATCTTGATTATATTAAGCTGCAAGCGGTCGTTTCGTCTCACTAGGATAGTATTCATATTTAACACATTTCAAATTTTCAAAGGAATTGAATAATTGCAATAATTAAAAAATATTGGAGCTTATAAATATTCGTGTCGTTTCCATGGTAACACTTTCGGCTTAAAATAGTGGCAATAATTTTACACATTTCTCAAGGTAACGTAAGAACGTAAAAATTTTGAGAAAACGTGCAGAGTAGATGTAACATCGAGGAGTGGATTGGCATTTGGAAGAACTCGAAGCTAAATGCCACTTGACAGCAATTACCTTGTTGCAGCAAATCTCGTCAGTGAGGCTTCGAAAGGTCTCCGACTCGTTGAAACTGAGATGGACCGGTGGATGCGTCATGATGAACGTAAAATTTAAAAGCCAATTATTTGTGTAGAGAAAATAATCTTATTATCAGAATGAATGTTCTTACATTTAAGGGAATTACGTCTCTTTGTCGAGACAAAAGCGAGGGAATCTCTGCCTTGGGACTGCCCCGTCTCTTAAGCTGAAGCTCGCAATTAGTTGCAACAGGACGGCGAAATTAATTATCTTCGTTGCAGAACGATGTTTTCATGTTAATATTATTTCTCCTTCATGCTCGTCTGACAAAAATATATAATTTTATCATCTCCTACCAATTACGCATCAACGCACTTATTTTGAAAGTTTCCTCCCAGAGCCAAATGTATGGTATTTATCTTAAAATTTAAGGTCAAGAACCGTAGTCTCTGAAAAAGCATGAAATCCTTGGGTATAATACCCAAAGTGGCAACTCGTATATTCTGAACGCTTACGGTTTGACTAGAAATGATTTAGGATTACAAACGTTTCATTGAATTACACATAATCTATTTACAAAATTTTTTTCTTGAAAAATTATTGTCAACGGACTTTTGACCAACTAATGCATCATAGTTTGTGAAACCATCTCACCCGTTCTCGTCAGTTTGGTTATAGCTATTAGACACACGCGAATAGAGAAAAACCGGGAACATAAAATAGAGTCAAAAAACCAAAAATTATCACTGCTTTAGAGGAAACCTGTAATTATAAACACACACACAGATTTATATTTATATATATTTAAACATTTTATATGGAAAGGGAAGAGATAAAGAGTGAGCTGCGTCCGTATTGGGTTAAGGAAGAAGCTCATCAAATTTTCGGAGGCGTCAGCCTCCTTCTTCAGGAGAAAGAAGCGACATTCCATGTGCCGGCCGGTCGTGGAGTGTCACATGTGATGTGTCTTCTTTCTCCTGAAGAACTTCCTATCGGGAATGACAACTCCGAGCTTCTATTTCAAGTAAGCCACTACCTTTCTCTCTTTCCTTTCCATGTCATTTGTTTTAATTTATTCTGACAATTTCACATCCCTACACACACACACACACACACACACACATATATATATATATATATATTGTAATAATTAAATATAATAATAATTTGGCGTTTCTAAATGAAAGAACTTAAGTGAATACTATTAAACAAGATTTATTAACAATTTTAAAACAAGTATAAAATACACAAAATATTTGGGATCTCAGGGTCTTGAACTGGGTTTGATAAATGGCAGAATTTATATAATCAAAATTACATTTACTTTTTATGGAAATCAATGCGTCTGAACATAGATGAAATTTGTTGCGGAAGAAATAATACTAAATATTGAATTTAAACAATTTTAATTTTATCAAGAATTAAGGATCTCATTTTATCAATAATTAAATAATTAAAGAACGATCTGACTTTTATCTTTTAAACACGGTTTACAAATGATTTTAAAGTTTTTCTCTACTTACGGCCGCCCAGGTCTCATTTTTAGTATTTCGAGCACAATTTTGGGGACATCACTGATTCTAAGTTCTCACAGACTCTAAATGTTCACAGGCTCTAATTGGTGTAGTTTGTTAGTTGGTTTAACACAAATTGGTTGGTTCTCGATGCTTTACTGCAACCTGGATTTGTAGATCTCGTGACTTTAGTTGAAAATGGACTTCATTGGTTTGTCTATAGCCAGCATGATGAATCTGCGCTTGACCACCAAATACACACTAGTTGCTCTGTCTCCTTCCCGACTGAATATTGCTTTACTTTTTAATATTTGAAAGCATGTTTGTGACTGGACCACATTCTTTCGTTCTGACTGCCGACTGTAAAACTTTTCGTCTGATCTATTCGCTGTCTGCTGCCCGACTGAATTGTTCGTCTCGTAAATTTTTGAGCGCGTAAAACCTTCTCGACTGATCAACAATGCTTTCTTTGCCTTGCCGGTTTGTTGCGGCGTCCGCTCTATATCCACTAATAATGAGTCCTCTACAATTCAACTTTTCAATTAGAACAATGCCTTAATTACCAATTACTACAATATATATATATATATATATATATATATATATATATATACAAAAATGCGTGTACCCTTGCGTTGCCAATACAGAAGTTAGTTCATATAATTATTCGTTATTTAATAAATTTTTTGGTATAATTATACATTTTGTAGCACTCATTTCATAGTTCAATGTTGTCATTTCCCAAAAATATACAAGGAAAATTTTGATATTACGTAGACATAAGCTACTCACCTGATATGCAGTTGTCATATGTCTGGCATTCCGATGACGGGTGTCATCCGACGATGGCCCGCGATATCCAGCGCCGCAACTCCCGGCTCCGACAAATTCCGGCACGACACAGTCCAAATGGAAGAACGTCCCGATGACTGTCTTTTTTTTTCACAGAGGCTTGTTGAAGACAGAATGTTTCGCGTTCTCTTCGAGATTACAGCCGATACTCATATTTTTTGCGAAATTTATATAATTGGACTCCACCACACACAAAGCGAAATCGTTCAAAACAACAACTACCAGGATGACATTCGAATTCCATATAAGTGTAATTTAATATTTAAGTGCCAATAGACAGTAAATAAAAACTTGTTTCGCTGCTTTATAAACATATTTGTTATATTGAAAATATTACGGTTTTTGATGATGAAATAAGTCTGACTAATAAGAAGAAAATGTAAGGAACTTTACGGCTACAGTTTTGGTCAACGGTTTACTTTGATATTTAAGGAAGATGTTGAACAACTACAACTACTGTACATATTCTCGAAACTGAGTTTAGTTAATAAAAAGAGATATTAACATAAGAAGCAGTGTTCGTTTTTTTAACGATTCAGGTTTGGTGAGTAAGATTAAAATTTCTTTATGAATCAAGGAATACCTGAATCACAAAAAACTATGTTTTACATAATTTTTAATGACTATTGGAAATTATATGTATTTAATTTATATAATAAAATCCTGGATACTTACCCATAACGTGAAAAAAAAGGCACCTGGAACGTTACACTTGTGTCAACAAGGTTCATCTACAAAGTATCTTCAGGAACATTGGGTATAGTTTTGTAATTGGAGCACCAACGTCTAGAAAACCTAGGTCCAGAAAACTTTATCCGTTATTTCCGGTCAATCCAGTGGTAATTCAGTTGATGTTCCATGGAAAATTTATTGAAAGTAGTAAATTAACTTCTTGTATTTAAAATATAGATAAATATATCACACAATTTTATGTTCGCTCTAAAACGGAAATTTACGTTTCAGTTCATGATAACTTAATAAATATTCTTTTCAATTATAATATTTTATAAAGCAACCATACAAGTATTTAGTCATTCTGGTTAGCTGTTTATTGTCACGGAAACATTAAAATCCTCGTACATTTAATTTAAATGTCGTTAAGGCTCTGTAGTAAAACGAATTTGGCTTCCACCACGTTCTATCGCTGGAAATTTGCCAAGGTCGCTGCCAAATCCACCAACTTCTTCAGACCTTAGGGGCCAAAAAAACATCTCAACGAATTTTGCGTCCGTAATATTAATCAACGTTCTTTGGAATTTGCGTTAAAAATTCGTAGTTAAAGTATGAAGACAGTTTTCGTAGGATTGTAGTGGACATTATTTGACGAAACAATTTTATGATTCAACTATATTAATTCTGGACCCGTACGATGACTCAATGGGGAGTTTTACTGCTATAATTTTTTTAATTATCCGTGAGTGACGTATTCGTCGATTCATAAAGACATTTTAACCGTGTACGTCAGAAATGGACGTTAATTGAAGGGAGACAACATTTTATTTTTTATATCTCTTTATATTTAATAAACTTTGTATAGGTAACCTGGACAGTGGTTTTCATTAAATATCGACTGTAGCCGTGAAATTTTTACATAATATTTTCGGTTTACATACTAACGAAATGTAAATCTTTCTATATATATATATATAATATATATATATGTAGACAGTATATATATATGTATATTGTAATGCCAATTAAACAGGTCATTAATTGTTTTTAATATAATTAAATTGTTAGCGGTACGAATGCGTAAAGGCGACAATGAAGGCGGGTTTTTCCTTTGTTCAACAATGGAGACCGCGCGGAGAAAACTCAGTATGCACTAGGAGAGCCAGTCTGGAATCGGCGATTGAGAGGTGAAGGAGTAAAATATCTGAGTACGAGAGATGAAACTGTTAAAAGTCGACGGGGAGATATAATACAGTAGAGTTCACCTAGAGCAACAAACGGTAAATTTTGCAGTTATAAAGTACGAACGGCGAGATCCTGTATTTTTACATGAAAGCAAGCAAACATTTTCACGGAGAGATTTACATAATAATTTGCACACAGTGAAGCAAATGGTTGCTTCACGCTGATTGAACAATTTTCGCATAGAGGAGACCGGCTTCCACTATCTGACCAAAGGGGGCGGCTCATCCGAGGTTCCAGATAGCAGAGGACGAGTATTTCAGTCGTGTGTAATAAAATTTTCAATGAAGTGTAGAGTCTGTGTAAAAATGTCTTTCTAGTGTGGTAGTTTTCAAGATACAAGAGAGAGATCTGGTACCAGACAGACATTCCGTGAGAAACGAAACTTTGATACAAATTTGTAAACGATAATTAAAAAGATATGGTCATATTTCGTTCAGTTTTCGTTTCATTTACTTTTCTTCTGTTTCACTTATCTTCATATTGTTATAGGTTAACTTTTTATATTTCAATTGTTAATTGTCAGTTTATACATTGCTTTTGTTCTAATCATCAAACCCAGTAGTGACCCTGAGATATAGAGATCCGACGTATTTGATTGTAATGATATAAGAACTGTATTTTCATAAATGCCACGAATTAATAAATGAAAATTAAAGTATTTTGTTTTTAACTGGATAAAATTCGGCATGAAAAATAGGTCTTGTACATTGAAAATTTATCAACAATAATAAATTTCTTTTAAAACTTAGTAAATGTTGTTAATTATTCCTATGATTTAAGACCACCTTTTTAATCATTATATATTCGACGTCTTCAACGTGTGGCTAATTATTCAAATTTTAATTAATTTTTTGTTAATTGATTCATTTAATTAAAGCCTATCCTTTTCTTATTACATTTATGGCTTCACCAACGTGGGGCAAATTTAAGTCATCCAGTTGTTTATTACAATATATATAATATGGTAGACAGTATATATATATATATATATATATATATATATATATATATATATCGGTACTGTTATTCGTTTGTCGATGATTTTGAACTGGATAAATTTAAGAACAGCTAAAAATATTTAAATTAATTTCATATTTGTATTTATACTTTCTCAGAAAATACTATAATTTGCCGAATATCAAGCCAAGAGAGACTTGCTTCAGAACCGTCAATGGTCTTTCTGCATGCAGTTCGTTACCCGCCAACGTGGAAAAATTAAAAATTGAACATATCAGTCACCTACATTTCGTGTTGAATTATATATTTACAGCTTAATCTGTGTGGCAGCATATTTTTCTAATCCAACCTTGCGTAAATTTATCTAAACGTTTGCTACTATTTTTAGTATTTTTCATAGTTCTTCGAGCCGATACTTTTTTAATCTTACGGAATTTAAAATTAATTTAATGCATTGATTTATATTTCTCGTGGGAAAATATTATTTTCAGCGCCGATAGATAAGAAACTCATTTAATTATATTCATTCAGGTAATTTACAGGTATGTATATAGCTTTATATTCCCTCAGAGTGTTTTCGTAAAGCACCTCGTCATGCTACGTAACCCGTGGAGCGCAATTGTAGCCGTAGTTCACATTATTTTCTGGTCGTCCTGAAGATCTACGATGGACTTTCATCCTCTAACCTTGCGTCTTTCATAACGCTCGCCGAAGGTCAAATTCTTTTAACGGTTGATTTTTTTTATCGCATTGTAAAGCATGCTTGATTGGTAATATTTCATGGTAACGCATATTTAAAGGGGTAACATCAATTCCAATCCACCATTGTGACGAGGAACCATTGCAGGCAATGATGAGCCAGACACTGCGGTTATTGGTACTTATGAAATAAAATCACGACGCCAATTCCGTCCAAAATTGTACACTTCCGGAAGGTCCTGGAAATAGGCGTTTATTTTGGCAGTGATCTCCACGTTCGACCGTTATTCCCCCCCCCCCCCCAGAAAACAATTCTTTGAGATTTAGAATTTTTTTAAAAAATGTTACTAACTGTCTACACTGGCGAATACGATGAAACACTTCGATTCGACAATTTTCGACGTGTAACTGCACCCGTCTTGAAGGAAGTGAAATTTTATCATCACTTCTTGGTTCTAGAGCCCCTCTAATATAAGGCCGTGCCATCCGCCATTTTTAATCTTATTGAACTGTCTCGCGTTACTCTTGGATTAAGCATGAACATGTCGCTTGTAATGCATGAAATGATTTAAGATTGAATATTACGCAATAACATTCATAAGTTTTAAATTATTCAGCCAAAATACCATTGGACTAAATAAATGGTTTTTTTTTCTTAAAAAAAGTAAACTCGAAATAATAAGTCAAAATTTAGTGATTCAATTCATTTTTTTGTCAATTTTAAATATTTAAATTAAATTAATATTCATAAAATTTGGGCATAGTAAATAAAATATACTGGTTAAATAAAGAGATTGAACACTTCTTTAATAATAAAGGGATTTACATTCAATTACAACGGGGATACTTCAAATTACAAAGAAATTGATTACAGCCGGTATTAAAATTGACAAAGCACTTTTTATTTTAATTTCTGCCTTTTTGCAGCCGACTTAGAATCAAAAAATACACTGTATACTTGCTTATTTCTTTCACAATATTTTTGAGACCTTCAACTGACAACATGAAAGTATTACTATAACTTCACATCAAGTTAATTTTTTTTTAAGAAATCTATTGTCTGTAATTATATTATTTCATTTTTTTAATTCACTGATTTTTGGGCATGAAGCGTTTTTCAGCTTCAAAACATACTTGTTTGCCTTAGCAGAACTACATTAAAAATGGCGGACGGTCCGGTTCGTATTAAAGGGGCCTTACTTGTTCCCAGCGAAACAATAACGACGCATAATAATTTCCCGTACGTCCTTTTCCTAAATACCCTGGTTCCCCTGCAGATACCCACAGTTTCGACTTTTTTGTTTCTGTGGTATGGTACTGGACATATTTTTTTATTATCAGTTATGTATCAACGTAGAAACTAGCCGTGATTCCGACGCAAAAACGAAAAACCAGATACAGAACCGACCACCGTGACCAACCGCGGCATCCATCTAGCTTAAAGTTTTTCGCAAGGACAAATTTTCGAGCAGTGAGACATGTGTTATGGCAAGAGATAGAGCTTCTCATCAACAAATCCTGCCTGTGCTATTCCTATTTTTTAAGTTAACTCGGCATCAAGAAAGTAGCTTAAAAGGTACATGAAACCAGGATACCATTGAACATAAATAAAAAGTAAATCCATGAAAAATTATTCCATGTGCATCCCAAAAAACTAGCGCCATGACCTTTCCAGCAAATGGAACTGTCTTCGTCTTCTTTAAAGCCGATTCTCCCCTTTCAGTCCACTGATTTACATGTTCCTTCCACTCAGATGTGAAGTGAAGGGCACATGTTTCATCCTGGGTTATGAAACTCGGCGATATTGCTGTGAAACGTCGCCAAACACTATGATTGAAACATCTTTACGACGCTGTTTTTGTTCCATTGTAAGTAAACGCGGCACTCTTCTTGCGCACAGCTTTCTCACGTCAAAATTATCCGTCAATAAGCGTTGTACAGCACTTTTTAAATGTCTACCTTGTCGGATATCTCGTGCACTATCAGTCAACGGTCGTCCAACAGCATTTTTAAGATTTTCGTGACAATTTCTGGAGTGGTCAATTCATTTGGTCCACCACTGCGATGCTCGTCCGGTCTCGTTTAAACTCTGCCACCCAATATTTTATTGCTGTAAACGAAGGAACAGATTCCCCCAGAGTAGAATCCCAGATATTGGTTGGACTGAGACCTTTTAAATGACGGTGCTGTATCACATAACGATGACCAATTTTTTCCATGTTTACAAATTCACTGAGAGCCTTCACTGTCAAACCAACACTAAGCATTAGCGTCTTTAACCCTAAGATATAGGCTGCGTTATGTTTTTTTTAAAAAAACAACACCATAAGTCAGGTCAAGCACTTCTTCAACTACCCTCTTATCTGGCTTACTCCTTTTTATTCTTTAAGTAACAAATCATGTGCATGTATTTGGTTCGATTTCGGTGGAATTACAGTAAATACAATATAAATGCAAACTGGGCCATGCAGAAGTAAGAATGAATCGTGCAACGGTATCGAGTACAGTATCAGAATCTGATCATCAGACGGAAATTACTAGAAAAAAGATGTGAAGGATGCAGCAAACGTATTTCCGAAAAGATAACACACGGAAAAGTGCAGGTAATAAGATTCGAAATATTTCATCTCAACATTTCTGACATATTGGAGGAAGTGTCAATAGTGTGGAATGACTTACCATATCTGAGATCCATTCTTCACCTGCATTTTGTTATTTTAATTATTGTCTAAACTAAAAGCTGAAATTGCAGAAAAAAGCGCATTCTACGCGCGTAGGACGTTCTAGCGCTCCAACTTTCTCCAATCTTAGCAAGAAAAACTTTTTTTTTGCTAGCTTGGAATCGATCTATTCAGTTATAAATTCTATGACCTGGATGAGCTTTTTTCCATGGTACACTCGCCAAATATGGCTAGCATACAATAGTTTAATATTCTGCCAATTACTTAAATCTGATTAAACGTTCTATTCTCCTTTCGATAATTCAGCATGTCGGTAATTTTTTTTTCTCTCCATTCCTCAAGGAAATTCTATCAGGACGTTCTTTCCCTTGCACTTCCAACACTCACCATCCCTGACAAATTACCCATCAACAGAAATTAAAACAAATCTACTTTCTTTGAAGAATCTAGTCCGACTTTTATACAGTTTGAATATCAATAAAAAAACACAGTCGTCAAAATATACTTCTGTTTGAAGAATTTTTTATGTACTTCATTACATCTATCTACTCCAAGACAATTTAATACCCAAATAATCTAAATAATAATGTTACCTCACCATTCTCAACGAATTTCAAATCCAGAAGAACAATCCTGAGTATTTCTCATCAAAGATACAAGTTTTGAAATGGGCATGAGCAGGTTTACAGAGCGTGATGTTTTTTCCGGGAAGTGGAGGGTTGTTCTCTTTGTTTTGGCAGGAAGCGCTGCGTGGGACTCGAACCGCGCCCTCCGAGGCTCACGACGTCGCATGCCTAAACGTTTGCTTTCAAGTCAATGAACTATAAAACCAATACTTGCTTAACTTTTTAACACAAAACCATTACTTCCTTGAAATCGATTCACCGCAACATTCGCCTATGCCTCACCGACACTAAAATGAATAAACATATGTAATTACAGGTAAAAATTAAAGCATTCAATTAAAAATATAAATATTCCATGGTAATAAATTATCACTTAGCTTAAAAATCATTATTCCCGTTTTCATCAAAACGCCATAACGAACAGGAAGCAGAGTATACATAGTTAAACCTTATGTTTTTAAATAAATAATTTTTAAAGATGTATTTTTTTTAATACTATACGGTAAAAATAACCAAAATAAAATATGGTCGAAATTTTTATAATATTATTTGTAAATTTTTATTATGTTGCAAATATGCAACATCATGTACATGTAGATTTTAATCATGAATGGTCATGAATCTATAATTTTTTTAATAAATAAGTACACATCAGCCAATTTTAAGTCAGAAAAAAAAGAATTTAATATTAAATTAACAACGTTTCATCGCTTAATTTGCGACCTCATCAGGTTCAAGTTTTTTTAAGAATAATTTGATGGACAGGTCTTCCTAAGCTGAAATAAATTTCGTCAACGGCAGCCAGCATATAAAGACCTGTCCATTAAATTTTTTTAAAACCTTTAACCTGATGACGTCGTAAATTAAGCGATGAAACGTTGTTAATTTAGTTAATACATTCTTTTTTTGCCGACTAAAAATTGGCTGATTTGTATTTATTTATTAATTTTATCAATAGTCAGAATATATAATTATATATATCATTATAACTTTTTTGTATTTCTAAATAAATTTTTTCTACAGTGAAATTAAATATTATTTAAAGTATATGGATGTCTAAAGTTTCACATTTCCTTAAGTGCCTGTTGTTTCATATCTGCATCACAAATTAGCTCCCTTAGAAACCAACAGATGCCTCTGGAGTGATACTAAAAGTTATGTTCCGTATATGCTACACTATGTACTAAATCTTAAAGTGCCCACGCTTGTTAATGCGCCATTATCTTACTTCAAGAATTTTTTACTCAATTATTTTTTATGATATTTCTAAGGGTTTTTAATTGCTCTGACAACACTGAGATATTTCCACTATCTTTGGATTACTTAAGTAACGATTGTAATATCCTTTATTAAATAGATCTATTAAAGCTCGTGATCTTTCGGGTGAATTGCACCCAGTTTATTAAGCACCTTGAAGGTGACGACAGAAACGTCTACCCGAGTGGAAACCCAAGATCTCTTTCTACAGTAAATGTCCTTGTTTTCCACTAAGCAAATGTCATTCATAGTTACTTTTCCGTGGCAGGCATAACTGGGCTATGGAGAATGATTCTGCGTGACTGTTTCAGCCTCGAGCGGTGAAGGGATTGGGACAGGTTAATCACAGCCAATTTAAGTCTACATTTAAAAATAGGGACCAATTTTGCAAAACGTTCTAATTAGTTGCGCAAATATATTCAAAGAAGTGTGTCAGAAGAATACTGATTCTATTGGAATTCCCACTTCCGAATGTACTGTGGCAAAGAATATATGGCAACGTTCTCTTCGCCGATGTTAATACATAAACATAATACTCATTAATACCTTATTAATAATAAGGTTTCCTAGATTAAATTGAAGTATTTTGTGAATATGTCCGGACGCTAAAACAGTTGTTTGAGAGATCGAAAAATCTTCAAAGTTATACTCATCCAACCATAGATATATCTTGAAAAATATATATGCAATTATGGAGTCAAATATATATATACATATATATATATAAATAACAATATCAGAGGTTTTTCTGCTGAAAAAGTGAACATTGTTCCTGAAACTGAAAATTCTGAAAGATATTCTTTGTGGATGTGAATTAAAATTGAATGGTAATTGAGTAAATTATTTAGTTGTTGATTTAATTTTTTTTACTTTATCTGTAATACTATCTGCATGGCTGTCGTTGCCGGGTTGTCATAATTAAACTTAGCGACATCCATAATCCCGGATTAGACTCCAATCTAGGTTGTATTCGCATTATTTTCCTTTTAATACCGCTACCCCTTAACGTGGTGAAAGGGGTTGAAATTCTACACAGAAAACATCCGTAGAAATGCTATAAATCGCTTTGACCTCGAAAAATGTTTATCCGACACAAATATCGGCCGTTTGAACATGTTTGAAAATTTTGACCCTCACCTCGGGGGGTGGAAGATGAATGAGTCTTACCCCTACAGTGCCGCAAGGAACTCGTGTACGTAATTTGGTGACATGCGCACATACATACACACAAATAAACACTCTGGTCTGTTTAGTATATAATAATTGTTTTATTTTTATGTTCCAACGTCAGGTTTTATAAGTTAAAATTAAATCAAGTAAATTACAATGATTTCCCCATTTCAGTTTCAAAAATGATAAGTCCTACAGTAAGTCTGACTAAATCCAAGAGATGGTATCGAAAAGATTCTAAAAAGCATCATATTGTAATACACTGCTGTTAAAATTTTAGTTATATCTACGTCCCATTTTTACTATTAGTCAATGCATTTAGTGTGTTTTATTAGCAAATAATGAAACAAAAGCGAGCTTCTTGACGTAATTAAACACTTCGGTTTGAAATTCAAAATACCCTATGCAAATCAAAGATGTTTATGATGAAGTTCATGGCACTTCTGACTCAGCGTTTGAAATCGGTTATAGTTAGATGATTAGGTTAGTAAACCCACAAGTACCGAACATCGTTCACGACGTCTACTCCAGGTTACTATGTCATACATGATTGCCGAAACCCACAATAAGGTGGTATTGATTTATCGATGAATTATGCGTGAAGTCGACGAAGCTACAGCTATGTCCCACAGCTCGGTAATTTCGAATTTTCATGATAAATTATGTCTGCAAAAATATTCGCAAGATTGATGCCGCGTTTACTCATAGAAAATTACACAGCTGTGTGGTTCAATTCAGTGACGTGTTTGGCGGTTTTTCGTCGTGATCCTGAGCAGTTTCTACATCGATACGGAACTGTTGGTGCATGGTGGATCCACCAATACACAACCGGGAAGAAACCACAGTCCAAACAAAAATTAGTGGAAGTGAATAAAAAAAAGAATGGTAATAGAGTGAATTATTAAGTTGTTGATTTTAATATTTTACTTTATCTGTAATAATATCTGGGTGGCCGGTGATTCCCGAGTTGTTACAATGAACCTCACCGACATCCATAACTCCAGATTTGACTCCAATCTCGATTGTATTCACGTTATTTTCTTGTAACGCCGCTCCACCCCTACACATAACTGGCTTGGTTAATTAATCAGCGAGGGTGATTGCCACGATTTTTTTCTGATGGACTACGAATTAACCGCATCGACTATTTTGAAAAAGGACGAATAATAAATGCATTGTTGTTGGAAACGTTCAGCCAATAAATAAAGAAAAAAACGTCCATATTTGGCCCTGAATAATGTGTTCTTACATCATAGATGCATAGGTGCTGTTTCGATGGTGAAAATTGTCAAATTTAAGTAGCAATTGTTGGCGCATTGAAGCGTCTGTACCAGATTTGGCCATATGTGACGTTTCTCCATTTCCCAACTTGTAAATATGGTTCATCGTATAAAAAAATTACCTTGGACGAGGAGATAATTTATTACTGATACCAACGCCAATATTCTGGACCTCCCCAAAACTCACTTCTCGAGAGTCTGGAAAAGAGGTTCGATGAGCGAAGTGCGACGAATCGATAAACGATTCTCTGGGGTTCCGAAGCAGAATATTATTTTTCTTTCATCACATTATGGAAAATTACGATTATTTCGATTTACGAATTAACTAAGCCGACCAAAGTTTATTTAATTTTTCGTTCAGATCAATTTGAAGAATATAGTTACTGAAGACACGGCAGCACGGGTAAGTTGACGTGGTTTTATAAGGTGATAGGTCACATCGCGGAGAGGATGTGAAGAGTTTCGTCATAACCTCAGGATTGCAGTGTACAGTTATCTAAGCGGACGACCTTCCACAGGTGAAAGCCGGAAGTCTACTTCGCCAGTCGAACATATGCCATGTCTTTAAGGTACAAGTAATGCAGTTTAGTTGTATTCTGCAGTGCGCCTAGTGTCAATGACGTTGCTACTTCCTTTTACTTTGTAACAAGTATATCAGTCACGGTACACTCGACAAAAAACTTGTAAAATTGCTTTCAATTCAATTAACGTTGAACCTTTTAAAAGTCACAAGACGGGAAAATTATACAAAATAATTCGTCACCTTCTATAACGCGGCACTATGTATCGCCAAACATAAGCCATTCCGCGAAACAAACGTAATGAGACTAATTCTAAAACTTATTATTTTCCGTATTCTATTACGCGGTTGTTATGTTCGGCCTTGAACTGTGTTACAATCCAATGGGAGACTCAGTATCAGTGGGTTATCAGTCTACCACTACCAATTGATCAGCGTTTTAAGATCAGGTTTCTCGTGAAACGAGTCGAAACATAGTAGTCAGATTATTAGAAAAGAACTCCGTAAACATAATATTCTTCAAGAGGAAAACAGCACGCATTCTTGAAGTTCAAGGCAATGCTTCTCATTTTTGTCGATATCCACAGAGCGTTATGATGGAATAAGTGGATTAACAGTTATCTAAAGAAAGTTTGAGCCAATTCTGCGAAATGAAGCTTCCATAATTGTGGAAGAATGGGTTGATGTTGCAACAGACAACGCAGTTTTGGACCAGAGTCCTTGAGAATCCTCGCTATTCCCCTGATTTAGCACCATGATAATTCTTGGCGCCGTATTTTGAGCGGCCGTGGCATGAGCGGACATCCTCCTCCTCCCGGCCCATTTCTAAATCCTGACCGCTGAGCGAGAAGGTATACAGTTTCGGAAGATCAACTTTATTGCTTAAAGACTCAGTCTTGGTTTTAACATAAAGAGAATTTAATACAAGTTTAATGTATAACATTTCTGATACTTATCCGGATTTATAATTTCTATCTCTATCTATAATATGGAAACTATTCCAATTGGTAGTGATTCATTTAATAAATATGCTTAGAAATGATCAATTAAGATACAAATTTTTTAACAGTTATATTTGTCTGACGTTCTTAAATAAATGAAAACATCAACCTATTTAGATATAAATTTATTACTATTTTAAATTTTTAAACATTATAATATAAAAACATGATCAAAGCTTCATCCCTAATATATTAGTACTTCTTCAGGTGTTGTAAAGTCAATTAAATGACCTAATTTCAAAATTCGTGTTTCTAATAATTACAACAAAGCAAGATTTTACAAACATGATACTTAATAATATAATTAATTAAAAATTTATTGAACATTACTTACAATTAATTACATGAAATGTAATGTTCGTTCCAATGATTGGGCCATTAACGTAAACAAATGATACTAATAATATAAAGAGAATTTATGATTCCCTATAGTTTTAATCAATTTAATGTATTTAAAATATATACTGTAATGCCAATTAATTCTGGCATTAATTGTTTGGACATAAAATTTAAATTGTTTGAGAAATCAATTATAGCGGCAGGAGCTTCCAAAACAGCAATGGAGCCGAGCTCTGTTGCTTTGTCGGAAAGTCTAAAATGGGTATGCGCGCTAAAACTCGAGAGCACGACGATAGTTCAGTTGGTGACGGGACATTTCGGAGGGCGGAACAAATGATTTTAGAGAGCAGACACTAGCCGTTGTTTAAAGTATTATTAAACAAAGTTGTGAGTTGAAGACAAAGTAAAAACATTCACGGAAGCATTTAAATCGTAAATATCGCTAAGTTAGCAGTTTTTACGTCTATCAGCAGCCAGGAAAGGAGTGCAGATTTTATGTCTGTAGCCAGCCAGGAATAGTAAAATTACAGTTTAAGTCCCAAGCAGTAAAAAGACTAGCAAATCTATGAATCACAGGATTCATACAAGGCAAGCGGTCATCAGATAGCTGACAAAAAGGAGGATAATCCGAGTTCCTGGGAGCCTATCAAGGTTGACGTAAAGAGTGTAAAATCTGTGAGCCAATATTACAATCAGTGTAAATTTTTTTGCAACAGTGTACTCCCGAAAACAAAAAGGAATGCTGGAACTAGCTGGACAGATGTGAGTAACGAAATACAAAATTAATGATTTATGTAAACGTAGTTAAAGGATAGAAGTCAGATTTCGTTCTATTTTAAATGTCAAGTTAATTTCTTTTCTTTTTAGTTTATTTCTATCGACGTATTGTTTAGGTAAATGTGATTTGTTTGTTAATAAGATTTTTAAATCAATTTGTTGTGTCCATTATCAAACCAAGTGAAGACCCTGAGAAATTAATATTTTAAATTGTAATTGTTTTTGAGTTATTGCCACAAAATAAATAAATATTTTGTTTGTTAATTTCGATCTTTTCATTTAATAAAAAAACCTTCCATTTAATTATTACATTTTGACGCTTAACGTGAGGTAATTTCATTTAATTAAAATATAAATTAAACGACCTATTTATTTGTTTATTACAATACATTACACTAAACCTAATTCTTACTCTTCCCTAAAATGAAGTATACTCTAAAAGGAACCCATTTATCAATAGTTATCAACAGAACTACTAAAGTAAAGATTTCGCAACCTGACGGAAACGATCTGAGAAGAAATGGAACGGGAGGAGAAAATATGGTCCTACTTTGATGACAGTCACCAGTCATCGTGCGTATCAAGTGAATATGCAAAGTTACATCAGTCTCGATATTTTTATCAACATGTAGACACTTTAATCAGAAAGAAAAATGGTATACTGGAGAATAAAATTTTTTTTGATAGTAATTAATAATTTTTTTTCAAAAAAAGTCCTTCAAAATATTAAATTAATGGCAGTTAAAGAGACAGACCAAAATACCATGAGAATTTGCACGTACGACATAAATACAGAGAAGAGATCTTATATTCTAAATCTAAGATTAAAAAAACGAATATTTGAGATGATGTAACGATCGAAAATAAGACGAATATTTTAAATGATGACGTGAAATATTGTATGTCGGTAGAACTGGCTCATTTCTAGGGGAAATTTTATTAAAAATAATATCGAAATAATGTGTAACACTTTTTTACTAAACACGAAATAAACAATTAAGTCATCAATGAAACAGTAACTTCTTATACAGCCGAATTCGGCTACAACGGCCATTTTTATTACTTACTAGCTAGGTGCCTGGCATTGCTCGTGTACTTATTTATATAAACTCGAAAAAGTATTTAATTGAATACTTAAATATATTCCTTGAGTATTTCAGGATATAATCGTCACTCAGTCTTCATACATTACGAAATATTACATTGATGAAATTGTTAGCTATACTCACAACTAATACAACGCGAAAATTAACTTACATTTTCCCCAAGGATGGTAAAGTAATTCGTATTCTTCTTTATTATCATTCGATGGAATATTGCTGTATAAAATTATACTTTTTATTTAAATAAAATATTTCTGCTTTAGTTCATTCCTAATAAAGGAGATATTTCCTTTGTTCGTTGCGTAGTAACGTCTTTCTCTCGCGTGACGTCATTGTCTCTTGGCGCGCAGTAATTTAATATTTAATGATCACGGTTTTTAATTATAATTCTTTCCACATGTATGCTAGGCGTTTCTCACCCTCACAGTACCGGTTCTCAATTTTGGCAGAATACGTATACCAATTTTTGTTGCATTCTGTCCACGCGATAAAATTTGTATAAAGAACAACGTAAATACATACATACATACATACAAATATACATCCATTTTTATTATAAAGATATTCATTAGAAATGATTGTTTGTGAATATAAATTCTCCCGGAACGACGGAACACCTGATTATTACGAGGAAATCTCTGGAGTTTCGGAAACTTTCTTGGGACGGCTACGGCTAGACGGAAGTATGAACTATGCAAAATTTATTTACATTCTTACGAAAGGAGTATACACACAGGTGCAACGACTTTTTACCACACCTTGTACTTATAACTTTTTCGGATTAGTTACTTAACGTACAACATATCCTCAATACTGATCCCTACATATTTCCTCGCGGCAGTGTTTTCAGAACAGTTTTTAGTCTACGAAGTTGCCATAACAAATTTACATGTTAAACTGCGCTTCGGGCAACGTCCATTAAAATTACGTGGCAATTGACCACTGCGCATCGTATTCAGTCACGACTACCTATTTCTCTCTAGCTCTACTTACAAAGGTACGACCATTGAATCAAGTTTATTTAATCCAAATAACGTAATGCATCCTTTTAAAAACAATTATTATGATATTATAATGAAGTTAGCAGTAATGCAGTCACTAAATCTTTTCCCGTTCTACGTTTTCTTGATTGTTTGCCATTCTTTGAACCGGTGCTTCAACATTCATCATATTAAAAATAACAACACCACGGATCTCATAAAATTGACGTTGTGATTAGACAATCTGTAACCGTCGCAAGCTGAAAAAAAAATTGTTAAGTGTACTTGTGCAGACTCGTATTGAAAAGCTTTTCACTCTCGTGGCAACTTTACGAACTCCGTGCGCCATCAGTGTTGTCTATTCATTTTTTCTTATTTTTTTAGGGAAACGGGCTAATTGTTTGACGAAGCTAATTGTTTTGTCCTAGAGGGTTATGCTAGGGTATCAAATTTCAGTCGAACAATAATGAAAAATGGGGGGTCGTGCATTTTCATTAAAAACGAGCTATTAGAAAAGAGCAAAGATAGGCCAGACATTCGTAATCTCAGTCGTGAATGTGTTTTCGAGTGCAGTGCAGTTGAACTAACAACCGTTAATAATTCTAAAAATGTCATATTTTTATCAATTTATCGCCAACCGGGT
This sequence comes from Zhengitettix transpicula, assembly GCA_037074705.1. NCBI lineage: Eukaryota > Metazoa > Arthropoda > Insecta > Orthoptera > Tetrigidae > Zhengitettix > Zhengitettix transpicula. The sequence goes on along the minus strand of CM073595.1, from coordinate 24,073,659 downwards.
AGCGATTGTGCAAGTTTTATTTCGCTTTTAGACCGTGTATTAAGGAAAATCAACGCGGAAAATAAGACTGTTATTGTATCAGGCGACTTCAACGTTGACTACCTGCGCGAGTCCAGTAATAAACGCGACCTTGGGACCATGCTTAAATCCTACGGCATTTCCGTCACTAACTTAGATCCCACTAGAGTTGCCTTTTCAGAAACTTGCATTGACTATTTGTTGTGTAACCTTCACATAGATTCTTACAATGTTAATATAATAGAAACAGGTTTATCCGATCACAAGGGTATGTTAATGAACATAAAGAGTGAAATAATCTGCAAACCTAGCCCTAAAGACTCAGTACTACTTACTAGAAACCTTAACTCTGCAAAACTCAGAATTATCGCAAATAGACTAGAGACCGTACAATGGGATTTTATTTTAGATGTTAATAAAACTAAGAATGCTGATGACATGTTCGAAACTTTTCTAAATTATTTCTTATTAGTCATCAACGAGACAGCTCCACTTAAATTAAAGAATAGACCCAATATCAAAGTAAAAAATTGGATAACTAAAGGCATACTAGTTTCTCGCGAAAGGCTCTGCCAAATGAATAAATTTAAAAATATTAATTCATCGCCACAATTCTTGACTTTCTTCCGATCTTATAGACGTATCTACAGGAAAGTGCTTGTAGCTGCTAAAAAATTACATACATCGGAGTATATAGCAAACTCAAATAACAAAATAAAAGCAACTTGGGAGGTGATTAAAAATATCTCAGGTAAAGTCAATTATAACGTGGCAGATATAAAGCTTGTCGACAACGGAAACACTTTCACCAACAGAGACGCTGCGGGTATATTTAATTCATATTTTGTTCATGTGTCGGATCAATTTTCTAATAATAAGCCATCAGAAGCTCGTGCTTTTTATAAACTGTTACAAAACGCCGTACCGAGTGTTCAGAATTCCATTTTTCTTCAACCGGTTACCAGTATCGAAATAATAAACGTAATAAGAAAGCTAAAATGTACCCAATCTGCGGATATATATGGCATCTCAAGCAAAGTCGTGAACTACTGTGCCGAAGTCATAGCTACTCCCCTTCAAATCATATTCAACGCGTGTCTTTCTACCGGCATTTTTCCCGACTCTCTTAAAGCCGCTAAAGTTATTCCGATCTTCAAAAAGGGTTCGCCCACCGACGCATCAAATTACAGACCAATTTCTCTACTTCCGATATTTTCTAAAATACTAGAAAAAATTTTACACAAAAAGTTACTTGAATTCTTGACGAAGTATAAAGTAATTACTCCTGCTCAACACGGCTTCCTCAAACAAAAATCCACGAGCACCGCTATGTACGAGTTTATTCAGAGTATACAAAATTCCCTTGATGAAAAACTGAAGGTAGCCGGAATTTTTGCTGATCTCTCGAAGGCATTTGATCTTGTAGACCACAGCATACTCCTCCAAAAATTAGAATATTATGGGATCAGAGGCAACGCTTTGGCACTCTTTGAATCTTATCTCAACAATCGGAAACAGAAGGTAGCCTTAAAAAACAAAGCTGGTGAGGTGCACTTGTCAGAATGGGAGGGCATTTCTTGTGGCGTGCCTCAGGGCTCAATATTAGGTCCCCTGCTTTTTCTTTTGTATATTAACGATCTTCCAGAATATATGGACCCTATAAAATCTGTCTTATACGCAGATGACACTAATTTGTTAATTACGGACATTGATTTAAATAATCTCAATGCGAAGATTGAGACTGCATCTAGAGACCTAAATACTTGGTTCGCCGCCAATTAATTAACACTCAATGTACAGAAAACTAAGTTAGTTCGTTTTACAACAGAAACCAACAACATCGTAACGGATAAGTTCTCTGATCATGCGACTTTCCTCGGCTTGCAAGTCGACATGAAATTAAAATGGAACTTGCACATTGATCGCCTCGTGCGCAAACTTAGTTCTGTTTGTTACTCATTGAGACTATTGACGCAACAAGTTGATACCAAAACTGCTTCACTAGTCTACTTTGCCTACTTTCATTCACATATGTGTTACGGTATTGCCAACTGGGGCAATTGTTCTCGTAGTGTGGATGTCTTCAAACTGCAAAAACGAGCCATTAGAATTATATCAGATTCAGATGCTAGAGAAAGCTGCAGGCCGCTGTTCAAAAGACTCCATATTCTGACTCTACCTAGCGCTTACATATTAGAAATACTAAAATTTGTTAAACGCAACATGAACCTTTTTGCAAGTAACGGGGACAATCATGGCTATGACACAAGAAACCGTTCAGTTCTTAGGTCTGACAAGCACAGCCTCAGTCTCTATGAGTCTAGCGTTCATTATTCCGGTATCGCACTATTTAACAGCCTTCCTGATCATGTAAAGAACATCAACAACTACAACTTATTCGTAAAGGAGTGTAAAACTTACCTTGTCAATGGAACTTATTACTCCGTACACGAATTTTTGAATCGGTCTGACATTCGTTGAACTGCCTTGCCTACAAAATTGCCGAATATGCTATAAATATGTAAATAGTTTGTCCAGTTTTCCCCTTTTGGTTCTGTTTTCCTGCCTCTGCTTTCTGTTTTAGTAAATATCTATGACGACATCCCTCCGTACCTAGCGACAGGAGATTAATACCAGGAAGTGATTTGTGTCGTGTGCGTGTTTCCTAAAAATAGTGTGTATGATTGTAGTGACTAGACTAATATAAACAGATATGAATTTTTGTGTGTGTTTTTGTGTATTATAAGTTTATATGCATTTTATCTACTGTACATTTGTGACGAATCCTATTTCCTCTTTAGAGGGCTAATGGTGAATAAATCTATCTATCTATCTATCTAGCTACATGAGGGTAATCCACGTTGGTCAACTCCCCTTTAATAGCATAGGAAGGTATTTGAAAGAGGGAATGCTTTTTTTTAGGGCAGCAGGCTAAATGAGGGTGATCCACTTTGGGCAACTCCCCTTTAATAGCATAGGAAGGGATTTGAAAGGGGGGATGCGGAAGGGTAGAGGAAGGTAGCCAAGGGTTACTAAGGCCCCCGGGCTATATTTTAAGGATCCTACCCGGCATTCACCTAAAGAAATGCAGGGAAAACCTTAGAAAAACCTGCATCGGGTAGGTCAGGCATTGGGTACTTGTCCCACGCCCTTCCGATAGCGGGAGAGGAGTTTGCTGTGGGGACGCAGCATTCCCTTCTCCGTGCCTCGACCAGTTTAGGAGGCAGCTGGCCGACTATTCCAATGGGAATAGCGGACAACTCTTACCGAATGCCCAAGGTCTGTGACCCCGGAACATACACCTCTCAAAACAGGCCGAGGTGTCTCGGCTTGTGGGAACCTTAGTTCAAATACGGAGAGGAAAAGGCATACCCAAAGGTAGCCCCTTCGTATCTCTCCTAAAAGGTTCTGCCTGCGAGAGAACATCCCTCGCAGGTTGCCTGCGAGAGAATCCTCTCGCAGGCTCTGTTAGGAGCGGGAATAAAGGGGGAATGCGTTGTTGTTGTTGTTTGGGTGTAGATAGGCTATGTATAGGGTAATCCACATAGTGGCAACTCCCCTCTTATAGCATAGGAAAGGGATTTGAAAGGGGGGATGCGGAAGGGTAGAGGAAGGTAGCCAAGGGTTACTAGGGCCCCCGGGCTATATTTTAAGGATCCTACCCGGCATTCGCCTAAAAGTAATGCAGGACAAACCCTATAAATAACCTGCATCGGGTAGGTCGGGCATTTGGTACTTGTCCCACGCCCTTCCGATGACGGGAGAGGAGTTTGCTGTGGGGACGCAGCTTACCCCTCGCCATGCCTTGGCCTGTTTAGGAGGCAGCTGGCCGACTATTCCAATAGGAATAGCGGACAACTCTTGCCGTATGCCCAAGGTCTGCGACCCCGGAACATACACCTCTCAAAACAGACCAAGGTGCCTCGGCATGTGGGAACCTTAGTTCAAAAAAAAAAAAAACCAGAGAGATGTGAGAGCATCCCCAAAGGTAGCCCCCGCCAGAGCTCTCTGGGAAGGTTCACCTGCGAGAAATCCTCTCGCAGGCTTACTTCGGGGGGGGGGGGGGGAATGCGGACAGTTGCTGCATATTATAAACTTAGGTTACCTTTCTCGCCTGCAAAAGACACAAAAATTTAAAACGAGAATAAATTTGTGATATAGCGGGAATTGTTTGTAGGAATGATAAAAAGAATAACTTTGGATGTCGAATGTACGTTAAATTAATGGAAGATATCATCAGTATTACAGCTAGTAACTTAATTCATGATGAATTAGTGGATTATTCAGGTTCTAAAATTAATTAAGGGTGAATAAAACTGTAAATTGTGTAAAATGTTGTAAACATTTCATGTCACAAATAACAAACGTTGCCAAAAAATTCTCTAGAAAACTAATAAATAAATAAACATCATCCAATTTTAGTCAGAAAAAATAATTTATTGTTGTAAAATTAAAAAACGTTTCATCGCTTATTTTGCGACTTCATAAGGTTCAAGTTTTAAAAAAATTGTTAGGTCATTCTATGCTGACTGCCGTGGCCGAAATAAATAAATAAACAGACAATTTTTAGTCCAAAAAAATTATGATTGTAAAATTAAACGTTTAATTTCGGCCACTACAGTCAGCATAGAATGATGACCTATCAATTTTCCGACTTGAAAATTTAGCCGTAAGTGATGGTGGTTTACTTTACATGTGCACCGATACATAAATCAGGATCACAGCTGTCAACGTAAATTCTAAGGTCATTTTAGAGATGCGTTGATTATTAAAATATTCACGTTAGTTAAAAACCTTTCATTAACCTGTCATCAATATAATATTCCAAATTGTCAGTTTAACATTAAAATGGTAGGTCAGGCTCTTGGTACTTGTCCCACACCCTTCCGCTGGTGGGAGTGGATGTGGTGACGCAGCATTACCTTCTCCATGCCTTGATAAGTTTAGGAGGCAGGTGGCCAACTAGCGGACAACTCTTACCGCACGCCCAAGGTCTGCGACCCTGAAACATACACCTCTCGAAACTGACCGAGGTGTCCTGGCTTGTGGGATCCTTAGTTCAAAACCAGAGAGAGAGAGAAGAAGATTGCCCTCTCCGTCAGTCCAGGACGACACTGACATATGACACGGGTGATTGATCGTCACTTACCGCGTGAATCAGGAAGTAAGGAGCCTTGAAATTTCACTTCCATGCTTTCTCTCTCCATCGTCAGGATATTTAGATGAAGATGATGATGACGATACTTTTTAAAGTAACAATATAACAAATTGATAACAACGAATAATTTGTCAAAGACGTGATGTAAAGTAATTTGTGGATGATTTGTTATCAGTGCGTTTAATTTCCTTCGGAAATTTTAATTAAAGTTTCCATCTGAGGATGAGCAATGTCCATAATTGCAGACCAGAAACAAATAAAAAATTTGGAATATACTTCTAACATTTCGACCTCCATGAAGGTCTTTGACAGACAATTGAACATTAAATACAAAAACTGAAGAAAAAATTTTAAGAAAAAGAATAGAATGATTTCTGAAATGCTTCAACTTAAAAACAGTCTTGATACCATCAACAATGTCCAAATAGCATCTATGACTTACTTTTGTATAATCTTTGACATGTTTCTTCTTTGTATTTATTGCTTTGAATTTCAGTTTTAGTATTAAATGTTTAATAGTTTGATTAATAACTAAGTGGATACGAAACGTCACATATAATTTAATTGTTTATGGTCTGCAGTTACGGTCGCTTTTTTTTATTAATGCAAGAAATAGGGCGTTATTGAAACCAAATTTTTATTTATATTCAATTTATAATGGCAAGAAGTATTTGTTTGGGATTTAGATGTGTTGTTATTAAAGGAACGCTGTTTCAAAACAATTGTTATAGATAATAATGAACAAAATTCAAACAATTTATTTATTAAAATTAAGACAATAATGACAGGCCACGTTAAATATCTTACAAGCATTCCAATAAAATTTCTACTACCATTCAGTCCACAATTTCATGAAAAAAAAATCACTTGCTTTCTACCCGACAAAACATTGCAAGCTCGTTTATACGACGCCCTCCAAAATCGTAGAAAAAAAAAGTATCCATTGCAGCAGAAATAATGCACTGGTCGCCGCCTCGTAAACATATGTTTTAATTTTAGGCCATAGGTAATGTAAATTATATTTTAGCGGTGTTTCTTAAACGTAGTAATTGTTTCATATTGAATACAGGATTTAAATATTAGTCACTGGGAAGGAAAAAATTATCGCTGGTTACAAACACAGCCGAGTTGGGGAAAATCATTTCAAAGACGAGTGCAACTATTCCCGATAAATTGTGAGCAGCCGCAAGAAAAAAAAATACGAGAGAAAAATATGGTTCAAAAGTCAGATAAAAATAAATGCATCACTTTACAATCGTGTGTTGTACTTTTGACAACGTCTACAAATGAACTTGTTCTTAAGTGTGGCCAACAATAGAAACGACATCTATTTTCCTATTCAAAGTCGCGTACATCAACAGCGGATGGGGTAATTTTATCTGCACTGCCTAGGCAGATGGTGTTAAATTATGGTTAGAGGGGAATGAGATCTAGTGTCAACGTCGCAGTGTGCGACATGATCTCACTCTCGTTGCCCGTGGCTTCTCCCAATTTATCAGGAAGTTATAACATCTGGACTCGAAATCGCGGAAACGTCACATGAGGTCGACAGCGTTTTTCGTAGCTGACACAAAGCGGAGATTTTGTATTTTTTTTCATTTCTTCTGTTGATAAATGTCGGTAACTTCGCGTTGTTGTTTCTTTTGCGTAATTATTTACTCGGCATCCGCGTCGCTCTCTGTCGGAGCAGAACGACTTCGGCCTCCGTTCCTGGTTTTGTACGCGGATCCGGACTTCACCTTGGGCTTCGGGTGTTCCAGGTTGTGCAGTTCCTCGTCAGTCAGAACACCCTTGTACCAGTCCTTGCTGTAACAAATTCGTCGACACTTTAAACAGCTGAAAATACAACGATAATCATAACTAAATTTACATATACCACTGTGAACAAAAAGTAAGGTGAATTTATTTATAAAATATAAATTCTTTATTTATTCTTCCAAATAAATTTCATCCCCTTCAAAGTAATCCCCGTCCGATAAAACGCACTTTTTCAAACGCTTTTTCCAATACTCGAAACAGTCGGAATAGTCTTTTTCCGGTATAGCCTTCAAGACTTTCTTCGATTCGGTTTTTATATCCTCAATCGTGTCAAAACGGCGTCCCCGCATTGGCCTTTTAGTTTGCTGAATAGCCAGAAGTCGCACGGAGCCAAATCAGGCGAATACGGTGGTTGCGAAACGATATGAGTCGATTTTTTGGCAAAAAAAAGTCGCGAAGAACCAATGCAGTGTGACATGGTGCATTATCGTGATGAAGGAACCAAGATTCCGGCCGTTTCAGACGAATAGCTTCACGAAAACGGCGCATAACGCTAAAATAATATTCTTTGTTGACTGTTTGGCCCGTCGGAAGGAATTCATAGTGCACCACACCACGATAATCAAAGAGAACTGTCAACATGACCTTGATTTTCGATCGACTTTGCCGTGGTCTTTTCGGTCTTGCTTTATATTGCACGATATTCGCTGGATTGGTCGGTGGTTTCAGGGTCGTATGCGTAAATCCAAGTCTCGTCTCCAGTAATGATGCATTTCAATTGGTCCTGATAGTCAGACAGCAAAGTTTCACACACATCAACGCGACGCTTTTCTTCCAAAAAATTGAGCGATTTTGGCACCAATCGAGACTTGACGCGTTTGAGACACAAAACATTCTTCAAAATGGTTTGTGCTGAGCCAAACGATATTCCAACACTATCAGCGAGATCTCTAATTGTCCATCGACGATTTTCAAGCACCAAATCTTTGATTTTTTGGACGTGGCCCTCGTCGGTAGACGTTGATGGTCGTCCAGAGAGCGGTTCGTCTTCAATGCGTTCTCGGCCCTCTTTGAACTCGTTGTACCACTCATAAACGTTTTTTTGTGCCATAGTTTGATCACCAAAGACCTTCCGCAACATTTTCAACGTGTCCGCACAAGAATATTCGTCCCGCAAACAAAATTTGATGCAAGTTCTTTGCTCAACAAAATCACCCATCGCAAAAATCGAAAAATTCACCTTTGGTTGTTTACAGAAACACGTGTAACTCGGAGATAATTAAACCTTTTAAGAAACAGACGCTTGGTAAATATTATAGACAGTCCTACCAACTTAGGAAAGAAAAATACCTGCCTTCCTAATACCCGGGAGTTTTCAATAACAATTTCACCTTACTTTTTGATCACAGTGGTACGTTAGCTGTAGATTACGAGTGTGTCTATATACAGAATGATAGCGAACAAATTTAAATGCACATTGTAATAAATTTCTAAGTTATTTAAATTAATAACAAATATTTAAAGAAACCTAATAAAATATAACATTCAAGTTATTTGAAGAAATTTTATATTATAATATTAAACAATTTTTAAGGTAATAAAGAATGCGGTCTTTCTCGGTGTAAAGAATGAATAAAATCTCCTCGGGCTTCTAACAGAGTGAAAAATTGTATGCGCGACGTTTCGATGAAAGCGAACGTCATTTTAATAAAGAAAAGTTAGAAACTCTTAAACAGTAGTAAAAATAAGCAAAATGCAAAGATTACACGCAATTTGAAAACGTTATATTGAGATTTCCTCAATACTGGCCTGATTTATATGCAGATCTATAATATTTTCCTGTGTAAATAAATGTCATTAATTTGCAACAATCGCATTATAACTTCTATCCACCACAAATCAGGATGATTATACGTGGAAAAATCACTGGCACCCGTCCAAGTTCATCGTGTATTTAAATATTACACCTATTTGTAAATGTGTAATATGGACAGATCCACTGTAGTTTCGACCGAAAATAATTCAGTTTTGAATTTGAAATGGAGGGAAAACTGTGAACGAAAAGTTTTAAAAATTTTTAGGAAGATTGGAAAAACGTGATCCGAGCTGTCGGCTCCAGTTCGCCAGTTTTAGGAATATCTTACTTAAGCACATTCCGAAACAAATTCTGTGAAGGCTTGAGTGGACCCTGGACTAACACAAGCCGTCACAGCCAGGCTTAAGAACGTAAGTGCTCGGACAGATGGCGGTTTATTTTAATGGCGTAAGTTTGCGAATAGATATTGGAAAAATTGAACTAGTGAAACTATGTCACAGATATTTACTTTAAGTCTGGATATGACGCTTAAGTTAGCTCCCTTAGGGATATGATTGGGGTAATTTCGGAAAGTTGGAGATAATTTCTTGAAAGCGGGGATAGAAAACAATTGATGAAACCCCCTGAACAGAATGAAAGAATTTTTTTGGATATGTGGAGCTTCGTGGTGAAATTGCTGAGAGTTGGTTGTTGAGGTTGTTAAGGTTGTATCTCTAGTTATACTCTGACCTATCTTGACGAGACGAGCTAAACCCGTACTCGACAGGGGAAGACAGGCAGAAATGAAGAATTTGGGAATTCCGAGAAAAGGGTCGGAGATAAATGCAAATTGTAAACACTCTCTTTTCTTCAAACTGCCATTTATAAGAAAAGCTAATGTTATAAACAGACGTTTCCGAATACCTACAAGGTGACCCTCAGATTGAAAGATAAATTATATTATCTGCAAATATTAAAGAAAATTGTGAATTATATCTATAAATAATAATTAAACCCTGAATTTTTTAAAAAAATATTTATTTACGTTTCCTAAATTATTTAAATAAAAATTAATTTTTAAACAATAGCATCTGAAACGAGCCGTATCATATATCGTAACAGACAGGACTTGATGACAAAGTCAGGCTTAAGAACGTATGTGCTCGGGCAGATGACGTTTTATTTTAATTTCGCGTATATTGCAAGTTGGAAAATATATTAATGGGATGAAATGTAAAAACGTCATAAATAAATACATATCATAGGGAGTGTAATTGAAAAGTTTTAAACTAAATTAATCTTATGCAAATAAAAACCGTCGAGATATTTGCCGCGGTATGAAGAGTAATATTTTGGCGCTGGAATAAAAGCAGGACGTTAAATAAAGGTTCAGAGATACATCTTTATAATAAAAACAATAAATAAAAGTAACAAGCCCAAACGCGTCATATATATTTGGAGTAACGCTACTGAAAGTCTGTTGTAAACGCAGGGGATCAACAAAAGTTGAAGAAATAGTATTGTGAACAGCTATTCATTTTCTCTTGGAGAAAAGTATTTTTGATATAGGTTCACACTTCGTTACCGTAATATGAGATTGGCTTCTTTGTAAGAGGCTCAGCCGAAAGTGTTGCTTATTCAGAAACCGATTCGGAATAAATTAGAAAGTTATGTTATGTGGTCGCCTGGTAGTCCTGAAGAGCCTCTCCTCAACAAGCCTTATCGTTTCGGACTCAATATTTTACTCTTTCTCGGTTACTCGTTATCAACAAGCTGCGTAGCTATTACCCGATTTTATAGGATGTTAATTTTAACTTCCTATTCTGCATATGTCGATTATTTTCTACGACAAATAAAACAACTCATGCCGGATTAAGGATAAATATATTACACCGGCGCGATAATATTTTATTGAAAATTAAACAATTGTCCAAAATATAATAGTTAATAAATATAAAGGCCAAACAGTCCGAAAAGGTTTATTAATCAACAATATAATTAACGCAATTAGAACAATTCATCACTACGTATCGTCGAAAATTTGGGAATTCATCAGGTGAACAATTAAAAGAATTTGAGACCTTACAAATTGATTAATATTATATAAAAAAAATCAAATAACTTGATTGTTATATTTTAATTGTATCCACTTCCAAGATGATGAATGATTAGGTTCCAAATATTATTTAATAATAACATAACATTATTTTATATTATATAACATAATTTTAAATAAATTTTAAAAGCATGGTACTTTTTCCGTGTCTATTCTAAACGAAAATTTCGGCTTTTTAAAATTTATTCAATTTTTTTTTTACATATTAAGTAATTTTTGGAACACAAATAATTGCATGAAGAGTATCCAATAAAATTCCTCATAATACTCAATATCTTTGACGAAGTTTTAGATTATAATATTAATGAAGGCTTAACCCTTTAGTGCAAGTGCATAGTGTAGCATATATGCAACATAACGTTTAGTATCCCCCCAGAGGCGTCTGTTGGCTTCTAAGAGAGCTAAATTGTGATGAAGATATGAAACAAACATGCACTTAAGGGAATGTGAAATTTTTGTAATGTGTGGACAGGTTATATAACATGCCTGTCCCAGATTTATGTGAGTCAACCCCTTAAGCCAGATTTTTCTACCCGCCGGTCAATTTCAGAATATTTATTTTCTGTGGTTTTTTTAATAAATAAAATTTAAACATCATTCTCAGGTTATTCGAATTGCACTAAAATAATACTTATCCAATTAATGTTAAATATATTTATGTTGAATATGTCCAACATAATGAGCTAAATTCACTTCGGTCACATTTGATTTTTTTTCGTTTATTTCTATTATACATCTAAAAAATTTGGTTTAAAAATTACAAAAATCATGCACTAAAGGGTTAAGGTCTCATCTTTTTATTGTTCATCTGATGAATTCCCTAATTAGGGGCGGAACATAGTGATATATTGTTCTAATTTTATTAATTATATTGTTGATTAATAAATATTTTCGGACACTTTGGTCGTTATATTTACTTATTTCTTGTTTTTTTGGTAGACATATAAATATCAATATTATAAAATTTAGAAGTACTAATTTGAAAATTAAATATTGTTACGAAATACATTTCACAAGATTTCTGCGGTCATCGAGACGAAGAGTACATGAAGGCAAACTGAAGTGTGTATTTTATTTGACAAGTTATTTATATATTTCCGAATCCACACAAAGGATAGTTAACTGCCACATCTTAACCTTTGTAAAAAATATTGAATGTTTCTTCAATAAGAAGAAACTTATTATTTATTTTCCTGGAAATTCGTCACAGAACGTTTCAGTTCAATCATGAGTATTGTATAACAGCAAAGCGATGTAGATACAATTGAATATATCGATTCTACAGTTCCAAGGAAATAGACGATGCTTATATTATACCCGTGGCAGGACCCCCATTGTGCGATGGATATTTTATTCTGTCTGTAATAATTAAGTTCTATTTTAAAAATCACAAACTTCATGTGAATCAGTTATATTACGTTCGAGAGATGACACAATCAATTTTTTTGTATTTAGTCGAATTTAATCTGGTAAAATAACGTATATTAAAATGTAATAATCAAAGTTTTATTATGCAGTACACAAGAATATTCTATTACTTCAATATACAACTCACAATACAGCTTACGCGCTTCATCCATTGCATAGACTCCTCGTCACAAATTCTGAGCGTCCCTCAATGAATGCAACACGCAATACATCTTTGGTGTTTATTTCACCCTGATTGGATATGAAATGAATCTTCACATAATAAGGCGTCTAATAATTAATTATACATTTCACACAGTTTCTTCACACGAATATTCACACACCACCCTGGCATTTAAACATGTGTATAATAAATACCCAAAAATTACTAACTTCAATAATACACCTGTGAAAACAAGCGATTTTCGAGTCTCATAGTCGACAATTTATGAAATAGAACGTTCTAACACTTATCCATTGTAACATGTATTAACGGATAATTCAAGTGTCCCACAAATCTCTACCTAACTAAGAAAACTTAAAAAATTTGTGAAAAATATATTTATATTTTATTATTATTTACTATATTAACTAAGAAAACATATATTTATATCAAAAAATTTAAATAATCTATATTTTTACTTTCATGAAAATGATTAAAAAACCTCTTCTGTTGGTAACAAAGAAAACTTAAAATATTTGGGAAAAAATATATTTATATTTTATTATTATTATCACAACAGAAGAGGTTATGTTCATCATTTTCATGTAAATAAAAATATAGCTTTTTTGAATTTTTAAGGGAAATATCAGCAAACATATGCTTTTCAAGAGAAAACTACAATGTCTATTCTTCGGTTTTCAGTCGTCTAGTTCATCAATCTCGTATTCCAGCCAGCTATTATCAATACAGCTTTTATACTATCAATAGAAAAACTAGCTAAATACAATACAATAAGTTAATAAAAATGAATACGACGGTAAAATCTCTATTAATATTACAGTTAATCAAACAATATAAAAAATGGGGGGGAAATACAAATTTCAGCACAAACAAGTTCTAGTTTCTGTTTGGGCCTTCGATTTGTATTAATAATCATGTCGCATTCTTCAGGTTTCTCCAGTAAGTTTACAACAGAACATCAACTTCATAGTTAACATGGCCTCGAATATGATTATGCTTCTACGCGTACCGATAACTATTATAACACAATTTACATAACAAATGATCTTGCTACGTTAATTTTTACGGGTGCTTTGTTTTCTGATTTTATGAGCACGACCGAAGGTGAAAACCGTTCAATGTTTATATTCTTTGTTAGATATGTTCATTTTATATCTTTGCTTAATTTAACGAACGACTGGGTTAATTATTAAAACATATTTCTTGATTTATATCGTTTGGAATGTTATGTAGCAGTGTGTTTCGTTAATTTTTGTAGCAAAAAAAAAGTTTCTAAAAAATTAATTTCTGAAACATTTAAAGAATATTTTTCTTGTAGTTAATTACGATAAAAGGAGTGATGTGAACTATTTTGGTAATTTTCATTGGCATGCATAACTACAGTGTGATACATTAAGTGCTACCACATATAAATAATATACCAGCCGCTGCTTAATAATTATTAGTTTTTCTCACAAAACAAAACAAATCAGATAAGTATTGTTAGGACAAGTGAAAAACATTAAGATACGAATTTCATGTGGTATAAATTTTATCATATGGAATGATAATTTTTTTCGAATATTATTCGTGTAGAATACAAGGATGGAAACTAAGAAAAAAGTCCTGTTTTATGGTTAATATTATATATATTATATTATTAATATTATATATATTATGGTTAATATTATATATTATAAGTTGTGGAAGATTGTGAATATGTACTGTATCCCTCATTTATAATTTTGGGGGATAAAATTTTCCTTATTGGCATTAACACTAGATGCAAAATGCGCACCAAGGGAACAAGATTTTCTTTCGTAAACAAAGCGCGGCGGATTCTGAGGAGTGACTTTTTTTTGTCTTGACCACGCAGCGGGTGGTCAGAGACGAGTTGAAAAGGGCCAATGCAGGTGGGGCCGTTTGCATGGGTACAACAAGAAAGCTGTTTGTAAAAAAAAACGGACTGGACGGTCGGAGAGAGAGGATCGAGTTTGGTAATGTGCGTCTGGATGCTCATACAGATGTTTGAGGATTGCTGAGATATAGATCAAATAAGTTCGGAATGCGACGAATTGTAACTAGCCTGCTAAGGAAGGTGTGGCTAAAATTAACTGGACGATTAATGAAGAGGAATTAAAATTTTCTCTGAATGAGGATTGCAAGACAATCGAAAAAAGGATTGGGTCAAAAAGAGTCAATTCTGAATTGGTAAAAATGAATTTAACTGATTACGTCTAGTTTTATTTTCACCAGGAGAAGCGTCTAGTAATTGATTCAATGTTTTCCATTGGTAGAATGCAGCTTCTGAATAAGAATGTTCACGAGCTGATATAGACTTTATGTATTTGTGTTACCGTTTTGAGTTGTGTATAGGTTTATTCTTACCACTCTGGTACGTTTCTGGGCCAATCACAGCTGTTGGTGGCATCGTTGAAGACTTGCCCCATCTTGCAGCCGTTGCGGCGTGGAATCTCTCCATTGATGCACACATAGAAGAACTGACAGTCCTCAGGATCTGCGTAACGAGGGTGTTGCTGTGCCTCGCTCATGCTCACCTTGGGGCACGAGAACTGGAACACCTCTGGAAAAAAGCGGACGAGTGCACGATATTCATCTGAAACCAGTTTCTTAGACATATAAAAGTCTAATCTACCGTCATTAAGAGCTCAGAAGCACAATCCTGCTTTACTGAACACCTTTTACAGACAGCAGTATACATCTAACCCGGAACACAAGTGAAGAAATAGACCAATAACGGCAATAAACAGGAATTCAATCAATGATATCTCAGCACGACCATCTACAGTTCGAAGTAGAATCATTGATGACGAAGTCTGAGATCAATTACGACACAAAACTAAGTGAGTAGGAAACCACTTATTACCACAGCTGAATTGTCCGCATACATGGAAGCATTATTACATAGTGACGATATCATAGATCCTGATTTGTTCCATTCCAAACCGAATCAGTGCTGGACGAATCTTCATAGTACCAAATGTGATATTTTGTCATCCAGAAACCCAAATTCAGATTCACTGATACGTGTATGACTGATAACGATAGTCCAGTACTTAAAGCGTCCTTACGCCTGTAAAATGACGTTACTTAACTACTTACATTTACTGTTTTAATGGGTGTTTCATGACAAATAAGATCTATTTTAGGAGGTATGTGCAATTTGACGTAATATACAAAACTAAAATCATATATCTATTTTTCAATGGCTGTAGAGTTGCACATGTGTGAAATTTTAAAAAATTTTGTTCCTCGAAATTGGTTATAAATTTGTAAATGAAGGACTAAAGCGAGGCAATTAAGTTGGAAACGCAATCCAGAAAAAATGTCTAATCCAATAAAAGTTGGAAAATTTATGTGTGTAATGATTAGACATCGATTCTGAATATCTTCATGATAAAAGTGATGAGAGCTGTGAATGGAAACGTCTGATTGTAGACTAATTATTCGGCTGAGTTCCAAAGAGAAGGATTCTCGTACGATAGTTGCCACTAAACCAACTCTCTATTCTTTTTCGCCGTTTAAATCATTCACTGTAGCATTTCTATCACCTTTACTAATTTTGGATTCACTATATTGTTTAAGTTCAGAATAAAATGTCATAAATATCACTAGTTATTCTTACTAATTTCAAATATTAGTCGTGACCCGAATGGTTTGTGTGTTCTGTCACATAACATGGATTACATAACTAATTTAACTGTGAATATCCATAAATGGAAAATTGGTTAACAAAATGTTGGGTGAGTGTTGGTAAATTTATTTTCTTGGGGCAATTACTTGGCGGTGAGGTATCGTAAGATGACAATAAAACGGCCGAGCTCCGGATCTGAGCTAAATCTACGTCCAAAGGAGCGATGAGTTTACTCGCGTTTTATCCATCTCTTTCAGTTTTAGTTGTACCTTGTGAAGAGCAACCCTTCTTCTTGGCTTCGTCGGGCCAGGTGCAGATGCCAGTCCTCTCGTTGTACACAAGTCCGTCGGGACAGGTGATCATGTTGAACTTGCCATCAACGCAGTAGTAGAACTTGTCACAAACGTTGGCCTCCTCGTGGCCGAAGTAACCGTGCTTCCTCGGGCAATGCAGGCTTGGCTGCGGCGTCTCTGAAACAGCATCAGCGATAAGCGATAACCATTCTATGGGAGAGAGAAGGGTATCCAGGAACCCGGGTACTTACGGAGCTCCGATCGCTTCGAGCAGTCGATGTTGAAGGGCAAGTCGCACTTCTCCTGGTCAGGGCTGAAGTCGTTGAAGACCATGCCGTCGGGGCACAGCTTCTCGGTGATGGCGCCCTCGCGGCAGTCGTAGTATTTGTCACACTGGAAGGCGTCGGCGAAGTATCCGTTGGGCTCGGGACATTCGTCCGCAAGGTCTTCGTCCCTCGCTGGTGGTGGCGTCGTCTTCCTCGAAGACGTCGGCGTCGACGACTTGCGTGTGGCGGCCGACGCGAGCCCTGGGAAAACATTTACACATCAAAACTCCTTGATTCACTTACTTCTACAGCGTATGTTGTGTAGTATTTTGATTTAGAAAGCATTTGAGATTTATTGAATACAAAACGAAAGATTTATTTCGTTTGTTCGAAAATAAAAATAGGCAACTAGACAGTCCAATGTTACACGGTAAGCGTGTACTACAATTTTATATATATATATATATATATATATTGTAACATGCCAATCTTTTATCGACAGGTCCCTTGTTATGTTACGTTTGGTTTGTCAGCATCCTTTGTGTTTGGTGCAGTGCCGCGTCGGTATTATTTGAAGCCCGTACATTTTGGCTGATGCCTCTGACAAACCGAGAGCCCTTTTTTGTTTTGAACACCCCAAGAAGGCAAGGGTGAGGTAAATGGCCCGGGTGGTATTTTGCGGACAAAGGCGTTGGCCGCTGCAGATAGAGACGACGTGTCGGGTCGGAGCCCTGGGGGTAGTGAGGTGAACCACGGAGGTTGATCAGGTGTCCGGACGCAGCGGGCAGTAAGTTTTGGACTTATAAACGGAGGAGGTGGATAGTGAGTCTCGAGAGAAACGGGGTTGGTGATGAACCTTGGAAAGAAGGATTTGATTTAAATTCTTGGAAAGAGAGTTGGTGATTAACTTTGGAAGGACTTGGTTGAAGTGAGAAGTGGAGATAGTGAACGTGGGGATACGACGGAGCGGCCAGAGGAACATCGGACGCCGCTGCTGAGCAGGAACCGCCCCTGTCATTGACCGACGCAGGAATAGGTGGACGTCAGTGAAAGAAATGTAAGCATTGTGGTTCCAAGAAAGTCAGTTCGTATGTATAATAAAAATGTCTCCGCTATAAGGCCTTAAATCCTGAGTTTAAATAAAATTGTCATTATTTATTTTTGTTATATAAATTAAATTAAATAATTATACGCACCCTTTACATGTTGTGTCTGCGTCACGGTTTTGGCGCAAACGCGGATAGCAGTCAGTTGCTAATTGGAACTCAAAGGGGGAGGAGTAGCCAGGTGGAAACTCGAAGGGAAATGATCAATGTTTAATCTCCGGAAAAAATATCAAAACCCAGTGTGAAAGAGACATTACAGAGTTGTAATGGTCGACATCTTAATAGTTTCCTCGAAAACTGCACGAGGTCTAACCTCACTCCTTGATGAATTAATCCTTGGAGCACAGATTCAATGTTAGCGTGACATTAATCGCCAGCGTCGTTTTGACCTTGCTGGTGAGGTGTTCTTGACGAGACCATGGCGTCCAGAAGACAGTACGTAAGGGAATAATTGATTCGGAAAACCGGTGTCTGCCGAATAGGTCACTAGAAGGTCGGGTTCTTTATAGGGCAAGGACTCACACGGGCGTGGCTCCGAGCTTCGTAGATTTAATTCAAATTCAGAAGTTGAAACTCAATAAGTTTATATCTGTTTCATATATATTGAAATCACAAACTGACCCCAAATATAATCTATTTGCGGATGAGAATTTCCCAAGGTTCTTATGTAAATTCGTGTCGAAAAAAAAGATTCTTTGGCGTGTTTTCACTTATAGGTGAACCAGTCCGTTGTCTTATAACACATCCTTCGATGCAACAGCAGGTTCTATATAATTAACATGCCAATATTTCAGGAAATTCTTGCAACTGTCCGGGAGAAGATTCGAGATACTCCAACTTTTGTGAAATTTGCAATGCTCTTTCCGTGATTCACCAAAACACTTCAATATTTATTTTTCCTACGACTAATATAAATTGTTATGAAGAAAAAGTTTAATGAAAGCGTGTTTTCTTCAAGTGAAAATCCTTCGACTTCTCAGCTTAACCTCAAATCTAATATATCGATTTGCAAATTACCTTTACCGAAGGTTACACCAAAGTCATTACATGGTACAGTAATAATGATTTTATCGGGACCTCAATGGCAATAAATCACACTTCCTGGAATTGAGAAGAAATTCTAATTGCAACCTAGATTTAACCAGATTTTCATGTATCTATGTAATAAATCCCCATAGTTGGATTTTTTGGAATTTAAAAATGCCATTATTACAAATTGCATCCGTGGGGTTGTGTAAAATCTCCTTAAATTATATCTAATCTAATCGGCAGCAATATACGGAAATTATTTTTAATGACAATTTAATATTGAACAGAATTAAATCCAAAATAGGCAAAGTGCCTCGTGAAGTCCCACAAGGCTCCATTTTGGGGCCTCCAGTTTTTATATTACATAGAGATGATATGCCTGCGATTATCAAAGGTAGTTAACAATTAAATGCTGATGACACTACACTAATTAACTGGAATAAAGAAGTCGAGTCATCGCTAGTTGAGAACACAGTAAACATTAGTACTGTTACTAATTATTTACATGAAAAAGGTAAATACTTCAAAAAATAGCTCAAAATGCTTTGTCGTTCCACCTATTGCCCATGATAATACCAACGTTGTCAGATCCACTAAATTCCTTGGAATTCACGTGTCCTGGGATGATCATATAGATGCTGTTTGTAACAGAATAAACAGCAAAATTTATACCTTAAAGAGGCTGTGAACGGTTCTTATGAAACATATATTATGGTGTTATATATTTTCATTTAAATTATTGTATTGAGACATGGGGTTGTGCTGCTGCCAAGTATATGAACAGATTATTACTCAAACAGAAGAAAAAAAAGTCAGTAAGGTCAATTTTTGGAATGAAGCAGTGTGATTCTTGCAAGAAATATAATATTATTATGGTGTACTCCCTATATATCTAAAAGTATATACACGTTGTAAAAATTTATAAAAACTTCCCCGTACAAAACACACCACAAGGAAAAACAATAACGATTTCAGAGTCAGTACCATTTTTTAAAAAAAAACTGATAATGACCTTCTGATAACAGGCATGTTGTTTTTCAATAAATTAACTGAAGGAATAAAACAAATATAAGGAAAAAAATTATTTGACTTAAAAAAAGTACTTGGTTGACAAAGCTATATATAAACGAAGTGAATATTAATTTTTTATATATAAATACGTCAAACTGACGTTATTTGCACAGTCCACATAATTTATTTTTGTTACTTGTATTTCTGTATACCTACAGATGTACTAATTATTAATCATGACGTATTGTATTATGCAATCTTTGGAAAATAAAAGCACTTAAAAATATGACAAAATCACAAAAATAGTTGAAGGTCAATTATCTGAAAATGTAATGGATGCGATATTTCAGGCCAAGTATCAAATCATAATAATGATGAAAAAATATCTGACTATTTGTAATAATATAAATAAATAGACGGTCTTGAGTCTGGAAGTAAATATAATTTTTAATTAATTTATTTATATTTTTATAGTCAGTTGTTTATCATTATTATTACGATTTGATGCTTGGTCTGAAATATTGCATCCATTATATTTTCGTCTTACACAGATAATTGACCATCTATTTTTTTTGTTTAGTATTCTTTTTTTTATTGAATTTTTAAATTTCATGAATAATAAATATGAGACTTTATACCATAGATACATCAAAATCAGGTTAAATTTTTTCGAAAAAATTAGTTAAATATAGGTTACAAATATAATTTATTCTCAATTGCAGGAAGTGTGATTTATCGCCTGTGAGATCCCTAAAGTGGACGAAACGTCGTGAAATTAAACATGATAATTACTTTTCTGACTCGAGTTCTCTGATAGAACGTGATAAGCCTCGTACTACTCTATTATCATTGCTTAGATAATCCGTCCTCCGGTTATGATGTTTGGGGGGGGGGGGAAAGAGCTTAAACATTTGTAGCAGGACAATCGTGAGCGAATGATGAAGCTGATCAGCAGAGTGCAATTTTCTGGAATTTACTGTCTGCTGTGGCAGCAGTGAGAGGCGCTCAGTCACCTGAGACTTTGTCTGTGCGCCAATTCACAGGCCAGGACATTGAACATACAAAATACAACGATTGCAATTACTTAAATTGTTGTACTGCAAGTGAACGAATTAACCGGGAAATCTAACAATAATTATTTAATTTTTATGATTTCCTCTTCTCAAACAACACTTTCCACCCTCCCCTTAAAAAAATCGCATATTAGCATACAAATGACCCTGAGAAATTGATTTCAGAAAAATAAAAGTACAAATAAAGTTGTAGCAATTTATGATAATATTATTTCTGAAAACGTTTCAATTATTAATTATTATTAATAAAAGCGGCATTGTTCCTATATATCGTTGGTGCGTGATTATAAAAAAAAAAGTACTGCAGCAATATCTGCTGGAAGTATTCACGGAATTGAATAGAATTATAGCCTCGAGGAGAAAGCGCAGTTTCCAAACAATGTATTTACGCGAGTGAGCAGGAAACTTTCTTAACCGTTCCCACAAGTATCGGCGAGTAATCACATGTAACGAGATTGAGAAGTGTTTCCGATATCTAAAATTAAAAATCAAACACCGGAGCAGTCTCCACAGGTAACTAGGTAATTTTTAATGGCGTCGACGATACGATTATTCAAGAACTTGAAGATGCCGTGAGGTTTATATATCGCTGATAAAGTGTTCGTAGAACCAAACCTGCAAAATAGATTGCAAAAATCGCCAATAATTTGAATCGTTGAGAAAGGAAAGCTCTTATATAATTAGGAACAATACGTCCCAATAAAAAAGGCATTCGTTAAATAAGGTTTTTGTAGGAACTGGGGAAAGATTCTATTCTACAAATCGGTTAATAGCTCGTTTCTCTAGTCTATTAAAACGAATAAAAAAAATTGTATCCGGACAATCGTAGAAAATGTGCAGTGTAACAGTTAAATGTCAAATGTAGTAAAGGACACCGTTCTAAAATTGCGGTCGTCTGTAGAAAAGTGACAGTGACCGCTGTTTCACTTTCTACTGCCTTCCAAAAAATAAAAGGATGAGAAATGATAGTAAATGTTTGGAAGCTGTAATCAGATAGTAGGCAAATTGAAAAAAAAAAGACGGAACTTGGCATTTACTGGAGAATTTCCGCTCTTTAGCTTTGCGGAATTTGATCAAGATTGTTCTGACTGAATTGTTCACAGTACCGTACGTATTTTAGAAATGATTTTTACCTACGTTACAGCTAAGGTCACGAGAAACCGTTGCTAAACTGGGGCTGTCATTTTCACAATCTTTCCATTTCATAAATCGTGATTTAAACAGATCATTAGTAAGACAAATTAGAAATTAATTTTGGAGTAATATAAAAGAACTTATTAGTTACTATTCTGGATCCAAAACAGAAGCACATTACATTTGGTAAATTCTTAAACATTTATTTTGCAGGCAAGGTCTTCCATTCCCTCACTACTACTTTTCCACTTCTGTTATTTGTCCCCTCCGCTCGGAATTATAAGCCTAGTAGAAAACCAACGTAAGATTTGTACAATTGTCATTTCCGACTGTCACCTAACAGCGACTTTCCTTCTAGAGTTCTTACGTAGCAACTTCCGTATCGGATGGAAGCGTAAACGCATCACATAACCCACCATTCCAGAATCTCTCCGACGGACAATCTGTATGGGACTGAACTTAATGACGTGTTTCGGCGCTTTCCATCCTTCCGCAACTTTCAACTCTTTACGGCCCCTTAAATTAATATTCCTGTCGCAGTTTGTGGTTTAGAAATAAAAAATTGTATGAAGTGTAAATTTAATTTCAGTCGATCAGAGACTCGGAAAGTGTGGAGTCAGCGAATGCAAGCCCGTTGGCAACTTTCATTTTCCCGACCAAAAGGTCGCTACTCGATAATAACGGTTTCTCGTGCTCGTTGGCGGAACAAGGTCAGAGGTACTGTACATACCCAGGGCGACGCAGAGGCACAGGAGAAGAGAAGCTTTCATGGCGAGGCTCTGCTGCAGACTGAGGCCGACCTTGTGTTCCTCCGCCTTTTACACCACGAGAAAGCGAGGGAAAACAAAGTCCCCACCCTGCATCAGTGCCCAATAAGCTCACACATTCGCGAGACCGTGTAACTTTTGCGCACACTTATCAGCATCAAAGGGATCGCCACAGATTCCTCACATGACTCGATGAGAAATCACGAACGTGACACCCACGACCACGCGTGACCTTTTCGGAGGACCGTTTCTTTCCTCACACGACAAAATTCAAGTAATTATTCATGACGTATGGTGTTCTGCGATGTTCCGTTATTGCTCCTTAATTCATTCTATGCACAAACTTCCACCCGTAACTAGGAACAAAGCCCACAGTTCAAATACTCCAAACAACCCGCAAGTCATATATTGCAAAAGTATCCGAACAAATTCGTAGAATAAGTAAATAACGTAACGCTTTAGTGCATAGTGTAGCATATATGCAACATAACTTTTAGT
This sequence comes from Zhengitettix transpicula, assembly GCA_037074705.1. Classification (NCBI taxonomy): domain Eukaryota; kingdom Metazoa; phylum Arthropoda; class Insecta; order Orthoptera; family Tetrigidae; genus Zhengitettix; species Zhengitettix transpicula. Next base: position 24,050,412 of record CM073595.1, on the reverse strand, counting down.
ATCACCCCAGAGGCGTCTGTTGGTTTCTAAGAGACCTAAATTGTGATGTAGATATGAAGCATGCAGTTAAGATTTTTCTGCTCGCCGGTCAGAAAATTTATTTACTGGTTTTTTTTTATGTTGTATCAAGAAGGAAAATTTAAGCGTCATTCTCAAGGTATTCTAATGACACTAAACCATAATTACCCAATTATTGTGTGAGTTATTGACCTAATTATAATTGTTGCATAAAAATTGTTTTCATATATAAATAGAGCTGTAATTATTTTAATAAAATTTTATTACAGATCAAAATTTTGATTAATTTCAGTAAGACTTTTTATTTTTGACTAACTTTAAATAAAGAAACTTTTGATTTCTTATATTTTAAATTCTATTCAATTTTACTGTAGCCAAATTTTATTTACAGATACAAAAAAAAATTAAAAACTTGACGTTATAGATTAATGACCATTCATGAAGTATAAGAAAGATAGCCAATTCAGACAAAAAAGTGATAATATAAATACCACATAACGTTTCTAGGATCCTTGTTCCTTACGTCAGGTGTGAAGAAAAGCCTAAAGCGACACAACTGCACTTGTCAGTTGACAGAACACAAAAGCGACAAACACACGAAGACAATGGGAGTGCTGAAGGGTTACTGTAACAATAAGGGAACACTGACTCTGGGAAAACAGAAGGTTTAGCGTAATAATAAGGGATCATAACAATTATTGAGTTTCATAGTGTCTGTTTGTACATCAACAGCTGTGATGTTTAATTTAATGTGAAGCATCTCTGAAATGAGTCTGAATTGTTCCTGGTGTCAATGTCTAAAATCTTAGCATTTTGCCCATCAAATGTATGTTTAGAATTGATTATGAGTTTGTCCGTTCATATTTAGAACCTACATGTGCATGATGTTGCATATTTGCAACATAATAAAAATGTTCAAATAATATCATAAATATTGGAGGGAGGAGAAATAGGAGAGAAAAAGAGAGAAGAGAAAAATTGAAAGATGAGTGAGAAAAGGGGTGGGCGAAGAGAGAGATGTGAGAAGTATTGCTAGGTGGAGAGAAATAGTTAAAGCCAAATTTATTAAATTATGAGATGTAACAGAAATTTGAAAGTCCGTCTGGGCAGTACATGCAGCCAAATTCAAATTTCCTGAAGGAACATATGGCCTAGAGTTCTCAGAATAAACACCACACTCCTATCAGCAGTTCTGTGTATCCAGCTGTGGCAGCCGTGATCCACCACACTGACTTATGTCTGCGAGTTTGATAAATATTATAACCTCACATACCCAAGGTCACTATTATAGTGTGTTTTATATAATACCCACAACTGCTTTGTTTTGGTCTTGTGTTCTGATTCTGAACTCACTAGTTAACCTGAGGTTTAAGGAGTCGAACATATTAATCTACTTTTTATCCTGTTAATAAATATTTATACATTTTTTGTTATTTCAGTTTTTTAAATTCATAGAATTCATACTTATTCTATTGTAAAGAGTAAAATTATTTATATATAGTAATTAAGGACTTCAATTAGTTTTATCAATTTGTGTTACACTCTTCAATTAACTATATATTGTAGAAAATGGTTCACAATAAATCTCATTGATATTAGTTACATACACAATAAAGTGTAAAACATTCCATTCAGTGGTCAAGAAAGAGGTTCTTTTGTATCAGTTACAAATCTGTAAGAATCTTGATAAGAATCCATAGGGATAAAATTATTTCCTTCATCTTCAGTTTCATTGTACTTTTTCACCGGTTTTGTTGAGCCACGTAATTTAGCTACAAAGCGTAATTCCTCCATCAGTACAGTCTTGAAAGGTACCTAGAATAACAATAACATGCTAGAGTTTAAAATATTCATGATTAACAATGTTAAACTTAAGTTATGCAAAATGCATACTTCAATATTTAGAATATTACTTACCTTTTCTTTTGTGGCAGTGTGCATTACATGCAAAAGGAGCTCAAATACTGTTACAAAAATTGCCAAACAAACTCCTCCAACAAGCACAACAAAAACACCACCAACATTTTCTAGCTTTAAACCTGATACATCAGTACTCTCTTCTGCATTCTGGAAAATTAAGTTTGCACTCATGGTAAAAGCATAGTTTCATTTTATAATTACCATTCATCTGAAATCATCTTTGATATTTATATGAGAAGAAAAATTGGCATCTACAATATTCAAAGTAAATAGTAATGATGAAAGGAAGTTAGAATAGGTAATGAGAAAAATAGGCAAAATAATTATATGCTTTATCTAAACTCTAGGTAGATGTTGCATAATTGTATTAAAAGCAAAGAATAAAAATGAATTATCAAATGAAAGTAGTAAAAACACTATTAATAGTTGTATCATGATAAATAAAATAAACATTATTCACATCTACAAAAGTAGTTATTCTGGAAAAACTGAGGAAAAATTAATAATATTTTCATTGAATTTTATAATTGTCAATAACCACACAATTGATATATTAATAATAGATAATGAGAGCATATATATATATATGAAAAAATAGGAAATTTGGCAAAATGAATATAAAGATTAAATGTAGCTAAATATATACTTATAAATATTTCTGTGTAGTAGGAAATAAAGAAAACTGTGATAATACAGAGGAACAGTTTATTCTTTCCTTAGTTAAACAGTTTCTGAATGGGAATAAATAAAATCTTTAACAATCTTTCCAATCAAAATTTTATGTCCTCAAAGAATAAATCAGAAATATATATATATATATATATATATATATATATATATATATATATATATATATATATTGTGATATTGAATTTATAATCAGTAAGTTCTGCTTTGATTAAAAAAGTGTAATTAAAATTTACCAAACATTGTCCTCCTCCACGTTCCTCTTTCCACCACTTGTTTTTTAATGATTGAAGTCTCCCACTCTCCTGCAGCCTCAGAACTGCCTTACTTAAGGAATTACGATATGGACTATCTATTAAAATTTTGAAAAGATATCAATAATTAGTTTTTGAAAAGATTATTTTGCTTTTATCAATTATTTGATTTACCTTTTCTCATAGCAATACCATAGCCTTTGTTATCAAGTTTATCTCCAATTTGTGTCAGATCACAGTTACGTTCAACAATATACTCAATTGAAGTTGATTCCATTAAAAAAGCATAGCCACCATTCTTTACTTTATCCAGTCCTTCATCATTGTCTTTTGTTAGAACACCAGGTGTGTTTTTCATTGTGTGAAACATCTGCTTATACACAGGGTCATCTGAATCCTAAAAATTATAGGCAAATAGGCATTATAAGCACATAAAATGAAAAAATATATATTAAAAAGGAATAAACCATCATGCAAAACCAAAGAAACCGTTTCCCTTATATGAAAATCATATCACAGTGTTGAACAACTTCAGTACATATAAATGAAAGTAAGTTATTAAATTTCAATATTTCCAGTTTCAATCCCAGTGGCATTCATATAAAAATATTTCTGAATAATATATTGCATATTCTGAATATTATTTTCATACATGAAGGATCATCAAGTATACATAAGTTGTAAAAGACAAAAATGTAATTTGTCAATAGAAGTTAAATATCATCCATTAAAATGAAGTTGTACCAAATTATATTTCACTATAGGGATCACATAACATATTCAAAACAGACTAAGAACTTACTCTAAAGAAGTTTATTGTAGATCCTCCATCCTTTGCACCATATTTAATAGCTGTCTGACTTGCTAAATCTTTAACATTTTTGATTGGCTGATACATGCTCTCAACTGTTAGAAAAGCAGCCAAGTTAGCTGTGTATGATGAAACCATGATGAGAGTAAAGAACCACCAAATCCCAGCAACCATTCTTGTAGAAACTGCACTGTGAATTTATCAATTAAATATTTCAATATAGAATCAAAATGGCATCAAGAACCACAAAAGAATATTAGAATAATGGGAAAAAATGGTTTTATATATATATATAATTTTTAAAATATTTGGGTATATATTGTAAAGGTTATATTCCAAAAAGTAAAGAAAAAACAGTATTAAATGTTTACCACAACTCACATTGGTGCAATTTCGGAACCTTGTTGCATTAAGCTTCCAATAGTGAACCAGAGACTATTACTTAAGCTAAATTGATTTTCTAGAGCATCTGGCTCTTCAATGCATGGGTATGGATTAGTCCATTCATATGGACTCAACCTAAATGACAAAAAAAAGTCGTGAGAAATTTAGATTTAACATATCAAAAGGTAATATCAATGCATAAAAACTACAGCAACAGATTAAATCAGTATCTCAGAAAAGTATTATTAATTTTATGATAGCATCTAATCATATTATGCATATTTATTGTCTATGTCTATGAAATAATCTCTCATAGTTGTTGTAAGACTGTATCAAACCAGATTAAAATGGTCTGAAGGGAGAACCTGAGTGATTATAACTGAAGTATGTCAGTAAAATATTTATGGCATTTTATGTATTTATAAAATGCAAGTAACCAATCAATAAAAATTATATATTTATGTCATAAATGAAAAAAATTCTAACCTTCCCATCACAAACAACAGAAGGGAAACTCCTATGTAAGCAACAAACATCACTAGCCATACATCCATAGAAAATGGGTCCATGAATGAAAACAGCTTTGGAGCGGCTTTTGTTGGTTTCCTAAATAAAATAGCAATTCCTGCAAACATTTAAGATTCATTACAACAAACAGCACCAGCCATACATCCAGAGAAAATGGTCCATGAATGAAAAATTTTCAGAGAAGCTTTGGTTGGTTTTATCAATAAAATAACAATTACTGCAAATGTTTAGGATTTATTATACTAATCAATATTTGAGTTATCATCATCAACTAGTGATAGTACTTACCAAGATTCATAAACGGCATAGTAAAATCCACTGCTCTTTCTCTTTCTGCAGAAATCGTAAGATCTGTAATAGCTAAATCTGCCCTCTGATAAGAAAGAAACAGAACACTTAAATGAGTGAGTTTCAAACCTTAATCCAATTAACCCTACAATAATTGGATTATTACTACTTTATTCTACTGGTTGATTGATTTGTATTCATCCTGATATTCTTGTTACAAGAAGTAGGTTGTACATAAATTAAAACCAATATTATAACTTAATTCAAGTAATCACAATATTTTAAGTCTTATAGATTCTAGGTATTTTTAATGGAGTAAAAAAGTTTTCCGCCAGATAAACCTTTAGTTCAGTCATCCAATTCTTTGTTTTAGCAAAGCGGGGCAACCAGCTCACATATGATATATAAGATCAAGTAACATAAAGTATGTAAAGGTTATCGTATATATGAAAAGATTTGTATCTTCTATGTATTATATCAGTACTGATATTTACATTATTTAAGTTAAGAAAGTTGCTATTATAAAAAAATACTAGAATTACTGCAAAAGTATTTTTGAGACTCAGAAGAAGAACTTACCCATTCAAGAAGTTCAGCGATCATTCCATCCCATTTTCCTGTTAAATTGTCAAGAGAACCATACTTGCTATTCAGTTGTAGTTCAAATGTATAATTGAATCCCAACATAACAGATATTTCATGGATGAGATCTATTCCAAATCCTTCAAATCTATCATTCCCTTTCAGAGTTTTACTCGAATCTTTTCTCATTCCATAAGGCTTACTCTGCAAGAAAATGAATCATTAGATTATAAAATCAGCTTCTATTTGCAGATATGGAATATTTTATTATTTTAAATTGTAAGAAAGTCAGGTAAAAGACTTGTTCCATTAAAGTAAAATAGTATTTATTTTCAAAAACAGTTTAATTCAAGTGCATAATAGTGTAGAATAATTCTGTAATCAATATGCAATTTTCAAGCAATGCGAACAATAAAAATACCAGTCTTTTATTGTCCGTATAGCCAGATGAAATTTGCTTGGCGGATTGCTCATTAGGAAGCCATCCCTTCCTCACTTGAGCAGTCCAGTGATGATATTCATGTTTAAAGCATCCAATTATGGTTTGAATTATAGAGGTTTGTTAAGTTTCTGAAGATCAGCTTAGTCAGTGCAGAAAATATAGATGCAATCCATACAGAGGAAATGGTTGAGTAATAATGCAAGAGAAAATAGATGAATAATTTAAGAATGAGAACCAGCTGGCAACATAACATGTTGACTTTGAGCTATGACATTGACTCAAGAAAAGGCAGCTGAAGAGTGCAGTGATTGATTACGGACTGTACTGACAAGTAGAATATTATTGTAAATGTTAATTGGATAATTCCTTGTATGAGTAAAAAAAATAAATGAAAATCACAAATCAGTAAGGAATACAGAAGTGGAAAAGCAGAAAGAAAATTACCAAGAAAGACAGAATAAACCAAAAAATCAAAGTTGAGTATAAAAGTAAGGAAAATGAAACTAAATGATCCTTCCCTGCACATCAAATTACAAAAATATACAGGGTAGATGGGGAAGACCCTGTTGTTAATGCATCTTGACCTTCATCTGGTCCCTTAAGCATAATTTTATAAAAACCCAATCATTTTCAATTATATCTCATTATTACACTCTGCTCTGTGCCAGCAGCCTTCAGAATTGCATCAGACTATAATTAATAAGGAACAACAAATGGTATGGGATTTTCACACACCACACAAATGGTTACTAGGTGCACTGTTTGTACCATTTTAATTCAAAATATTTCCCAGGGTGTAGCAAAAAACGTGGCCAAGATGTACAAAAGAAAGCATCGATATTAATCATGAACAAACTCACCCAGGGGTGGTTAAGTTGAGGGGGAGGAGCACGTAAGAATGACATTCATTGAATCATCAACATTCTATTCCAAGGACGCTTCACACACTCTTTAAGCCCTGATATTGGCAAAATGTAGGTACTGAATATCCCGTATTACCTGGCAGAGCTCTAAGAATGTTAATATCATTTGCTACCGCTTACAGATTTGAGAGTGGTTTCTCAACTTTAGAAAAAGTAAAAACAAAGACCAGAAATCTCAATGTGGAATATGACTTGAGATGTGCTTTAAGTGAAACTTAGCCAAACATTAAATAATTAAGAAAAATTAATTCTTCCTAAATTTATTTATGTGATGAAACACATGATCACATATGCACCATCCACCACTTGTCAATTAACATCATTACCAAAAATAAACCATAATGTCAATATAAGAACCATTTTAGATACTCACAATAGCTGTTAGAACAATCAAGGTTCTGTTTTGAAGGCTTTCCTCTAGTTTAACCTCCGGTTGCTTTTGTTCTCGCTTAAGCCTGAGTCCAGTTGATGAATTCCAAACACCTACTGACTTCAGGCCATCTTCTTTCACTTCTACAATTTCCAGTTCAAAGTCAGTTCGAAATCCCTCGTAGTCAAAATTTATAATACCAGTCAAACCATGAATGATTGTATTTCTCTGAAACGTAGAACAAACAAAACAAGACCACGAGTTAGTTAAAAAAAGCAATTATGATTATTTTCTCTAATTGTCTCAGATAATTTTAGTGAAAAATCTCCAAATGGAACAAATTGTATTGTATTTTTAATATATATATATATATATATATTTGGCATATGTCGCTCATAAATCTATCATTTTAAATATTCAAAATTCTCGTGAAAATATTGTTTCAAATAGTTGAAACACATGTAGCATTACAGAAATAATGTATTGTGGGCAAAGACAAAATCCCCTTGAAAACAGGCCAGGATATCTATCTTTAGATTAGCGGATTATCGGCAAAAAATTACGCGAAAATAAATTTAATTCCGTAAAATTGTTAAGGTACATAATTGTAATTATTAATTTAATTATCTAACTTCTTTTTAAATAAATGTTTAAAACACCTGCCTATTAAACAGAAAAAATTATTATCAAATGTAAAACATTATATATTTCAACGTTTCAGCCTGATTAAGACCTCTTCTTATGTAGAATTTAAATTAAATCACATTATATTTGTTATATAAAAATTTAGAGTAACATAAGTTTCTAACGTGCAGTTTGTATACACGTTGCGACCGAAAATTGGAAATTTATCTAAACTTTTATGTAATAAATATAACAGAATTTAATTGAAATTGTACACCTGAAGAGGTCTCAATTAGGGGTGAAACGTGTATGTCAATTATGTTTTAAATTTGATATTTTTTCTGACCAATAGGCTGGTGTTTCTCATGATTATTCAATTAGGTATTTTAATAATAGGTTTATAATAACTTACATCCCTCATTAAGTTGATGAATGAGTAGCCGTGGCCCCAAGATGTATTACAGTTTAGCGGGCTGTCTTTAATTTTCAGACCTATTAAATCTCTGACATTAGCTCCAAGCAACTGAACAGCATCATAAATTAAAGCAGATTCAACCTAAAAAATATATATAAACAAATCCTTTAATTGCAAAATCGTAGGATACTTAGAAGCACAATTTTTATCGTTAATACTTAAAAGGAAAATGGCTGACGGATAAGTCACATTAACTGCTTGTGCACCAATTTGTTCTGAAGAAGAAATCGAAAATATTACATGAATGGAGGCACTTTAATCTCATATACATTTATCATAGCAGCCGCTGTTCCTTAAAGAAACGTCAGAGAGGGCCACACACAATTTTATTGGGAATTAAATTGTTCCTAAATCAGTGTTACGACCGTTGTGATTAAAATTATCGGAAAAAACTTGTATTGAAGTCAGAAACTTGGAAAGACTGCGGAGCGACTTTCGATTAAACTCTTGACTCAAGTGGCAACCAGATACCCTTCCCATTATTTTTAAACTTCCATAAATTCTGCTCGTAATAATCATATCATATCATCATATGAACTGCTAGTAACTAGATTAAACAAAGCCTTCTCATTCTACTCTACAAGGCCATTATGAATCTTCTCCATCTCTGTCACCTAACTTCAACAATGCAGCCCTATAATACTTCAAGTTAGCTCAGCGTAAACCAGCCCGCAGACGACAGTTAACATTTTATGTCGCAGACCTCAACTTCCCCGCGCGTTTAAAAGCCATAACCATGGCGGGTGGGGTAGTCACTTTCATTCACTGCGTCATGACCCTAGTTAGGTTCCAACTGTGCAAATTTCTAGCAAACCAGGCAATTAATATTAAGCGTCATTACAGTACAGAAAGTTAAATATTTTTTCACATTAGTAAGGAATGAAATAAACATTTTTTGCCAGTTATTTGTCATTATTTAACAAATGCCTATGTTATTGAGGTAATTGAGTTATAAACATTACCGAGGTTTGTATAGTCAGCAGAAAGTGCGGATGCAGCCCCCCCCTCCCTCATATTGTAAAATTTGATTGTGATCGCATTGCCTGTATTCACCAAACAGTAATTTTATACAATAGTCTTCCTCCAGAGGTGAAGAACAATAATAAATACAAGAGTTAGGGAATCAGTGTAAGAATATTTTATTGAAAGGCGCTGGGGTTTTACTCAGTACAGTAGTTTCTTGAGCGTTCCCTTATTAGTTGAAATTATTTTTTCAGTAAAAGTTTGCAAGTGTTGCTTTGTAAAATATTCTATTTCATGACTTGCATATATTTTCTTCCGTTTTGCCTTCTCTTTTCTTTCCTTCTTACAAGGGCTGGAGTGACCACGGAATTTCTCTATTTCTCATCGTTCAGCTCCTAGAAGTGACTTGTCCGTCCCTTGTGTATGTGTGTGTGCTTCTTAGCGCTTTGTGTTACTCAGTATAAAATTCTTTTTCTCTCTGTGTGTAGTTTCACATTTATTTTGTTCAGTGATCGTCTTTTTGGTGTTTAAATAATTATTTGTTATGATGAATTGTAAACATACTCTGCAAATATCAAACAGTACTCCGTTTTACGTGTGTTCAGTGTTATTTAATTGTATTTTAGGCTGTAATTATTATATTCGATTCTTAGGTATATTTTACAGAAAAAAATGTTTTTGTTTGTTTTTCACGTACCATAAGATGAGGTAACTATCTGTAATTTCACTTATGATCTATCGTATATCTTCAAGCGAGTACTAATGGAATTACTAAAATATATCTATAGTTTCAGGCGTCCCTCATAAATCTAGCATTTTAAAAACGGCAAAATTCATATATATATATTCATAATATAAATCTCACCATAAGTTTATCAGGTTCAATTGGGCCAGCATACGTTTTATTGAGCTCGATGACTTTCCAAGAATTAACCGTATTCTGAACATATTCACTTGACGCATTGACTAATCGAAAGCCAGTAATGTTTATGCCGCCATGTTGAAATGGTTCCAAATCAATTGTATGTATATCCTGTAAGTAAGCTTAGTAATTAAAACATAATAATAATAATTATGAAATTCTATTCTTAAAAAATTGTTTCTGACCATTGACGTAATGATGAAGCTATATTCGTCGGTCATTAAGCCGACTTGTTGCGCCTGTTTTAGCACTTCAGCTAAGTGCTCAATATCACAATCCAGTACGAAATTAGTTTCGCCAGAATGTTTGACTCTTCGTAAAACTGGCCTGGAAGAAAACTGAGCATTCTATTTCAAAGAAAATTATATTATTTTTTAAAGATAAATTATTTACATGCATTTAAACTGTGATTCCCATTGGTTATGACAAACTTTCAAGACTACCACATTCGGTACATGTGAAAAAAAAATGCGTAGTATTTTTTACTGCGTATTGTTTACCTGAAATTTGTAATGTCATCGAGATGACGAACTGTAACTGTGTATCCTTTTGGCCCATACATTTTTAAAACATGATTGAGTCTGATCAGACTTTCATCATTTTGGAAAAGTATTGTAAAACTTTTCCATTTCCATGCCATGACAGTGTCGGCATAAACCTGTGCAATAAAATATTTATGCGTGTTTTTAGTGCATGTACCATGATACAAGTATAAAAATTTATATTTAGCATACATCTGGTCATTTTGCATATTAAGTATTTCAGTGAGATACATTGTTATTTAAGGTAAGATATTATTTCAAATAAGATGATGGATATGAAATGTAATTAATATATTTGGATCCTGTGCGTAAAAAAAGAAAGAAATTATTAGAATACAGCCGTTCAATTAATGCATGATCGTATCGATTTTACACACAAGTGTACAAAAAAAAACTCGAATACGCACCGACATAGTTACGTTACACAAGGTCATGTTACGCGCTACAATTCGGAGCCCTCTCAAGGCAGAGGGTTGCAACTTGTCGAAGCGGGAAAGTTTACCGAGTAATGTGCATGACATGTAATACCACAACTGATATTGAAATGAAAAAAAAAATGGAGGCATTACTTTTCAGCAAACCCAGTGGAGACTTTCGGCGTGAGGTTCGACATATTTTGAACACCAGGCGAATAAATTCGATCCGCCATACTAATCTCATTTGATTCAATATATTGAAAGAGGGTTTTATATAAAATATATACATATATATATATATATGATACCCAGTTTTTTTAAAAAAAAAAATATATGCCCATACATTCTCCAAAGAAAATGGTAATTTCTTAAATAATATTGTAGTAAACAATTGGAAAGTCTTTTTAATTAATATAAATGAATAATTTTGAGTGTTATTGTTAGTAAATAATAATAACAGTATAAAGTAATATAAAGATTTTGTGATTTATAATTATTAAGAGTGTAAGTACAAAATAAATAGACAAGTAAAGATACAAATTATTATAGAAATAAAACTCAAACATGGAACGAAACATTATTTATTCTACACTTGAGATGTCAAAAATATACCGTAATTACGTGTGTATAGACGACACTTTTATTGCAAAGAATAGGTAGGGAAAATCGGGTGCGGCTTGCACTCGGAATTTTTAAAATTAAATGCGGTAAACACCCTTTAGTTTAGGGCAATTAACCAGTATAAAACATTAGTAACCTTATAGCATTCAAATGTGATCAAAATAGTTTAAGGTATCTATTCATCGTCGCGTTTACACCAAATGTCAACAACAATGTTGAGGAACTAAAGTTGACAACAAGACCCGCCAACACTGTTGGCAACATTCTTGGTTCTTTTCCGACAGCCTAAGGGAATGTTGACGAAACTAAAACATTATTGCTAGAAAATGCTCTAGAATTTTTCTAAGAGATGTCAAAATTTGTCGGCAACGTTGTTGACAACTCCGGTGTAGACGCGGCTTTAGGATGTATAACAGAACGAAGCTACTTTGAGTCTACGGCGGAATTCAGAAGAAAAGAAATCCCAAAATATTCAGGTGCGGCTTATACACGCCATATAACGAAATCTAAAGCGAAAAATAAATAAAATTTCCTGTCCATGTATCAACATATTTTCTGTAATAATTTATATTTTTACTTGCCTCGTTATTTAGTATTTATAATTATAATTGATAAAACTTTATCATTTTTATTATTATTACATGCAATTTTATACCGGTTACTTCTATTATTTATTAATTTATATTATTTAAGAAACTTTTCGTATTGTTTACTACAGTATTATATGTATAATATAAGCCATTAGAATTACACTTTGAAATTATTAATTAAAATTCATGATATACTCTGCCTATGTGTAATATTTTGTGCAATTTTTTTTATCTGCACGGCGGAAATGTGTCTAATTAATTGTGGGCAATGCTCATTGCACTATTTTTGTGCGCGACAGAGGCGTACATTCCGGATCATTGGGTACCGAATGATTTAGGAACGTCCTCCTATATATATATATATATATATATAGATATAGATATATTTATATTTATATATATATATATACAATAAATCAAACTTGAATAATTGAATATTTACCCTTGACAGTGCTTTTGGATGGGGGTAAAGATTAAGAGCGATATCTTGTCGGCGTTGTTTTGTATTCCAGCGTGCCTCTATGTGAGGAATTTCAACTGTGTCACAAATAGATTGCACTTGTTCAGCCGTTGAACTAGGCTTGGGTCCGAAAATTGACAATACATTTTCTGTCAACAACCCACAAACTGCAAAAAAATTATAACAAAAAAAATTATTTGGAACACAAAAGAAGTGTGTCTTGAGACTATTGGCAGCCATAAGTATAGTTTCTAAACTAAAAAATGGTAATAAAATGAATGTAACAATAGTCTAAAGATCAGACTATGAGATGCCTAGATCTCAAGTGCGCGATACTCATTACACAAGGTAAAAATTACACACCAGTCTGATCTACTTGAATTATATGATGTTCCTCCACGTGCTGAACGAATGCCTGAAGGCGATGACCATATTGCTTAGCTTCCTTCAAATTGAATCTCTCCACAGCATAGAGAAACACTTGCTCTTGCTGGCTGTCTTCTTCGTGAAACAATGCCCCTTTAAAAAAAAGTAAATGTTACGTAATGTAGGTGAAGATACTAACATTACAGTTGTAATGTCGGAAAATTATACGCAGTATTAAGGCACAATTAATATTACAACACCGGTACATTCTTCTATACAAAATAGCTGGGTGTTCGGCGTTTCCCGGGATATCTTAATTGAAATCAGCGATATCCATAACCCCGGATTTGACTCCAATATCGGTTGGTTTTGCGTTATTTTTAAGTAACGGACCTCCACCCCCATCCCTAAGGGTGCTTCCCTTTTAGTAATAAAACAGTCCGGATATATATATATATATATATATATATATATATATATATATATATATACCATATGTATAAGCTTAAACCCGCTGTTTTTTATTCAGAAAAACTCTTATTCAAAGTACCGGCCCTCGCTAACTTTTTTCCATTTCTCGGGCAGTTTGTCGATACCAAACCGGAAAAAAAAATCCTTCTCTTTCAAGGCATAAAGCCATTTTCGGATGTCTTCGTAAGAATCGAAATTTTGTGTTAAGTATTAATACAAATGGCCGTGTTATGTTAAATGTTACGTACTGTAATATTCAATTTGAATAATTTATATAACTTAAATTGAATACTCGTTTTCATCAAAATGTTTAAAATTTAAGATATACGGATGCCTAATTTTATTGACAGGTTTGAAAATGATAAAACAGAAATTTAGTTAATACAAGATTTAATACATTGATATCAATTTTATGATATAAATTTTCCGTGGCTGTTTTTACAAATGAAATATCTCATAGCGTGGAATGAAATATACTTTTCTTTATTAAATTATTTTCAATTTATCACAATAAAATTAAAATTAAGAAAATATTTAAAATTGAATTTACGAAAATATTAAAACTTATAAAATATTCCCCAATTAAATATTATACAATATAAAATTTCACGACACAAAAACTATACAATATTTACAATAAATTATTACTACTGCAAAATAATCACTCAAAATACCAATTCTTGATTACTCCATAATTTTAGCACACCAAACAATTACCACCAATCAGATAACTTTTTATTATTTCAACAGGGCATAAAATTGTTGCATAAATTCACCCACTTCAACAAACAACTCCAAATTAAATCCGTTACAAGCTCCAGACAATTGAGGATCCAGCCTACGGACCCCGATATGTTTCGCCCATGGACACCAGTCAATGTTATAGCAATCTAATACTATCGCCAGAGGCCAAGATATTTCGACCGTACACACTAGTTGTTGTGATCACAAGTATTAGCGGACCACAATATGATTCTACTGTCGACACCAGCTATTATAAAATGTTCAAAATGCAGTAACCAATATTAACTATTTTCTGCCCTCTCCCAACGTCACCGCGAAATCTTACATATTTCCTCCCTCTTCAAAATCTTTCGCTAAACTCTAAAGCACCCTCCTGTGTCTAGTCCTGGTGGTCAAATAAAATTCCACAGCCGAAATTCCACATCCTCCTTGGCCCAACTCTCCTGCTGAACTGCTAAAATCCTCTTAGACCAAAATCTGCTGGTCAATTAAAAACTTTAACTGACAAAATGATTTCCCGCAGTGATGAGACGTTCAAATTTTCATTTTCTCACGGCCCAACGTCATCATTTGACTGATATACGCGTCTACATATCGTCTTAAGATCCTATAAAAATATCAAATCATGACCTGGAACTTTATAAATCCAAGCTTTCTCACGACACACGCCGGCTGTTCAAGCGTCTTTAAAACCACACAAACCAAACAAATTTTATAGTTACATAAATTTTGAAAACTAAAACTATTACCAACATGGGTGTATATTACAATATATATATATTAGTATAATTACAAACAGAAAAATACTATCACTATTTTAAGTCACACAATATTTTATAGATAATCTATCGTGCAAATATTATTTCGTGATATCCTACACTTACCAATATTTATAACTTCTGGAAAAGGAAATACAGTCGCTACGCTACACAGGATTAGGAATAATCCTAACATTATTCCTTAGTAGCGTCCGCCGCTTTCCTGGAATACATCAGCAACCCCAATTAAATACATTACATTAGTATTTACAAGAACTATATCATTTTAGTAGTTGAGAAGAAAATGCTTATATAATATCTAATGCCATTAAATGTTAAGTTTTGATACTTGCTACTTTTAGTGATTAGGGCATTTTAGGGGTCATTAGCGCCTCAGTAGTTGAATGTGGGTTTTTCTCATAAGGACTAGGTTACAATTGCGTTAACACTCCATCAAAACAATTAGGAGAAAGCTGGTAAAATCTCAGGCGGGGAATCGAACCACCGTATCGTGGCACCAGAGCAGGGTTAAAATACATTTTATCAACGTTAATTACTATAGCTGTTTTCAAATGGGAGCCGATTCGACCTTGAAGCTCTTCCTTGTGCCGTAGAATCAAATCCGTGTGACGTTGTTACACATTATTGTCCACGTAGCTGCAGTAATGTCATTTATCATTGACGATTGATGACCAGGCTTGGATGAGGTCATCGTTAGGAGCGGATTTTATTATGTTTCTTCAGATAAGTTCACATTTACAACCTGGTACGAAGCACTTCATGACAATTCCGTGTTACAGAAATGTAATAAACGACAGTGAACGTCATACGAGACATTTTTTTGACCGTTTTGTCTCAAAATATTGCACGGATCCGACCGACGGCTTCGACATTTCGACTGTAACAACACACAGGGACATTTGTTAACTACATTCCAAGTGTCGAGCGTCTCGTATTTTCTAAAAACATTTTCAGCCCGTGGGTGGGCAATTTTTAGGAAACCGAACCGAAGCCAAGACGGAAAAACCGCATTGATCCTTGCTGTATAACTATTTCGGATTTCATTTCCGCTACGATTCATCCGCTTTAAAGACAATTGCGTTTAGAGAGTTTTCCTCGTCTGCAATTACTAATTCGTATTTTCTGTTCATGATAGGCAAACAAAAATATTGCGCAAGAGCATCATTACTTGGAGGAAATCTGTCTCGCGCATTGTAGCACATCTATTTTTAATAACAGCGGTCTAATTTCTGATAAAGCTGGTAGAGCAAAAATCCGTCTATTATATTCGGAAATTTTGTCAGCAATTTCTCGTCAAGTTGTGATGTAGCTCTGAGAGATGAGGTCGTCTCTCTTGTCGTTAAGAGAAACGAACCAATGTTAAACAACCGACATTAAAAATACTAATGCAAATATTTAAGCTTGTTGGAAATATATCCTTGAAAAACCTAAACTAAAAGAGGGTATTTCTTGCTACGGACATTGCTTTAACGCAAAATGAAATGAAATATGATTTCAACGTAAAGGAATTTAAAGAACGTCAACATTTCATGGCCTCCGATAGTAGATTCTTTCTTACTCTAAATTAAAATAAACGGCGTTGTGAATAAATTTATTTAGATATTTTTTCCCCAGCTCCGCAAAATGACGAAATGATATTTAAGCGACTCTATAAACAATATTGAGATGATTTAAAAAATGGCGAACTGTGAAATATAAATCTCAATTGAAGTTCACCTGCGTAAAAGCGAATTTAATTCACGATAATTTCACTCGATTCCCGACGAAAGTGAGCAATTTTGGTTTACGTAAACCTACCGTGTCATTTCGCAGTTTCCAGTTGAGCAACGGACGAACAAATTGATGAGAATAACGACAAACCCTGTAGAGCAATAAAACCGATTTCTTTCAGACGCAGAGTATCGTGCTACGTAGAACTATAACAAGACATAAAAAACGTTGTAACGAATAAAATGACGTACGGGTTCGTGTTTCATCAGATAGACGGCGGACATCCACAAACAATTAAACTGGTACGATTTACTACTCGTACTTAAATGCTCGTGGATTGAAGGTAGAGTTTCTCGAAATCAGGTGAACAAAAATATTGAATAAATAATTTATACGTCCTTCGTCTTACCTTTGATGCGGCGTCCTCGCAGCCCGAACTCTGATGTTCTAAAAAGGGACGTTCCCGGCGCGCATGCGCCCGCAGTCGCCAGAGTTTACTTCGCGTCGACAACATAAACAGCACACAATCTAATCTTTAATCTCACTTTGAACACAGTTCTCATTCGTTTTGAGATTCGTTAGTATTAAGGGAATAAATGGGATCAACGAAAACCGTGAGAAACGGAGAGAGGATTAAAACGAAAAAAAGACCCATGGTGAAGTGCCCAAATAACCATACCCTTTAGGCCAAATCAGAAAAGTTTATTTAAATTTAATAAAACGATTCAAGAAACTCAACCCCAAACCCACTAATGTGCTTCTGTGATTCTATTAAATTAAATTTTTCTTAACTAAAAATCTAATAAACAAAATAGACTGTTTGTTTGTATGTATGTATGTTCCACATACAAATATACACCCATGGAGCAAATTTAGACCACGTGTTTCTTGCGACCAGGAAACAAGCACTGTGGGGGGTTAAGACACGTCTACCATTGATCTATTTCAGCGACAACATGAAGCATTGAACGTACATTGAGTACGTTACGACGTGTCAAGACGTGGATGGGAGACGCGAGGCTAAGAGGTCTGTGCATGCTCGGTGTTCACAGGAAAAGAGTAGAGAACGACACTGAATACATTGACAAGGAGATGAACAAATTGGGACATCAACCTAGTCGCCTTAAGTTTTAATTAAAAAAATATATTAATTTCTGTGTATTTTCTTTCGTGCAGGTGCAAAGTGTCCTCCTCTACTTTCTTTTTGTGAACACCGAGCACGCACAGGCAGCTTAGCCTGGGAATGGGACGTTTCGGCCTGAGTCATTTCGACATTTGATCATTTTGGTGTGAGCATTTGATTGAAACTTAGTTATTATTAATTCCATTAGTCCCCTGATAAGGAAATAGTTTACGTTGTATTATGAAATCACAAATAATTATTAGAAAAATATTTTATTTACAAAATATGCATAAAATTAATGTTATTTTAACCTGTAAAGTAGAGTTATTATTGCCTGTAAAGTAAGAGGCAAATAAAAAACTCACCGAGAAAAATGATAATTTATACAGGGTTGCGTGAATTTTCACGTATCTAGTAGCTTCAGAATTTCCGTCTCTGCGTTGATATGTTAATCAGTATATTAATTATTTTTTCTCATCTCTAATAAACTGAATCAGTGATTTTAGCAGAATATAAATAACAATTTTTTTTATTCTCACAAGTACAGATAGTGATAGTCATCAGACCGAAGTAAATCATATATAGAATTTAAATATATATATTACAATCTTGAAAGTTATAATATAAATTTTAATGGCCAAATAAATCAGAATAAAATGTATAATAAAGAAATTCTTCATACAAATTTGTTAGACATACACGACGTTTCTTGCTTACATCAGCACCTCTTCAGATATTGATTAATTAGTAGACCTTTAAAATATATAGCTTACATTCAATTGCTCATGTATGTATATATGTATATATGTATGTATGTATATATATATATATATATACATATATATACATACATATATATATATACATACATGAGCAATTGAATGTAAGCTATATATTTTATATATATATATATATATATATATATATATATATATATATTGTAATAATCAACCGGACGTCAAAATAAAAAAAATTAGATTTATATTTTAACAAACAAATTTTATTTATCAGAATTTACAATTATACAATTTAATAAAAACATATATCTCTTTCTCTCATGGGTCTTTACTGGGTTTGATAACGGACAGAACACTTAAATAATCAAAGAACCCAACATTTATCTTTAAATTAAACAGAAATATTTAATCGTCTAGACATCGACGAAACTTATTAACGAACTTAGAATTACCAGATTGATTCTAAATTTAAAAAAGTTTATTTTATTAACAAAAAGAAGAGAACGATATCTGACTGTATCTTTTAATTCCGTTTACGCATATTAATACCATAAATTTCAACTTACGATTACTCAGGAACATTTGGCTCGTTCATTACACACACACTTTATAGACTGGACGTTTACACACTGACTCTAACACACATTATTGGTTCGACGATAGCTGATTCTCCATACTCGGTGAAGGACATCCCAGTTGCTCGTGGGGAAAAACTACTCGACGCTGGATGCTGTGTCCTGGTCTCCTACCATCGAAGACAGTGGTCAAATTTTGATATTACTACAGATTGAACTTCTGCATACAAAAATGTTTATCGTTGACATAAATTTGCTATTTCTCTCGCAGGCTGCAAAATCTCTCCATACTCGGTGCTCGCCGTACGCCTCCACAGCCAACACTCAACTCCAAGACTCAACTTTTCACCTCCTAGCTCCACACTCAACTAACTTCCAAAATCTTATCTTCTCTTTATATATGACCGTCCCTTCTCTCTTCTTTTGTCCCCAAAACTACGTTGCAACTGCTCGTTGACAGTTTCTCCATTACTGAGATTTACATTCTGCAGATGCTGTTCCTTAGCTAGCAAAATATCTAGCCGCTCTGTCTTGTCACATCGAGACAGGACCCGTAATTACTTTGCACTTGTATCCTCATCCCCCCCGCATTCACACGTGCGCTGATCTAAAATTCTTCAGACCGCCCAACTGCACCCTCATCCTAAGTCAACACGCCAATGGTCCAGCCCATTAATCAGACACAATGCCTTTCCTAAACAGATTTATCTTGCGACAGGCCACCCGCGCATGTCTTTCCCTGACTCCTTCATACTGATCCTAAGTACACATTGCCACTTCCTGTGACGGCCAAGACCATTAATCCGAAACAATGCATTACAATATATATATATATATATATATATATATATATATATTTCGCAGAGTGCAGAAAGGACGAGACAAAACTTAAAACTTGTTGCTGGTCTCAGACCTTTAATAAATTAAAAAATATAACGTAATGCAGACAACGGAATTTTATTAATAGTGAGAAATTTGGTGACCTCGATATTATAGACTACTTGCGTGGTATAACTTATAATTAGATGGTATAGAATTAATTGACTATTGTGTTCATTTACTATTATTTACAATCCCACTAAAACGTGTTTGTATTCTAAATTTAAGTATTTGTTCATTTTCTAATATCAACATCAGTTGTGTATTTGTTAAAAAAAATTGTTTCAAGAGTGCCCTTAATTTTGCCAATTCTCGCGTCGAAACGTCCTAGACCCACTTAACCTCGCGTCTCCTAACGTTGACCGATTCCACGTCGTAACGTACTAAATGTACGTTTAATGCTTCATGTTGTCGCTGGAATAGTTAGACCAATTTTGATTGCCTCGCAAACCCCTGGGTAAAATGGTGTGGCTTGAGCAATCAAATCTACGTTTCCAACAAGGGATTCATTTAAGGCCGTACCACTCGCTTCATGTCTTCAAAATCTCGTACCACGTGGTATCCTCGGCAAAAAAAAATTGTGTACAAAACCTCCGTATAGCTTCTGTTTAACTTATATTTAGCTAAAAATAAATATTTGTCTAATTTTGTCATATTTTGAGGGTACAGCTGCATAAGCGAAAATGCTTTTTTGCATGTTGAAGAATATCGATTTCTCAGAGATGGAATGAAGATAAATATTCTGAAAAATTCTTCTACATTTTCAGATGGTTGATTTGATCTGTAGGCCTGCCTTGACACGACTAGATGACACTTAAATTCAACATCCAGTTCTTCGCAATTTTTTTAGCTTTCTCGAAAACAAAAAACTCCGTGGAAGCATTATCGCGGTGAGACTGAAACACGTCCGTTTATTTATGTGAATGTGTATTGCCTTCAGATTCATATTTATTTCTTGTAATTGGTTACACACATGTTCTAGTTTGGCAAGTTCTCCCTCGGAGGGGATGCCGCCGCTCCCATTACGCGGCTGGCGGAACTACCAGGAATAATACCCGCGCGATTTGAATTTGATATTAACTTAATTGACAAAACATAAAGGTCTAATTTTATATGCCTACCTTTAATTATAAATTATATTTTATTAGTCAATAGTATAGTGTGTAGATGTAGATGCTCACCTTACAGCATGTGCATATGTTGAAATAAATGCCTCCCTAGTGCTGGGCTTAATTCTATTGTAATATTTCAAATTCCCATGCTAAATCTAATTTGAAACGTGATAAACAATAATAACATTTATGTTTTTATAAAAAAATATTTATTATGTTAACATTTTGAGTTTGTTTTTTATAAAAAAGTTTTTTATTTTGATAAAACATGTTGTTTAACCGTATATGCTTAAATTTTCCGCAATTCTGAAAATACCTCAAACTTGACTGTAAAACTCATGTCAAGCTTTTCATTAGAGATGATAAACAGCAGCAGGATCCTAAAATAATGCCTGTGTAAAAATAAATTTTTATTAACATTCTTCAATTAAAACATTACTTTTTATAAATTTATCTGTCTTCCTGTAACTGACTTATCAGAAGTGAAACTCCTACAAGTTTTAACAAAATAAAAATACTTAATGCAACAATTTTTTCATGTTTTCCTTATTTTTGCTACCACTCAAGTGGTTATTTACTATTGCATATTTCTACCATTATCATGTTTAACATTTTTCCCCCCATCAGTTGCATGCTTGTCGATGAATGATATTGCAGGAATTTTACAAGTTAACATAATAATAAGTAATGTCAATTATACAATTTGAATATATTTCTATTTACCATAAGGTGAATTTTTGGTTTGTACAAATTTTTCATCATTTTAATAACAGAAATGATAAAATGTCACAAATAAATTTTTGAAAAGAAGCTGAAAATTTTCTCATATCAAGCTGTGTGTTGTTAAATAAAATGTCCTCCACTAGCTTGACAAAACATAATTTCAATTTTTCACCATGCATTTGATTCTTTGCGTTAAGGAGGATAAGTTGCACAGCATTAAAATAATGCTCCTGAAAAATAAATTGACATTAATAATATTCAAATTAAATATATTACTTATTTCAATTCACTATCCATATAAGACCTGGCATAAATATTGAAATGTCTAGAACAGTTTTAAAAAATAACACAATGATTTATTCATATTTTTCTCTACTCCTGTCTTTTTGCACCAGTCCGGTTCATTTAGTTACTGTTATGATTCTAAGTCAATTTCTCATTATTATTATTATTACCATCTGCATCATTGCCATGTTTAACATATATGCTACAAATCCTTATGGTAAACAAGTATGAAAATTTCAAATGTATATATATTTGTTCAATTTTCATAATAGAAATTTAAACTACTGGTTTAGAACATAGATTTAATTTATATTCTTGAAAGGTGAAAATATAATTTAAAAATATTGTTATAGAGTAACAGCTTCAAGAAAGAATAGGAATATTAAGTAATGTGGATGGAAAAATGTCGACCAGACCGGGAATCGAACCCAGGACCTTCTGCTTACTGAGCAGCTGCTCTGACCACTGAGCTATTCCTCATCAACTCCCGACACGGTGCTACATTCCTCCATCCTAAACCTTCATGCAGCTCTCCTACAATGTACATATCCCAACTCCTTCGTGGCCTGTTTCAGGATCTATGAAGGACGAATTTTTACGTACATTGATTATACTTCCTTCATATTCAAATATATCAAAGAAAGCTTAGTATAAGCCATACTTAATTTAATTAAGGAATGTGGATGTCAACCAATCAGGCATCGGGAAACAACGTTTTTAAAGAGGGAAAATTATTGTGCTATTGGACGAAGGTCTACGTAGAGTGTAAAGAATCTATCTGGATTATCAAATTTTGTGTTGCTTATTTTAATCACATTTTCCCTGTATTAACCTTATCCCACTTCTGTTTGCAGCATTGGCAACTTTGTTGGTGCTGACAACAATTTCCTGTGTGTTATGAGAGAACACATGGAAAGGTGACAGAACTGAGTAACGAACTACAACAAAGTTTCTGGCACTTGCGACTCAATAAAAAACTAGGTGCCAATAAATATTCAGAAGAACCAACAAGAAAGCTCAGCCATTATTTGACTTAAAACTAACTATAAAACATAGTGTAAATATACACAATAAAATACCATTTCAATTTATTACAAACATTTATATTTACCTTGTAGCAACAAATTAAAATATAAATCATTTCTGACATACATTTTTCCAATAGAAACTCTGAGTTTATTTCTAAACTCACAATAGCAGTAAGGGTGCCCTGAAAAATAAAAAAAATAAAACTAGTTTCCTTTGTTTTATTTCTCTCTTACACATCATGCAAAAAAAGTACACATTGCTGAAATAGCTTTCATAAATAATCCAGGTAAACATTCACATTTAATTTACTTACTCAGTGCATATAAAAATAGATTGTAGATACAACAGTGAATTTGAGGGTAGCCACTCACTTTCTCTCTTTCTGTTCCATATATGGATAGGAAAGAGAAACAACATAGTCTAGTTACCTGAAATCAACAGTTGATCCAGTTGGTCTGAGAAGAAAATAATATTTCTAATTTTTAAGGACCGAGCCCCCTTCATCAGGAAAGAAGGAAGTTCAGGCCTTCTTTCCTGGAGAAGGTAGGTGGGGGGGGGATGAGGTGTTCAAAATACTACACAGTCCGCAGCCGACCAGTGTGACACTCTTTCCAGAAGGGGGTTGAGAGCCTCTGGAAATTTTAAAAACATCCTTCTGTCTTGAGTGGCTTAGCCGAGCTTCCATTTCAGGTAAGCCAGCAACTATCTCCCTTTCCTTTCCATACCAATTATCTATATATATATAAAATTATTATTTGTTTCTCAGATAGTATTGAGTTTACAAATGATTGTATCATGTCAGCCTACATGACATTCAGACCTACTGTCCTGAGGCCGTTAAAAAGTTGACATGTTCCCAGCTTAGTGATCCCAACTTTGAATTTAAGGTAAGTCAGCCGCTTTCTATCCCTCTTTCCTATTCCAATTGAATTAATTTCTACATCACGTATACAAACTTTGGGATAAGATTCTCAGATAAGAGCAAGAAAATGGTCATATAAACATGTCTAGTCCTTCATGTGTTATTAAAGAAAGAACATTCTGACACAGTATCTCTGCTTGCTTCTACACATGCTACCACATCATGGACTGTTGCATCCTTTCAAATACTCTCATAAGGTGTTGAATGTCCAAGACACAATAAAGAAGTGTATTAGGAATGCTTGCTACATAAACAAAATGTGTTTTTATGGGCCCACTCATAAAAAGCCAATTAATATCAATCAATGTGGATAAAATGTGCTGGTATCCCCTTTGTGCATAAACCACATAATACTTTTCATTGGCATGGGAACATATTGTAGTAGATATTGAAGTGTTCTGAACAAGGCCTCTGTAGATAATGCCTTTAAAGACTCTGGAAGAACATATGGAACTTCAAGATAATCACCTGCCATTCCAGCCCACAATCTTAAACTGCTTTTGGTGTCTAGCCATAATTGTAGCACAAGCTTTTCTATCTGCCCACAAACATTACTCGTGAAAATATTTTGCTCCGTCTCATGTTAATGTTGTTTCAACAGTAAACAAGTTAAAAGAGTCAAGCAAATGAGTGGCAGTTTGTGCAACAAACCACAGGCAAATATTCTCCTGTGGCGAGCAATCTACAGGCAAAGAATACCCACGTTGAAGAAGATATGTATACAGTAGCTGCTCATGAAGGTAACCCACACTACTAAGTACAAAATAATCTATACAATACAAATATTGAAGACGGATTAACAACTAATTTAAACCATTGTTCTTGTTTATTGTTTATAAAATTATTACTAAAACTCCTTGTATATGATATACAAATACAAATTTGAATTAAAAAAGGTATTGGCTGTAATTTAAAGTACCTTTAAGAAAGGCTGCATATAAAAATACTGTCCAACTCCCTGAAGGCACTTGTAGGTGTATGAAGCCAAGTGATAGATGCTGCTTGTAGCAAATATTGATGCATCCAGTGTAAATTTAGTTGAACCTGATTCGAGTGTCATCAGTACTGATAGCAGGGTCAATTCATCCAATTTCAAAATTTTATTTGGATAGGCTTCACATATTAGAGAAATCGTTTGGAAATATTTATTGCATAATGTAGGCACTTTAAGGTCATCGGACTTTATTAATATTCTCAAAATATTTAGACCACAAAGTGACACAGAGGCCGCTGATTTATCTTCATTTTCTGCTGCCTCTGAAATTAAATTGTCAATGCTCAAATATAATTCATTACCAGTAAAATTATTTGGGTTGTTCATGTTTAATGCAAGGTGCGTATTGACTTGAACAATATTTTCATTAAACAATGTTTTGCCCTTTATATTACAATATTATATATTTACTATATACATAATATTACTACTTACAGTTTATTGCTTACTCTGGATACAAGTTTTTAATAATTGAAGTTCTTAATAGTTAAAGAGCATATTAAGTCATGAATTCATTGTGTGCAAACTGCATAGCATGTGTGATCCTGGCTTACTTATCAATAGCAAAGCAAAAATACACCAAATAATGGAGGACTGTTTTTGTTTGAGATATATGCATAAATATACAGTGGGTAACATCACTTTCTAAAAACACATCTTCATTTGACATTAACCACTTTCATTAAATTTTGTAAATCACAACGTAGTTGACAAATTATGAACTTTTGCTAAGAGTTTGAACCAAACTAATAAATTAATCTGTAATGAACCAATAATTAAAATAAACTTATCATAATATATTGTTCATTTATCAATAAAGATATTGAATGACATGCTTTATTGCTAGAGGACATATTTTAAGTCGTAAAAAAAAATTCAAAATCATTTGGTATAAAGCTGCTAATGGTCTCATGGCTGTTGTAATATCAAATGTATGCATCAATTTTGTGTTACATTTTATTCTGGTGTGTTCTACAACTTTTTCCTCAATAACACTCAGAATTCTCCAGGCTCATCCTATCAATTTGTATGGCTTATATAGGCTGTGGGCACTAACACTGGCACGTGTATTGTCGAGTCCTTCTGGAATTTCCTTGTTTGCCAAGGTCTTAGATAACAAGTGAAACCTGAAACACTTGGTTACAAGTTTCACATATGGAAAGAACGCTCTTCTTTTGTCAGTTTTTTCAGCACTGCAGAGTTTGAGGGCTCTTCTTTTTAATAGTTGCATTATTGTGACCATTTTCGTTCAGAACCAACATCACACTTGATTTTTCTTTAGTTGGATTGGTAAACAAGGAAATTCCAGGAAGAACACAACACTATATGGGACCAGAGTTGGAGTGACCTCAGAAGTCCACAGTACAAATATGCTATGTGAATTGATAAGTTTTGAGAACGCTTGGGGCTATCAAGCAAAACAAATAATAAAATGTGACAAATACAAAACCAAGATAATTTTGCTTAAACAGTAGCACACAAATTTTCTGAAAAAGTGACAACATACAGTAAATATTTACCTTCTTCTTGAATAGACAGAAGATCACTATTGATAAAAGACTGCATCAGTGTCAAAATATTTATAATATCTTCAATCCTTTCCTCGTCAAACGAAG
The DNA here is from genome assembly GCA_037074705.1 of Zhengitettix transpicula. NCBI lineage: Eukaryota > Metazoa > Arthropoda > Insecta > Orthoptera > Tetrigidae > Zhengitettix > Zhengitettix transpicula. The sequence goes on along the minus strand of CM073595.1, from coordinate 24,023,527 downwards.
ACTGTATAAAAGCTGCACTTCTGAGTTTAGCGTAAACATTCAAGGCATCTATACAGTTCACAAATAATATGTGCCGTTTGTCCTGTTGATCACACATTTGTCAATATCAATTAAAACTTTCAAATAACAAGTAAAATGTAGTTTAAAACTGAAGAATAAGTGTAAACATCATTTATAAAAATTAGAATACATTAGATTAACTACTAACCACGTCCATGTTTAATATAAAATTACGTGCACAAACTTCCAGAAATGTGAATAATAGTTCAGAAATTGGCTGATAGTCACTGTACATCCTCATTAGAGATGGGATACTTAACAAAACGGTATTCAAACTACCAAACATTTGTGTAGCCACTTTTTTTGAGCCTTGTGCAATTCCTGGAAATAAAAGTAACTTCAAAATTACTTCATAAAAATACATTCATATTAATAAAAGAGAAGACTTTTAACTAAAAACTTTATATTTACATATTTATCCTTGAATGAAGAGGATAAGTACATCCACAATTACTTGTCATTAAATAACAACCTCATCTGAATACACTACACTAACAAGCCTCTAATGTGTAACCACTATGATAAGGAGTCCATAATCGCTCAAGTGTTAATTACCTCTTTGCGTGGTGGACAAAAACCTTATTCTTCTGGGAATGTGAAACAGCTTATGAATATGTATTAATCTACATTGATCAACAAAACAGGTATTTGTTAATAAACCAATGAGTATGTTAAAGATGCAAGGTATTTTATTTATTGTTTGTGGGGAGTAGTGGCAGTCATTCAGAAGTTGGTGGAGTAATGGAAAAGTCATACAGTGAAGTCATGGAGAGTCTTTTGGTAGTGTATTAGTGGAGAGAAGAAGCTGGACAGTAATGTGGAAAGAGCAGAGTAGTTAGTGATTGTATGAGAGACAGTAAAGTAGAAGTTCAGTAATAGAATAGAATTGAATGATCCCCATGATTCTGGTCCACAAGAAGAGGTTGCAAGAAGACCGGCCAGCTGTGTGCCCCTCTTTCTGGAATGCTGAATCATCAGACAAGAGATTGTGGCATTTGGGGATACTTGAGGAACCTAATTTCCAGATTCTCAATAAGTGGAAAAGTACTCAGTCAATATTCCCTGTCAAAGTTGATGAAATAGAGCCACAGTTCCAGCTTTACAAATATTTATGACCCCAGTATTTTGAGCTTTCAAAAATGTCAATTTCTTTTATGGATGTACATATCTGGTAGTAATTACAATTTTTAATTAGAGCAGGAGGGTCATATTTATTTGTTATTAATAATATAAATTGTTCATGGTCATACTATTTAATTTATTACTTTATTATTACCTTATTACTAAATATTTAATCATAATTAAATTAGTAATTAATTTTCAATATTGTAGCTTCCAGTGCAGAGATAAAGTATAAATCTCCTTAGAAATAAATCAGTAAAATTAATGTGGGAAATTAAAGTACTATATTATGAAGAAGTAGACTCAGAGATGAAAATAATCACTGATAAAATTAAATTCCTTATCCAATATCATAAAGCCAAACCACATTTTTCCATTTTTAATTCAATTAATAACATAGTTTGTCAAAGTAAGGTTAAAACATAAAGACACTAATACATTTCATACAAAAAACAAATTTCCATACGTGAGCATTAATATTAAAATTTGGAACTAAATTTCTACTTACCGATATAACAATTTAAAATGCTCATGAGCTTCAATTTATCAGTTTCACTGTGAATTGTAGACAGCTGTTTGCTCAGAATTAAGATAGCATGTTGAGAAAGTGGTCCCATTATCTGTAAAATATTAATATTTAATGAATTGTGTAAAAACTTCACTACAATTTATGTTGAGAATGTTTATAAAATAAATAAATGATTAATAATGTTCATATTACAAAATTCAGCCATATTTAATATACTTATGACTGCAAACATATACAGATTTACAGGAATGTGTAAGCATGTGAAATGAAAGCAGAATAATCTACACTGACAGTCTCAGTGAGCATTCTTCCAACAAAATTGGTGGTCTGCTATTTGCTGGTATAATTTATGAAGATAATTATTAAACCAAAGGAAAACAAAACAACTTTTTACATAAAAAATTGTTTATAAAAATAGCCTCTATTAACATTGCAATGAATAATTGCCATGTCATATACATTTTAAATGCCATTTAAATCATCTCATTCAATCTGGTTGCCATGAATGCTTAAATGTACAAAATGACGTCAAAACATGTAACTTACATCATTATAAGTAAATACAAGAAATCAAGTGATGTAGAAACAAAGGTGCATCGTCCTGACACAAAATTTAATAGGTTTCTTTAGTGAGGGTACATCAGATTATTTGACAATTAATTGGCAGACAACCTTTGAGATTATGGATAACCTTCCCTGATCTCTGCCCATAATTAATTTGTGTCAAAGTATCTGTACCAGAGTTTGTTATTGACTACTTTGACAGCCAGTGCAAGGGATGCAACTTCTTCCACCTGAAGGAGGAGCCTAAGTAAGACCTCCAAATAATTCCATCTGTCCTGAGTAGCTTCAATTTCACATAAGCCAACACCTTTTCTCTCGTTCCATACAAATGGCTTTAATTATTTAGAGGAATAAGGAGCCTTAATCAATAGTTAGTCCAGTCAGTCTGGGACGACACAGCATTTCAAAATTTCGAGGACCTGATCCCCCTTCTCCAGGACAGTATGTCCGGCTGTCGAGCCAGCTGGCAAGCAGTTCAGACCTAATATCCTGTTATTTACATTGACCTTGTCATATATATATATATATATATATATATATATATATATATATAGCACATTTGGATATGAACGAGAGACAGTAATGCCGACTTACCTGAAATCAATAGTTGGTGTATATATATACTTGGATAGTGAGGAAGGATAGAAATACGAGGATTACGCTTTATGTAATTCATATGCTTGGGCGAAGAATTATGCACATAGAAAAGCATATGTTCAAAGCAGAGAGAAGGATGGAAGAAGAAGGAAAGACTGAAAATATTTGACCCAGGCGGGACTTGAATCCACATATTCTGCTCAGTACACAGACGCCTTAACCATCTCGGCCACCGGGTCAAGTTCCTGACCAGGCAAATATAGACAGTCTTATTGTGGACAATTAGTTGTTTAGTTGAGGAATGGATAGAGTAGAGGGGATGAAGTATTAGGAGCTTCCATTAATGAATAAATACAATATTAGGAGAATCCATTAAGGAATTGGAACTAATTTGGTGACAAAGTCACATTCAAACTTGGATAGTGAGGAAGGATAGAAATAAATAGGAGAAATAGGAGGATTACGCTTTATGTGAATTCATATGCTCGGGCGAAGAATTACGCACATAGAAAAGCATATGTTCAAAGCAGAGAGAAGGATGGAAGAAGAAGGAAAGACTGAAAATATTTGACCCAGGCGTGGGTTCAAGTCCCGCCAGGGTCAAATATTTTCAGTGCAGTCCGCAGCCAGCCGGTGCATGGAATGGTGCAACACTCCTTCCTGAAGAAGGAGAGCCTCCGAAAATTTGAAGAACCTTTAGTTCCTCATGGTGACACCGCACTTCACTTTCAGGTAAGCCACAACCTATCTCTCTATCCTTTCCATACCAATATTGCAATTCTATATATATATATATATATATATATATATATATATATATATATATATATATATATATATATATATACACACATATATATACACATTTGAGCTCTGCTTTTCTATCCAAGTTTTATTTAAATGTAACAGGCACATGAATTGGTATTTGTATATTTTATAACATTCAGACTTCCCAAACAAGGAAAATTATGATAAGAAGAAACTTCACTGTTTCATTTTGTATCGCTGACTGATGACTGTACTGAACTCTCGTCAAAGCTTTTTTACATCACAAATTGTCGACAATAATCCGTTTGAAGCTCGGTTGTCTCTCTCCAAAGGAAGCTGACTGAGGTTGGTTGGTCGGAGTCTTGGCTGGTAGATCTTGGATGAAAAGGATGTAGAAGGAATATTGGAGACATGTCCGGTAGTCAGTTTGACAGGAAATATGGCAAATTAGAAGACTTCATTGACTGTGGTTACATGGAAATCTGGTTTTTGTGCTGACATAGGTTGTGAACAGTGATATACCATAGCCTGTTAAATAAAATCCTTTTATTAGTGAAGTGAATAAGTAGTGTTTTATAAGCAGCTCTGATGATTTGGTATGTAAAAAATTTCCATTGTAAACCTAGTATAAAATTGCATAACGTCAGATTTCTTGGGAATTTAATAAAATTGATTCAGATTTCTATAGATTAATCCTATGTTCATATTTCTTACATAAATTTAATTCAATATTTTGTAACATTTTGTTTTTCTTTAATTTGGTTATAATTGGGGATTACTGTAACTGTTAGAGGCTGTTTAAGCGGCCCTGAAGATTTAAGAATTTTAATAAAACTGTGGCATCTATGTAAAAGTTTTGATGATTGGTTGAGGAAAATTCTAAACAAAGATGAAATTTCTGTCCTTGACAAGGGTCTCACCTTACCCCCACCCTAGACCCCTTTAGACTTGCCCATGAGACCCTTAAATTCTGCCAAACAGCCCAGTGGAAACTACATTTCACTAAGAAACCCCAATCACCATAGATCCCCATAACTCCACAGCTCCCAGCCTATCCAAATTTAAAGAAGCATCCAAACTGCCACCTCCGAGACTTCCACCCAACCACCCACTTCAAACCTTCACCCCTACTGAGAGGATTTCTGCATTGGTGGATGAGTCCCTCCAACCAATAGTAGAAAAACTACACTCGTTCATCCAAGACACTAACCACTTCTTCCTCCAGTCTCCATGAACTCCCAAAACGTCTTCCATCTGATATCCTTTTGGTCACTATAGATGTTGTCTCACTATACACCAATATTCCCCAGGCCAATGGCCTAGCGGCCCTTGAATACTTCTCATCCCGCAGGCCACAAAATTCTTTCCCCACCAACAATTTTCTGGTTTCCCTCACACAGTTCGTCCTCAGCAGAAATTACTTTTCCTTCCAAGACGTCTACCATCAAATAAGTGACACAGCTATGGGCACCCGGATGGCACCTTCCTACGTCAACCTGTTCATGGGAAGTCTAGAACAGGCCCACCTAAATTCCTCCCCATTAAAGCCCATGGCCTGGTTCAGGTTCATAGATGACATCTTCATGCTATGGACCCATGGACCAGACTCCCTATCCGAATTCCTCCACACTTTGAACTCCAAACACCCCGTAAAGTTCACTTGGAACCACTCCCCAACCAAAGTCACTTTCCTAGATGTTGACGTACACCTGAGTTCTGCCACGATCAACACATCTGTCCACATAAAACACACAAACACACTCCAATATCTTATCTTCACAAGTTGCCACCCACACCACAAAAAGCCCCCCCCCCCCCATACAGTCTAGCCCTCAGGGGAGCACGTATTTGCTCCACCTGGTATAGTCTGGCCTCTTACACCAACCGGATCCTCAACGCCTTCATCAATAGAAACTATCCCAGTGACCTCCTCCAAAAACATATATATATATATATATATTAATTGTAATAGTGAGAATGTGACATTGTCAAAAATATTGGTATGGAAAGGATAGAGAGATAGGTTGTGGCTTACCTGAAAGTGAAGTACGGTGTCGCCATGAGGAACTGAAGGTTGTTCTTCAAATTTTCGGAGGCTCTCAGCCTCCTTCTTCAGGAAGGAGTGTTACACAATTCCGTGCACCGGCCGGCTGCGGACTCCTTCCTGAAGAAGGAGGCTGAGAGCCTCCGAAAATTTGAAGAACAACCTTCAGTTCCTCATGGCGACACCGTACTTCACTTTCAGGTAAGCCACAACCTATCTCTCTATCCTTTCCATACCAATATATATATATATATATATATATATATATATATATATATATATATATGTATATGTATATGTATATATATGTATGTATATATATATATATATACTCCTTCCTGAAGAAGGAGGCTGAGAGCCTCCGAAAATTTGAAGAACAACCTTCAGTTCCTCATGGCGACACCGCACTTCACTTTCAGGTAAGCCACAACCTATCTCTCTATCCTTTCCATACCAATATTTTTGACAATGTCACATTCTCACTATTACAATATATATATATATATATGACCTTCCCTTCACTTTCAGGTATGCCACAACCTATCTCTCTGTCCTTTCCATACCAATATTGCAATTATTTTTGACAATGTCACATCCTTACTATTATAATAATATATATACACACATTTGAGCTCTGCTTTTCTATCCAAGTTTTATTTAAATGTAACAGGCACATGAATTGGTATTTGTATATTTTATAACATTCAGACTTCCCAAACAAGGAAAATTATGATAAGAAGAAGCTGTACAATATATGAAAGAATTTGATATAGAAAGAACTAGCAAAGTATGCAAAAGTTATATTAGAGTCGTATTATTAAAACTGTGATCATATTAATTAATGGATCATTTGACAGCTTATTATACCTGGACTTTTATTTTGTTTTGACTACTAAAATTTTATAATTAAAATATATGTTGTATAATTTATAAATATTACAAAGAAAAATACTTACCTGGCCCCAATAATTAACTTGAGACTCAGATGGAAGGGATTCTCCAATTATTACAAAGGACTTTAAAAGCCCTCTTTTAGCGGAATATCGGATAGATGAACTTTCATGCTTCAATACACTTTCAAATAAGTTCCAATATGAAGACGATTTTGCAACAACCTCCATCCTAAGGATTTAAAACTTTAATAACTTGTACAAAATTTATCTCAATTATTAATTATTTTATGATGGACCACCTTAAATAAAAAGCTTATCAGATTTTTGTGGTTCAATAAATGTACAATCTGTATTAAATAATGAGTAAATCATTCTAGGAATGGTTTCTTTAAGTTGTAGGGAGATACTTTGTAAATAAAATCAACTTAAAATAAAAGGTATTATTGATGTCGATTGTATGAAAAAGATACTTAGGAAGGCCAATCAAGGTTTTCCCGTGCAAAATAGCACAAAAATCATGTCCTACGACTACTCACACCAGGTTAAAAGCCCTAGAGTTACTCATTTAATTTAATCTATTATATAAAAATTGTAATTTGTAACAGTTTGTTTTAAGCAAATAAGATTAAATGTTCCGAGAAATTTTAATGGTTCTACAATTTTTCTCAAGTTGTTTCAGGAAATAAATATAATTTATTGACACATACTTACATCTCCTTAGAACTAACAAGTGCCAGCAAACAATTGACAGTATTGTCAACAACATCTAATTCTGAAGACATGGTATTTATGTTTACATTAATTTTCTTCAATATGAAATTAATTATCCAGGATCCACTTTCAGTATTAACACCAAAGGAAGTTTGTAGTATAGTACTCAACTATAACAAATTAATAACCACATCCTTATAAATGTTATGATTTAATAATTACTCATTAATAGGAAACAGCTGTTATTTATAGCATATTTATCAATGCTGAATATTAAATACTTTGACATTATTTGAGAAAATCGTGGTTGAGATTGAATAGTCATTACCAAATTTTTAAATTTCTTACCACATTTATATTTAGGTCAGCCACATTCATTCCCTTTCTTTTCTCAACCTTATGGGACAATTAAGCCACTCACTACCACACATATTAACTCCAGATTTCTATGCAAACAAGTATCTATACATTTTCTGTATGCATATGTCTCTATTAATGAGGGTGCATATAGAATAAATTAAAAAACAGTGTGGTGTCTCGAGTAAATTTTTTTGTAAATATGAGAAGCCACGTTTGAACTCTACACAACAATGCGATATCTGCGTCAGCTCCACCCAGCACTATTAATCTTGCTTAGGCGAACTACACTAATAAACTCCAAACAGAAAACAACAGCTGAAAAAGTGGGTTTCTGCAAATAAACAGGCTCCAAAGAAGAAAAAGGTGGTTCAATAAGCTGAGGTAATGGCCACTCTTTTTTTAGCTATTCATATGGAATTGTCGACAGCGACTATTTAGAGAAAGGACCAACAATAAAGTGGCTATTATGAGTCATTATTGTACCACTCAAGCCAAGAAATTAACTGAGCCAAAAATAAAGAGTTATTTCATCAAGACAATGCACATCTCTGCAGTACCAATGGCAAAAATTGTCAAATTGTAATACTAACTGGTGCCACATACACCATAATTCTCATATTTATTTCTATTTGCAAACTTGAAAAATAGCTCACTAGAATAAAAATTTATGTTGAACAAGAGATTACTGTAGAAACTAAAGCCTGTTTGAGGACCTTCTGAAAACTTACATTTTGGATGGCTTGAAACAGTTGGAGAAGCGCTGGGAAAGTGAATCATACTAAAAGGAGAGATAAAAATACATCAACACTAAATAATGTAATGTCCTATAGCTTTTTAAGTACTCACTGACCCATCCACAAATGTGACGAGAAATGAACATATTTTACATGTCCTTGAAATGTTGGCAAATTAAAAAGTGGTGCATTAGTTACAAAAGCCAAAGGTTTATATTGACATATATAACATTGTGATTAACTTTTTATAAATGATACATACAAAATTCATTAAATAATGTTTATGTTGAAAAATAGTAATAAAGACAAATTCACTAAAATTATCAACAATAAATATTTTAATAGATCACACACTCAACTAATGATTTACATCAATTTTGGATTTCAGTTTTCAAATAGTGAAATTGTAGATAAAAAACCTTTGGTACTTTCTTATTATTACATATTTGTTCTTCAATTCTTAAAGGATTTTTTTAAGTGACAGCGAATTAGGGTTCTTATTAGACAATGTGTTAGGATTACTAATTGAGAAAATCCTGACACACACATACATGTAGAATTGTTGAACATAAATGTGTAAAGAAACATTGTGGATAATTTTGTGCCCATTAACCAAAAACCTAACTGATATAATAAGTTTTAGTTTTGACTGTAGCTTCATTGTACTAAGGTAGAAATAATTTCATTAAAAAAATTGGGTAAAACAATGTGAATAATAACTGAAGTACACAATACACATGTAAAAAAAAATTAATATGACATCTTGTGAATGGTTTCAAGCACAATTGTAAGAGTATATGTGAATATTACTGTAATAAATTTAACCAAACAAATTTTCATTGTGTAACCCACCAATTTCCAACACAAAACACATCCACCATGCTTGTCCAGCATAACAAAATCATATACTTGGCGTTTTACAATGTAATAAAACATACTGATACAACATCAACTGCAGTATATTTTATCAATGGCACTAAAAGAATTAATACAATAATTACATGAAAAACTTCAATTGACACTAAAAAAATCATTATTTAATAAATACTGTTGAGAAATCAATTCCCAAAGTTGCAATCTATTAATAATAAATTAAGTTAAAGTACTTTCCCAGCGAATGGTACATATAAATTCCTCTCGGGTTTCCAACCAGGTTAAAGCATTTCTCATCAGAAGAGATGGTAGTGCCAGTCATCAAAACATCACTAAGAATTACTATAACCTGGTTGGAAATCCTAGAGCAATTAATACAATTAATAACAAACTCAACAAGTATTAAACAAATGTATTTAAAGACAAAGATAGTAAGAAATGATAAGTAGAGAAGTATAAAAAGAATCAAAGATTGAAGCCTTTCCCGGTGCAGTTGTTCAATATATTGTTCTCGGAGCTCAACCGGGTTTTGCATAATTGTAGAACGCAACGTTTCGACGACTAAAAGCTCTGTCGTCTACAATTATGCAAAACCCGGTTGAGCTCCGAGAACAATATATTGTATAAAAAGAATCATTTAATCATAAATGTGGCATCAAAAATTGTACGAGTACAGCGACTCAGGGTAATGTGTTACATAAAGATACATTCCATACAGTAATTAGATCACTACTTGCAATCTCTGTAAAAAAAAAAATAGCTCACCTGATAATACTGACTTGGTTTATAAAATATATATGCTTTAACAAAGCGTTTCATAAACCACATCAATGTGGATTCTGTTAGTGGGCTAACAAACTCAGCCAAATGTACTTCACATGCCCTTCTGGTGATTTCACATGCTCGTAATATGGATATAAGTAATCTGAAATATTCAAGAACTTAGTTTACCACTATCAAAATTATTTAAAATCTTTGAAAATGTCATAACTAACACATTTCATTTTTCTACAGTAAAATGAAGGAAAAAACATTAAACTTGCCAAAACATAGTGTTAGAATATTTTTAGGCTAGAGGAAAAAAGTATATTGTAACTATCACAAAAAATGTCCACTCATTAGCAACAAATTCGAAACATCATGTAAACCAAGTGGTTTCCACGCTTATTGTGGGTCACACAACATCCTTTTCAGATAAAAAATTACTCTGCATCCCCTGGAAATCTACATTTTTTTAACCGAACAAACAAAAACATATATGTATCTATATTTCTACCTACGTCCTAAAATATAGTAAAGAAAGGTGTTGTAAATAAAATACTTTGAAACTTGAAATTATAAAAATATTAAAATCACAAAAAAATAATATAACAAACGAAAATATGAAAATAAAAATTACAAATAACATTAAAAATAATCCTAATGAGAATGATGAACCTGGTGCGCTGCTATCAATGTACTAATCTTTTTTTGTCTACTTTTCAGCAGTAATCTTAAATCACCACGATTACCTATTTACAATCAATTTCTATTCTTTGTTAACATATTTGAACCCATATTCCACTAAATTCGATGAAGGAAATGCAATGATCCAAAACCCAATCAGGTATGTTCATTTTAAAAATACCTTCAAATCGTTGGTTGAAGTCAGAATGAAGATCATCCAAGTGCTGACAATAGGTAAATAATTTAACCCTTTTTTCTACTCTTGATAATTTTGGAAACTGGCTGAATTTCTATGATCCAGAATTTAGTTTATACAGAAGAAGTTTTGCCAAAAATGCAAAAATAACAGCTTTCGTTTTTTTAAATTCAACTCATCTTGAAGTTGTAAATTTATTTCATTAAATTTATTAAACTAATCTGTCAAATATGCTATATCATTTTTTGATTCAATCAAGTTGGCTCATAAAGCATCATCTTTGCTTTCTAGGAGCTCTGGCACTGACTTAAAAAGTTTATAAAACCAATCCAAATAGGCGCCTTTAGACAGCCAACAAAAAACTATTGAATTCTTCATGGTTATCAATACAAAGTTATCTAAACAATCCGTCATTCAATGAATTATGTAGGAATTCACTTAGATTTTTGGCAACTAAATGGTGACGTTAGATGACACAGCGAACAGCAAATTCATTTGGCACTGCCTTTTTTATATAAGCAAGAAAACCCCTGGAACACTATCAGTAGCAACTGACATGAAGGGGTATTTCTTTTACTTTTTAAAAAAAATTGTCTAATGCATGAAATACTGATTCTCCTTTAGTATCAGTTTGCAAAATTTTAAAAATATTAATTCAAATATATATATATATATATATATATATATATATATATATATATATATATTACTAACCTTACGACAGGGTCACATCTTTCTCTGGCTTCAAAATCAATTTGCAATGACTGCACATTTGCTATATGTCGCAAAGTAACATCACAATCTACATTAGTTTGTCTCACTGCTTCTGCACTAAAATGTATAACTTGTTCTGGTATTAAATAATCTTCTGCGTCACCTTTTACAGTACACAAATGTGTGACAATCAGAACCAACCAATGTAGATTTTCTGACATATCTATTAACGACTCTGAATAGCCATCAATTTCTGAGAAATTGTCATATATTATTTGAGACACATTTTCTATAATTGAGGATAAGGTTCCAAAGCTATATGTTGCAATCTGTAAATATAATTAATGATGAAAAAAATTATTACTACTTAAAATTCTTATATTAACGACTCTGAATAGCCATCAATTTCTGAGAAATTGTCATATATTATTTGAGACACATTTTCTATAATTGAGGATAAGGTTCCAAAGCTATATGTTGCAATCTGTAAATATAATTAATGATGAAAAAAATTATTACTACTTAAAATTCTTATATATTAATAATGCTATACGAACAGCGGTTTTATGTCATATGTGTACAAATCTAAAATATAACACCGAAACCTACAAACAGTTAGGTGAAAGGCTTGTTTAAACCAATTATAATTCGATCCAAGATTGTGACTTGTTTCCACATTAGTACTTTTTGTTTTCCATTTTCGAATTATAACTTCTGTATTTTTCTTGTAATGGTAATCCTCAGGCGCGTCAAGGATTAAGACACTTGGCAGTTACCTCGTGTTGATCTCTGGCCGTGATCATGTGGCACCCTCGATCTCTCCGAGTCCTCTAGAAAACTGCAAGTTTGAAGCTGTACGTCCGTCCCTACTGACAGTTCGTCGAGGAGTCTTTTTAGTTTCTTTACAGCCCCTTCGCTGGATGTGAAAAATCGATGTTCTCGACCAATTTTGGATCGATCTTTCCTGAACCAAGAAATGTGATTGGTTCAATCAGTCACGTGTTAATTCAATTTCTGGGATTATAGGAGAGACGTTTCCCATAGTGCGACAATCCAGGTAACTTCCGAGGGTCAACAGCCTATGTGTCTAAGTCCAGACCGAAGGGATTATCTATCTGGCACGACGGCGCCTGGTCAAATTCCAACTGGCCAAGCTATCAACCCTTGCTAATATCTAATTATATTAAAATGAAATATATATATATATATATATATATATCAATAATAAAACTATTGCACTACATTCTGAAATACATTCTTCCATTCATTATAAGATGATTTTGTTATATTAGTATAAATGATGAATGCCTGTGACAGTGTTTCCTTACTTTAATGAAATGGAGATCTAGAACTTCATAAAGACATCCGATAACTCCATTTTCAAAATATAAAGGTGAAACATAACTATTCAAACTCAGCTATACATATTGTAGATGGACAATGTAATCCAACATTTGAATAATGCAATCCATAAGAAACTTCAAGAATGACATTATTTAATGAATATATAAAAAATGCCAATATAAAAAATGCCAATATTAAAAATTTTGAATATTGCAAAACAAAAACAAAATTATACAAATATAGAAAGCGTACCTACCTTCAGGCCTAATACTCCAATATATTTAAGTTGAATTTTGTAGATACTTTTATCTGCCTCTACAGTTTCACTTATATTCTCCAAATAATGTTCCTCTGTCTGAAAGAAGTATATAATTCTTCTAAGTATTACAAATTAACATTGAATATTATGCTATATAATACATAATATACAAACCTGAACACGGTTTCCATGAGGAGGATACAAATGAGACCTCAAAAACGAATTAAAAATATTATTCAACAACGGGAAGAATAGTTTTTCATGAATCTCCTGACAGTGAGAAATAATGTCACTCCAGGTGACAAGCATATTTTCATAGGCCTCTATATGCACTGATGTATCTGAATCCCCTGGCTGATCAAATAATACAAAATATGTAATATGTTTACTAAATTAAGAGATAAAATTATATAATTAGATAATACAAATTTTTAGTAAATTAAGAAGAAAACAAGAAAGATAATTATTGAGCAATAAGACTGATGCCACATTCATTAAGGATATGACATTGTCTAATTAATTAATAATGACTGGAGAGAAAGAATCACCGGTATAGATGAAATTGAGGATTGGTGTGACAATCTGTGAAAAATATTGTAGTAATACAAATAATAATTTGAATAATAAATTCCCTATTTTTGAGACTTTTCCGTGAGAGAGAGTTGTTTCCTGCATTACGTATTGATTGTGACTATTTAAAAGATGGCCTGCTGGGGTTAGCATTCAATATTGAGCAGCCAGCCAGCATAGTGTGCTAAAGAAGGACTCTTAGCCCCTCGAAAATTGCCATGCCTGCCAACACCAACTATCAATTTAAGGCAATACAGCCATACTTCTTTCCTGTCCAGGTTAGGTAATTAATTTGATAATTTATACAAAGCAAGTAAGGCTAATGTGACATAATTAATTAAGCCTGAAGAAGGAGGCTGAGAGCCTCCGAAAATTTGAAGAACAACCTTCAGTTCCTTATGGCGACACAGCACTTCACTTTCAGGTCAGCCACAACCTATCTCTCTGTCCTCTCCATACCAGATATTGTGATATTGGTATGGAAAGGAAAGAGATATAGCTTGTTGCATATCTAAAATTGAATTACGGTGTAGCCATAGGGAACCAAAGGTAGTTATTATATAGTTATAAAACTAACTGCATATACACTGTGCAGCTTGCACGATGTTCCAACCCACTGTTCTGAAGAATGGGGCTCAGGCGTGCGAAAATTTAACATGTTCATGGCCCTTTTCCATTTACGGTAGGTTAACCACTCTCTATCCCACTTTCCTATACAATTGTATGTGTGTGTGTGTGTATATATATATATATATATATATATATATATAAATATATTTGTAAGGATATGACATAATCAAAAATAATTGCAAAAGAGAGATAGGTTGCAGCTTACCTGAAAGTAGTTAAGTGCGGTGTAGCCATAAGGAACCAAAGGTTCAGAGCCTCTCAGCCTCCTTCTTCAGGAAGGAGTGTTACACCATTCTGCGCACTGGCCAGCTGCAGACTCCTGAAGAAGGAGGCTGATAGCCTACAGAAATTTGAAGAACTAACTTCGGTTTCCTACGGCTACACCGTACTTCACTTTCAGATAAGCCACAAGCTATCTCTCTTTCCTTTCCATACCAATATTGCAATTATATATATATATAAATAATAAGAATAGTAGTAGTAGTAGTAGTAGTAATAGTAAGGATATGACACTGTCAAAAATAATTGTTATATTGGTACTGAAAGGAAAGAGAGATAGCTTATGGCTTACCTTAAAATAAAGTACAGTGTAGCCATAGGGAACCGAAGGTAGTTCTCCAAATTTTCAGAGGCTCTCAGCTTCATACTCTGAATGAACACTTTTAGAACCTTTTCTATGCCATGACCTTACCTTGAGAAAGAAAGTTGGTGGCCTGGTGGGGATTTCATTGTTTATGGGCTACTAGCCGTGTGGCAGTAAAAACTCCACAGTCTGCAGCCGGTCAGTGCACAGAATGCTGTAACACTCCTTCCTGAAGAAGGTGGCTGAGAGCCTCCGAAAATTTGAAGAACTACCTTCGATTCCCTATGGCTACACCGTACTTCACTTTCAGGTAAGTGTGTGTGTGTGTCTATATATATATATATATATATATATATATATATATATACAAAAATTATTTCAAATTTGAAAGCAACACAAACTGAACTATAGAATCATAAGAAATAAAAATATTTACACTGTCCTCCTTAAAAGATTCCTGACCTAATTTGCAAGTGAACTGTGCTAATGCATCAAAAAATGCATGGAAATCAGCAGGTGCATTGTTTGCCATGAGTATTGGCCATGAGTATTTTACCATATTCTGGCATATAACTGAAATGCCAACTATATCATTCAATGGTAAATTCCTGAAACAGACAAAGAAATACAAATTGCCTATTTCTTCAATTTACACTTGTGTGGAAATCACTACTGGACCAATCTATTTGTAAGTGTATAATTCAATACTTACCATTACACAAGTGCAACTACTACTGAATTATCTACATAGTTATCAAAACTAACAAAGTAAAATTGTAACATATAACCGCTATTTTAATTACTGCTACTTGTACAAGTATAGTAAAAAATATTTCTATTTTGGTATAAAACTCCCACTTTGCTCACAACAATTTAATTTCTCACTAGCTGAGTGCCTGGCGTCACCAGGTTGTCATAATTAAACTCAGCAACATCTATAACCCCAGATTGGACTCTAATCTTGGTTGTTGTTTGTGTTATTTTTATGTAACGCCCCTCCACCCCTATCACTATCATGCCATAAGGGACTGAAATTATACACTAAAATGTCTGGGAATATGCTATCTATTAATATTTAACAAAAATATTGGCAGTTTTAGCATATTTGAATATTTTCACCGCTGTCCTCCCCCACTACTGGGGGTTAAACAGCAAGTTGAATGTTATAATTAAACTCCATGATATCCATAAGCCTGGATTTGACTCCAATCTCAGTTATTTTCGCTGTATTTGTGTGCCCCACTATATATGTGCTTCACTCCAATATGAGGATGTTTGAAACTTTTACCCCTGCCCCTGTTGGTAGTTGTGTCTTACCACCACAATGTTTTCTTCCAGTTCAGAAGTAAAATGTGTACAAAATTTGGTCAAATTTTTTCCATGGTGTAGATTTGTATGCGGAACATACACAGCCACTTGTATTTATAAGATGATAAATTATTTGAATTATAAAAATGCACATTACAGTTTCACAATTTTTAGACTATTTTAAAAAAACACAAAATAACATTAATTACTAAAAATTTTGTGAATTGTGTCCATATGAAGCCCTTCTTTCATCACGATTTATCTAACTGTTGGAAAATAATCCCGTCAAAATTTTATATTATTGTTCTTAAACAAACTACCAATTTAAATAAGAATAGTATATATATTAAACATCTCCTGTCTCTAAACTATTTCTAATCACTAATCAAATTATTAATAACAAAAACACAATATCATGTGAAATTAAATGCAGTACCTTCACCTCACCACAGAACTAGGAAACTTCTCATTTTTTTCAATAAGAAAACATTCAAGGAACATAATTGATTTAACAGATTACTCTTCATAATATAAAGTTTATCAGAAGGAGAATATTTGGTTTCAGAAAAAAGGGAAGGTAAATAGGAAGTATTACAGCACCCCACAGGAAACATATTTTGTCCATATAAATAGTATTGAATAAAAGTCTTTCAACAAAATTAAAGAAATACACAAAAATTCACACCGACAAATGTCTACATTTCTTATAAGAATAATTCACATTATTGTCATAAAACTTCAAATATAAGTCGTGACAAATTAGTCTTATTCTATTTACGTCAATCAGAGATTTCGATGTGAATGCAATTTTGATCTAATGAGAACAGATATAGCCCATCATACACATCAAATGTGTAAAATAAAAATTGCCTCAGGAATTTCACATACTTAGTCTACCTGTTATTTGACATGTTCGTTAATGAATCAAAACACTGACAATTATTTATGATTTTGCGGCGTCACACAGATCATCTTCAAAGCTTGTACAACCATATTTAAACATAATGACAGTCCATTTTGTAAATGACAAAAACAAAGAAAGAGGCGACTAAGAAAGATTTATGAACAGTGAAAGAATTCATATTGCCAGGAAATAGTCTTAGACATACACACACAGATATATATATATATATATATATATATATATATATATATATATATATATATATATATATATATATATATATATATATATATATCTGTGTACTAAGCAGAATACGTGGGTTCAAGTCCCGCCTGGGTCAAATATTTTCAGTCTTTCCTTCTTCTTCCATCCTTCTCTCTGCTTTGAACATATGCTTTTCTATGTGCGTAATTCTTCGCCCGAGCATATGAATTCAAATAAAGCGCAATCCTCCTATTCTCCTATTTATTTCTATCCTTCCTCACTATCCAAGTTTGAATATATATATATATATATATATATATATATATATATTATATTATATTATTAAGGATGTGACATTGTCAGAAATAATTGCAATATTGGTATGGAGAGGACAGAGAGATAGGTTGTGGCTTACCTGAAAGTGAAGTGCGGTGTCACCATAAGGAACTGAAGGTATTTCTTCAAATTTTCGGAGGCTCCCTCCTGAAGGAAGAAGGAGGCTGAGAGCCTCCAAAAATTTTGAAGAACTACCTCAGTTTCCCTATGGCTACCATACTTCATTTTCAGGTAAGCCACAAGCTATCTTTTCCTTTCCATACCAATATATATATATATATATATATATATATATATATATATATATATATATATATGCACATTTGGATAGGAAAGAGGGACAACATAGTCAACTTACCTGAATTTGGTGCAGTCGGGCTGAGAACAACAAAACATTTCAAATTTTGGAGGACCTAAGTCACCCTTCGTCACGAAAGTAGGTCTGAACTGCAGGCCAGCTTGGAACAAATTGCCCATAAATACATGCCGGCATTCAGTTCAGACCTTCTTTCCTGACTTGACCAACAGTTGATTTCAGGTAAATAGACTACACTGTCTCTATTTCCTACCTAAATGTGTTGTTTAATTTGGCCATGTCACATTTTCTAAGTGTTATATACAATTAGCACAATTTCCAACAGATACATACTACTTAAATGTAGGACTTGTAAATGTACATAATTGAAAATGACAGATACACCAAACAAAGAAAAACTGTTAATAATGTTAACTGTTGCCAAGGAGAGAAGTTTGCATACCACAAATATAATTTGGAGATAATAGTTTGAATTGTATTTTGTAATTACTACCATAACCAAAAAAATGTTGTGTCAACACAAATATGCAGAAGGAATTTCAGAGGATGATTGTCTCATTTATTTATTTTCCAATCAGCTACTGTGTACAGTCTACATTAAAGAAAAATAACTGTCTTAATCAAAATATATTTAGGACAGACTTCTCCATTATTCTGATCACAAAATACATAGTGGTTTCAGAGACTAAAGTGAGACTACAAATAATAATCGAGCCACATCAGCAGTAAATACAACTATTTGCACAACATACAGCAAGAAAGACCACATACAAGCTGAAGAATCTACTGATACAGTAAAATGAAACAAATACTGGAGTCCATTACACTTACTATATAAACTAGCTATGCAACAGGTAAGAAATCAGGCAAAAATTACAACTAACAACCTCTCACCTAAGTTGTAAATATAAGACCCAATAAAAAATTAAATAAAATTAATAATCAGTTTAACTTTGAATCTATGCAGTTTAAATACGAGAAACTGCTAAAATTATAGATGTAAATAAATTATATGTAATTATAAAAGACAATTAGCAAAAATGTTTTGAAGAAGAAAAGGGTTATATGACAATAATTGAAGTCAATTTTCATATAAATCTCTGAATTTTCTATTTTTGCATGCTTAGTGCTCAAAGAATGTGGTTTTCTGACCAAGTAATAGGTAGACAGCCAATAGGAGGCAACTCCCTACTCTCAAAACTTCATGCCAAAGTAAATTTATAAACTGAGATTATATGCATGTGTAGACTCATCAGATCAGGAAGTCAAGGTTCAGTTCCTGTTTTATCTCTCCATTTTGTATTATCCTTTAGTATGACTTGTATTGTTATATGCACAATGTGTAACTGAAAATTTAAAATTAATTTTTAATCAAATAACAAATATAGATTACTTCTTAAATTTTTATGAGAAAAATCACCACAACCACCCTCAAAGAAATATGATTCATAATAAGAAAGTCAAATAAAAAGAAAACAATTAAGATCTAACAGGATTTTGCAATTGTCATACATGACAAAATAAAAAGCAGCAGCCAAAGTGAGGCTGAAGTTGTGAATACAATATTTTCAACTCCTATTGTTACACATCACAAAAAATAGAAAAAAAATATTAATTCTACTAGTTATGCATTATGGCAATGATACATAACACCTAAAAAAGTTATGAAAAAACTACATGGCAATGAATGCTCACTTTCTGAAAAGTTCATTCATACTTACTTTGTTAACCATATTTTAAGTTAAAATTGCTATAACAATGGAAATATTCTCAATTTTTATAACCAAAAATTTGATTCTTCAGTCATCAATATTAAAACTTGGATGAATAGGCACCCTTCAGGTTTATACTTTGTTGATTATTAACAAGAGTAAAATATAGAAATTAGAAGATATATTCCACAAGAAATATCTATCTTTCATGCTCAAAAAGAACACTCTTAGTACCACCTTTGCCCCTCCATACTTAACGCTATGCATGCACACACAAGTTGAGTAGGTAACCTTGAAATACCTGGTACAACAGCCATTTCAGACCAACACCAAATATTTTGTTGCCAACTTGAAACATGACCTTTGAAAGGCTACAAAAGTTGTTCTTGAGACTTTTCAGACTACAGCTAATTGCCTTCTATATCTGAAAAAGAGTGTAGTCACTGAATCTGAGTTCGAACATAACTGTGAAACATCATGGTTCTGTGATTCTTTACAACTTTACAAAGAGTGAAGCAAGATGAAAATAGTGGAGGAAATGGTAAACAAGATAGCTCCAGCAGTGATAAAGCATTCTTATACAAAGAGAAAGCCTTGTTCAATTAAACATACTATTTGTTCATTACACATAATCAAAATGCCGCCATATTTTCATAATATATAGATATATATCTTTATATATCATATGGAAATGAAGAGGGAAGTGTGGTGGATTAGCTGAAATTGAAGCTCAGAATTGCCACTCAGGACAGAAGAAAGTCTGGCAGCCTACACCAACTAAATCCTCAATGCCTTTATCAATAGAAATTACCCAAGAGAAATCCTCCAAAAACCAGATAACACATGCCCTATCAAACTTCTAAACACCCACACCTATTTCCAACCAAACAAACAATGAAGTCCAAACTTCACCACAACCTATTACCCCAGGCTACAGAAAATCAATTCCATTCTCCATCCAGCCTACACTGGAATGTAATTCAAACCCGACTTAAAAATATCAGAGGGTTGCCTTCAGACGGCCACCTAACCTCTGCAATTTACTTGTCCACACCTGCAAAGCCCACACCCTCATCCGCCAACATATGCCAGGAAGCAAACCTTGCAGTAGGAACAGATGCCACGTCTGATCTATCTTACAGCCTGCCATAATCTTCCAGAACCACACAAAGACATACAAAATCAAAGAAAACATTACCTGCCTATCCTTCCACACAATCTAGCAAATTAAAAGTACTCTCTGCCCTGCATTTTATATAGGCCAAATGAAAAGACCCCTCCCTGAACAAATAGCTAACCACTTCAGCACTGTCAAATTTTCCCTAATTCAATTTCCAGTAGCTGCTTACACCCAAAGCCTCAACACAAACAATTTCGACCAATGCTTTACACTAACCATCCTACCCACAGATTTAACAGAGGCTGAACTTCATCTGTATGAACTCTCCTTCCAACATGTCTTACAGTACAGGCAAAGCCCTGGACTCAACATCCTCTAAATATTGCCCTTCCTACCTGCCACCCCTACTTGCACGAGTCCATGTGAGTATGTATAAGAGCCTCCAAAAATTTGAAGAACTTCCTTTGGTCCCATGTGGCTACACCATGCTTCAATTTTAGATAAGCCACAACCTCTCTCTCTTTCCTTCCCATGCCAATATTGCAATTATTTTTGACACTGTCATATCCTTACCGATATCATATATTTATTCTTGTTTGTGTGTGTGTGTGTTTTTCCAGAACATTTCCTTGTCATGACATTTCTTTTGACACAGTTAGTGGCCTGGTGGGGAGAATATTGTTCACAGGTAACAGATAGCCGCATGGTAGTCAAAACTCCACAGCCAGTGGCACATGGGATGTGACTTCATTCTCCTGAGGAAGGAGACTAACACTTCCAAAAATTTGAAGAACTTCCTTCTGTCCTGAGTGGCATTGCCGAGCTTTAATTTCAGGTGGCCACCTCTTTCCTTTCCATACAATTTTTAAAAGAATTATTTTGGCAGTGTCATCAACTGCTGTAAAAATGAATATATACAATTGATAATCGAGGAAAAATTGAATAACTCCAGGCTATAGAAAAGAAATAAGTAATGGATAAAATATTTTTTTTTACATTCCGCTCACAGGAAAAACAGTAACTCTTCATTTAATGCTCATTAATAAAGAAAAGAAGGTAGTGCAGTTATTTGTCACTTAAAAATTAATTTTTCAAATAGTTCTGAGTGTGGCACAATGAATTTTGGATTTGAAGTTCAAGGGTAATGTAATATCAAAAAAGATTTTACACACAAGCCTGCCAACTCATCAGAAGTTATATAAAACACAGTTTTCTAGTAAACGTATTGACTCAAAAGTATTATATTTCAGTAACTATATCCATCATCTTCCTCAGATGTGTAGAACTTGCTTCTTTTTCACTAAGAGTTTCTTTATATTTTCTCAGTTATTTTATACAATGCAATATTCCACAGAAGCAAATTTTCTAATTTGTATTTTATTGTCAGTTGTATTTCAATAAGGGATAGAAAATAACAAGGAACAAGATGAAAGCATATTACAACAACCCACTAAATCCTTCTCAGGTTTCACTCAATAGTGATACCAGTACAATTTTATCCTTCACCTCCATTCATAGTTTATTAATAAGGTAAGAAACAGTATTAGAGACATCATAATACACACAGTTAATATGCTCGTCTCATAGGGGTTGGAATAAACTAAGTAGTTAATATATACAATTGTTTCACAATTACTTTGATCAACTCAATTACCCATAATGATTAAAGTTTCCTGTTGTTCCAAAGGTAAAATAATCCTTCTATCACCATTTATTCATATTTGTTTCATGCTTACTGTGAAGTCAGCCAACATGAAATGTGTGTCATCTAACTCTTGAGGAAGAAGGATAACATCTCCAAAAATTTGACCCTTTTTTGTTCTACATGCCCTTAGTTTCAGTAATGATATGACTGAAAATATAATTTATACAGAGAGGAAATGGTAAATAAGTAATGGTTTACCTGAAATTAAAGTGCAATATTGCCATGTCAGACAGGAAGAAACATTGCAAAATACCCGGAGTCACAAGCACCCACCTACAGGAGGTAGAACTGCACTTCACATCAGTAGACTATCTTCGGAAGAAGGCTTGCATATCCGAAAATTAGAAATGTATCTTCCCGCCTGACATTGCAAAATTTCTCTTTAATTTCAGGCAAACCATTAGTTATCTCTTTTTCCTATCCATATCAATTATAGATTATAGATCAGAAAAAGTATTAAATCTGCATTAATGTATTAGTCTCCCCTTGGCGGGCCTTTAGAGAAGCATAAATACTCCCAATACCAAATGTAAAAAATACTCTTAGTACCTTAAGATACTCAAAATTACTTCTGGTGGACTGAGAGAGTCAAAAATAATCTTGGTACTGTAATACAGTAAAAAAAACATGTAATACCTTAAAAGAGTTAATAAGTGCTTAAGCAAGTCAAAATTTCTTCATGTACCTGAAGTGTGTCAGAGATATTCCCAGTACCACTTAGAGTTAAAAAATACACCCGGTCGCTAACAGAATCAAAATACTTTCCCATACCTTAAAGGAAACCAGTCAAAGTTTCTTCATGTACCTAAAGTGTGTCAAAAACACTCCTGGTGTCACAGAGTTAACATTAGAAGAAACACTATCAATCTCATTGACTCTGAAAAATATTTATTAACTACAAATATCGGATATATTAGCATGTTCGAAAATTTTCACATCCTTCCACCCCCACCCGCTGGGAGTAGCGACCTCCTCTTAACAGACAATATTTTTTGGGGTCAATGAGTTTGATAATGTATCTCCCATTGTTGTTTGTGTATAATTTCAAAACCCTTCTGACAAGTGAGGGGAGCACACTTAGGTGTATTTGTTTTCCGTTTCCAGCCCCACTCCTAGGGGTTGAAGTACAACTTAACTGGCAAATTGAATGTCAGAATTAAACTATCCATAATCCTGGATTCAACTATGATCTCAGTTTTTTTCACATTAAGTTTATTTAATGCCACTCCACACTGACCACTAAGCGTCCTTTCTCCCATGCTGAAAGGGTTTGAAATAATACACAAATAACATCGGGAGAAACACTATGAATCTCGTAGACACCAAAAATTATTTATGTGACACAAATATCAAGCATTTTAGCATGTTTGAAAATTTCCACTACTGCACCTAAGGTATGGATTACCAGTTTGGTACAAAGTTTCCACCTCCTTCAAAGCCTCACCCCCTGGGAGTAGTGACCTCCTCTCGATATTTTTTGGGGTCAATGAGATTGATGTTGTTTGTGTATAATTTCAAACCCTTCTGGCAAGGGAGGGGAGCACACTTAGGTGTATATGGCCGATATTACTGGCAAATAAATATCACAGATGGACCAACTACTGATATCAGGTAAGTCAGCATTGGTGTCCTCTTTCCTATCCTAATGTTATTTAATTTGACCTCTTTACATTTTTTTAGTGATATATATATATACTTTAAATTTTACAATAGGCTATAGTATACTTGCCATGAACCATCATGGTACAAATAAATATGTTGTTGAACACAATTCAAACTAAAATAAGTGGTAATGAAAGATTATGGTAAAATTCGTACCTTTTTAATATATCCAACATATTTCCGACAAAACATCTTACGTACAAAAAGCATTCATCTGGTGAAAACAAGACTTCTGAACCTGAAAGAACTGCCAAATGAGCCAAACACTTTAATGAGAGACTTTGCAATTGAGGATCTTCTTCAGACTCGTACACCTACAAATGATATAAATACAACCTTTGAACATTGTAAAATCTGAAATGTTCCTCCACGTCCAATAATAGTTACCGAAAAATACAAGTTCAATAAGGGATGCTCTACAAATGCCTCTCTCCATGCCACATCAAACCTTGCAGGGGAAAAGTCTTCTTTGTCATTATCAAACTCAGAAGACCAAACTGAATGTGATATTAGTTAAGGAAAGTACGAAACATTACACTTGCTCAGAAAAAAAACAAAGAGAAAATAAATACATTAATGTACAAAATATTTTAAAACACTGACACCAGAAATTGGTTTATTAAAGAAATAAGATACAAATAATGGAAAAAGTTGTGAAAGGCATAAACTAAAAATTATTGAAATAAAATTCACCTATTTAAATGTATAAGACACAAAGTATTCACAGAAACAAAAGGATATCTGAAGAAATAACAAACTTCCAACTAAGAACAGCTTCAGCAATCAAAATCAATTCTTTCATAATAATTCTACTTAGAGGCTCCACAGAAATTTTGCATGCCTGTATAGAACTTGTTGTCATCATAAATATATCTATTAGATGGGACATCTGAAACATAGGTACAATTTTATATGTACATAATAAGAATGCAATATGATTGAGAAATAACACCAAAGATTCCTTCAAAATAAAGAGGGGGAAAAAACCAAGAATAATTAATATACAGGATAAAGTGACAAAGGGATTCATGAACTGGAAAGTAACTAAATACTTTCCTGCTGTGATTATGATAAGGATCCTTTTTTTATTTAGGCAAAAAGTAAACTTGGAACACAAAAAGGATTCTTATCATTAATACTTAAGTTACAGTGCTGGCAGACATTAGAGATCATTTGGTTAATTGCCTTACAAACAAAGAAAATTTTTGAAAAATTTGACTTACCTGAAATTTTCTTTTTAAAATAAAGTGATCTTGCCAAGTAATTTTTATTTCTGTGGATGTCGAAAAACTTCCAAACTCAACAACCATCGAACGTAGTATAAGGGAAGTAACCCACTTCTAAAATACATAGAAATCTTTATTATTTTTTTTTTGCACAATTTATTATGGAGAATACATTGTTATGAAGAAACTAAGAAATAATAAAAAGATAAAGTTCTCCAAGTTTCCACCAGCTGATCCGCATTATTGTTAAAAATTAGGTTAATAAAGACTATGCATAGCCTGGTTACCCACTACAGCGGTGCGAATTAAATCCCCCTCCTGCATAACAGAAAATAAATATAAGATGATAATGATTACATTATGAGAGGCAGTGTATTCCCCTTTTAAATAATAGATATGTCTATGTTTGGTGATCCTGACTCTTCTCTTTTCCCTGTACTCAACAACCAGCTGCATTCTAATGTTCCAGTGGAATGCACTGCAAAGAATTTTGACTAAAAATAATTCACAAAACTATTTAACAATATGCAATCAAAAAGTGTAGCTTCATAATGTTCCACCTAATATTCTTACTTTAATTAAAAACTTCTTGTAATGAGGCATATCTCTTGAAAAAGGGGAATAATTACATACAAAATTTTAATTTCATATTCTGCATGTGTGTGTGTATGTCTGTGCATGTTTGTATGTATATGTATGATTAAGCATATATACATACACACACAATTTTCGGAACTAATTTGGTGAGGAAGGATAGAAATAAATAGGTGAAATAGGAGGATTACACTTTTTATCTGATTTCATATGCTCAGGTATATAATCACACTCACAGAAACCTAATGTTCAAAGGAGGGAGAAGGAAGAAAGAAGAAGGAAACACTGAAAATATTTGACCTAGGCGTGATTCCTGCTGTGCAGTCCGCAGCCGGACGGTGCACAGAACAGTGTAACACTCCTTCCTGAAGGAGGAGGCTGAGGGGCCTCTGAAAATTTGAACAACTACCTTCAGTTCCCTTTGGCTACACTGTACTTCACTTTCAGGTAAGCCACAAGCTACCTCTTTCCATACCAATATCACAATTATATACACGTGTGTGTGTGTTCAATATTGAAAATATATATATATATATATATATATATATATATATATATATATATATATATGTAGCCGCTCCGCTTCCCTCCTTGCATTTTTTCGTTGATTATTCATGTTTGGGCGCCAGGTAATTTTTGGGATAAAATCACCAAAACAACTTTTTAATCTCTCATAATTTTATTTAATCGAACATGAGGCACAAGTCAACTTCAGGGCGTGGTTTATCAAACTTTGAAATTATTTGGAGCACGTCCATCCCTGGTCGAGTCCAGTCTGGAACTGACCATTACGCTTCTCCCCTTGGCCGGCCTAAAATAACATCGCATTTCTGGCACCTGTATAAACACAACCACTGCAGTCACCCCCGCCAAGGGCGCTCGACTGTACCTCGCAACAATCATGTTACAATATATATATATATATATATATATATATATATATATATATATATATATATTCTTGAAGAAATTGATCCTGAGATATAAGTCAAGGATTTTATGTTAGAATTTTAAATTTAGAACAATAGTGTAATAAAGAGTGAAAGCTTTTCCAGTGAAGTTGGTTTATGTAGTCTACTCGGGTTCATAACTGAAGGTGTTGGCAGTGATAACCATTGAAATATTGTATGACCTCAATGAGTTTTCCCAGTTGTAAACCCGAGAAAACTACATAAATAGTCTTATATGACATACCTATAAAAATTCACTCATATATAATAAAAAATTAAGATATACCTCTTTACAGGAACCATGGTACAGTCTGTCTTTAATATCGGATAAAAAATTCTGGCAGTATTCACCATTGTCATCTATGGTCATTCGTTTGACCAATGCAGCTATTGCCTGAAAGTAAAAATTTTTTTATTTTGGCTATAAAATCATATTAACTCAGTGACAAAGTTTGCAGAAAGTCACCGACAGCTGGCACTGCAAGACGATTCATGATATTGTATTAAGGATCATAAGTGGCTATACCATTTGTAGTCCTTTTTTTAATGTTCCCAATGAATCAATAATTCAATTTAGTACTAACAAAATCAGCATTGGAAACCATATTATTTTCATTAATGTTTAGAAGTAATATGGTCAAATCAAGCAAACTCACAAAGTAAATTATCCTATTAAATGATACTTATACCAATATAACAGTCACAAATTTCTTAAAATAATTGAACTTACGAGAGATGCCTTCTTTTTTACAAAAACAGCTGCACCATCTCTGTTCACCATAAACTGCAATAAAGCTTTAATGACTGATAGACGATCAGACACCTTAAGCCATCGCCATTCTCTGATGGCCATATTTCTTATTACATTAACAGCTTCAAAGAGGACTGCATCATTTGCACTTCTTTCTGGAAGTTAATAATATAATAATGAACCATTGGTAATAATAAATAAAGTTTCACAATGAATAATCATAATAATATATTGTAATCTAAACTAAAAATTTGAACAAGTTCTTCATGACATAACTCATTCCACACCTTTTTGCACAACTTGGTTGTTAAATTCAATCATGCAGTTTATCATCGAAGTTTCTGAGCCATATGTAACAACTAGGATTACACTGCACTCAAATCAGCCACCAGGCAAACTGTCCTCTTGTAGATTAAAAAAATTAATGTCAACTTCAAATCTAATGGCACTTTGATGCAAATATTATTAAGTGTCTTCAAGATTTGTTGCACTTGATCTTGATTCATGTATTGACCTCTGAAGTCATATACATCAGGAAAGTACCAGTATTAATCAAAGTCGTCAATTGCAATGGCTTCCAACAATTTCCAGTTTAATCAAACTTACTAATTGAAAATCAACTATGATTCTCCAAACAAAACTATAGCCCAGCCAACTCACTTATGGTATTTGGTTCATTGAAATAATATTTCTAATTCCTTAGCACTTTAAGACCAATTCTGAAAATTCTAGATGACATAACATTTTTGTTGTTTTCTTCCCAGCACAGTTTCCAAGTGAACATATAGCACATGGAAAATGCATTAGGGAGAATATTTTTTCTGTATATATGTTCTTAAGAACTTTGACTTTGAATACAGACACAAATATATTGATATTGTTTGATGTTATCTTATATTTTGACCTGTCTGTTGGTCTTTGTCATACACTGGTTGAGGGCAAATTTCAACCAGTGTTTGACAAAGAAGACCTATAGAAACTCAATATGTAGCACAACTTTAAGAATAAAAAATTATTGAGAATATATTATTTTTAAAACTCAAAAGTGGATCACAGTCCAATATAGGTTTAAAAGAAAATGGAATTGAGTTATTGTACGACAGGGAAGAAGGTGTTTAGGGGTCACTCAGGATTTTTTCGTTAAGTCAATATGAAGAGTTTGGAAGATATTTTCTTTAAAGATTGGGTTGGTGGAACTCACCAAACAATTACATATCGAGCAAATGTGGATCCATTAAATAAGATGTAAACTAAAAATATGGTTAGTTTGATATGAACTGAAGTGGTAAGTATGCCAAAATTAAACTTGATGTCCACATTAAGAACTGATGCCAGTGGTGTGGTGGTTTCAAGAAGAGATAACAAAACATTTGGTATTTAGGCCCATGAGGAATATTGACAGTGAATTTGCTCCATTTGTCCAAAACATGCTGTAATGTTACAGGTGAAGAAGATGAGAGGAAGATGTGCTTTAGTTGCTCCAAGGCAAATGAGGCATAGACTAACATTCAAAACATAATAGACTTAACAAAATTGTAATACTGTAATACTTTGTTTTATTCCAACATCTTTGTATTTATCTGATTAAATGTAAAAATAAATACTGCATGTAGTAAAGAAACATCAATTCATTAATGAAAATCAAACTCCTATTCAATACTCTCATGATAATTATATTAAATCTAGATTACTTTATAGTTACATCAAAATTAAACCAAATTATAAAAAGATTATCAACGATACTCATATCCCACAGCGTGTATTAAAAACCAATTATAAATACAAATACTTCATATTCAATAAAGAAATATTCTATTTGATAAACTTAGTTTCTAAACTGAACAAATGAATGAGAATCCATTAATTAAAAGAATCAATACACAAATTATCAATACCTAAAATAAACAATCCAAATCGGTATCCTTCTGAGCTATGTCTGAATTGAATGATTACTTCTTCGGCTTCTCTCCGTTGTTTGACACTCACAGAATTTGCAGGAGCCTGACAAAAAATTCAATAAATTATAATTTAAGTGATATTTTCTTGATTAATATGCAAATTAAATTAATGCTAATAATTTTTCATGTACTTGAAAACAATTTAACTGCAAATATTCATTTTACTTTGTGTGTAAGAGAATAATATGGGAAGTTATACTTCGACCAAATAGTGCAGTGAACTTTTCTCTATGTCCAATTCCTATAGTAATGAAGTTTATTGATCGAAATGATCAGCTATTGTGATTTTTACATATTTTAAAATTATTTTTAAACACTATGACTACTAAGGGGCCTCAAATTAATTCTTTCTCATATAAACAATAAAATCCAGGATTTGAAATTAGGAATGACACAAAGTCAGTGCTTACAATCAATATTGCTCATTTTATGTTGATTCTTAGCTATAATTTTGTATCATTCCTAATTTCAAATCCTGTATTCCTGATGATTATCTTAAATATCTTCCCTCAAAGTGCAAGATGAATTCCTATTAGCAAATAAAATAAATAGAACTCTTACAGTTACTATCGGTAAATTCAACTATAATCATTGATCTGGAAGTAAATCTTTAAGAACACGGAAATAATCAAAGAAATAACACAAAATGTTATAACTTTAATATATATATACACATGATATTAGTAAGGATATGACATTGTCAAAAATAATTACAATATTGGGATGGAAAGGAAAGAGAGCAGCAGGTCAAAAAGGCAACATGAGATTGTAATCATATTTTAACTATTTCAAGAGTTTTGAAGCAGAACTCATCTTAGGATACGTTGGGGACGCAGAATCGATGGGGGACAAGGTTGTAATGTAATGGGATTAGAGAGGAGCCTGAGATTGCATGTGTTGCATGTACACACTTGCATACAAATTCCAACCCAAACCTGACTTCCTTAAACATCGTCACCCCCTTTCAATGCATCTAAACCCTGCTTGGCAGACCTCCTCCACCTACAAAAACATATAACTTTGGCACCTCAACCCACCCAATACAAACCACCACAGACCCCAAACCACCTAACAAAAACTTCCTCTACCTATCAAAAATTTTAAGTAAAGATGAAATTTTTGTCCTTGACAAGTGTCTCACTTTCTCCCCCACCCTAGACCCCTTCGGTCTTGCCCGTGCCACCCTTAAATTCTGCAAAACAGTCCAGTGGAAACTACATTTTACAAAGAACCTCCCCCCCCCCCAATCAGCAGACCACCATAACTCCACTGATACCTGACTTTCCAAATTTAAAGAAGCATCCAAACTGCCACCTCCGAAACTCCCACCCAACCACCCACTTCAAATCTTCATCCGCACCCTAGTCTCCCACATTACCTCTCCATCCTTCCTTAACTCGCTCCAAAACAACCCAACCTGACCTGTAATCAGCACATAGCCTTACAAAAATAAGGAAATTGTCATTCTCCTGGCTGACAAGGGCTCTAGCGTTGTTGTCATGGACTTGGAGAAGTACACAGCTGAGGCACTTCGCCGGCTGGGAGATGACAGAACATACAAGCCTATAACCACCGACCCGAATCCATCCATCACTTCAAAAATAGACAAATTTGTCTGTTCATGTGGAAAACTCCAAAAATTGTCATCAGCCTCCATTGAACTCCTCACTCCAAAAAAAACCAGAACACACACCTTCTACCTGCTCCCCAAAATCCACAAACATGGTTTACTGGGCCGCCCAATAGTTGCTGGCTACAAATCCCCAACCGAGAGTATTTCAGCATTGGTAGATGAGTCCCTCCAACCAATAGTAGAAAAACTACCCTCGTTCATCCAAGACACCAACCACTTCCTCCACCGTCTCCATGAACTGCCAAAACCTCTTCCAGCTGATACCCTTTTTGTTACTATAGATGTTGTAACACTCTACACCAATATCCCCCATACCAATGGACTAGCTGATCTCCCTCACACAGTTCGTCATAACCAGAAATTACTTCTCTTTCCAAGACAACGTCTACCATCAAATAAGTGGCACAGCTATGGGCACCCTCCTACGTCAACCTGTTCATGGGACACCTAAAACAGGCCCACCTAAATTCCTCCCCATTAAAACCCCTGGCCTGGTTCAGGTTCATAGATGACACCTTCAAGCTATGGACCCATGGACCAGACTCCCTATCCAAATTCCTCCACACTTTGAACTCCAAACGCCCCGTAAAGTTCACTTGGAACCACTCCCCAACCAAAGTCACTTTCCTAGATGTACACCTGAGTTCTGCCACGATCAACACATCTGTCCACATAAAACCCACACACACACTCCAATACCTGCACTTCACAAGTTGCCACCCACACCACAAAAATGCTCCCCCCATTCAGCCTAGCCCTGAGGGGAGCACATATTTGCGCAACCTGGAATAGTCTGGCCTCTTACACCAACCGAATCCTCAACACCTTCATCAATAGAAACTATCCCAGTGACCTCCTCCAAAAACAGATAACCCGTGCCTTTTCAAATCTCTAACACTCACACCCACTAAAGACCAAAACAAGAAAAGTAGTCCAACCCTTATAAAAACCTACTTCCCGACACTACAAAAATCAATTCCATTCTCTGCCTAGCATACACTGGACTACAATCCAACCCTGACCTAATACCCACACTATACTCCCCCACCTGCAGAAGAGTTGTCTTCAGACGCCCACCCAACCTCCGCAATTTACTTGTCCACCCCTGCAAAACCCACACCCCCAGCAGGCCACCCATGCCAGGTTGCAAACCTTGTGGGAGGAACAGATGCCATGTCTGCCATAAATTACAGCCCACCACAATCTTCCAGAACCACACAAAAATATACAAAATCAAAGAAAACATCACCTGCCTCTCCTCCCACACCATCTACCAAATTAACTGTAGACTCTGTCCTGCATTCTATATAGGCCAAACAAAAAGCCCCCTCCCTGAATGAATAGCCAACCACCACAGCACTGTCAAACATTCCAAAATTCAATTTCCAGTAGCTTCTCACACCCAAAGCCACAATATAAACCAATGCTTCACACTCACAATCCTGAAAGCTCTAACACCCCCCCCCCCCAATTCATGAGAATTCCATCTGTGGGAACTCTCCTTTCACAGCCTCCGAAAAGTTGAAGAACAACCTTTGGATCCCTATGGCTACACTGTACTTCAGTTTCAGGTAAGCCACAAGTTATCACTCTTTCCTTTCCATACCAATATCACAATTATTTCTGACAAAGTCATATCCTTACTAATATTATATATAAAGTAAACAATGATATAACAATCAAATAAGGAAATGTGACAAAGTCAAATTGATTAACTTATGATAGGAAAGAGGGACAGAGAGGAGCATACCTACCTTAAGTCAACAGTTGGTACAGCATTTTAAATTTTCTAATTCAGACCTACTTTCCTGGTGAAGAAGCTGAAAGCTGAGGTCCTTGTAAATTTGAACTTTTATTTCTGAATAACCCAACTGGACCAACTATCGATTTCAGGTAAGTCAGCTAAGCTGTCTTTCTTTCCTATCCAAATGTAAATTACTATTGTAAAATGATAATTAAGAAAAAAAGAATGAAAACAAATTACTCCATACATAATGTGAATAGAAAAGTATTATTAATCGAAAGTAACGCAGTTCATTACCAAGTATTTACAGTGTTGTAATATGAAGAGTGATGATGAAATTGTAAATC
Source organism: Zhengitettix transpicula (assembly GCA_037074705.1). Classification (NCBI taxonomy): domain Eukaryota; kingdom Metazoa; phylum Arthropoda; class Insecta; order Orthoptera; family Tetrigidae; genus Zhengitettix; species Zhengitettix transpicula. The sequence goes on along the minus strand of CM073595.1, from coordinate 23,990,060 downwards.
TGTGACTTGAATTATAAACGTTTTCTAAAATTTGTTACTCCTACATATTATCTAACAGCAGTTAACATTTTAATAATATTGTTTTAATTACGTGTGTTTTCCGAATAAATGTAAGTGTTGACACAAAACATTTCTAAATTGTTGGTTAAATACAGTCGAATATATATTCGCATTGGAGAATAAGTAAACCAAGTTTCTTGAACACTTCAGTATTTGATGTATATAATTTGATATACCATATTACTCTAATGATACAGGTCTCGATCTTTCTTTGTATAAACACCCCCCACCCAACAAAAAATTCATTTGTCAATTATAAAGTAGTGAAATGATGTCAACAATAGAAGGCACAGCACTTTATCACTTGTGGAAAATTAGAAAATAGATTTAAAACGAAAAAATAAAGTTAAAGACAGATAGCCAATACAGACAAAATAAGTGATAATATAAATACAACACAACGTTTCTGGGATCCTTGTGCCTTTCCTCAGGAGTGCAGAAGAGCCTAGAGCGACACAACTGCACTCGTCAGTTGACAAAACCCAAAGAGCCTCTTTGTTTCTAATTTATTGGATAGAATATTTATTTATTGAATATAGAGTCTTTGTATTTATAATGGGTTTTTAATACATGCTGTGGGATGAGTCTATGGTTGATAATCTTTTCATAATATGGTTTTATTTTTGATGTTACTATAATGTAACCTATACACAACTGCACTGTCAGTTGACAAAACTCAAAAGGCCTCTAAGCTCTTCTTCACACCTGAAGAAAGGTACAAGGATCCCAGAAACGTTGCATGGTATTTATATTATCACTTATTTTGTCTGAATTGGCTTTCTTTCTTATTAATTATTTTCAATCAGGCGTAAATTTTTTCATCTTACATTTGAATTATGTAAAACCAGCTATTGAGCATTATAAACACACTTGACATCGTAATTAAATGTTTTCCTGCTAATATAACAATTTATAACTTCTAAACTTTGTTACATTTTGAAGTACAAAAGAAGAAAAACTCGGGGTATTGTATGGAAAGTGATGAAACATAGCAAATATTATCTTTTATAACTTACCATAAACACTACTGTGGCGTCCTCCAATTTCCACAAATCTTGTTCCATTTTTATAAGTTTTCCTGTCCTATAAATTTTAAGTAAAACCTAAAGTAAAATACTGACAACTTCCATACTTTCGAAGGACCGCCACTTACTTTATATGTTTATAAACTTTAATATAACTTGGAAATTATTACAAAGGAAAATAATCATGTTATCAAAGTGCTTGACGATAACTATACTTATTTTACTGAGCTAGTAGCAAAATGTTGTCACTCTTCCACAGCCAAGCAAAACTCCCTCGCTGAAAATAGCCAACGATACTTCACTATCCATCAAAGATACTAAATCGTCAAAGAACTTCATATTAATGTTACAAATTATATGAAATCAACATGTAATCCTGACCAACAATGAAACAAGACCATAACACCACTTAAATTTATATATAACATTGCAATGAAATAATTATAGTAGTAATCGGAATTAGGAAAAAATTTTCATACTAAATAACCAATGTAAAGAAAATTGCTTATTCTAGAACTGTCTTTAAATTAACTATTTAAATAAATTCATATTTTCAGTAACTAACATAAACAATAAACTGCATTGGAATAAAAGCGAAAACAGCCCTATTTGAATTCAATACGAATATTATAGTTGTGACATACCTCTATAATCTCAATTGATATTATCGCTGAACCATTGTATAAATGGAGAGAGATATATAGTCGTGTCAAAATACGATGCGCAGTTGTCCACTGGCCTGGAGTGTGAAGGAGCGCACTAAAACACGAAAATTTATTACGGCAACTTGGTAGAGTAAAAGCTATACTGGAAACATTGACGCAGAGAAAATATATTGCGCTCAGATCAGGATATGTTGTACGTCAAGAACCTCATCCGTAAAAGTTACAGGGTGTGGCAAACAATCCATTTTGAAGTACACGCATTCTGTATATCCCGTTCGTAAGAATATGATTAATGTTTTTAAGATTGATAGTAGCGTTTCGCCAATTTGTCTCCGAAGAGAATTTCCCCCTGACCCCAATACTCCTGTCCATCTTTTTCCCTTCTCTGCGTATTTCGTATATAACTTCCAATATCACGACACATGCGTATATAAATATCCAAATTTTAAAGAGCCAATTTACACCGGGCTATATATCCATTTATTCATGTCATGAGATTCCCTTTGTGCGAGACGATATATTAAGTAATTAAAAGCTTTTTCTGTAAGCTGAAAATGAAATAAGTGACAAACCCCGACAATATATACAATTACCCTATATTTATACCATATTTTTCGAAATGATCAGAATATTCGGAATCACAAAAAAATATAATATAAAAGCCATTTCCACCAGTCATAATCAAATCAGAAGAATAATTTCTAATACAAAACACACAAAGGATTTATCCAAAAGAACAGAACTTCCTACGCCATTGCGGAATAGATTATATTGATGAAACAAACGACAGATTTATATTAGAATTAATGATCACAAAAACAATGTGCAGTTCGTAAATAAACTAAATTTGCCGAACATTGACGGAATTTAATCATAAGTAGAATGTTCAGCAATTCCACGGAATTGATTTCGAGCCACATACATTTAAAAATAAATTTGAAGAAGCAATCCACATAGCATCCAGCATGGCTATATCGTATCCAAATATTAACTAACCGACGAAAAGTTACATGCCCCGCAATTGAATAAATGAAACTTCTCGCTCCTTTAAAATTTGCCCCCCCTTCCCCACGAAAGTCCCAAATACTTCATCCTCGGTAGGCGACTCTCTGGAATAAGCTAGTCTAGTAGGTTTATTTCGTTAATGAGTGTTCGGACTCTCTTGTTCCCCTGTCTTATTCGTAACCGTTTTCCCTGAAGATGATCAGAGTTTTTACTGTGCCAAACGTAAGATTATTTATGTCTGTCTTCTTCAATCGTCTCATAATATCTCTATTATAGGCAATGGAACATCCTATATTTTATCTCTATATGTGGTAGAAGGATCATATTTAAACTTCGCAGCTAGCCACAAAAAATGGAATATGTATTATAATTAATAACCCTTGCCACAACAACATTCAAATCCCGCCCCTCTGTTTCTTATAGGTACAATAAGTTTATATAATGTTTATCAAACGGCGTTAAAAAATAATCCGGTCAAAATAAAGTACTCTTATTACTTAGGGAAACTACTCGCCTTGGAATACTGGGTATTTATAAAAAACTAGTCCAAATATTATTCACACGACCTCCAATTATCAGTCCTAAAATTCATTAATGTCCATAATACATTCCAATATATATATATATATATATATATATATATATATATATATATATATATGAGAAGCTCCTAAAATTCTAACGAAATATAACCCCAACAGCTTTATACAAGTAAAGTCATTGCTTATCATTTTTTGTCATATATCTCTCTATTCAGAGTATCTTCTGCAACGTCTGAAAGATGCTGTGACGTGAAGTGTCATGTTCAATTGCTACGTGTTAATATATGACGAACTTACTGTCACGGTTATTAAACATTATACATAATTTAACTGATTTGCAAATCGAATATGTTAACCATTCAAAACTGCTGCATTTCACGTGGAAATTTATCACAATGGACTATTTTAGCAACTTCGATATAATTAATACAATACAATACAATTCAATTGTTAAGGGTGAACGCAACAAGTAAACTATAAAGCAGGAAGCAAGCAAACATGGAAAACAACAAACAAATTCAGCAAGTGAATATAGAAAATTTTGTCAAGGAAAACTTTTGTGGAAGATTTTTTGTAGGCAGCTATCAGGAAAGGAGATATGTTGGACCAATTAAAAATTACAGGTGCAGGAATGTTAAGTACAAAATATTGGAATCGGTTATGTCAACTTTTTAATGTGGTAAAAAATTAAAATGTAGAGAATTTTTGGTCACAACCAGAAATAATTTTTCTGACTGGTATCCAAACTACCTGAATAAAATACCTGGTGCACACTAGTTACTTGGAGGGTAATTTATATTTTCTTTAAATCTTCAAAGTTAGGCATGCTTGGTAATAATGTTGCCTGTTAGATAATATCGGTCAGGCCTTTTCTCCAGTATTCAAACAATTATTGTGTTTTAAGTACCAAAATTATTATTTTGAAAAAATTATTTTTTCTTTCAGAGATGTAGTAGTTGTTAGTAATCTGGAGCTTGATTTCATTAGAGACCTAGAAACACTGAAGCAACTTTTTCATAATTCAAGCTTTTCTTCATTATGGATTGGAATTACAGGTATTTTGTTTGAATTATAATTGTAAGTACCTGTCTTGTGTTGTGGCTAAATATTTTTGTAGAACAATTTTATAATTGTGCATTTTGGAATATTTTTTTAGTATATTATCCCAATATTAAATCTTCAACTGTCAAATAAATTTCAAATCTATCTTTGAAGTGATTCATTTGTACAAGTGAATCCTTTATACACAACTGTTAAGCTTTTGATTTTATCAAAACTTCCTTAAATATAATTTATCTAATGATAAGTGATGGAATGGTGTCCATGAAATAAATCAATAAGCTTATACTTTTTTTTGCAAATGAATGCCAATAAAAGCTTTGGTTTTTTTTGGGTCTGATCTGTGTTATAATTTGGCTAGATTAATCAAATTATACTCCTCCTAGTGTCGATGTTTCTCAGATTTCATAATCTAAAATTACACTTTCTTAAGATCCCATTTTTCAATATCTTCTCTTTGTCAAAGAATGTACTACATGATATTATATGGTGTATCTTTCCCATAATAAAATTAAATAATTAACTAAGTGCTTATACTAACTGTGGTATGTCAATTGAAAATCTAATAATTTATTTACGATTTGCTCCACTTTGGCCCACTGATTGGCTGGCACCAACCAGAATCTACGGTATATATATAGAGCAAAATTGTCTCCGCACAGCAGTCTCCTGATTATGGTGGTGATGATTATTTCAGAAGTGTTGTGTTGTATTAAACAACTAACCCAATCCATAAACCAAGAATCATTTAGTATATCAATACACCAGTAACCCATGTTATTTGACATATGAAAGTAGTTTTGTTCTATATCGGACCATTTTAATTTCCTTATATCCAGAATGAACACTGAACGTTTTTGGTTGATGCCCATTGACACTTTATGCCAAGTTCTGACCTCAACAGAATGTAATTATTAATTGGTAATATGACTTATTTGTTTTTGAAAGTAACAAAAATGTAGGTAAATTAATTCTAATTAATTTAACTTGTAGCACTACTTGTAATACATAATACATAATAAAAAAGTTAAGACATAATATGAATAGCTATGGTAGTAGGTTAAAATATACCTAAATAACTCAAGACTATTAATTTTCAAAATTACATTTTGTCTGTATGTTAGGTCCAAATACAATTGGAGCACCAGCTGGAAATTGTCTGTGGGTGAACCTTAAAGATGTTGTACCTGGTCTATACTGGTTCCGTGTAAAAAGCATCAGAATTTTGCAAGATGAGATATTATTTTACCTAAAATGTGTTCGGTATGTAATGTGTGTGTGACATCAAAATAATTATAATGGATAGGATAGAGTGAGAAGTATATTCATGGTTTAATTGAAATGATGATTGTTCACCATGTCATAGAGAATAAATAGTTTAAGTTTTTGGAGATGTTATCCTCCTCCTTAGGAAGATAGATAGCCTGCTCCTCATATTACTTAAGACTCGAGTCACGTATGCGATTTGTAGAAGAGGTTAAGTACAAAAACATTCTATATATTCCATCCAAATATCACATGCATTCTTTCCTATCCAGAATAACAACATAGAACTGTGTTGTATATTATTGCATACTTTAGTGAAAATGAATGAATATACAAGGGATAAAGATATATTAACTGTTTTATTGTAAATACTATTCAATAATTTCCTAGTTCCAGTTATATTTAAAATATTTTTCTTTATTCCAGTCCTGCACAAACAGAAACTATCGTGGCCTCAAATATGCAGAAAAATCAAGAATTAGTGAATCCAGAAAATAACCCTATTGAGTGGAGCATTAATTTGTTGCATACACTGGAAATTGCTTCTAATAACATTATTTCACTGTGTACATTGTCAAATCTGAAAAGTTCAGTTCGCTTCATGTTTGTTTTTCTTGTTACGTGTTTTATATGTATTCTTAAGTTGACAAGGGAATTGGGTGATTTTACTTTGAAACTTCTGAGAGAACTCTCAATTTTTATTCATGTTACTACACCAATATATCTTAAAGTAATAGAATTTTTTACAAAATGTGTTGGTGGGTTTTATCTTTTAATACTTGCAATATGGCGAAGTCGGGGAAATAGATCCCCTCCTCCTAATTTCCAATATAGGGCTATTTCTTATAGCAGATAAAACTAGAGTTACACAAAGTCAATATACTATGTGTTTTTTCATGTGCAAATGAATGTCTTCATTTTTTCAATAGTATTTTCATAAATCTGAAACAAATTGTTTGCAATCTCACATTTGTGAAATACTGAGTTATATAAACAAGACTTCTTTCTGCTTCTGTAACTAGTATTTGAATGTTCTTCCTGTAAGTAGTAGTATTTGTATAGTTGTTGAAAAATTCTCTCTGGGCTTTTTATTATATACCAGTTAAAACTTATATAATCTGTTGCTTATAGTCTACTTTCCCCTCAAAGTATTCTTTTATTAAATGAGATTGTTTAGAATTCATTTAAAATTCTATATAATCTTTCAAATTTTTCCTTGAAATCTAACATCTTAAACATTGCAGAAATTTTTTGTCTAATGCTTTGCTTATGTAACTCAAAATGTTTTATTTAATAGTAAATGCCCTTGTTAACAATATTAACATATTGCTTGTCTGAACATTATTTGTTTACTTGAAATTTAAATCCACAAAATTCATGGGTAACTGTATAAATATTTTTAGACACACAAACATGAGTACAAATTATAAACACATTTTTAATTTATTCTAGCTGAGTGTTTAACGTTGCTTTTGTATTTATTTATCCCTAAAATTGAATTAATTTGACACTATATCTCACTTTGTTTGAATATTTTATTGTGCTAACTGATTGAGACCATGTTGGGTCAAGGTTTGGAACAATTATGGATTACAGTATAATACTTAAAGGAGTAGCTCATGCAAGACTGGTTCTAAAAGATTATTATGTATAAGAAAATCACAATTTCAGTCCACAAAGTTTTATTGCTAAAACAAATTCAACTTCATAGGTTTAACAGAAGCTTCCACAACATATTGATAATGTTATTGAAATAAAATTTGTGGACTGATGATGTGGTTTTCATAACTATAATATAATTGGATGTGATCTTATTTTCATTGTATTAATTGTGTGTGTTAAATATGAGGTAATGAGAAAAAACATGAGAACCAGTTTTACTTTTTATGTAATAATTTTTTTTATACAAGACATGATCATACTTTGGTCACCTTATCTTTGTTGATTCAAAAATATTTTATAAATTTTATTGTCCAATAATGTTCTTGCTCATGTACATTTAATTTTTTGCTAAACATCTTTGATGGAAAAAGTTTACACTATAAACATTACATTTAAAACATAATGTAAACAAATTCTAGACTATCAATTTTATTGTTTTAAATACATATAAAGTAATGCTAAAGATTTGACATTTTAAGTCCATTTCACTTGTGAGAAATGTGAACAATGTTTATCTACTATATGAAATACCTTTTTGTATTTTAAAATGCAACGTTTATTTATTTCTTTAGAGTTCTCCATAATAATTGACTGATTTCAAATATGAATATTTTTTTAAAATATTTTCTTCAACTTGTTTAATGCTTTCCATTGTAAAAAAGAAATAGTTAATATAATTTGATATATTTTTACACACTTCAATCAATAAACAATTTTGAATTTATTGTAAATATTTAACTCATCAACGTTACATAACATATTATTACAGTACTTTGTAATTTTCTTTTTATATATTTTTTTCAAACATAGTAGTAATACTTCCAATTGAATCATTAAAAAAAGTTATTGCTTAGAAATTATATTTGTCAATAGCCTGAAAATATTTGGAATTTTGTTGATAGATTTTATATTGTCTAGAGGAAAAAAAGAATTAAACATTTCGACCAGTAAAAAAACACCTTTCTTTGTCTTAAGGGTGGAAGAAAATTCTCCATGTTGCACAAAAAATTAAATTTGGCATAGCGATATTTGCTCTAATTAAAGTTTTATAAACACTTAACTTTGGCATATATTTGAAGACCTTTCCAGAAATGAACTCTCCTGCACAAACTATTAATAAAGTATTCAAAAAACCAAAATTACAATTATACACTGCATAATATTTATGTTCCCAAACCAGCTTATAAAATTCAGAATTTCCCAATAATAAAGTATCACCAGTAAAATAAATGTGACATTGTTTATTCCACTCTGTCAGCATGGACCCACATACGTAATTTAGGCATGCAAGAAAGTCTGATCCATGACAAAATTACTAGAGCATGTGTGGGATTTAAGTCACTGTTTTAATCTGATAATATTCCTATACTTTGCAGAGAACAACTTTATTCAAAATGATAGCTCAAAGAAACCATACACCTGAAATCTATTGACATCATTTCTCGACCTTGAGTAAATGTCACACTAATTTGTAATTCTTTATTAGTTGAAAAAAAAGAAGTATCCTTTTACTCTGGGCAAGCAAGCCTGTCTCGCAAACATGTCAATTCCCAGTTGCTCACTAACTTGTTTGGCACAAATAACTAAATCCACCTACAAACTGTGACTGTCACTTTTTAACCAAAAACTCCATACTTTCCTCAGTCTGATGTGTGACTTTGAGGGATGTACTGAATTCATTTGATTTATTTCCTCAAAACACTGGATTCTTTCTTACTACTACACAATAGAAAACCTTATCAACAAAACAATAAATGATACATTATGATTAGAGCTGATTCTGCACAACAAAATTGATTCCAAAATACTACATAACCAAACAAACCTTCCTACAAACATATATAGTTTATTTCTAGATATTCGTTGCCTGATGTTCTGCTGTGTGAGTGAATACTCTTATGGAATTGAAATAAATGTATATTCCTATTCAGGATCATTAGATAATTTTCTATGATTCAAGGCTAAAAAAACACCCCTTAAACGCTTTTGCTTTACAATAACCTTCAAGTGTGATTTTTTTAAACTATTACAAATGAATGTTTATTATTTTTCTTTCGAATAGTATATAAGGCAAAGTGATATATTCTGAATCTTCATAAAAACTTGACATCAGCTCATTTTGTTTGAATACTATGAATCGAGAGTTTTAAAATTGATTAGATATTCAAACTTATTTTGCATCCAAATGGTACATTTCCGGAAATAGTTTCCTTATCTATACTTAATCTTCTAGAAGTATATAATTGGATTTCTTAAACACCCTGTATTGTAGCTATATCAAATTTTGTTCAATTATTAGATAGGAAGTCAAGTATTGTATGAGTAGGTTTCTCAGGTAAAAGGTGATCAGTTTGTTAGCAAATTTCTTCACAAGAATGGTTATGTTACAGAATTGGAGTTCTTTTTCTATTATAAATTGAAGATCTGAAAATAAATTATAGTATACAGGAATTGTTGAAGTTTGCTGCGACAGAAATGCCAAGCGGAGTAGATGATGTAAACATTTATGTAACACAGAATTTGAATATAGGATAGGGAGATTAAGGGTTTTCTTTTTGAAATATTACATGAAGATATCTCCTAGAATTGGACCCATGGCGAGGCCTTCAGTTTGCTAGTAGTAATTATAGTTGAATTTAAAGTAAGATTTATTAACGCTCTGAGTAACTACTGAAATGTGTCAAATGAAAGTTCGTGTGATCAAGGCAAAATTGGACGAGAGAAACTGCCGAGTGATGAATAATGCACCTCGTACCGGAATATTCGTAAATAGGCACGAAGTTGATTAGCATGTCAGTTGCATCTGATGTTTTAAAAGGAGTTTCTGTTTTACGGAATGTTTTATGCAGTAAGAGAGGTTTATAGAATGCCGTCAAACTAAAGGGGTTTCCAATTTTGTGAATTTTTGGAAGGTCTGATAGGCGGGGACGATTACTGTTCGATTGGGTTCATTTGCGTTTTGTTTGTTCGGAGATTCCTGCAGCGTGTTTTTTTAAGCAAATAAAATCCTGCTTTCAGCAATAGTGGTAGGATCCTTTGATAAAAAGTCTAAGAGCTAATGAATTTAAACTTTGCCGGTGCAAATTGTTAATAATCATTTCTGAATACAGCGGTAGATAATGATCGCAGAAACATCAACGTCGACTTTATATAAAAATCTGAACCAGGTGGTCAACCGCGAAAAAATTATTAATAATTATAGGAACTGTCAGAAATGAGTTTGTGTAGTATCGTGTTGTAATCTAATGAGTCCACAATAACTGTGGAATTTCTTTTACCAGTTGTGACGATTTTTATAAAAGTGACTTTTTTTTGTAGATTTTAGTGCTGAAAATGATTTAGAATTGATATTAGACGGTGGTTGGTTGTATGATTATTATACCTGACGAAATTCATATCAGAGATCAGTGATGTAATCTTCATTGTTGTTTAGCGACAAAGTTGATTGATGTAATTGCATCAATTTAGGGGACATGTAGAGTATGAACAGTAAAATTTAAACAGTTGCTTAAAATTGCTGTTGAACGTTCGAGTGCACGTGTTTAAATCGGGTCGAGATGATGGTAATAATCGTTCATTTGATCGATTGTTCGTTTGTTGTGACTCTGACTGCACAGAATTTCTTGATAAGTATATTTTTAACCGTGTTAGAATGATGCAGAACTTTATTTCGTTTGGTATGTAATATGTTCTTGATTTCTGGTTAATGTAGCGTGGATCTTTTAGAGTATTTGATATTAACAATGTAGTCAAACTCAACATGATGTTTTATTGTACAGTTTTCCTCCATTTTAGGCGTGGTATTGTCCAACGACATTCGGTTAGAACGATCCTTTTGTTAATTTATTACCTTTAGTTTTCCTCGATTTCTACCTTTCTATTATCTTCATCTCATATACCTGCAGACACAGAATATACGAAAGTTGACCTACAATGGACTGATATTACTTTTCTTCATATACTCATTCTACATTCATTTTAATCCGCGTTAGATATCCATGCAATTTTAAGGCGCAAATTCTCTACACTGGAAAGTGAATTAAAGCTGATGAAGTAGTTCTAGGCCTATTTTCTACTCTTTTTTTCAATTTTTGTTTCATCCATTTTTTTTTCCCTGAAAATTTTTTTACATGAGGCTCTAAAGAAGAGAATTTGCGAAAGTTTTATAAAATATTGCGAAGGAAATGAATCACATTATTTGACTTCACTATAGATGTAGCAATTTAAGTTACATGAAGGCATTATCGGCGTTGGAGAACTCCACAAAATCGGTCATATGATTTTTTTTAAAAAAAAAACACTAAAATTTTATTATTGATGTGACACCGGCGGTTGTAGGGCCTGGTCGAATTTAAACGTATATGAAGAGCAGGCGGTGCTTTGCGTGTGTTAACCTTTCGCAACATCTGTAATTGTTTTGACAAAATTTGATAACTTTGTTTTTATAGTATAGACTTTTGCATTATTTCTTTCAATTCGATGAAATAAATTACATTGCAGTTTAGGTTTCATGAAGATTGGTCATTTTAAAAATATGTTCGCCTGATCTATTGTAATTTGTTGAAAGTTGAATTGCTGTGTTAATTATTTCTGCTCAGTTTTATTTTATTTTCGTAAAAAATGTCTGAAGATTTACAGTCTCAATCGGAAATTACTAACGATCTTCAAAATTATGATTTAAATGAAATAGAAGAAGTAGATTTTAGCAGTAGTTGTATCGCCGCGGCGATAAACACTTCAAATTACTTTGAATTAGAATGCAAACGAATCGAAAACGTTTTTTATAAAAGAAGCTGGACCAACTTTAAGAAAGCAAAGTATGATTTCCAACGTAAGTACAAATTTATTCAGTTCTCTTGCATCAATGAAATGGTTTAAATTCTTATGATTGTCATAGATTTCGTCTACGGCAAATCAAAGTTTAAGCAACAGACGTATCCGTGGTTTTTTATGAACTTCTTTCACGGCGAGACACTTACTGTTTTTAAGTAGATTTAAGATTTAAATAATAATTATTATGAACAAATATTAAAATACTGCAAGTCTGCCGGCAGACTTGCAACATCTATTCAACCGGGAGCGTAGGGATTGCTGTGGTTTAATTGAAATTTTAAGGTGTGTTGTTTCAATTAATTTGGAATTTTTTTAAAAATCCCATTGTTTCGGCTGCATAAGTTGGTAAATGTTTTTTCAAAGGGTAAGGTTGTAGGTGTTTTTGAGAAGCCTATGAAGGACCCAACTGTACTCTCTTAAAAATAGGGTACTTGTAAGTTTGTTTGATATACTATGTTTCTTGCATAGAATGAGAATCAATTTTTACAGTACTATAATAATATAAAATTAGTATTGAATAATTCATTATACTCACAAAAATTAAACATATTTCTATCATTGTGATCAATTTTTGTCTTCATTAGGTGAACATGAAACAACAGCCTACACACTTAAGGGGACAGACAGCTGCGTATAATATGCAATACTACTAACTGGTAGTGCCATGATAGAATTAATTATTTTTCTTGTTTCCCTTTCCTATTGATAAATCACATTAATTGATATGATAGTCAACATGGATTGACAAATAATTTATACAATAGCAAAATATATTGAAAGACAATTTTGATACTGAAAATGTCTCAAGGTAAAATTCTTTTGCATAATGTCTATTTCAGGGAAAGTTCCAATTTTCAAATAGAAACCCCTAATTTTGCGTATGAAACATTTGTTTTTTTTAACTTGTGCTGTCTTGAAGTATAAATATTAAATATTTAACTACAAGACATATTTTTATTTCAGTTCCGAAACCTGGAACACTTGTGAATACAAAAATTGTAAAGAGAGCTGGACCATACTTATTAGGACCAGCATTAGGAAGTTCTCCTGTTCGAAGCATTGTTCAGTGTTTGGCAAGAAAAGAAAATACTGATCAGTTCTACACATTGAAGGTAAAAACCCTTTTTTCAATCTATTCAAATGTTTTGTCTCACAGTTCATGTTCACAAACTCTTCTTCTCAATTTCTTTAAGGCACATAATATTTTGTATTCATCAGTCATGGTTTAATTTAATTTTGTTTAGATTTTGACTTTGAAAGAGCCTGATGAGGAAACTCAAGATGATCGTCAAGGAAAAATGCTTTTGCATACTGAATATTCACTTCTTTCTCTTTTGCACAATCAAGATGGTGTTATCCACCACCATGGATTTTATAAGGTAAAATTGCGTTTGCAAATAATTATCAGGATTTAAATATCAGATAACATTCTTACATTTGATATCAAATAAAACTTAAACTCTTACTTTGTGATTTCCATGAGCCTATTAACATTTCCAGCCAAATAATTCAATACAAGTCACTAATGTTACTGACTTTCATTAACCTTTAGTTCATAGCCTTTCCTACTTTAGAATCCCTCAATTATTTAGTTATTTTGGTTATTACATCTCTTCATACTTGAGTGTCTGGCATCTTTGCCTTCTGCTTGTTCCTCACTTAAGTGCCCCCCAATTTTGCTCCGTCACATTTGTTTTGATTTACCAGAAGTAATACCTCATCAAAAAATTTATTTTTCTCTCATGCAGTAGAATATATAAATGGTATTGGCCAACTAAGTCAGAAAAAATATTTAATAAAGAAATTACAAAATCTTCATAGACTAATGCAATGTTTTACCCTTACATTATGACCTCTTCAAGTATTAATCTGAGTTGCATGGCAATGAATATAATAGAAAGTATTTGTTACCCACAGATTTCTTTATATATATATATTTATTGTAGCCGCTCCGCTACCCTCCTTTCGTTTTTTCGTTGATTATTCTTGTTTGGGCGCCAGGTAATTTTTGGGATGAAATCACCAAAACAACTTTTTAATCTTTCATAATTTTATTTAATCTAACATGAGATATAATAAACTACAGGGCGTGGTTTATAAAACATTGTAAATTATTTGGAGCACGTCCATCCGTGGATCTATTTTTATATCCTTCCATACATTCATCAAATACTCATCATATACATTTAGTTTTCGGTTATTTGTATAACCCAAATTGACAGGTGTTTGAATTACATTTTTCACTCCTGTCAGCCACACCATACCAATTATTACTTCCTTTATTCATACATTCCTCAAACATACACATCTTTTTTCTGTGTGGAGTGATAAAAATCAAACCTTCTTTACACACAAAAATTTTCTTTTTCAGACTTAATCTACAATACTCCTCTTTAACGTTTACAAACTTGGATTTATTTCCTGTAATTTTACCTTTCGTTACATTTTGTGAGATGTTCTTTGATCTACATCCACTACTTTTTTCCTCATTAATGGGTTTCACAATTTCCCCATTTTCTACCGTTTTCTCTTTTAAATTATTAGCAAGTTTATGCAATTCACTATCGTTAATCAGCTGTTTCTGAACCAAATTCTCTTTACCTCCTACATTTAATTTATTATTCCCTTCCTCCGATTTTACATTTTTCATCACTATTTGATGCTGCAAAGTATTTTCTTTAACTTCCGGCTTCGCACTCTCAACATCAACCTTATCTCTGAAGTTATCACATTTTACATTTAAATCTTCCTCTACCTTGTCAACCTTTCCATCAATTAATACATCCATTCTTTCATTTATTACATCAAACTTTCTACTTATTCCACTTACTACATCAACACATCCGTTTCATAACTCAAGATTTACATTTAATAATTTTTAACATTTATCCCACATATCCGATTCTGCCTCATTATTTCGTTCTGCCATTGCTATTAGAACTATAAATGACCCCACAACACCAAAAAATTAATTAGATTGTCACCAACCTGTTTTTTTTTCTGTTCGCTTATTGCAGCACTTCACAAACACTTTCACTCACTTTTCTTCCGACGATGAAGAACCCAGTTTTTTTTCTTTTTTCCTCACGTATCAGATCTCGTCCTCGTGTGCTCCAGAACTTCGATCCCGCGTGTACTCAGCAACCTCGTTCTCCAATTTTGCTCCCGCGTGCTCCATCTAATTACCATTCAGGTCCCACGTTGGACGCCATAATGTAGCCGCTCCGCTACCCTCCTTTCGTTTTTTCGTTGATTATTCATGTTTGGGCGCCAGGTAATTTTTGGGATAAAATCACCAAAACAACTTTTCAATCTTTCATAATTTTATTTAATCGAACATGAGATATAATAAACTACAGGGCGTGGTTTATAAAACATTGTAAATTATTTGGAGCACGTCCATCCGTGGTCGAGTCCAGCTTGGAACTGACCCTACGTTTCTCCCCTCAGCTTTCGCCTAAAACAACATCGGGGTCCTACACGTGCGTTCACACTCCGATTCCGCACTTCGCCTTTCCGGCACCTGCATAAACACAGGGGCCCCTTTAGGGTCTCGACCGTACCTCGCAATGTAACAATCATGTTACAATATATATATATATATATATATATATATATAAATTACAAGAGATCGAGATTGGTATAAAGTAATGTACATTTGTATACAAGGTTTTTTTTTCAATTTCGACAAATCACAAAAAAAAAACAGTTATAACTTTTTATTTCAAGAAGGCTTTGCTTTACTCTAATAATTATTCTTAGATTGGCTCGTTCTGAATTTTTTATCATGTAATTCTGTAAATAAATCATATAAGGATTCAGAATTTATTTTATTAATGGTTCATACTAAAAAATTTATAATACTAAGAATGGCTGTTTTTATATTTGCATTATTGTCTGTGTTGCACACAATGCATGGTACAAATCTATGTCTTCTCAATTCAAGAGTTGAGAATCCCCCAACGATTTGCTATCATTGAAGATGCTCTACAACTAGTTAAAAATACATTTAAAATGGGTATTTTATGTGTTCTCTTATTGTAATTGCTCTCCAGTAGTAAATTCTTCTGTAACCACTTCCTTTCTATGTTTTTGCAGTAACAAATAAATTGTCAATATTCTTATTTTTCTGCTGGCAGCCATTAAAACAGGTTAATTTGAAAATTTTTTCTTAGAATGGGATCTCAGATTGGACAAATGTATTAAGTGTAATGGAGAGTACCTTGAAGGTGATATGGCTGTTTTGTAAAATACTATTAAATGCATAGTTTTTTAAAAATGGTTTATTTAGGGTACTGACGTGTGTTTATATGTCATTGGTATGGAAAGGAAAGATTGTTGGTGGCTTACCTGAAATTGAAGCTCGGTTTAGCTACTCAGGTCAGAAGGATGTTCTTCAAGTTTTCGGAGGTGTCAGCCTCCTCCTTCTCCTGAAGGAGGATGTTAATGCTTTTAACTTCCTCCTGTCCTGAGTGGTGATGCCTGGAGTATGAGTATGCTTATGGATGTATGTGTGTATACTTGCATATATGTATTCAAATGTGTATGTATGTGCATATGTATATGTATATACATATGTGTATGAGTGTTTGTATATAATGCTATGTATGATTGCCATCAGAACATTTCTTATGCCACGACCTCACTTGAGGTGTCACTCCAGCAATTGCAATTTGGCCTGCAATGTCTCATGCTCGATGGTATCTATTTATGAAAACTTGTTGTGCTGACATGCTGATATGCATGAGTCATTTGTTTTGACAAAAAGAAAAGCAAATTAATATAAATGTAATTCATTTTTTACTGTAAATTAAGTTAATTAAAAGTATTTAAAGTATTTATTGACCTTCATCGACCCTGAAACCACCCATAAAGCTTCTTTGAACAGTTGGGGGTTGAAATCCACTGGTATGGAATATCCTCCCAATGATATCCTATTAATTTGGCAGCAAGAATGGAATATCTTCTCCTATACATTTGAATCCTAGGTTTAGTTGATAAAATGGCATTTTCTTATTGACCAAGGACCAGATGCTATTTTATTATTCTTTATCATTTTAAATTCCGATCATGTCTCATTCTAAAGAAAACTGACACCTTATCCCTCTGACATCCATAAGCTATATACTCTTCTCTTGTTAATGAAAGTTATATTTGTAACTATGGTATAATTGTCACCACATTATAATTCTTCCATTCTATTGAACCAACTGCTACCATCTTCTATGTGGTATACACACAACTTCTATTAATGAAGGCTGCCATAAATTGCATAAATTATCTAATGTATCTTTGTCTTCCACTAATGTTCAACCAACCCAATGAACCATTACTGAAGCTAGGGGTGCTTGATTGCTACAGGAAGAGTTTGGTTTTATCAACAGCCTCTCGCAACAAACAAAGTTTGTTTTATTTCATTTATTGTTTTCTGAGGAAACACTTACATTGCTTCTACATGTGAGATGATGAACTCTCCCTGTCATGTACAGTACCCATTTTATTACCATTCAAATTTTCTATAGATTATTTCCAATTCCAAAACAATATGCTTTGTGTGATTACAAACATATATCTAGGTCATTGTTGATTTGTGTGTTTGTCTAAATAAAAAATGTGTGTGTTTATATTTCCTCCTTTATTCTTTATTTGTCTGTGCCTATCAGCACACAGGCTGATGGTTGAAACATGCTTTCCAGAAATCCATGGTGTCCTGACCATTTCAAAGGTTAAAAAAGATGCTTGCCCTTGAGCCTTTTCTGACCTGTCCAAATTGATTACCCTGCCGACCTCCACAAGTGCCGGTGGTCACTGTGCAGTAAGTGGTCAGCAGGGGTGAGCCCCTATTATCCTTGAAGAAGGCCTGAGTGGTCACTCAAGGTATGGAGGACTGAAGAATATTTTTGTCAAGTGGACTGCAACTGTATTGCTTAGGTAGGCTACATTCGTTATACCTCTCTTCCTTCTGTCTATTCCATCTTACCAATTAGTATCTATTTTCTACATTATTAAAGTAGCTTACTTTACCTACCACTCCACCAGTAAAAGGGACTGTTAAATGCCTCATAATCTTTGTCCAGTAAATTAAAACCTTGATAGATTTGCACATCTGCTTCAATAACATTTATTCTATAACTTTGTAAAATAATTAATATTGATCAATTTATGATGGTTATATATTTTTAGTTACATTATGTTATTGATCATTTTCTTAGGATAGTGCTTTAGAAGAGCAACAGGGTAGTGATGGACAGTTAATGTACACAGGAAAAATAAAGCAACGGTTATGCTTGGTTCTGGATTGCCTCAGTGCCCATGATTATAGCAATCGGAATGCGGACTTGTTAAATCTTCAGCACTATGTTATTAAGGAAAAGAAGTTAAGCGAGCGAGAGACTGTTATAATATTTTATGATACAGTCAGAATTGTTGAAAGTCTCCACAAGGTAATATTAAATTTTATATTATTTGGCAAACATACAATTACTGTATTTCAGATTTTTTAATTCCGTGATCTTTTCAGAGAAATATTGTGCACAGAGACCTAAAACTAGGAAACATTGTATTAAATCGATGTTCACGTCGTGTTACTATCACAAACTTTTGCCTTGGTAAACATTTGGGAAGTGAAAATGATCTTCTGAAGGACCAACGTGGGTCTCCAGCTTATATATCCCCAGATGTTTTATGTGGAAAGCCATATCTTGGTAAAATTGTTTGTTTCTATAGTATTTTTCATTCATGAATATATAAATTATTTAATTTTAAAGATAAGTGTTCATATATTTCCTGTATACCTTAGCCAGGGCTTATTGCAGGAATAACTCTACATTTAATCATTGCTGAACACTGCAGATTCTGTTTTGAAATGATTACAAAATATTTTTTATGAAGTACAATATGAATTTTTGCCCGTCTAAGCTTTTTAGGTAGGTACAGAAATTAAAATACAATTATATTGTACAAATATATTACTTTAGAAAATATGGGTGATTATAGTTTTATTCGACCAATTTTTCAATGTACTATCCATGAATCTACAAATTCATTGAGTGCTTGACAAAATTGGGTTGCAAATACACTTTGAAATCAAAATGTTGAAATACGTCTCAGTTTCATACATTTAGAAGTAACCCATTATTCGATTTTCCTTCCTCCTTTGATCACGGAGAACAGTTTCAAGTTTTATTAGGCACATACACAGTCTACCATACTTACTGAGTAAGTACCTTCCAATATATTTGTTTAATTCATCACTTTGTCAAAATTAAATTTTGTTTTGAAGTCCATGAATCATTGAGTTTATTTTTAAATAAGTTTTACATTATCAATCTCAAGTCACTCAAGTAGTATAACACTATAAAATTGCACTTTATGTAGTACCTTAAATTCTTGTGTAATCAAACATTTTTATTGGCAAAATTTAAATATAAAGCTATAATTTATTTTATCAAAACTATTTCATTCATACTTTTTAATAACAAAATACAGGAAAACCATCAGATATGTGGGCATTGGGAGTAGTGCTCTTTACAATGCTGTATGGCCAGTTTCCATTTTATGATTCCAGTCCTACACAACTTTTTGCAAAAATAAAAGCAGCAGATTATGTAATTCCAAGGTAAATAAGTGAAATTTGTATTATAATTATTACTTTGTGTGTGTAATAGAATATTCTAAATGAAGCTGAAAATTTTGCAGTCTTGTAATAGTAAATATGTTTCAGTGATGGCAGAGTTTCGGACAGTACAACTCTGTTAATAAGACAACTCCTTGTTCTTGATCCTCAGCGGCGTTTGACAGCAAGTGAAGTTCTAGATTCATTGAGCACAATTATAGCTACAAATAAAGTTGCCCCTTGTCCATCAGAACCACTGCAGGTTGGTATATTTATTATATTAAATAGGGCATCATTTGTATGAAGCAAGGTATGTCCACTCTTCTGCCCCTATTTTGTGTCGTTTCTCAAAAACGACTGCAATTCGTGTGCCTTGAATGCTGTTTGTGAGAATAACAAAACTAATTTTATTTTTCATACTTTCACTAAAAACGCTTCTGTTAATGCCACCTGGGATTATAAACTACTTTACGGTCTGGTTGCAAATTTGCCCTTCAATAAAAAGACACACAATGTCCTGCAGGTACTTCACAAAACAAAGGTGGGTCCACTAGCTGCACGAGCCTACCAATGGTCTTCTCAGGCCAAACTTTCACTGAAATTATGCAGATGATCGCACATGGTCTTCGGGACTATTAATTCATTACAACCTGTAATGTGACTTTATTTCAATCTTATTGTAATCCAGGATTTTATGTAATCAAACTTAATGGAATTAGCTGCATCATAGTATTTCATAGAATGTTCATATTCTCAGTTTTCATCATAAATAGGAGCAGTAGATTTTAATCACTATTGATTTTTATAAAATCCATTACTATTATCTTTCCTTCTATTTCTGTAGGTTGTTCCTGATATTGATGATCTACCCAATTCTAACAATGAACTAAGCATTGTCATTAAACAGACCAGAAGCAATGATAGGAAGAATAATTTCTCACAAAATATGACCGCACAAGTAAGTAAAATATTATTTTTGATACGAAGCAAAATGGTAAATATTGTTAACACTGGACTCTCTTATGTACTTTGAAGTTTGCACTTATGTGCTGCTTCATAGACAAAAAATAGGATGCTCAACTTCGCCTATGAGATGACGACAGACCTTGTGGTCGTTGAAATGTTGTGGTTTAATCGCTGGTAGTACCTGTGTGAAAACCAAAAACTCTTTCTGCATGATCCAAATTTCTCATTTTCTTTATTTTCCATGTCTAAAAATTAAATAGAGCTTCAATCCTGTCAGTTTAGTGTAGCATTGACAAGCTCTATCTGCTACCTCTGTGGCCCAAATGAAGTATTAATGTGGTCCAAGAAGTGACAGGGCAGCAAAATACTATCAATATCCTAAAGGCTTTTCAGAAAAGAATCCAATTTTATGAATTTTTGTGACTCCATTTATAGTGGAATTACATATGCTGCCAGAAAATTTAAAAATAGAATGTATAGAGTTCTAATGTGATTTCAACTTGAGAAATTTTCTAAATATAATTCTAAGGTTTCAACCTGGGTGAATGTTTGAGATAACATTTAGGCAGAACTATCTATCAAAATTTTATCTCAAACATTGGACCATGTTGAAACCTAAGAATTATATTTAGCACAAATTCACTGGAAAAATTTGGGCTTTTTTATATCTTTTTCTCTTAAATCATGTGTACCATTTTCTGAGAGACAAATTTTCTTGCACAGTCATGTGTTGTTCACATTACTCGAAATGGAAGTATGTACATTTGTAAGCAAATATTTTCCAACATTAGCACACTAAGCTTAAAACTATAGGATACACCTTTGAAAATTGCAACCATTCTAATGGAAGCAAATAAAATTAATAATTTTATATTTTCCAATTATAAATTTATATAATACAAAGGTAAATACAGTGTGGAAAACAAAATCAAACTGTTTCCATGTTGCTTTCTTAATAACAAATTGTTAAATTAATGTTAGAAATTACTAATATTCTTAACAATAAATTTTGCATTGTATATGCTGATCATCTATTGTTAGTGTTATATATAATGTGCCTGGCCCAAAGTAATATTTCTTCAAATGTCGTGCAGGAAAGGTTGGATATCCTTACTCTTACCATTGTGGTAACTTAAACACCACAATACTTTTCTCTAGACTGTACATATTAACATTTTAAATGTGAACAATCCCATCAAATGGGGGTTACAGGGAGCTGCTTACTACCATGCATCCAATCCCATCAAATGGTGTTACAGGGATGGGAGCTGCTTACTACCATGCATCCAATCCCATCAAATGGTGTTACAGGGATAGGAGCTGCTTTCTACCATGCTTCCAATCAATCCTGTCAGTAACTGACTGTAAAGATACTTTAAAAGTGCACTCATATACTGTAGAGTAAAGAGGGTTCAGTCAACAATTGTTCACATTTTTGAAGCTATGGCACTTTGAAAGAGGGTAGGGTCTTAAGACACCATTAATTTATATAAATGCAATGTCTGAAGTAACGTTTGGTATTTGAATTGAAGTTATTTCAGTGAAAACGCCTAATAATGAAATTTTTGTTCTCTTTTGCAAATATATAATGTAATTAATTATAGTAAATGTTTCAATTAATTGATAAAATACTAGGCCAATAAAAATGGGCAATAATTGTTATTGGACAGTGATACACAATATAAGAGTTAAAACTAATATAATTCAACATTATGGCTTTATATAAATATTTCAACATGTTGTAATAATAGCATTTAAAAGGATCAGTTGTTCGTGTCAGACTCAAATTAGGGGTATGTCAATTTACAACTTTAAGTGTCACAACAGTTTAGTATGAATTTAAAGATGTCTGTTAACCTTAGAGCTAAAACCTTGTGTGTTACAAGTGTAATCGTTTATTTCCTTATTTGTGTTACGTTGCCCAATATAGCGTATTTTAAGTATTAACGCATGAAATATATTACTTTTGTGTTTATGTTAATCTATCCCGTTTTATTTTGAAACAGGAACAGAGTGAAATTCCGCACCAATCGACGTTAGTTCCCGCTCTCCTTAAACGGGGGCCGAGGCAAATTCCGGTTCAAAGGCTAGTACAAGACGCTCGAGAAGTTACGGCTTGCGAACTCTCTAGGTTCCAACAGTTCTTACCAATCCAGTCTCGCTCCACGTTGCCGATCGCCGGTCAAGCTCAGCACATTTCCGCACAGACGAACCCGCGTCTATCGAATCGGTCTCCAGACGCGCGAACTTTTTCTGAAAATGCGGTACCCGCTACGGAGCCGAACGCCGCCATCGTCGAACAGGCGACGACGGTTTCCATTCCGGTCCGGCCGCAAATGCTGCAGCAAGACACCGACGACAGGGTAACTTCTGAATCTGAATTGGACGAAGTTGCCGCGAACAATTTGACAGACTTAACTCTAGAAGAGCGGAGGCAACTTCTCATAGAATTTCTATCCCGGCCTTGCGTCAGAAATATCGTAGCCGCCGCCGAGCCGCAGATCGTGAACAGGTTATTCCATCAATTGACGACCGGACACCTCGGTAGAGGATCTCCCGGAACGACCAGCGTCCGCCGTATAAACAGAATAACATCTGTCGAAGAAACTAACTCCGCGCCAATAACGCGAGATCAAGCTCTGGCACGCGCAGTTTCTCGAAGAAACTTTGTGACTAACTTAAATCTGATGATACGATCCAATTGGGAATCGTACAGGCAAAGGAACACCATAGTTAACGGTAACGCGATCAGCAGCTTAAATCCCGTCGTCGTCGAAAGTGGCGATACTGACGTCCTCGGCGACGTTGAAGCAAATGCTGCTGACGATAACGCCGTCGACGTTTCAGCTGGGGAAAGTCCTTGACCGATTATGTGTAAATGGTGAAATTATTACCAGGTAATAATATTTTGCAAGTTGGAATCCAGCTATCAGTAGTTTCCAGGCTATTGATAAGCTTTGGTTAAAGGAATTGTTATGAAAAATATTTGTCTCAAATATATTTCATTCATATTCTAGTCATTGTATGTGCCTCAACTCTGTCAGAAATTTTCGGATTACCAAATTGCTCATGTTTACTGTCACATATTTTGCATATAATTATTGTTACTGACATAAATATGTAACAACTTTTATTTTTGATGTAATAAGAATCATGTAATTTTAATAAATTAATTTTGAAGAATTATTTGACATATGTACTCGCATGATCTCAAACTCCTGATGTCCTTCAAATTTTTTACTAAATTTGAGTTTGAAGAGGTATATATGGTTTTTAATAAAAGTTTATAATAAATTTAAATGCTTATTTATTTATAGAAAGTGTTACCTTTATTTCCTGATTTTCCTCAAAAGTGCATATCACATAACTTGGACATTTTTTGTACTCTACAACAGTTGAAATTAAATATTATCAAATTGTTGGCATAAACATCTCTGTATGTGACATAATTATATTGCCATGATTTTGACCAAGTAATTACTTTTGTATTTATTGTGAAATCACAATTTTATCAGAGAAATATGGGAACTGTCCTTAAAAGTATATAAATTTGAGATTGAAAATCCTTAAAATTTCAAAATTGAATAAGTAAATACATTTAAACACTGCAATCTTTATTACTTTTTAAGTTTGTTTTTAAGCCAAAACCTTGATCCTGTGCGACAGAGGAATTTATATTTTGTCGTAATTATGTTACAAGAGAAACAGTATGCCATATGTTGACTACATGACCTACTTGCTCTCCAGTAGAAGTAACAATATAATACATTGCTCAGTTCTTGAAAGACTATGTAAAATTTACTGATACAATCTTGCACAAATAAATGTCTAAAATTTTTAGAAGAGTAGACATTGACCAGTTGTAAAAAAAAATAATGCAGTATAAAATGACCATGTATATGAGTGCACAAAACTCACTATATAAGAAATGAGAATTGCAAAGCTGGACATAAAATATATAACAAATTGTTTTTCATATATTTAGTTTCTACTCTGCACTTATTTTTTACAAAGTGTACCAGGTATTTAATTATTTTCAGGTTTTCAAGTATCCTGTCTAATGGGAAAAATTGCATTGATCTGGTTTGTTTTTTTGTCATTCATATGTAAAGGGGCCTGTAAACGAGCAACTATATTTCAGACTAACGGTCAACAACACGATATATTCTTCAGGAGAAGAAAAAACCAAAATATTGGCCACGCACCTGGAAAACGTGTTTACAACAAATGCAGACAAAGACTAACCTGTACTGCTACCGAAATAGAAACCACCCTAGCTGAATTTCACATGTGGGAAGCCATGGAAATAATCCCCGTGTCTACTCAATAAATCCAGCTATATATACAGCGACTGCCTAAACGGAAGACCCCTGGACCAGACGTGGTAACTAACAAAATATTGAAATCTTATCAAAGAAAGCTGTAGCCTATTTAACTTCAATTTGTAATGGTTGTACAAGACTTGGATACTTTCCTCTGGCATGGAGAACAGCAAACGTCTTACCAATCTACAAATCTAGCAAGTACAAACATGACCCTGATAGCTACAGACCCATAAGCCTACTGTCCACTTTAGCCAAGCTACTAGAGAAGGTAATCCTCACTAGACTGCAAGAATACATACACGAACATGAAGTTATACCATTTCATCAGTTTGGATTCAGAGAGTCACACTTGACTACGCACCAATTCATCAGAATAACAGAGATGAGACAAACAAGGAAGAAGTGTCTAATTCTCTTACTCAAAACAAGGAGTTAACCTTTGAACCAGAATCTGTAAATACTATACCTTTAAGTTTGAACTTATGCTTTTCAGGTAAGTTGTCATTTGTATTACAATTAAAAATCAATCAGAATATTTTTTTTATTACTATTGAAACCATTTTAATACATTTCAGAATAAAATGCTATTCCAGTTACATTTTTTAAAAATCATAGGGAGTGGGACAGAATAAATAATTGGATTGGATAAGTTTGTGTCCATTGATGAAAGCTTTGTATGGTAAATAATTATATAAATTATGCCTTATTACTCTTTAGTTAGTTTCTTTAATTAAGATTTTTGTGACATAGTAAAGAAGTCAATATTTTTATATTATACTATGTAATTTTAGAATCAGATCTTCAATTTTCTGTAACTTGATTACTCTAATTTCAAAAATTTATAAAGATCCAGACTGGTAAGAGATTGATTATGTCTTTGGCATTTTCAGTCTTCAAATTATTTTCACATAGCTGTTCTGGACGCAGTTCTAATACAACATAAATTGAATTTTGGTAATAAATTCAGAAATCTTTTGTTGGAAAGACGTATGTAGATTCAGAAGCTCATATTTTTTATTTTTTTCTCATTGAAAATGAAATAAAAATTAAATAATTGAAGGAAACTAATTTCGAAACTCAACCTTATTTAGTTTTGAAATAGAATTGAATTTACTGTGGACAGTTCTTAAAATTTGGAAGAGAAGTATGAGATCAGATGATTAGTAATATATTTTATCACTAGTCCTCCATAAAAAAAAGTACTGCCTAGTTTGGTTCTGTTCTGCATCTTTAACAGAACTCAATTTATTAACATAAGGTCTAAATTTACTTGGATCTCATATAAAAGTTATGCCCAATTACTCAAGAAACTGATTCACCCCAGCAAGAAGAGATTTTGGAGAATCTGCAACAGACTTTTCAGATGGGAAACCTTCAAACACAATGACATCAGCCAAATCTATAGGGAAGAAGAAATTATGCTCTAGTATGAAGCCTGTTTTTTTATCATGAATGATAAATCTTTTAATATCCTTTTCTGCAACAATTCATTGTTTAGAATCTAAATATGCTTATGGTCCATCAATGAGACTTCTGCAGACTTCAACAGATAGAGTGTCAAGGTAACACATTGTAACTTCCCTTCAGAAAGTTTAACAAGCTCCTGATCAACTAGCCAATAATAATTTAGGATTGATTTTTTGTGGTTTATAGTTAACTCACAAAGTAGGTACTGTTTCAGAATCATGAGCCTCAGTCAACATTCTAATAAAAGTGGTTTTTCGAGTACCATTCTCTTCAAGGGGAACTAAGATTTCTAATATATGGGATATACAAAGTGGTTAACTGTTTTTTCTGTAGCATTTCAGGTTCTTTTAATGTTAAGGATTCATTCTGAAAGTGAAAATTTTCTGTGGGATCAAAACCACCTAAAAACAATATACCTTCTCTTACATAAAAGGGCAAAGTGACAACTCTATAAGCACCAGGCACTCCGTACAGACAACAAATGAAAACAGACAAAAAATCTAGTATGGATAAATCATGCTCCACAACAATAACAAATTTATCTGGTCCTATAAGTGCACATATTGTCACAGCAGCATTGAGTTGTTGATTTACATCAAGATAGCTTGATGGTACATCAAACATGAAGATGTCACCTTTCTGTATGCACACCATACTACATGAAAAATGTTGCAGTTCACCACTGGATGGCTCGCCTACCAATTGTGAACAACTATGGTTCGAGTCAAGAAGGCTACATATTTTATCCTGTATACCGCTGTTGTCTTTCTTGTTCAGAATCTAACAAACACTCCCTTTAACAGCTTCAGAGATCCGGTCCACACACACTGATGCTTTATTAACACTTTTCAGTCATCTTGCAGGTTTTTGGAAAAATAGTTCTGTAGCTTAGAACCTCTGAATGAGGTTTCATTTTGCTGGCCAATATTTTTACTGCAGTCGATTTCTCTATCCCATTTGTGCCAACCAGTCCTAGAACTTCATTTGGTCTTGGGATGGGGATCCTGTGAAGTTTAAAAGTGTTGTTAGAGCATCTGTGAGTAGTCTCTTTTCTGGATTAGTAACTGATTTTTCTCAATGTGCATACATTCAGCTATCAGTTAATGAATTTTATGTCATATTGAACATGGCAAAAACATAGCTTGATGATAAGACATTGGTAGCTCATTGTCAGCTCAATTCCAAAATCCTTGGAGTAAAGATCAAGTAACTTAAGAAAGTAACTTAAATGGAGATGTATGAGCCAAATCTTTAAAGTAATAACAGTTGAACACAAATGATATAGGTCAATTTGCCACAAA
This sequence comes from Zhengitettix transpicula, assembly GCA_037074705.1. NCBI lineage: Eukaryota > Metazoa > Arthropoda > Insecta > Orthoptera > Tetrigidae > Zhengitettix > Zhengitettix transpicula. The sequence continues at coordinate 23,962,269 of CM073595.1, read as the reverse complement.
GATAAAAAAACAAACAGTTATTTAGAAGATGCTGGAAATATGTGTGATGAAGGGTAGAACAAGCAAGCATCCCACATTCTAATAACTTATCATTTTTACTGTCATTGAACCACATATTGTAATTTATATCAGTGTCTAACTATCATTGTCAGGAATATATTATGTAAATTAAGCATTTTGTATTTTAACTTTCCCTTTCTAGTCTTTTATGGTGTTCCTCTATAAGATGTTGAAGGTCACACATGGAATTATTCTTCCCTCTTCTCTTTGTTTATGAACATATGTTTCCCAAAGGTTCACTGGAGTTCCATTTTTTGGTTCAAAACATTTTCCCCCCAGAAATTACACAATTTCAGGTAATGAAATTCATTTAACTTCATTTCATGCAAATCAAAACTATGGAGAGATCAAGATGACAGCTCAGTTCATTTACAGGTATCTATCTGTAAAGCCCATTCAAGTTATTTTTTTATATATTCACTATACACAGTCCCCATTTCAATTTGTGGTATCAAAAAATACTATCATAATTTTTTAACAAAACTGTGATGAAACTGCAGTTATGCATAATACAGGGGCACTATTTTATTTTGAACCACCAATAATCCTATGGTGAACAATGCTATCCACCTCCTGATGTCTTCAGACTATCAGACCCATTCTATTATCACAACTTAGTCCAAGAAAAGGAAAGTAAGAAAATTCCCAATTAAGTTGATATATCACTATTTCAAATTCAGAACTTTAGGTTGGTCCTAAGATCTAGTTGCACAAATCAAAGTCCACTCAATACATATTTCAGTATTTCCACTCACATTATACTTAAGAAAACAATATTTATCATAACCATTAAGACATTTAGGACAAATCCGTTGAAGGAAGGAAAGATGGAAATCAAAACCCATTGTTTCGTTATCAAATCAGAAACTGATGATGGTACGGCATTCCATGATCATGTTTAGACGTACAAACATTTTTGCTAAATTGAAGAGGACAGTCCCGTGCATTTTGAGATTTGGGACGCGCAAGAAGACGACGTCAATATGCATTAACAGCGGCTGATCTACAGAAGGCCACTGTCAACCGCAATGGAGTGAAGATTCGTTTTTCATGTTTCGTAGTTACGATACGGATCTCCGCCCTACGGGTTATGCTTCTATCGTTTACCAGCACGACACGTCCATCGGGTGTAGAAACTGGATTTTTTCCACGTGGGCGGTATATTAAGGAATGTACAGTATAATTATTTATTCGCTATTAACAGGATCTAATTTTGTTGGTCATCGAAGACTTGCAGTTTTCTGCAACTGCGCGTCTTTCCTCGCAGAAATCCATATCAGTGGGTTTTCTCTGTATATATGCGAACGCAGGTGTCGCCTTCGTTCTCACTCAATCACCTTTCGACACTGGTATTCCACATAAATTGGAAATGATTGAACGCTGTTCATAGCCCGGTGGTTTCCATGGCTAGCGAGAATTTACCAGGTGAGTTGCCCACTGTAATCTCTTTCACTAACAGATGACGTTTCAGTTAATTGTACGTCCGCCGTCAAACACCTATAATGTTTTTTTTCATATTAAGTACGAAAAGTATTATTATACATCAATTTCCGAGAGTTTATGTATATGGAAAGCGTCAAGTGGAGCAGGGTACATATTTATGATTGTTTTTTTTATTTAAAGTGAATGAGTAAATCATTTAAATCGTTCTACTTACGGAATAACACTTATAATTACACTACAACTACACATTTGTTGTTTACAGTAAATAATATTCTATGCCTACTATATGCAGCTATTCTGTAACTAATTGTTCATGCTGTTTACAATATAGCATTATTATAGTTTTTATTATCCATAAGTTCATGCACAGAGTAGAAGGAATGGTTAATCAAAGATTTGTAAGTTCACATTTTGAATTATACTTTAAGTATTCCTTAATGTTGGCCAGAATTTTATTTTACTTTACTCCTGCATACACCAGTCCTTTTTGTGCAAATGATAATGACTTAAAATTCATATGTAAATATTTCATAAATATGTTTGATTATGGAACCACTAAATGGATAGATACAAAAATTAAGATGCAAGTAAAAAGTTAAGGGTTGCGTTGCAAAAAATCTGAAAAACATTTGGTCGCATCACAGCGTTATGAGATCCTGAAATTTCAAAGGGAGTCTATCAATTTCTTATGAGACATTCTTAAAGATTATATTTGACTGGTCGTTTTCCGATATGTCATAGGTGAAGCAAAGCTTCAAGAAAGTGGAAAATATCAAGTGATACATGGTTCTTAACTTATAGTCAATTTCTTAGTAAGAAAGTTAAATGTGTAACACATATGGTCATATTACATGTTTTAATTATACAAAAAATTATGTTTATATAATTGCTAAAACGATAAAAAAACCGTTTCAAAAACTAATAATTCATGAAAAGTGTGAACAAAAATGTTATTTCTAATGATCCACAAGTTCCTCTACATTGTTGCTAATCAAAACTATGAGACCTTCGCATTTGAATTTATTTCTTAATTCCTTATTGTTTTTGTGCAATTGAAAAAGACTTATAATTTCTATGTTAATTGATTTGTTTCTTACAATGCACTTCAGAGTTGGAACTAAATCGAATATCTAAATTAAGAGAATAAGTATGCGTTATTATCGTCATTATTCAACCTTTATTGTTATACCGATGACGTGTTTTTGAAGTAAAAAGTATTGTTGTTTCCTTTATAATTGTCTCATAAAGTAATACCATAAGACATTATTGAATAAAAATATAGCTGAAATACTAATTTTGTCATTTTAAAATCAGAATTATTTTAAATGATTCTGAGTGCATAGACTGCTTTCGTTTTATTTAACATTTATTTTGTCATATTCAACTTCAATCAGTCAACTAAAACTTGAATCGTGGGGTCATGGAAGTACTTTGGACCAGAATAAATATAATAAAGGCGTTAATATACAATATCTTCGAATGACAATCGTGAAAAACAGCTGATCCTGACATATCTTTGATGCAAACAAAACACGGCGATACAATTATTAAGAATGAAGACCAATACGCCGGCTATGTAAAAATATAGACCAAAACCAGACTGCTAGTCTGTAACAGTTGTTTTTTAATTCAGACATGAGTTAGCAACTTTGTTAGAGCTTATTTATTTATCAAGTCATTATTAAGTTTATTTATGTTAATATGTACATGAATTAGCAAAATTTGCTTTGTAAGTAGATGTTTTATAGCTGTATTATACTTTGTTCTGAATTTTGAGAGAAAATTACATTTTGAATTTTATTTCATATGGCTTTATGCCACGTCATTAGCTTCAAGATTAAATAAAGATCACGTGGATCTTACAAATGACTTAGCGATAATTTACAAGTCAGTATAGACGTAATCGGATTAATTAACAAAGAAACTCAGAACGGACGACGTGCTCTAAATAATTACATTTTGAAAAAAATCAGTTGTTAGCAGTGCTATATTTTGTTTGTTATTGTGTACTAGGTGTTGTTTTTAATAATTTAAGAAAATTGTTTTCAGATATATTGCAAAATGTTATACTGCCCTCCAAACATTACTATTAGTGAAATCTGGCTAAGCCCAGGTACTTCAGACTGTTTTGTAGACACAGTATCTACATCAGTCTTTCTAGCAATTATTTTAATTTTGGGCAGCGTACGTTTGTGCCTTTATAAGAAATATGGCACTGCAGTGGATGCAGATTTGTTGCCAAGCTCTAAAACCTTTACTGTCCAGCTATTCTTCACACTCCTGTTACCCCTTCTAGCAGTTGTAAGGTTTGTGCTACAATGTACCGTTATAAATGGAGGTGCTGTGTATGGATACATGGTAAGTTTGTTTTTTTCTATTATAAATAGTTTCAATAATAAAAATACCACTTCAGTTCCAAAAAAACAACAATTCCTCTTTGTGATTTACTGATATTAATCTAATATAATAATATTTTTCCTATAATGTTCTCAGCCTCTCACTGCTTGTCTGTAAAATATTCTCTTTAAGACACTAGGAAACAATTCTTTTTTGTAACATATTTGTTTGTTTCCAGTCCCACATTTTTAAATTAAATTAAATTTTTCCTCAGTTCACCTATAGCTTCAACTAGCAGTCTGTTGATTTTAGTTATTTATTTTAGGATAGAGTTCAACCATATATTTTCATAATAAATTGAATAATTTAAAATAAAATAAAATTAACAATTGTGCTGACATGACCAATTGGTCATCTGCATCCCATGTCCTGATTTATCTATCAATGTACAATGCATAGTATTGAATTTTTCAACATGAAGCAGCCTGTAAAAATTTAATAACTTGAGGAATAAAACAATTTTTTTTCTACACATTGTTTGTGTTGAAGTTAATTTTCCCATGTGTTATACATACATCGTATGAATAATTAATTTACTCATGTATTAGTTTATATAGAAAAAATATGGACATTAAATGCAACATTACTTGATTTGAGTAACATAATTTAATTTATGTCGTTTATATACTTATTTCCAAGATTTTAGATGCCTATACCAAGTGATGTGCAAGCTTATATTATTTTGATTTGAATGTTATTCAGGAATATTATATTAACAATCTGTCATGAATTAATAACAACTTTTGTTGTTTAATGTTTCAGATTTTAACAATGGCAACTTCAGTTTTGACGTATATTTTATCCTTCCGTCTTATAATGGATGAAAGACATTATTTGTTACCATCAGTACCTCCTTATGGCCACAGCTTAACTCTTCTGCTATTTTGGAGTTTAACATTTATTAGAGAGAATTTAACATTCCTTAATATACATAAAAAGAACTCTTGGTTTGATATTTCAAGGTAATTATTTCAATCAAAATGGTTTTTTTTATTTATTTTAATTTTATTTCTCGATAAACAGTTCTCAGTTTTCACTCAGGTGTAGCATATTTAAACGTGATGTTTCTTTGTCTAGAAGGTGACGACAGAGATTTTAGTCGTCGAAACATTGCATTTAAATATGCTACACCCGAGTGAAAACTGAGAACTGTTCATCGAACAATTACACTGGGAAAGAATTCAATCTTTAATTTTATTTCTGTTAAAATCCTTTTATTTTAGGCTTTGTTTTACATCTAAAATAGTACATATTTAAGTGTGAATCATAATATCATAATTGTTTATGATGACCTTAAATAACATTATCATTCATTGTCTAATAAATTACAATTGGCCAGTGTAGATTACCTCAATTTGAAAGCTGGAGTCCGCAGCCGGCCGGTGCACGGAATGGTGTAACACTCCTTTCTGAAGAAGGAGGCTGAGAGCCTCCGAAAATTTGAAGAACAACCTTCAGTTCCTCATGGCGACACCGCAATTCACTTTCAGGTAAGCCACAACCTATCTCTCTATCCTTTCCATACCAATATATATATATATATAATTTGTGTGGATAGGAAAGAGGGAAAGTTGTTGACTTACCTGAAATTGAAGCTTGGTGTTGCCACTCAGTACAGAATGTAGTTCAAATATTCAGAAGTGTTAGCCTCCTTCTTCAAGAGAAAGAAGTTGCATTCCATGTGTCAGCCGGCCACATTGTAATTTACATGTTTGAAATAATTTCCTTTATTATACTTTAACTGAAATATTTTTAATATTTTTTTCAGTCTTTCGGAAGAACTTGAACTTTCCCTTTTTGGTGTGAGATATATGGCTTGCTTGGGACTGTTTATTCTCGGATTTTATGCACCTGGAATATTATCTCCACCAAATTATAGCTCACTGAATCTACAAGGGGTATGTTTGTGTGGCAACTTGATGTTTGCTGTTCATTTAATTTCTATTAAACCAATTTTTTATGTAGTTCCAGGATCCAACTGATCGTGGTTCAGCATTTAGAAGTATGTGGAAGAAAATGAAAAAACTGTTACCATTTATGTGGCCAAGAAAAAATGTTTTTCTTGAAATATCTGTCATTATCTGCATATTATTACTAGCAGCTGGTCGAGTAATGAACCTCTATGTACCCCTTTATAGCAAATATATAGGTATCATTTTGCATTGGATTCAATTAATTAACATAATACTTCAATATATTTTTTAATGTTTTATTTTCATTCTGCATCAATTTTGCCTTTCAGTTGACAGTATGTCAGGAGATGCTCCTGAATTTAGGTGGGATTATGTTCTTCTCTATGTGTTTTTCAAGTTCCTTCAAGGAGGAGGAACTGGAGGAATGGGAGTGTTAAATAATCTACGTTCTTACTTGTGGATTGCAATCCAACAATATACAACAAGAGAAATTGAAGTAAGTTACTTTTTTGACTAAATATTTATACTTGATTACCAAACTGCTGAAGCATTTATTAATGTTTCAGAGATTATTTCTTTTTGATATCAAGAATGAATTCTAATTGTTTCATATCATGCAAATAATTTAAACACAAGTAAGGATGTGACATTGTCAAAATAATTTTAAAAAAATGTATTGAAAGGAAAGAGAGAGAGGTGGTGGTGTAATTGAAACTTGGCATTCCCACTCAGGACAGGAGGAAGTTCTTAAAATTACTAATTTTCTGCTGTACTGAGTGGCGATGCCGATCTTCAATATAAATAATTTATATATAATTGTCAATCTTCATGTACTGTCTTGTCTATTGAACTGCAACCAACTTAACTATAAGTAAGATCATTTCATTATGATATAATAATGTGCCATTTGACAATTTATGTCACACTGCAAAATAATTGTAGAGAAAAATTTCTTCAAGGCAAATGATTAAAAAAGAGTTTTTAATGTTCCATCTCTTGAGCTCATTTTTAAAGTTATTCTATAAATATTAATAATAGAGCTTTTGTGAAAAACATTGAGAGACATCCTGGTAAATTTCATAACTCCAAAATCCACATTTAATGGTGTAACACTCCTTCCTGAAGAAGGAGGCTGAGAGCCTCGGAAAATTTGAAGAACAACCTTCAGTTCCTTATGGGGACACCACACTTCACTTTGAGGTAAGCCACAACCTATCTCTCTTTCCTTTCCATAACAATATTGCAAATATATATATGAATGATATTAGTAAGGATATGACATTGCCAAAAATAATTGCAATATTGGTATGGAAAGGACAAAGAGATAGCTTGTGGTTTACCTGAATGTGAAGTTCGGTGTAGCTATAGGGAACCGAAGGTAGTTCTTCAAATCCGAAAATTTATATATGTGACATATTCATACGTTCAGATCACAATAATGCTATTTTTGCAGCTGAAAAGCCTTTAGCTTTACATCTTCCTTCAGACAGAAAATTAAAGGTACTAGTGTTATATCAGTTTATGATATTTGTCTTATTCTTTTCAGATTGAAGTTTTCAAACATCTGCATAATTTGAGTTTAAAATGGCATCTTAGCCGAAAAACTGGTGAAGTTCTAAGAGTTATGAATCGTGGCACAGACAGTACAAATAATTTGCTGAACTATATTCTATTTAGTATTCTTCCTACTTTGATTGATATTCTGATAGCAGTAACATACTTTATAATTTCCTTCAACATTTGGTTTGGATTGATTGTTTTTGTTACCATGGGTTTGTACATAGGTAAGTGTACTTATCATAATGTTATTTTTTTGTATTTAGTTCAATCTTTATTTCTAATTATTTATATATTTGAAACCTTGGTGGGTACACGTTTACTTGGTAGGAATAGAAATACATCTCATTGTCACAAATTGCTGACTGATGACTGTGTTCCACACACTGGCAACTTAAATGCCATTTACTTTTGTCTAATAATTTGTATATTTGTTTTATAATATAAAATCCACATAAGAAAAAATATTTTAATTGATTGAATACTTTGTGTTTCTGTTGAGATTATTCAGTATTTCACTTACAAAATTGCATTTCACATTCTCAGGTGAAAGTGACCTTTAAATATAAAATTACACATTTTTAATTTGGTGAATTCCAAAACCTTTAGTTTTTGAATTCATCATATTACTATCAGCATTCCTATTTCATTCTAATGGAACATTTTAATTTAACAATCTCAGTTTTTAGTGATCACCAATATTTTGATATCTGCATCTATCCTAAAATTGTTTAGTAATAGATTATATTTTTTTAATATTATGTTTTTGATTAATTATAGTACATTTTAAATTAGAATTCCCTTTCCTTTCCTCTGTTATTTCTAAATCTATTAAGTATTCTAACAGACTTTTTTCTTCATATTTAGCTTGTACAGTAGTGATTACTGAATGGCGTACAAAATTTCAACGCCGGATGAATCTAGCAGATAATGCTCAACAAGCCAGAAGTATTGATTCTTTACTAAATTTTGAAACTGTCAAGTATTATGGTGCTGAGAAATATGAAGTGGAATGTTATAAGGAATCTATCTCCAATTACCAAGTAATTCTTTTTTATCAACCATGGTTTTAATTATACTTTTAGTATCATCTTCTTCTGGTTCTCTGTGTTATGTGAAAATAAAGAAAAAAGCAGGTTCTACCAGAAGAAACAAGCAAATGTATGAAACTGTAATCAAAATATGAAAATTATACCTTTTGTCTATGTTTATATACTGGAAGTAATTATGGATTTTTTCCTAATTTCCTTATATCTAAATACCTATGCTGCCTAGATTTAGTTGGCTAAATGTTTTTTTTTTTCAAGACCAGCTTTTGAGATTGAATGTGTTGTGGTCACAATGGGAATGATAGTAATAAATGTGCAAAAGAATAGCTGAAGAAGCCATGTGTGATGGCCTTGAGTCCTTTATATATTCTAAACTTTGCTCAATTGAATAGAAACTAGAAATGCAATGTGCAACAACAGAAAATTGACACCATAGATAGATTACAGAATTACCTAGTTGTTGATAGGACATCGTGGTTTAAATACCTACCTGATGCATTTCAACCTTGGTGAAATGTGATAGAAGAATATATGCTAAATATGTCACAAGATCAAAAATCTAAAGAAATGAATGCTTTCTTTTATATATATCACACTGAAAATATTATTTAATACACCCCAATACATCCATATATACTTCAACATCAATTTTCTTAGCTTGCATATATTAATAAAGTATGAATATAAACAAGTCACTATTTTTGAACTAAAATTAATTTTCTAGTACTAATTGTTTAATGTAAATCATGATAAGCATTGGTTGAATTTTTTGGAACAAAAAAAGATGAGAATTTATTCACCATTTACCACACACAGAGCCAGTTAGCTCTTAATTGTTTGAACTTCACAATACAGTCCCTCGTTTACACAAAAGTCTAACACAATGGGAAAAAAAATGTTTTCAACAGAAAAAATAGTCCAGAAAAAGTAAAGTAGATATTTAGGGATGTTGGTGGAGACAGACTCAATTTTAATACTAATCAAGTTTTTACTAAATTACTAATTAGGCTAATTTACTCATAGATTTTTTGTTGAAACTTTAAATGTATGCTTTCATACTTACATATTTGTATTCAGTTTACTTTTGTAATAAAAGTTTTTATGATATATTGAAATATTTTATTTCTGTTTTTCAGAAAGAAGAATGGAAGACAATGGTCACATTAAATATACTGAATACAGTACAAAACTTCATAATATGCGCTGGTTTATTGTCAGGATCACTACTATGTGTTTACAAAGTTGTGAACCATGAAGGGCTTAATGTTGGAGACTATGTGCTATTTGCGTCTTACATTGTTCAGTTATATGTACCTCTCAACTTTTTTGGAACTTACTACAGGTACTATTATCGATGAAGTCGTTGTTTTCTTTCAGTTTTAATTTGGATTTAGAACTCACATTTATCATAAGTACAGTATTGTGAAAATAATGGTGATGTCTAATGATGATGTCAAATGATGATATATTTATTAAGATAGTCTAAATATCTTTGGTGAACAGATATGGATAGGTTGCATGAAATACCTTTGCAAACATGGTGTGTAGTAGAACAAGGGAGAAGGTGGAGGGGTGTATTGTCATCAGTGGGGAACAATAGTTGGAGAGAATTTGGAGGAACACTACTACAATTTTTAAGAACGTTCATCAGAATATTCTTATGGATGGGATTTACAGACAGTACCAAGGTCTTTTACCACACACTGTACTTATCACCCCTTAACTAATACGAATGAGTTTTTTGACATACAACATATCCTGAACTGAACACAATGTTCCCTGGAGTCAATGTTTTCAAAATAATTTTTAGACTATTGAGTTGCCATAACAAGACTTATGGTGAGCTCCTGCCGTCCCAACGACAGTACCAAGTAAGTGGGCTACTGCTCATTGTTTTTTGACACAGATAGCTATTTATCTCCATATATATGTATGTATGGAATAATGTGCTGCTGCCATAACTTCTTTTTAAAGATTTCTATGCAGAAATAAATAACACAGTTTAATTTATTGTGAAAGGTGGGTTGAATATAACAGTTTTGTAGTAAAACCCAAGAGTAGTTCATGTTTTTTTTTGTACTGAGCAATCAATGAAATGATTGGGCAAAATAATTACATATATTTTTTCAAGTAAGTCACCATTGTTGCAACTGATAACCCCCCATACAACTATAATATATATGTACACATTGTCAAGACTAGTAAAACAAAAGGGCAAAAGTCATATGTAAGGTAGACATGATGAACTGTACTTCAGTATTTAATATTTATGCATACCTTTGTTGGACTTTTATGCTCAATATCAATGTATGATCCATGTTGTTATATCCATGGCATATTTTGCAAATCTGAAAGAACTTGATTATTACTTTTATTCTTCCTTCATTGCAGTTGGCAGTGTTTAAAATCACATATTTATGACATTTTTCTGTGATTTTGGCTCTTAATTTTAAAATGAAGGAAATTTTTCATTTTGTAATTGTTTTATTATTTCAAAATGATTGGTTTAATCATTACCTTTGAAATGCCTGAATACATCTTTTTTCCTATTTTTTCATTATTTTACATCAGAAGTATATGAATTGGAAACAAGAGTTATTTATAATTTCTTCACAAAAAGAATTGATGAATTGTAATATGCATCCCAGTTTTTGTATTGGTGACATGACATAATGATACATATCCAATATTTTAAAATTGCTGCAGTAGCTTTTCATCTCACATCTGGAAGAAAAAATGTAATTGTTCAAAACAGCTCACCTCAGCTGCATGTCACATTTAGAATGGTCAATTTCATGTACACTTAATGTGTGTGTTGTTGAAAAGATAGAAATGTGGCATATGAAATCATTATTTATACAGGCTTTTATAATAATAAAATATTATTTTTCTTTTTTAAATACTTATACCATCTCATTTTTGACAGATGTATCTTACCCTAGTCCTTAAACCCTAATAAAATATTTTTATCATGAAACTTGTTTTAATTGTATTTTTCATGTCAGGAAACCTTTTTGAACTGTGTCCTGACTTTTTCTTAAAATACTAACACTTTGCATTACATGAGGATATTTATCTGTTTTCCTGAAGGTTTATGTAATGCCATTCTAATGCTGTTGCTGGCAAAAATATTGTTAGAGATTATGCTGTTAAAAACACAAAAAATGTTTTATCCATCATTGCTTTAGCATACATTATTTGGGGATTATAACTTATTGTGTATTATAAGTAATATGATTATTTGCAAATGTTTCTTTGGCACTGCTAACATGTGATAAGTTATATATTCTATATATTTTTGGTAGAATAGAATAAGATTAATATTTTTTATGAGCAGTTATAATTTTCTGAGAGGAGGCCATGGTTTCAAATGTCACTGAAATATGGCCAGTGAATGGTGTCACAAGTCACCTTAAAATCAATAGTAATCTTTAGAAATTTTAAGATTGAATATAGTTGGTCAAAGAAAGGATATGAGGGATAATTTGGATGTTTTCACCAAAGAAGATACCCAGTGTTATTAATAACAAACTCCATTGTGCAAATCAAAGCATTAATATTAGATTAAATTATTTTAAAGAAATAGCCTGATTATAAGTGTTGCTTGTATTTCACAGAAAATGACCGGTACTTTCCTCTTTCCAAACTTAGATGCATTTTTGTAAAACTGACCTCGGCCATGGCAGCCTCAAATTATACCAGAATAAAAAAATCAAACAATTTCCATTATTTTGTCACTTTGATGAGCCTTATGACCAAATTGTTGTTAATAATATATTGTATTTACACAAAACCATCAGCAATGATCCAAATGACAGAAAACTCAAATATTTGTAACAATAAATATACCAATGTGGAGTTATCAGTATATATAAATGTTTTATTTTGTAGTCTGTCAATAACAGAGTTCAGGAGACCAAATAATTTTTATCCATATATGGCACAAGTTGTGAAAGCAATATATTCCTCAAAATATTTTGATGTATCTCCTCTTTTAATTTGTGAAAGCTAAAGCTTTCACTAGCAACCAAACTTGAACCCAACAAATTAAAAATTATTTTTTTCATAATCTGTATCTTAAATTATTGTAAGACCAGAGCTAAATCTGTGAGGTGTGACAGAAAAGGAATTAGACAGACAATGTTGCAGGTTCACATAGCTTGTGGGTCGGTCATTTGCAAAGGCTCTCTGAAAATTTCAACCTTGTGTGTCAACTTCCTGTGACACCTCATAGTGTAATTAATAAAGCCGTGTTTTTGTAATGAATTATTAAAATGTGAATTTTGGAGCAATGGTGTGTCATGAAATTTCATGTTTAACTTAGTGAATACATAATTTGGAATTACAAATAGTTGCAACAAGTCTTTGCTAAACATTATCAGGAAGTTCATATTTTTACAAAGCATTGTTATCGAGGCAGAAACAGTTGAAGACAAATCTCGCTTTCAGCATCAAAATCTGGGGAAAATATAGAAAAACTGAAGACTCTTGTGAGGTCAAACAACGAACTTTTATTCGAACTGATGAGTAGTGTGTTAAATTTCAAACATTTTTGACTCCAGTTTTTAGTATGTGAGATGTGTGTGCTAAGTTGGTTTCAAAAATCCTTACCACTGAACAGAATGACAATCAGATGAATCTGACAAAGTTGAAATTGACCAGTTTTGTTATCACTGGTGATGATGAATCATTTGATTTGCATCTACATTCCAGAAATAAAGTATCAGAGTAGAGAGTGGTTCACTGACTCTTCTTGACAAAAAATAGCTTGAAATGAGCAAATAAAAAGTAAAACCCTTGCTGATTTTTTTTGAATCTGGGGATATTGTTCACACAGAATTTGTGGCCCAAGGACAAACTGTCAACTAAGGTTTTCATAGCCCTTGAAATGCACAGAAAAGTCTGCTTCACATCAAACTAGACATTTTGGACACTTGATGCTCTCCCATGACACAATTGATGAAAAAAGGATTTCTGTTAGTTCATCCACCCAATCTACTCACCTGATCTTAGTTCTTGTGGCTTTTTTGTTCCTCTGGATCAATATCCACTTGAAAGGACACTAGACATCCTAAGCAGGTAGTCTTCCATCAGTGTTATGAAAAATAGAAAAACAATGTGTAGCTGACCAAGGGAACTACTTTGGAGGGGATATTATTTGTGGGATATGAAGGTGCAGTGGTACCCTCAAGATGAATACTCCCTACACATTGAGTTATAGTTTATTGAATTTAATTCAGCATTGTGCCAGCCAATGGTTCCTTCAATCGTAGTGAAAACTTAACATTGGAATGGGGGAACGATGTTAACAACTGAATCTATGGTGAATGGAGAGGGGGCACCCACATTTTTGTGCAAAAATAAAATAAAAAGGTCAAAAGTTAAATCTCCTTATTTTCTGCCATCCATTCCTGTATCATAAATTCGTGACACACACACACAAACATATTCATGTGTGTGTTCGTGTTCATTGTACAATGTTTTGACTTACTCCCCAAATACCAGGTTAAATATTATGCCATGAGAATAAATTCTGTAGTTCGTACAGAAGTGTGAATATTTTAATCATATTTGCCAAATATAGATGATGAAAATAAACTTCATTTGAATCATTTATACTTTTATGATAATTTTGCCTAAATTTTTGTTTTTAATTTAAGATTTATTTGTGATCTTTTCAGAGCAATACAGAAAAATTTTGTAGACATGGAAAACATGTTTGAATTACTTCAAGAAGATGCAGATGTTATTGATGCTCCTGGGGCCAAACCTATATTAGTTACAGGTGGTGAAGTAAAATTTGTGAATGTTTCGTTTGGCTATGTGCCAGAAAAAAGAGTATTGCATAATATCAGTTTTGATATACCAGCAGGCCGCACAGTTGCATTGGTGAGTCTGTTTCTAGTTTTCACTTAGTTATATTAAGGAATTCATATCATAACCTAAATATGTGATTATGGAGTTTACCTAAACTGTAATACTGAACTTTTTTAAAACTGTAACTATATATAAACAATGAAGAAATTATATTAGATTCTTGCAACAATATGTTAATTTCCAGGTTGGACCATCTGGCAGTGGTAAAAGTACCATTATTAGACTGCTTTTCAGATTCTATGATGTACAAGAAGGAGCTGTGCTAATAGATAAAACAAATATCAAAACAGTTACACAAGAATCTGTCAGACAGGCCATTGGTGTTGTCCCACAAGATACAGTTCTGTTCAACAATACAATCAAGTATGTAAAAGTGTTCTCAAATTTGTCATATTTATCATAGATGACAATTTTTCATACTGCACTAAAGTTTTTTCAGCTTATTATCTTCCTCTATTGAGCAAATATTGGAAAGATAAAATGAGTTATATATTATATAAATTCTACTTAATGTACTGAATAAAACTGAAAACTACCAGCAGTTATTAGTGAATGAAGGAATGTCGATTATATTACAGCTGATAAAAACAGCATGTGTAATTGACTGAATTATGACAATACAGAAAATATCTTTCCATCAGTATCTTCTCCTTAATAATAATGATAACACTTTCAGTCGGAACATTAATGTTCCATTACCCAATCAAGATGTGTCTAGGTCATTTTGTACTAATGTGAGGTTACTGTTTTCACATATCTAATTTACAAATTTTAAAAAATTGTTATTATTTAAAATTAATAATATATTTTCATAAATGAAAATAATGCTAGAATGATCCTAAAAGTAATTATGTGAACTGCTATTTGGTTTTATTTTAACGCATGCGGAAAAGGCTCAAGTAAAATACCATACATTTGAACTTGGATTAGAATAACCTATATATCTTAAACTGTATATGTTGCTTTCATGTTTTCAACATATAAATGATAAATATTTTACCACCACTTCATTCCTAAAGGAAAGGTAGTTGACATAATTTTTAATTAGTAATGGGTTCAATATATATGTTTCATTTTTGATTCAATACATTGCTGATGTTGAATATTTTGAAATCATATTCAGGCTGAAATGTCACCAATATTGCTTAATTTTAATGACTTATAACCACTCTTTTTTCCTTCATTGGTATTTCTTCTACTTTTTTGCTCCTGTTTTTTATGATTTACTTCACTGTACCCATCAACCTCTTTCTAGGACATCACTGTGGTCTTTTTCCTGTTACTTTCTCAGCAAATACTTGCTTTGGAACTCTATCTTCTTTCATTTTTGTCATCTGTCCAAACCAATACAGATTACTAATCTCTATCTTGTCTTGTGTTTTCAGGAATCCTGTTTAATCTCCGATTTCCTCTCTGTGATTTTCCTATTATTCCTCTCAGGAACTTCATTTTGGCTGCTTGGATTTTACTTCCATCTCTCATTGTGGTCAATCCTGCATACGCCAATGTTGGTGTGTGATACATTGAATAGAGGACATTTTTACAATATTTTTGTTTGTCCTATCTTAGTCCTCATACTGCTTACACACTTTTATCATTTTTACTTCTGCATTCCCTGTCTTCTTTTTTTTATCAATGCATTCCAGACGTGTCATGGTACACTGTCATATGTTTTTTCTATATTTATAATGTCATCACTTAATCTTTCCTGAATTCCCTTCTTTTCTCTATCATTGCAAATATAAAATCCGAAGTTGAACCATTCTTTCCTAAAGCCATTTTGTTCTTCCGCCATTTCATTTTCTACTTTAATGATGGTGATTCCCATATATTTGTTACATTCTTTCTTATTATCCTTCTTGAATATGGGAATTATTAATCTTCTGGTACTTCTTTTCTTCTTGTATTTAATTAATTTTATAATAATGAAGATGCATATTCAATACATAGCCTTTTTCTAAGTAGCATGGGCTGAGACTTAATTTGTATTTTGATATAAGTACACAATTTTTTTAATTGTTGAAGATTTCTATCCACATTACTTCCTAATTATCTTTAATTACTATTAGGCATTAATCAGTAATTGGATGTTACCTGAATAATAAGTATTTGTAACATTGGTTGTAGGTTTAACATCGAATATGGCAAGGTGGGTGCTTGTGATGCAGATATTATAATTGCTGCAAAGACAGCAGATATTCATGAAAGAATACTTACTTTTCCTGAGAAGTATGAAACCCAGGTATAGTTAAATAGCTTTAGTAGCACAAACTCATTGGACACAAAAATATTATAGTGTAGTTTTTATGAATGTTCATTAATGTTCTCATTGTCAAATTATGTATTTTATTTTTGAATGATGACATATTTTACCCCAAAAGCACTAGTATATTATTTGATGTATCATTATTTTATAAATAAAATTGACTGTATGTGTGTATGTTGCACATACAAATCTAAACATGTGGAGCAATTTCAACCAAATTTTGTACACATGTTCCTTTCGATCTGGGGAAAAATCCTGTGGGGTAAGATACAACTACTGCCCCTGGGGGTGGGGGTGGAAATTTTCAAATTTGCACAAATGGCCGATATTAGCGTTGGATAAATATTTTTCAAGGTCAATGAGATCAATACTCTCTCCCCCGATGTTTTTGTGTTTAATTTCAACCCATTTCAGCATTGGAGGGAAGCACCTTTAGAAGATGGGGTGGAGGGGTGTTACTTAAAAAGAATGCAAAAATGACAGAGATTGGAGTTGAGTCTGGGCTTAAGGGTTTCGCCAAGTTTAATTATGACAACCCAGGCACCCTGCTATTAAAAATAAAATGGAAGGCTGTTATTCAATGACAGGAAGGGTGTCTTCGATAGTGTATTGGTTTGGGAATCACTAGTATGTGGGTGTATATTGCAATATTGATTTGTCCAAAATTTATTTCACACGTTTGAAGTTTTATTTTATTGATTTCTGACCATTAGATTGAATAATTTGAGACTTGATAGCTGAATAGTTTGCTTCCAAATTATGTCTGAAGCTCATTCATATATTTGTTTCAAAGCCTAATTAAAATTCTTTATTTTTTCTCATAGGTTGGTGAGAGAGGTTTGAAATTGAGTGGTGGAGAGAAACAGAGAGTAGCAATTGCTAGAACAGTCCTTAAGTCCCCACCTATAGTTCTTCTGGATGAAGCAACAAGTGCCTTAGACACACAAACGGAGCGGAACATTCAAGCTGCACTGTCTCGAGTATGTTCTAATCGAACAACACTCATTGTAGCACATCGTTTGTCGACAGTAATACATGCTGACCAAATCCTTGTCCTTAAGGAAGGAGAAATTATAGAACGTGGAAGGTTTGTATTCATGGCATTACAAATGATTCCATATACCTATAAGAACTACCATACCATTAAAAAGTGTGTAGTTTATGAATATTAAAGAACTTGAATATCAAGTGTTGAAAGTCTCGTAAGCATGAGTGTTCTAAATGTTTTACTTAATGTGAAAAAAAACTTTCAAAAGCTTTGATTACGATATTTCACCCTTAGTGTACACTGTTTCAACCATCTTATAAAAATTAGAATTAGCTCACTGCCCTCAGATTTTCAATTTGCTATTTGAGACGGTATCTATTAAATTAATTTTAGAATTTGAATTTAAAAATGCATACACAGAGTGGATTAACTTATCTACCTCTCCCCAAATGTTGTCTGATGCTGAAAGTTTCAAGAATATTTCATCCCTTAATGAGTTGTAAATAGATTTTCCATATGAAATCTGTTTTCCAAAATATATTTTTGAAACTGATTTATGTTTACAGTAAATAGTCCTAGACTTCATTCAATTATTAATTTATCTTTTTCTAATTTATTAGCCATACTAGCATGAACTATTGTATATTTTCAGCCATGAAGAACTTTTAAAACTTGATGGAATGTACAAAAATATGTGGGACCAGCAACTGAAAAATGAAGCAAAACAAGTTGCTGGTGATGCATCGTCAGTTAATGAGAAAGTTTAATTTCTTCACAATCGAGTTTGACAGTTCATTTTCACAATTCATAGATTTAAAATTTCAACTTTATGGCCTATATAGTCAAGTATGGGAACTGCAGTTCACTTCACGATTTTGAAAAATGCTTGAAGAATAATTAATTTGTTACTTAAATATTGAAATCCGGAATTCAAAAGTGTATAAATATAGAATTAGATTATTGTTTTGTTGCAAATTAGAAGAATCTACATTATTTTCATTTTGTAAATTTTCATACATCAGCAAAAATTACATGCAGAAGTATAAACTATTTTATTTTATGCCTTGCTCCTTGAATTCAAAAAATTTAATTAGTACCTAATACTGTTAAATGCAGTCGGCATATTTTTCTAAACTGGCCACAACACTAATGAAGTTCACAAATGTTTAGTTTTGTCTAAAATTATTATGTATTTGTATCACTTCATTAATTTTATTCCTCAAACTACTGAATGTGGTAAAAAATAAATCAGCAGACTTACTTTCAATTCAATTCCAATTAGCATAAAAGTAGACTTGAGAAATTATAGATTTTTATCACAGTTTGTCGATACACTTGAGATTTTACTTCATTCATTTCCACTAATAGACGTCACCAATATTGAAATTACTTCACTATATCTGTCTTCAGTGCAGATTATGGTTCTACTTAAGAGATAAGCAAAACCAAAACAAAATACATACATAAAAGATGTACTATATTAGTATAAATGCCAGTTGTTATAAAGTAGTGACTTATTTATGAAACTACTTATTTTAAATTTTATTATGTACATTTTCTTTATTAAAATAAACATTCTATATATATTTATATATAATTTTAATGAATAGAGTATTATTGTTATGTATGTACCACTTTCACATCTGTTTCAGGAATATCCGAAAATATGTGTTAAGACATGTTAATATATCAGATAAACAAATATTTTCTGAAAGCATTGTACATGGTACAATTGTAAAAATATGAATTTCATAAGAAACACTTTTAATGACTGTTATTACTGTTTAATGTGAGGCAGAATCAAAGCAGTGTATCAATTTCAGGTAACAAGAGCAAACCACCTTACATAGGCTGTCCAAAGTCTTTGGAGATATTTTAAAAATAAAATTATGCCATTTATATAACTATCACATAACTAGTTTATATATAATATATGGTAAAAACTACTATAATATAGAAGTGGCAAGTGTAATACCATACTAATAATTTGCCCAATAATAAACACCAGGGTGAGTAGTGATCAATAAAATACAATGCAGAATAATACTTTCAGTTGAGACCAAGGCTTCAAGGACTGTTGTAGCCCTCGCCACAGCTTCATTATGTTAATAGGACAATACCTACAACAGAACTTAAAATGTAGACTCATTACAAAGTAAACCAATTAAGCTGGATGGGTGCACCCAAAGGGTGGAGCAAATGATAAGAAAATCCAGAATTGCATTTTTTTTGCAAGTTTTGTAGAGCAGAAGGAATGAACAAGGAAAGCAAAATTACTAAAAATAGCTTCTGATACAAATTTATTTAGCTTGGTCTTGATCTAAATCCTATGTTTGTAATACAATTTTCATAATACATATAAACTACTCGTCTATTGTATGCAAACATTGAAACCCCTTTCCCACTAGACAGATAATGAGAATGCTGTACCTGCACCTCCACATGCACATTTAGGTTTTGTAGTTTCCTAAATGAGGGTTAGAGGGTTGTTAACCAATCCAAGATTAAGTTTTTGCTCATAGAATATAAAGTGGACAGCCAGTGTGCAGTTAATGAAAAGTAAATCCAATGTCACAGTCAATCAAGGACTAATACACTCGCAAAATGAAAAAGGGCAAAAGCGGCAAAGTACCTTATAAAAGTGATTATATATAAAAACGGTATGTTTTATCACATATCAATTAAACCATTAAATTTGTGGGAGTTGCTGTAATCCATTTCTATGCATGGACAAAGGCTTATTAATGTATAAGCAAATCTGTAATAAAGATTTAGATTTCTGATTCCATTAAATTGCCACTGTAGAAATAAGACTATTCAAAAATAATAGTCGTAGGAATAAGCATTCAAAATTTGAAGACAGAACTAGGAGATTATCTATAGTAAACATTTTTTAGTTATGAACCTTACCGTACTAATTTGGACTAAAATATGAATGGAGAAATGAGCAGGACAACTAATATCCTTAACTCTAAATATAGTATGGCTCATTAACCAACGACAAAATATGCAGCCATCTGTTTCAAAGTAATAATTTTCTAAAGACCAGAGAGGAGAGCTGGAATAAAATGAGTAGATAAATGGGAAATATTGTATATGATAACAAAACTATTTCCATGAGAGAAAAAGAAAAACTTAGGCTTCGAACCGACTGTTCATCTATCGTGGAGAAGTGCAGAACTTTTATTATACCTTGTAGTTTACCCCCGACAGCATAATCAAATAAGCATATGTTTATATTCCTTGTGTACTCAAATCATGAATTGGTACATATATATTGAGGAGACATAAAGTGATAAACCACTTCCTAACTTTATAAATCAGCACGTGACATACTCTACCAGGACTTTGTACTTCTGTTAGGTATTGATATTATTTTTCAGAGGCTTGAATCTCCTGATACTAGGATCAGTTTAATAGATTTTTCACTACTTTGTTTGGATGAATACTTAGTCTGTCTTCATAGTGCACACTGTTGTTATGTATTTCTTCAGTAACAGTAGATAGTCCTAAATATTGTTAAATTACTTTGTTTGGTACAAACCAAGAGTCGCAGTACTTCTGATTGTAACCACTTTACAATGTTGATGTATGATGTACTAGCTCTTCCCAAAAGTAGTATCCCATATGATCAAATTGACCAGATAGTTGTTTTATAAAGTGATATTTTGCTTTTTTGAGGAAGTTGTGATTTCCACCCCATGAGTCAATACATTTTATGGAATTTTACACCCAATTGTTTGCATTTTGATAATATATGCTTCCTCCATGTAAGGTACCTAACTATGTGCATTTCCAGGTACTTAATGTTTTCATCCTGCGGTATTGGTTTGTCATTTACGATTACAGTAAGGAAAGTACCTCTTCTAGTTGTAAACGTTACGTGAGTTGATTTGATTCATTTATATGAATGCACCACGGATAGTATCGCTGTATCATCAGCAACTGTAGTACTTGATGAGACTTTAAGATCAGATGTAAATATGAAGTACAACAATGGTCCTAGCACACTGTCTTGGGGGACGCTGGCCCTGATAGGAAATGTTGATGTGTGGGATTCTCCATACCTAATCAAAAAAATGTCTGTCTAAAAGATATGACTTCAGTATTTATCAAAAGTCTGCACAATATCGAGAAATACTTCTGAACAATTTTGTTTATCTTGGAATCTCATTATAATTCTGTGTACTATATGGAATATAGTGGTTTTTGCGAAATCCAAACTGGTAATTGGGTATTTGTTTGACAAAGCATATGGAGCACGAAATGTTGTGATACAATTTAAATATTTTGTTTAGAATACGAGATCTTCACACGTGCAGAAATCTCCTGCCTACTATGTATATATTAAATTATTGAATCCGCCTGCAGATGAATCCGGCTGTCAACACAGGTCCGACGCTCCAGAAACATTTACTTTTTGCCTGTCGTCCATTTTTAGGTATGTGTAGAGGATTTATTTGTTTGGCAGTGATAGGCAAGTGTGAATAGAAACAATGAAGTAGCAAACTTAGCATAAAAATGCCATACCAGCCTGGTATTATTACGGAAATAATATCCACAGTTCAGAAAATTTCCACGGTAAGGTGTTAATCGAGCTGCTCTCTTTACGGTGGAGCGGATCCTTTAGTAAATGTTATGTTGCTCAACAAACTCTGTGTGATGATTTAAGCGTCTGTCTTACTTTATGTAATTAACCAGATGGGCAGAAATGTTGCATTTAGTTGATTTCGGTACTTTATATGTACCTTTGGTGATTCATCATTTTGTCAACCCACATTTATGTGAACCCTGATATAGAACAACGGAACCCGAAAATAAAAATATTCCAACTTTAATTGTAAGCGAGTAGTGAGGCGATTAATAATAGGGGTTCGAAGAATAGTTCCACTATGGAATACGGAGCGGACATATTGAGATGAAATCAGATAGGGTAAAATATGGGGTACAATTTTGGAAAACAGACCTTAAACATGGCGTTCAGTTTCAGAATGGAGAAAGAAGTCCAGGATGTGCGCTTTGTTATTTATTTAGGACGTGAAGTACACCAAATAATGTTGATTAAAGGGACCACACATTTAAAATTAAAGAGAGAAATGTCCATATGTGGGAAAATACTCGTTTCTGAACAGATAAATTAAGGATTGGAACATTTTTTCTGGAAAAATACCAACGACTCTGTCTAAGAACAGTAAAAGATAGGTTAGATCAATTGATTTGAGAAATTAGAGTAGACCCTAGAAGCATAATATCCACATTTGGAACGTCTAATTATGAGATAGTGGAATAAAAGTGTTAGATTTGTTCTAAATCATATGTTACAAAAAATATACCATAGTGGAGTTAAGTGTCTCAAGGAAATGTTAAGTTTTTACTAAAGACATCAGCAAAAAATTATGTCCACTCACACCTAAGTATCTGTGAGAACTGAACTTCAGGGTGGGTAAGAACGTACTGAGATTGTGGCAGAGTGGACAATATGGCAAAGTCCTCTTGTTCGGCCAGGGAGAATCTTTGGAGGGTGGTCATCCAGATGGTTCCCCGTTCCAGTAAACGGAGTGTGGAGTAAATTACAGTTTATTTACATTATAGCATAGAACATACATGCAATGAATGTACACCAAAAAATAAACAGAGCAAATGGAATATACGATATTGGGATATGGATCAGAAGTGCAGATAGTCAGCCAATAGATTCTGTGCGCCAAAAACGTATTGAAACTGGCGCTTTATATCGGTTCAGCATATCGGGGTCGCAAAGTGGGACCCGAAAACGAACGCTGGGAAACGTTTTCTCCAAATAGAAGCAGATATATGTCGGTAAGGGCCAAACGACGCGGGTGGAAAAGCTCCCCTTCTGTTTTGGCCAATCGTGACGATCGACGATTGCGCGCTTAGAGATGCAAATAGGACAACAAACGACGTTCTCTAAGAGCCCGACAAGCACTGATTGATTTTTAAGGGAGTTATTTTGAAGAAGAGAGGCGCATTGCGCAAGCGTTGTCTGAGCGGAGATCGATGCACAGTTAGTTGGGCGATGGGCCTCCGCAAGAACAGGTGAAATTCTATTCCTTACCACATACACTGTAAAGATATTTCTGTTCGTGTCCCGGCAGTATAGATCGTGATCGTAACTGACGATAATACACAAATATTTTCCTTAAACTGACCGATAAATGAGGCAACGAGTCGACAGTACCGCGCTTTAACGGTTAATTTTGAACTAGTTGATAAACGCTTCGACTGGCGGCGTAACGATCGATTAGTTTGTTTCCATAAAATTGGAAACTATCCTACACCGTGAGACTGTTTCAGGTATTTATTTCCCAGACATTTCTCACGAATTGTTTTTTGTTTCTTCCGAAATTCTATTTATGATCTTCCGCGTGTTCTATGTGACGGAATTCTTAATACTTTTGACCGCTCTCCTTCGCTTGAATCGGTAAACAATTATTTGTAGTTGTTGTCAACCGTTGTTGAGTTAACCGCGATTGTAACGCGCCTGGTATATAATAATATTTCTTTGGCTATAATACCGGTGCTTTACAATTTACTCTCCTCTCAATCATTTATAATATTTAAAAATTACATTTCAATTATTTTGCAGTGACCTTACTGTAATTACACATTCAGCTTAAAACAAACATGTCACGACATTTTAAAAAAATTATTTTGAAAGGTTGCAGTTTCTCGACATTATAAAGAATCAAAAATAGTTTTTTTAAAATCTTCGTGCTACATTATGTCCCTCGACATTTGAGGGATTGTTATATGCAAATATGTAAAAATAATTGTTGAGACGTCTCAACAGTTCTGCTACTCCTGTTTCACCTCCTACGTTTTATAATTCATGCTGCTAATTATTTAGTTTTTAGACATTCCACACAATGAAACGACGTACATGCTGACCTTTAATCTGGAAATGTTTCACTTGTTTATATTCTGCATGGATACGTCCTTTGGTCAATGTGAAAAATTAAACAGGTATCAGTAGAAAGTAAACAGTTTACGGTTTCCAGGACCCACCACGAGTTGCTTTGTCCCTTAAAATTAATTTGATTTTTTTATGTCATAATATTTGTGATAAATTTTATTTGTTTGATTCACAGGTATTTGGCGTGAGTTCTTTACTTAAAACGTCAATGCTTTAACGATAATAACATCCGCTTCACGTGTTCAACATGTAATTGTCATTTTTTGGAGGATCCGACGACTTTCATATTATTACTTTCCCCGCTATCCGTCCCGTCAGACTGACCTTTGTAATCGATAATAACGGCCTGAGTCTCACATATAAACGTTTTTAAATGTAAACCAGGCTGCGGCGTCTCCTGTAGAAGGAAGATTTTTTTTGGAGGGTTGTGGGTTTTTTTTTGGGGGGGGGGGGTAAAAACATCCACCTGTTTTTATTACAATTTCTCGACCACAGTTTTCTGAATTATTTGTGGATTTCTTTGTCAGTTATGCCGATTCTCAGTAACACTTTCCGTATTTCAGCTAACGTTCAGCGATTTTACTCTATTGTCTTTCCGGTCGTGCCTTTGTAAGTGTGAGAATTGAAATACTTTTCCGATGAATAGTCCAGATATAAAAATTTGGAAACTGAAACGTTTTTAAGATTGGAAATGTTTTTTTGCACTCATCTCTTAAGACTGAAATTTGGTTTATTATATTTAAAAAATACTGGAAAATAAAACTTTGGATTGAATTATAAAATTTTACAGTGCCCAATTAAATTTTATTGTAGTTCTATCACGCACTGTTTTTTTTTCTCTCTCTTTGTGGCGTCATGTTAAAGAAACTATTTAACTTAGAAAAGTAGGGGAGCCCTAGTTAACCTTTGGCTACGTTGCTCTACCTTTCCGCATCCCCGCGTTCACTCCTTTTCCTATGCTATAAGAGGGGAGTTGCCACTATGTGGATTAGCCTATACATTGCCTGTCTACACCTAGTATCAAAGTTTGATGCAAATCTAAAGTGAGAGGTAACACTATATGGGACAACAGAAGTGACTTTTCCAAGATTTAATGACCACAAAAAAAATGTCATTTTAGCTTGTGTCTTGTTTACGCCGATCAACATAGCGTTAATTAATTTAATTGTTGCCCCTAAAGACGACGACCCGGCTTACTCACTCTCGATGCAGGTTCTCCATCACGTCTAGAATATCGTCCGTCAACGCCATCATCGTGGGAGAATGATTAATTATTTCACATAAAAGTGGTCCTTTTGTTGCGCGACACTATTTTTTAATATAAACGACCTGGAAATTAGAATGTTTAAACAAAATCTATTTCCTGAAGAAATCACTAACTGCTTCATATAGATATTCATATAGATTATTTGCCTGAAGTTGTTATTTGACTGCAAATTCGGAGACCTTTTATTAAATAACCAATCGAATTATTACTTCTAATTCTGATAGATTGCATTCTAATTTTTTTTTGTTTATATATTCAGGAGATAATTTACTGATTTGTTTTTCTAGATGTTATGTATTACATATTTGATGTAAGAGTGTAAATCTAACAATTCATGTTGTAATAAGGTGATATATTTGTGACCTTTCAAATTAACATTATTACTGAAGAAATTTAACTTTATAGTATTTAATTAATTAGAAGTAATTTACTAAAGAAATTCGATTGGCTATTTAATAAAAATTTTCCAAATTTACATTCTAATAGCAACTTTATTGCAAATAATTGGTTCAAACAGATGAAGTAGTTGAAGTTGTTTCTTTAGTAAATAAATTTTGCTCAAACATAACAATTTTCTGACTCAGGGCCGTATATTTATTTATATTATTATAAAGGTGGAATATATTTTTTTAAGTACAGGTTTTAATCAGGAGCAAACCATACTATAGTTCTCTAGTTTGCCTCATACACGTTTTATTCAATAATGTCTGATAGTATTATTTATCAAGGTAACTCTGCAGGGAATTATTTCAAAAGAGGGTCAGAATAATGAGTTTAGTTTGAATCATGTGCATCATATGCAGGGCTATTCAGAAAATTCGGAATTCTTGCTCTCTCGTGTCAATTTATTCACTGATGACAGTTGTTATCAACGAATGTATTACAAACTCTGACATACGTCCATTAAATACTAGAAACAAAACTGATATATAAATTTTAAGACTTTAACAGTTACGCAATAGTAGTGGGAGTATGCAGGAGTAGAATTTTTCAACAAACTTAAAGCAAAAAACAGCAACAAGGAAGTAAAGAGATAATACAAGTAAAATCTAAAGTGAACTTCACAAATTTCTGTTTAGCCACTCCTTCTATTCGTGTAGAGAACTTTATTGACAGTTGAAATTGAACGCAGTTAGCCTGAACTATTATTTTTTTTTGTATTTCAGCCGTAATATTATAATGTTATGAATAGTCTAAGCATATGGAATGAAATGGTAAATAAATAAACAATTCAACCAATATGTCAGAAAAATTTATTAATTAACTAGCTGGGTGCCCGGCGTTGCCCGAGATGTCATTTATCTATAACCCCCGATATGACTCCAATTTCGGCTGCTTTTGCGCATTTTTTATGTAACGCTACTCGAACCCTAATCATTATAATTAACTCTGAAAAATATTTCTTCAACGCAAATATCTGCCGCGTTTGCATGTTCCAAAATTTGCACCCCGCTACCCCTGCATCTGAGGGGTAAATGCCAATTTGAATGTCGTAACTAAACACAGTGACTTCCATAACCTTTGATTTGACTCCAATCTCGGTTGTATTCGCGTTATTTTACTGTAAACCATCTCCACCCCAAACCCGAAGGGTGTCCTTTTCACAGGGCGTAGGGGATGAAAATTGTATTCAGATAACATTGGTAGAAACACTATCAATATCTTTGACCCCTAAAAATATTTATCCGACTCAAATATCGGCTGTTTTAGTATGTTTAAATATTTCCACCCCCGCTTCTGGGGGTGGAAGACGCGTCTCACCCCGACAGTGTTTGTTTCCTGGTCGCAAAGAACACGTGTACGAAATTTGGTGAAAGTTGCTCGACTGGTGTAGATTTGTATTTTATTTAGAAAACGTTTGTATGGGAAATAGAAAAGGGCTGTTTTTAAGGTTTTCCCGAAATTATTCGATTTTTTCTCGCCTTTTAAACCTTCCCTAGACCTCCACGAACATTTCAAGACTAAGATAAGATAAATCCGTTCAGCCGTTCTCGAGTTTTAGTGAGACTAACGAACAGCAATTCATTTTTATATATATAGATAGATTAGACCGAAAAATCTGTTTCAAACGACGTTTCGTCCACAGTGTCGTGACGTCTTCGGGTAAACCGGTTATTTCGGCTACAACCGTCGCAGGACGCAGTACATGCCTCTAAATTTACATTTCTTTCTAATTTAACACATTTATGTACATATAAGCATACATTCAAAACGGCGCATTACCTGTTTACCTGAAAAAAAATCCCAAAATGTGGACGAAACGTCCTATGATCTTTCGCTTAATTAATAAATAAATTTTTCTGACGTATTAACTGAATTGTTTATTTATTTAAGAAATTATAATTGTCAGATTAAATGAAATGAATATGAAAGCCAATGCAGACAAAAAAGGTAATATAAATACCACACACGTTTCCGGGATCCTTGTCGAAAGGGACAAGGATCACAGAAACGTTGTGTGGTATTTAAATTACCTTTTTTTATTGTCAGTATTGGTTATCTTTCTTATTCATTATTTTCAATCAGACGTAAATTTTTTCATTTCAAATTAAATGAGTGCATTACGAACGTTGTTAGTGTTTTTATAACCAAAAATTTTAACTGGATCAGCATTGGTTGATAATTTAATAGGCTTTAACTTAATTAGTAAATGTATTTTTGTGAGAATTCGTAGCTGTGTCAAGTAACCTGGTAGGAATCCCAATGTGCACCAGTTGATTTTTTTTATGGTGCCAGCCTTGTAAAGTCCAACAGTTTCCTTAATGAATTTTGGTACTGTTTCGCCTGTAACCTGTAATGGCCCATTGTTCCACGGACTGTGTTCACAAATCCAGTCTGTCGTAATATAACTCATTATCACGGCTCATCTCCTTGAGATTCTTCGCGGAAATGCTGCACACAGTCAATGATTAATGTTTAACATCGCTCAGAAACTAATTTGAAGCGTAATCCTCATGCTTCCTGTTCTGGATTTAGCACCGTGTGGCTTCTTTTTCCTGTTGTTTTTTTTTATCTGACGTGGAAATCCTTTATCATTTATCAGAAACACCGGTGAAGGTTGCGGAGCCGAATTTTGAAGACACTTTCAAAAATATGGTTTATTTCAAGACACGAGAAAAACTGTGGCACAAATGTTTAGCAACTTATGAGAAAGACAATCGAACTTCGGAATGTGAGTGATGCAATTGTGTTAAAAAAAATCATTGTTATTAATTCGAACATTTTTTGTCCGTTCCTTGATGAAATATGAATTGCACATATGTCAAAGAAAAATGGAAAATGTATTAGGAATGGTAATGTGGAGAATCCGTACGTGCTTTGTGTATGAATTGAAACGTTTTTTCTTGTCAACTTTCTCAATTTAAAGCAACAGTAACATGTTTACCTACAAACGTTTTTTTCATCAATTAATTATTCATCAAAGACCAGTTACACTCAATCTTAACGTTTTGTATTCCGTTATAATGCGAGTGTTTTGCTTAAAAGAGCTTAGTTTTTTTTATTCTAACTTGATTTACCAAAAGAACATCCGTCTGTGATGTTTGAGCTTGTTTCCCAGATTCGTCTTTGGCGGTTTCATTAGTCTACTTTTATATTTAAATGATTAATGAATTTCTTTCCAATGTAATGTAACACAAACATATATGTTTTCATTTTAAATACTAGCAAACATTTTCTGTTTTGCAGGCCAAATATAGATGCAACTACGAGCTTCGTACAAAAATCTTCAACAAATTGATCAGTTATGTAAAAGGTGCAGCCATTCCGCGTGTGAAGACAATGTGCAATTAAATAATGGTTTCTCACAAGCCCGAGTAAGCCGCTACATTCTATGTAATGTGGAATGTTGTACAAGCTGCAATAAAATAAGGTATGAAAAATTTTTTTCGATAGCGGTCAAAGATTCAGAAATTTATTAGTTATGCACTAATAGGAATTTTTCCTGTTTAACTACTAAGGTAGGTCAACTTATAATGCAACAAAATAATGAGATCATTAAACTTCCCCTACATATTCTCCAAAATTTGTGGAAGCTGCTCAAAACGAAAGTTTTTTTCGGAAATAATCTCAGTAGTTGTGTGAGCAAACGCGGTACCAATCATGTGGATATTTCTTTTATACACATTTTTTTTTTAAAAAAATAGAAATCACTGAGGAATTGAATATGCCTGCGACCTCAACAAGCTCACGCAATTTTTCTCGTGAACCACTCAACATCATATCGTGATTTTTTATCGGTAATTTGTGGCGTTGTCGCCTCCAGTAAACGTCCAGACCGATGTTCATAATTTGTGGATGTTTAACTCGTTTAAGCTCATAATCAGGGACTCAGTTTTGAGTTTAAAGATTTATTTATTTTATTTTACTCTTCCACTAACTATTTTTTTATTGATAAAAAGCATTTATAATATTTTATGAACTTATTGATCTACTTTGGAAACTTAAGGCACTCCTATGTTTATTACACATTAATAATTATATAAATTAATATGTCTGGAAAATGACAACTTTGGATAGGTCGTCAGATATAGCGAGTCGCCTCAGAATCGCAGTAGTAGAAGGGAGAAGGTGGATGGGACAATTGTCGTCCGTTGGGGAACTTCCCCTTGTGGAGAAGTTGGAACTACGCCACACAATTCTTAAAATCATTAATTATATTCTTACGAACGGGATATACAGACAGCAGCAGGGTCTGATTATTTTCCTTATCATCTCTTAACTTTTACGTATGAGTTTTTTTGGTGTACAGCACAAGCACATTCTGAACTGAACATAATATATTTCCATACGACAATGTTTTGAGAAAAGTTTTTACAATACCAAGTTCCCCTAACAAAGGTTCGTGTTAAACTGAGCTCCGGCCTACCCCCACTACAATTACAGGAAAGTGGGCTTCTGCGCATCTTGACACGACTCGCTATATCTCGCGACCTACACAAAAGTTTCAGTTGATTTCTTATCCATGGCTGGGATATTTAAAATAAATTGAAATTGCGTATCACATTGATGTTCATCACACATAGTTGGGGTATATAAAATGAGAAGAATTTTTATGAATGTTTCTTTACTCCGAATGCTCTGTAAAACGGTATCATCATCAATTAAACTCTCAAAATAAAGAAATGTTTGATAGACAGTCATTGAAATCGTACCTTGAACTTATTTTCTACTCAAACCAAGTAAATAGTATCATAGAAATGTACTCGGACAGACTCTGTGCTGGCCTGAATTAAGCACGTCCATCGCTGTAAGGGTTTCAGTCCCTGAACTACAATTTATTTAATAAATCCCCTATTTATCTGACTAATAATTAGGAGTTTTATCCAAGATACTGTATTATATAAAAATGGGTCATATACTAAATTATAGTATCAAATTTACGATCCCTGAACTACTTGCTGCTCTCCCTTCTGAAGACAAAAAGCTTGTATTACTGTTCAAAATGTCGGTCTATTGTTCTTTCTTCTTTTACATGTACATAATTATCACCGTCACCCAGCTCGGAAAATGCCAAATATAAACTCTGAATTAAACTCATGATTGTCATTAATTTTTGTACAAAAAAATTTAACCCTTAATTCCGTCAATGACATCGCAGGGTTACTTTCGAAATGCTTTATTATAGAATCCTCTAAAGTTACATTTCGTTTAGAAATATTACTGTTTACGTGGTACAATTTTTAAATATAAATAAATACTGAAGGACCAAGAATGTTAGCGATGAATGTAAAATCAGTTGCTGTGAAATAATTCATGTGTATGAGCTATACATCTCTTTTAATGATAATACGGCAATCTTTTACACTTCTTACATCTTTGAATCATGTCTCCCTTACAATGTGAACTAATGATACGACGTTTATCGCTCGAGTACCCTTGACATTTGCAAGAGTTTAGGGGCACCACGGCTGCTAAATGCCACAAGTACGGCATTTTCTCTTCTGCCCATCGTGCTCGTCATTGTCTTGTTGAAATAATTAAATTTCGTATGTGCGAGTTGAATTTATAAATTTTAGAAATTATTTTATTTTTATTTTTAGTATGAATATTCACAGGACTAGAAAAACATTAAATTTGAACGAATTTAAGTAAATCACATATACCTTGGTGTATAATATCTGCGTTCACAGTGGATTACTGAGTCGGAACATTTACTATTAGAATTTCTATTAATTCCATGAAAACCCCAGCTTTTATTTTCTTCAGGTGTTTATTTTTTGGTCGTCGAAATAACTTTCGAATGTACGCTACAATCATCATCGTATACAGTCCAAACGTAATTTTTTTTAAATTTTATATTATTGTTCCTGAGTAACATTGACATGAAATTTTATTTAAAAAATTAATAATAGGACATTACTAAACAGTTCACTTTAAAATAATTTCAAATTTGGGTTTATCGACATCATCTCGTTCAGTAATATCCGAGTTGAGTTGAATCTTCACATCAGGAATTCCGTCGTATAACCTCTTTTATCATGTCTGTGTT
Organism: Zhengitettix transpicula; assembly: GCA_037074705.1. Taxonomy (NCBI): domain Eukaryota; kingdom Metazoa; phylum Arthropoda; class Insecta; order Orthoptera; family Tetrigidae; genus Zhengitettix; species Zhengitettix transpicula. Next base: position 23,930,028 of record CM073595.1, on the reverse strand, counting down.
ACTCAGAAACAAAAAGATATTACATGCAGGTTACAACCTAAAAGTAATTAATGATTATGACGTACATCCGACAGCTATTTTGAGAACAAAAAAATTATAAACACTTTAAGAAAATAAAAGTGTTTAATTTGCCATTGATTTAAACCTGGGTCTCAGTTAGAATTAAAATTTTGATTATTTATAGAATAATATTTCTATATTTAATTTATTTTTATTATCGAAGCTGTCTTTGACTTGATGCTCAAATGCTTACAATCCAGTAACATGTTGGTTATATAGTTACAAATCGGTTTGGATGATATGCATTGGAATATGTGATTACAGATAAAGTATAATGCCAGTTCCGAGAGGTAAGAGTGGCCTGTCCGAGTCCGCATCCCTGGTGCAGAGCACCGATGTCATGTCTTACACGGAGGAGGCGGGTTCAATGCTGCAAACCTCGTCGCAGGAAGAATGTCCACCTGATGCCGAGGAAGATTTCATCGACTCGGATGTATCGGTCCTGGCTCAATTCCACGAAGATGCAATACGACAAGTTCGTGAAGTTTATATTCATCCTCAATTCCGTAATGATAAACTATTTCTAGGTTTATTGAGGTTTCTGATTAAAATATTTATTTTTCATCGTATTTACAATAAATAAATGTTACCATTTATGGAATTCAGATACAAAACAGTTTATTTATCAGGAGACTGATAAATCTGAACAATAGCATATTAAAACATAATACATATGAGATAATTTGAGATAAAACTAGGTTAATAAAATGGCAAATTGTAGATCTTTTGTATTTTATCACCCACGTAAACCTTTGAAAGGGATGAATTCTGCGTGCGGTGTCGTGGGGTTCGTCCTGTGGATTGGTTCACTGACCTTGATTTTGGTTCAGTGATGTGGTGCATTTTTCGGTGACTTTCACTGTCTTCATAATATCTACCCTCCAGATGCCTCTAATAACTATAAATCTAGGCTAATAAAATGGCAAATCGTAGACCTTATGTATTTTTATCACCCACGTAAACCTTTGAAAGGGATGAATTCTGCGTGCGGTGTCGTGGGACTCGTCCTGTGGATTGGTTCGATGACGTTGCTGACTTTCTCTGTCTTCATAGAGTATCTACCCTCCTAGATGCCTCTAATAACTTATCGCTGATAACTCCATCAGGGTGGCATTCGTCTCCCTACTCCAGAATTCCTTCTTGATTTCTTTTCTTTGTACGAGGGTGAATCAAATATAAACAAGACTTATTTTTTTAAATATTTATTTTGATTTTAAACGCACAAACAATCATAGTTTATTTTTCTACATAATCTCCTGATTTATAAACACATTTTTCCCAGCGTATAGGTAATTTTTTAATTCCTTCCACGTAAAAAGAGTCAGGTCGTGTTTGTAGCCAATTGCGCACATATGCTTCAACCTCATTATCGCTGTGGAATTTTTGCCCTCCCAAAGCTTCCTTGAGAGGACCAAAGACATGGAAGTCGCAGGGAGACAGGTCTGGACTGTATGGAGGGTGTTCCAGTGTCTCCCAACCCAGTTGCTCCAATTTTTGTACGGTCAGGGCTGCTGTATGGAGGCGAGCATTGTCATGGAGGAGAATCACTTTTCTCATCGGAAGGTCTCGTCTTTTGCGGCGATATGCAAGTCTGACCTCAGTCAAAATTTAGCAGTTGTATGCCGCATTAATTGTTCTGCGCTCATGCAAAAAATCAAGGTGCAGCAGGCCACGCTGGTCAAAAAAAACGGTAGCCAAAACCTTGCCAGCCGATAATCGTGACTTGGCTTTCACTGGTCCGGTTTCTCCTTTCTTCCTCTACTCTATACTCGCTTGTTTCTACTCAGGGGTGTAGTGATGCACCCACGTTTCATCACAGGTGACAATGTGAGAAAGAAATGAGTCTCCTTCTTCCCGAAATCGTGCAAGAAGACGCTCACACACTTGAAAACGATTCAGTTTCTGGTCAACTGTGAGAAGGCGAGGAACCCACCTGGCACACACCTTGCGATACCCTAGCTCCTCTGAGAGTATAGAGTAAGTGCTCCCATAACTTATTCCAACCTCAATTGCAATATCCGAAGTTGTTAGACGCCTATCACCTTCAACAAGTTGACGAACACTGTCGATGTTGCCCGCTGTAATGCTGGTGCGGTCATGGCTCTCATTTTCAACACGTTCACGGCCCTCTACGAACTGTTTATGCCAAGCAAACACTCTAGCTCGCGACAGCGTCTCTTCTCCGAACTGTGCAGTCAATCTTCTCAAGATTTCGGCCGGTTTTACACCTTCTGCAGCTAAAAACTTGATAACAATACGTTGCGCAATAGAGGGAGGTACTTCCTGTTCGGACATCGTAACGATGGACACTGAGCGAGTCTATGATGATGTGTCACATGCTTCCCCCACTCCTGACAAACCAACCTAACAGCCAATAACAGCGGAACGTTCTTCCATCACTATTGCGCGCGCAGGTCCAAAAGTCTCGTTTATATTTGATTCACCCTCGTATCACAACTCCCACACATTATATTTACATTTTCATTTACCCGAATTCCTTGTTCTAAGTTCATTCATTGTTCCTAGTAATTGCTATGAAACAGGTATTCCCATAATACCTTCTGCTAATATTATACTAACATAGATTTGTTGCTTTCTCAATATTTAAGAGATTCCTGTTAATCTCAAGGAGTTTCCGTCCACCTGCTGACTTTTCAACTTCTCCAGGCACACGTGCGCAGAACTCAAATTAAAATATATATTCGTATACAAATTTCCTTAATTACAATTTGGAATAAATATTTTAGTGTATAATACAATAAGTGGCAAGATTATATTTTCCAATTTTCTATAAAGTGAATCTAAATGCCGAAAAACTTGATATAGTATATTTTAGAAGAAGATATATTCTCTTTTAATCTTGAAAATACAGGGATATTAATAACAAAAATTTGTCAATACTTTGACAAAACTCCAAACTGTTTGTTGCACTTCAACTACTACCAATTTCAAGGAAATCTGTGATAGTAATAAGCAAAAGCTTTAAACACAATTTCCGCATTCCAATTTGTGTTTCTTGCGCATTGTTGATTGTTGGCAATTAATATTATAGTAATAATTACAAATACTCTCGTTTAAATTCTGTGCATTATCATTATCGCTTAGCATAAATTTATTCATTAAATAATTTATAGAATAAAATGTATATATTATTCAGAATATTCGGTTTAAAATAACAGCGTTTCGGTCCCTATTTCTACCGACCTTCAGGTTGCGGCTTGCCTGAAAAGTTGTGTAGTAAAATTAGTGAAACTTAAAATTCTATGACGATTCAAGTTTGCTTCTGATTTAGACTGTGTGAACGTTTATAATTTCAAGTTTCACTAATTTTACTGCCTAATATTTCAGTCGGCCTTACCTGAAGATGGTACAAATTGGTACTGAAACGTTTTTATTTTAACTGTATTTTTTGAATAATCTGCCATTGATCACAAACTACATTTTATTCTGTGTGATTAAAAGCAGACGTAAAATCAAAAAAATGTTTATTTAGGATTAGATTAACCGCAATTTTAATAACCTCACAACATCCGTCAATGCGACGTTTGCTGGAAACTTTTCAAAACTACTAGTGTATTCTCCTGAGATGTGATTTTTTATTTTATTTTCAGGCTGGCTTCGGTTACTTCCAGTGGTTGCTTATGTTTGTTTTGGGTCTCGGTTTATCTGCGGACAGAGTTGAATTTGCAGTTATATCATACATTATACCTAGTGCTGAGGTTGAAATGTGCATTAGCGGTGAAGAAAAGGCGTGGTTAGGTAAGTTCGTAGTATAATAAGAATGCCAGTTAGTTTTCTAATATTCAGTTCATCGGCGACAGTAACAATTTGAATTCAACGTACGGTAACACTTTCAGAAACATGATAAGTGGTATATATAAACCAACGGGAATTTTTGAATATAGGGTGATGATGATTGATTGCGAGAAGTCCTGTAATCTGAGAAGCGTATTACTTTCCATCAATTTAAGAAATATTTTTCAGTTGTTCCGTGAAGAAAGCTTGACTTTCAGTCGGACCAGAAGGAAAAAAATCGGATAGTTTACAAACACAAACGGTTTACTGTTGTTTTTTTTGTAAGTAAACTGTGGCAGTCTTTTAATAATGCCCATAAACCACAAACTTTGTCAACAAATATTGTGATTGTTTACAGTTCTTTACTGATTTTGATTAATTTTTATGGTTAGTGAAAAATGATTGACGCACCGTCCACGCTATTTTATCAGAACTCAACCGTTGTTTCAACTTGAAACGTCAACCACCAACTATAAACGTTTAACGTCGCGTTAATAGCTTCGTCTCGTATCTCAGTTCCAATGGTACAGATTTCCTGTTTTTTTATGATGTACCAGTACATTTACTGATGTGTCCATTGATCGACAGAAAATCAGTATCTCACACAACCGCCCATAAAAAAAGATAATCCCGTAACTAATCTACAGGGAGACCATCTACGCAATACTCTAGACTAGTGTTTTCCCAAACTTTGTTCCTTGCGACTGGTGTACGTCATAATAAACAGCAAAAGCGCCAATCTTCTATTTTCGAATCGTTAATTCCATCTTGGGCATGAATGGGGCTTTATGATTAGCAATTAATTAAATTGGAAAATTTAATTATATCACTTTTTCAATAGAAAAAAACAACACCTTTGGAAATCGTAACTTAAATGTTTTCATTAAGTATTCAAATGCTTTGCAGCATTTATGATATCAATATCTGTTGCGTGTTCAGTATATATTTGCATCACGCTTAATTCAATGGCAAATTAAACGCATATATTTTCTTCAAGCGTTTATTTAATTTGGTTTTCTACAGACCAAAATTAAATTTTATAGATTGAGACCTAATATATAATCTCCAATCTATAATATAACAATTGCTTGTACTAATTTAATTATTAGCATTACAATAATTAAAACACAAATCAAAATTCAGTATTTTTTTTAAAAAAAAAAATCATTGACATTATTTAACATAGACGTGATCAAAAAATTTAATCTATGGGAATTCCTCAACTCATTCCGGTATTCCGATTGAAACGAATACAATTAAATGTTCTATTATATATATACGCGAGTAAGGATGTGACACTGTTAAAAATAAATTAAAATGGAAATGAAAGAAAGAAAGTTGGTGGTTTACCTGAAATTGAACTCGGCGTCGCCATTCAAGACATGTGGAAGTTAATGAATAAGAAAGATACCCAATTCAGACAAAAAGGGTAATATGAAAATACCTTACAACGTTTCTGGGATCCTTGTACCTTTCGTCAGGTGCTAAGAAGAGCCTAGAGTGACACAACTGCACTTGTCATATAGACTAAAACGCAACGACAATGGGAGAGCGTAACAATAAGGGGGGAGCAACGACAACGGGAAAACAGAAGGTTTAGCGTAATAATAAGGGATCATAGCAATTGTTGAGTTTCATAGTGTCTGTTTGTACCTCAATTGCTGTTTGATTTAATGTGAAGCATCTCTGAAATGAGGCTGAAATTGTAGCTGGTGTCAATGCCTAAAATCTTAGCACTTTGCCAATCAAATGTATGTTTAGAATTGAATTATGTTTGGATACTACAGAAGTTTGATATTAGACATATGTTCCTTGATACGTGTATTAAGAGAACGTTTTGTTTGCCCTATGTAGCAGGAATTACAATTAGAGCAAGAGATTTTGTAAACAACACAATGTTTGCTGTAGGTGTCAAGTGGGTCCTTGTGGTTTTTAATCAGGTAGGAAAGGGTATTAGTGGATCTGTAAATGATGGATATTTGATATTCTTTGAATATTTGGAAAAATTTGATGTAGAAATTTGTAATAAGGGGGTACGAGAAAAAAAATGGCTTGAGGTGTTTGGGGACGATTTACAGTATGATGTTGGATTTTGTTCAGTCTGCTGTTTCTGTGTTTAATAATAAAATTTAAAGGGTACTCATTGGAGTTTAATATATTTAAGTTGTGTTGATGGAACTTGGAGTTAGAAAGTAATATAGCTCTGTCTACAATATAGTATACCATACCTCTATTTTGGTTTGGAGGATGTTCACAAAGACAATTGAGAACACGTCCAAAATATCTAGGTTTTTTCTTATTCATTATTTTCAATCAGACGTAAACTTTTTCATTTTAACAAAACCATGCTACGAAGCTCTTGAAATTTTAGGAGGCGTCAGCCTCCTTCTTTAGGAGAAAGAAATCACACTCCACGGCCGGGCGGCGAATGGGGTGTCATATCTTTCAACTTATAAAATGTAATTTTGGTCTATAGAAGATTTTTATGGTGTACAGACGAAGCTTATTTAATTATACATATCAGTCTCAATTAAAATTAATTTTTTATTATTTAAAAATGATATATTTCCTTAAAAAGTTTGGGTAACTAAAATAAAATACGTGAAGTTTGTGATTATAATGTTTCTTATTTGTAACTAGGTTTACTGTAAAATTAGTTTTGCACTGTGTGTGTTTTATTATAATTCAGAATCAAACCATTTACAAAATATTAATTTATAATTGTCTCTTACAGAGATTCTTTCTTGCTTCTTATCGGTATACTTGGATCATCTGTGGTCATATGTGGTCCGAAAATTTTTATTTTAATGTTACAATGTTATACTCGTAGCATGGTTTTGAGAATAACAATGCCAGTAATTTAAAAGTCATTTTCTTAATATCACTTGTAATTTATTGTATATTTCCAGTTTCAATCAGTTTCCTTGGAATGATGGTTGGAGGTGTTCTATGGGGAAACCTCGCAGACTGTATGGGAAGACGAAGAACTCTGTTGTCAGCGCTGAGTGTAAATTCTGTCTTCGGAATTATAGCAGCCTTCATGCCTACTTATGGTACCTTCATGACTGCTAGATTTTGCAGCGGTGTAGGGTGAGTTATCGCTCGTCCTACGTTGTGACACAAATCTGCCCAGATATTTCGTAGAAATCGATTCGTGGATTGTGCAGGAGGGGCGGGGGAGGGGAAAGGCAATCGCAAACCCAGTCCTTGGGTATCCGAATACGGACTAAGATATTTATTAGTTCTTCATAGGGTACGAAACCGTATATGTTTCAAAACAGAGGGAAAGGGATCACGAAAATCGGAGTATGCATATAATACTAACGAACACTGCATCGCACAAATATGAGAAAAATATAATAATAACTTAGCTCGTCCCGACTGTATTCCAAGTTTTATCATGGAACTCCATGATGAAGGTTTTTAAAAAATGAATTTCAATCATATATATGCGTTAGAATCATATGTGACCAACAAATATTCTAAATTCTGTACTTATACAGGTAATGCAAATGTGTAATTGAAAATAAACATGATTAGATTTACAGAAGCGTCTTTTAAACCATGTTGAGAATGAACATAATTAGCAAGAAAATCATTGGATACTTCTTTTAAAACTCAGTTAAAAGTTACGTAAACACTCGTTCAATAATAGCAGTATATTTGAGTTTACCGTATTTATGAAGCTTATGTTACGTTTATTTCTCGATAAAATTACTTACACTTGATTATATATTAAATTACGTATAGTTATTACTCTGGCGTAATTTTATTGTAAGCTACGCATTGTACATATTTTTATCATTGCATGTATTTTTAGTCTTAAATTATTATCCTTGATTCAGCTGTAGATTAATACGTAAGTTTAAACTCTTCTTTTTTTTCAGAATTGGAGGAGTCCTACCAATAGTATTTGCCACTTACAGCGAATTTCTATCGAAATCTGACAGAGGAAAATGTCTAAGCTGGCTTTCTATATTTTGGGCTTTGGGAGGAATTTTTGTTTCTTTAATGGCTTGGTTAAAACTTCCGAGAACAGGTAATTTTCATCGAAGAAGCGATTTACTTCATTGAAATAAATGACTACCGACCAATAAGTTTCGCTGCATCTGGAATGCAATTTTAACAATAGTTTTATTTGAGTGACATACAAATAAAAAAAGTTTCCAAATTGCTAATGGCGGTGCCATGTCTTCACTTCTCTTCTTTCCTCGTGTAGCGTTACAAATCACAGAGGAATGCTATTTTATTTCTTACTAGCTGGGTGCCCGGCGTTGACCGGGTTGTCATATACATGTTTTGACTCTAATTTCGGTTACTTTTGCGTTATTTTTATGTACCGCACCTCAACTCGTATCCCTAAATGTGCTCACCTTCCATGCGGAAAGGGGTTGAACTCACTGATCCCGAAAAAGTTTCTTTCAACGAATATATCGGCCGTATAAACATGTTCAAAAAATTTATATCCGTCCACCCCCGCTACCGAGGGTTAAAAAAAGTTTAATGTCATAATTGATCTCAAACACATCCATAAACTCGAATTTATCTCGAATCTTGTTCTATTCGCGTTATTTTCATGTAAACCCCACCCCGAAGCGTGCTCCCGTCCCATGCCAATAGGGGTTGAAATTATAAACGGAGAATATCTACCGAAATATTGTGAATTTAAATGATACCGAAGAATATTTATTCGACGCAAATGTCGGCCGATCAACATGTTTCCAAATTTCCTCCCGCGTCCAACCCCGCCCCTGGGGGTTAACCGACCAATTGAATGCCATAATTAATCTCACCGTCATCCATTACCCTGGATTTGACTCCACTCTCGGTTGTAGTCGCGTTATTTTCTTGCAACGCTCGTACACACCCACCCTTAACGGTGCTCCTTTCCCACGGTGTAAGGGGTTGAAATTTCACTCAGATAATATCGGAAGAAACACTATCAATCTCTTTCACCCCTAAAAATATTTATCCGACTCAAATATTGGCTGTTTTAGCATGTTTGAATTTTTTCATCCCACTCCTGGGGATGGTAGACGTCTCTCACCACGACAGTGTTTGTTTCCTGGTCGCAAAGAACACGTGTACGAAATTTGGTGAAATTTTCTCCACCGGTATAGATTTGTTTAAGGAACATACAAACAAACGCTCTGCTTTATTTATTAGATTAATTTTTATATCTCAATAAGTAACTTATATTCTGATGTATAAATTCCAAATTGTGGGGCATAAAAGTGATCGGTTTTGAAATAATTATTTTTTAAAAAACTATAAAACATATACAATTATTATTTATGTATAAGTAATCTTACTGGAATAAAGAATCCTTGAAATGAGCTGGAATGGATACCTATCATATCGGAGAATGTAGAGGCTATACGTATTTTGATTTAGAATAGTCCCGGACCGAATACTACATAATTTTTTTATTAACGTGAAAACTAGCTTCGTCCGAAAATAAATTGTTAATATTTTCAGAACGCTGCAACGTGCTTTCGTAACTGAATTTGGAATGACCTACCTACTATTCCCAAAAACATTTAACCCTCCTGTTCAACGTTTACAAGTAATGGGATTATAAAACCGGTCATTTGTATGCCTTACCATGTAATTATTGGTGTCATGTAAAATAATAAAACGAATTTGGTCACATATATTGTGGTAAACACAAATAATTTACCTTTTATTTTTAAACTTTGGGCGCCGATTTGTAATAAATACAAATAATTCGCAGTTAAGCCCCACTTCGGAGCGTCAATTTGTGATAATTACTTAAATATTAAAATTATTGTATGTTTTAGTAAGAAATCACGATTTTAAAATAGACAAAAAATTAATTTATTAACACACCATTAAAATTTACACAAGTTATCAAATGAATGTTTTACAATGAAATTTAATCTTTCTCAGGGTCGTTTACTGGGCCTTATTAAAATAAATACTTGTTAAACAATTTTTACAATGCAATAAAGAAAACACATACAATAACCAAATTCGAATTCTAAAATCTGACGATTACACCTTTACTTAAAAGTTTACAAATATGAATACTGTGAAATATTAACTTACAATCTCTGGTAATCCATGAAATTTGGCTCATTCGCATACTAACACTCACTCACTTTATACAGGCCATGAAGAGCACCAAATTGTGCACACGGGCGCACTCAGAGTTCGGGCGTACTTTTGCACACCGCGCCACAGATCCGGGCGTACACACACTTAACTCACCCTCTTTTAATTTGCCATCTGTCGCTCAATTATCCCATCATTATATCCTTTCACCACGCGAGTCCAAATATTTGTTCATGAATTAATGATTTCTTTATATAAAAAAAACTCGACGGCAAAATTTCAGGAATGGATATCTTATATATGAAAGAAAAAAGTGTATTACAAAATGGTTGGTCGGAATTGCATAATTCCAGAGTTATCCGAATTTCCGTATCTGATCGGTTGGTATGAAGTTCAATTGACTACTTGGAGCGCTCTGTTCACATATCAGATGAAATGTTCAAAGTGAACTCCTTTTGATTGAATACAGGCAGCAGCTCTTCTTCGCATTGAATTTTAACACAGTAAAAAATGCCTAGTGTAGTGCTTTCTGTCTGACAGGCTGCCACAATGCAAGTTAGTGCATCATCTGCAACAGTTGAATTAAAGATAAAAAGTCCAGGGAGGGGGGGGGGGGGTTAAGTTTGTTCATGTAACAATTATAACGAGTCTTGCATTTTATTGCAGATAACAAGGCATGTCGTCATGCTCTAACATTCATAAAAGTTTGGATAACTCTGTAATTATTTTGAGGCAAAATTGTATGCTCATCTTTGGAACATGGTTGTCACAGAAAGCTCTAATTTTGACAACTGCTGCATCCAATATTTTTATATATTCTATTCGATAGTTAATAACTGATTATGCTGTTTGGGAAAGAAAAGGAATTTCTGAGGAAACTCAAAAGTATTCACTTGATAAATTGAAGAAAGTGATTCAAATATGCTCGTTTACTCAGTTGCCTTTTGTTTATGGCTATATATATAGTTTCCTTGATCAAATAAAAAAATTATTTTTTTTACAGGTGTCGATGTTGTTTTGGAGAGTAAAGAGCATTTTAGTGCATGGCATCAGTTCCTGTTGATTTGTGCTCTTCCGTCAATAGCAGCTGTCATTGGATTAACTTTTGTACCTGAGTCACCGCGTTATCTCTTGGAGGCGTGTCGAGAAGTTGAAGCTATGATGGTATATCAGGTACGTTCCATTTGATTTTTATAATTAAATTCATCAATATCTCACAAAGAAAACTCGTATAATATTGAGCGCTCAAACGGTTTATAAACCGATTATTGGAATTCTGTTTGTCGGCTGATGTCAACGAGTTATTACTTACATTGGTAAAGCGATAATTGGGGAAAATTGTTCCACTGTGAGCGTCCTTTGGCAAGTGTCGACCAGTTATTACTCATATTGGGGGAAGAAACTGCTTGAAAAGAGGAATGTTTCCGCCACGAGGTTTGGCTGACACAAGAACCATAGTGAATAGATTAGTTCGAAAGCTCCTCTAAAGGACTTATCGCAGGAAAGAAATGACATTGAACCAGCAGACCGACTATAAAGTCGGCTTTAATTTAGCTTTCGGCTGTACGCCATAATTTATTAATAGAAATTAATACATATCCAAATATTTGGGGAAAACTATTGACCTTGTCACTTATGTTCAATTCCTGAATACTTTTTTAGCCTTTCGAAGTATCCTCTCCGATAGATATTACGGCTGTGCCTGTTCTCGCACTCAGATGTCACGTCGAGCGCGTGTAACGTTAACGCCAGGCCAAGAACATATTCATGTTAATACAAATCTTCTGGCCATAATCGTGAATTACTTACGTCAATAATATTGTATTCTCAAAATTGTGATTATATGATGTTTGAGCATTGAGCAACTTATAATTGCGGATTTATATTCTTTAAATCCTAAATGAATTATGCTGCATGAAATAACGTGTCTTAAAAATCATTTCAGCGTGTGTACAAGACTAACAATATACATAAGCCATCAACTCACGTACAGTACCAACTTTCTGAGCTCGAATTACCCAGTAAACGACCCTCAGGAAGACACGGAGGTTCACCACCTTCTCCTGGAAAGTCTGTGCTCGCAGATATGACATATAGCATTGAAACTGTAAGTACCAATTGAATTATTTAAAGTTTTGGCGTAATAACTTGAGTAGAAAGTTTCTGACAAAAAAAACTCCACTGTAATGATTTGTTTCTTTCTCCAAATGATTGCAATTTTTTGTCCTTACCTAAGTAAGATTGCTGGTGAAACCCGATTTAATCTTTACTGAATGAAAAGTTCCGTACAGAAAATTCCAGTACGAGTGTATCGTTTAAATACAAATTTGCGTACATTTTTTAAATTATTTTTTCTTTGTAAGATTCCTCTGCTAATTTGAATAACATGTTGATTGAAACAATTGTCAAGCTAAAAAATAAATTAGCATGTTCATGAACGATGCGTAGTTGCTTTACTATAAGACAACTCATTGTAAATATTATCCCGGTTTTAACGTCAACCGTTTAGAAATACTTTAGTACCTCACTGCCACCAATCTTTTAATTGATTATATTTTAAGTAATGAGACATCATTAATCCTTATTACTTTCTATAATTTGGACGAAAATGATTTTTATTTCACACCTCGCGAAGATTTTAAATAGAAATAGGAACATATTTCAATGCATCCCTTTTATAAAATCAAGGTTGTGTGATTTACCGTCGTACAAATATTTATCGGATACTACAGCATTTAATCTTCATTACACGCAAGAAATAAGTGAGTACTCCTTCATTATATGGTTGAAATATATACAAAATTCTGATTATTTGTGACAAAAAATTGGGGATTGAAATTTTTTAAAAATTCTTGTTAAATATAAATATCAGTCTTCCTAATATTTTAATTGCATATTCATAGAAATTGAGATGCTTTTGATAGAGAAAATATGTACGGTCTAGTATATTTTGTTCTAATTTACTATTTTATTGAATGGAATGAATTTAAAACAAAGTAAAATTTTGTATAAACAGTTCTCGGGCATTTCGATGGCTTGCTCTGTCATCATCTGCTGGCGAAATGCTTCAATCATTATTAGAGTTAAATCAATCGTTAATTCATTACGTTAAATATTTTCAAACGAATTTTAAATCGTTTCTTCTGAAAAAAAATAATTACAGAGTAACACCAATTTCAACATAATATATTAAATATTATACTGAACAAATAACAATGTACGGAAATTCAAAGACACTAACTTTTGTACCCAAATTAAGGGTTAACTGACTATTGTACTTCTAAAATCCATTAAAATTTACAGCTTTTACGCACCAATTAATTTTACTTCATTTAATCTCAACCGCAAAAATAACATGTAGAATTGAACAATTTGCTTTAAAGCTGTGTTGTTGTTCTTTCAAGGGTTGCATCTGTGTGTTAAAATAAGCGTAGCTTGTTGAATTTAATGCCTATTGTAGCTCACTTCTGTACCTTTCGTTCATTATGCATGGCTTGCATCCTACTTCCAGCTTCACACTTCGGTAATGTAGCAGCAGTAGTAATTATTGTCTTTAACTCTTCAACTGTATAGTTTTTAAATTAGAAAATACTATTCCGTGTAGGACTTACTCGTTTTTCTTTTTTTACAGTTTTGGAATTCATTTCTTCAGTTGTTTGTGTACCCTTATATAAGAATATCGGCAGTGTTAATTGTAATGTGGTTTACATTTTCATTTGGGTAAGTCGTTTATGGTGATCAAACTGTTACAAAAGTAAGAAGGATTAAATTATAATTTCTGATGTATTGAGATTTCAGTGACATGATTAAAAATTTAAATATTAAATTACGATGATAATTTCACTCAGTTCGTCCTGTAACGAGCATCAGGGACGGGGTTAACAATTACAAACGATAAAAGTGTGAAGCGGTTTACGACGTTAAAGTCTGAAGTAATTGTGGTGTTCTTGCGAGATTTCAAAAAGAAAGTCTCTCAATTTATAACCACGGTTAAAACCTAAAATAATTTGAATAAAATTAAATATTCTAAATTTCATCTTGTGATAAGAAACCCCATGATTATGTTATCATTTTTAAATATTTAGTTTTAACAAAATATAAAACATGATATTGATTTCATAATTCATATACTTTAAACAAGCAATTAAACATGAATCTCTCATAAAATCAGCGGATATTGGGCCATGCAGCTGAGACTATCTTAAAGTTTTTCGTGGATTCACTTCCAAAAATTACTGGGTCTGAAATAACATACATATAAATTTTGGAATTCGCTTTTTAACGGCATACTCAGTTGTTTTGCCTTGGCGGAAGTTGAGATCGAAGTTTTCTTGTTGTAACGTCATCCGGAGAAGTCCGACTTCTTTATTGTGTGGTTGGTAACAGACGTTGGGCAATGAAACTCCCTCGTCAGACGCGGGCTATTCTTCATCAACTTTTTGTCATAACATAGAAATATCACTGCGTCTCTCTTTATCTCTAGCATATCCCTCCCCCTTCTATCTCTTTCTGACTACCCAAACACTATTTTCTCTCATTTCGTTCAACTATCCAGTTGCTTTCACCTCCAACCTTACTGGCCTTCGTCATCCGCAAACTTTTCCATGGCACAAACGGGAGTGGTCACTGAATGCTCTTTTCCAGAATGTCACATGTTATCCAAATCTTTTCGTTTTACGTCTTCACAAGGCCCAAAATGTTCTGGACACTGTTCCAATGCCTTTGAGTCGGTCAACATCCACTTTTCCTGCTTAGGTGGGCGAGTCTAAAAATATTTTTCCCAATTTGAAATTAAATTAAACATAAAACTCAAAGTCTGTGCCTACACATATATGGAAATGAGTGCTTTGTGTCCGCATAACTTCTTTTGAAAACGTTTTTTCTTTTGAAAAAAATAATTTGCCTCTACACCCTCAATAAATGTTCCTACCTTAATGCTTTTTCCACCTTCTTAATTTGTGACTATATAAATATTAATAGTTAAATTAAAGGTAAAGCATGATCTGTTAACTCGATCCTTTTCATAAATAATCACAGCTCAGTCATCTTGTACTAGACACTCTTTTGCTAACCAACAAATTGTATAATAATCTCATTTATAATGACAATAAACATTCCTTAGAATTTGTTTATAATTAATTTTCTCAGACATTCCTTCTTTCTGTTCCTTGTTAGAAAAATGGACAATTGAAATCCAGAAAACACCTGTATCATTTTCACACCATTGATAAACATCAAAGGTAGCCTATCTTTGTAATATGGTATAACATTTATAAGGAATATTATCTGTGGCATTAATTAATAAAAATATTATCATAAGAAGATTAATAATAAGCTCATTCATAGGAAAGGTTGGGGTCACTTATGTAAACAGACATGGATTAAAAACCAAATAACATAGCCAATGACAGGATAAGAATATTATTACTGTTACCATATATGATATGATTTATAAGAAAATTATTATTGTCAGTTTCTTGTTTATTATAATTACACTTATCATGCTTATTGCTTTCCAGGTATTATGGTCTAACCGTCTGGTTCCCTGATTACATAAAGATGATGAAAATTGAACAGTACAGACAGAAAGCACAATTTATAAATGGTTCAAAATTCATAAATATAACTTTCAATGAAAGTATTGAGAATCATAATTATCGTGATTGTGTCTTTTCTAACGTTACATTTAATCACATTACATTGAGTCATGTTGTATTTGAGAATTGTACAATGGAAAATGTTGAGTTCAGTAACATAAAAACTAGCAGAACTTATTTCAAGAATTCAACCATTAAAGATTCAAGGTGATGTGTAAACCTCAAATTGATACATTACTCTCACTGTGTCCAAATAACTGTTTTAGTTCTTCTTTGTAGTAATATTACTAATTATTAAATTTGTATTTTATCTTCTTGTAACAACTGTGATTTTTTCTTAATTTTATGTCTAAAACATGTTTTAAGAGAATTTATTCAAACCTTCCTATTTGTATTTTAAAGTTCTAATTTTTCATTATTATTATAACTAGAAAATGATCTAAGTAACAAATAACCACTAATTCCCCAATTCTATATATTTTCTGGAGTTGGACCTTCATAGTATTTTCAGTTTTTAATATTTTCCAGCCTTTATCTGTTATTAAGTTAGGTATTCATAATGTCAATAATATATTTGTATGAAACTTTGTAATAGTTCATTTTTAAAGTTGTGCTTTATACAATCATTGTACATTGGACAGGTTCGTGGATACAAATCTTTCTGATAAACACTTCGAAAACTGTCAACGAATAAATAATACTATACTGAGCCTTACTGCGGGTTGCCAATTAGACTTTGACTACAATATTTATTTAGAAGAAACTTTTGAAGAAAATCTAGTGGTACATATCTCGATTCTTCTTGGTGCTTTTGTCTCTGGATTTATCATTGACAAATTAGGAAGGGTTAAAACTATGGGTATGTAACTTACTCCTACTGAACATGATTATTGTATTATCATTAAATTTTGTTTGGTAAATATGCTCTAGCTTTGTAGTTATTTAAATAATAAAATTATCATTGGCTTATCAAGTTTACTGTCTGATTACAAGTCTTATCCTCGGTTTCCCTTGACCATTTTTGGAAAATAAAAAAGGAAGCGGCCCTCATATTGAGTGAATTACTTTTCCTGAGTGACTTGGTAATACCAAGGTCATCCCAAATCATAATGATCATGAAGGGTTTCAAACCGTAATATTCCCTGTTAGAATACTTCAGCTTCCCACAGCACCATTTTAACATCACTGTAAGCAGTCTGGTAAAACTATCTTGTGTTTGTGTCAGAAATTTTAGTTCATGATCTTAGTACCTGTCTACACTGTTGTAAATAATACTGACAATTCTCTGTTCCAAATGAATTCCCTTTACAAATAATATAGAATTTCTGTAAAATCTAAAATAACAAATCATCACTTAGCCCTCTACTATGATAACATATCCCATAATGAAATACTAATTTTTATTTTTTTAATATAGTTACTATTATTTAAATTCAATTTCAATATTTATGTATTATGTATTATATCTGATTATGGTCATTCTGATAATAGTAATGTTAGTTAAAATTATCTAAGTGCTTTTGTTGAAATTTAATTGATCATTGTTTTAGGTATAAGTATGTTCCTGACAAGTGTGTCTGGCTTCTTTATTTGGTTTCTTGACAACACTTCATCAGTAATTGCTTTTGAAGCTGTATTCAATTTCATATTCATATCAGGCTGGAATGCCATTAATATTGCAACAACTGAGTCATATCCCACACACTTGAGGTATATAAATAAAATTTTAACTAATTTTAGTTATTAGCTATTTTGAATAGTAATAAGTATTATTATAGTTTTTGTGGATACTATTGTATGCTGTGAATGAAAATTCAGATGATCTTACTGAGTTTAAATATAACTAATTAATAAATACTGTTAATGACTTTAAGCTTTCCCAGTGTAAATTATTAATAAATTTTTCACGGTCGACGTTTCAACATCGAGAATGCTTAACCGAGAAAAATTTATTAATAAATACAGTATTTCAAGCATGACACAACATTATTAAATAAAAGCAAGAAAATTTCACAAGTATAATCAAAGTTTAATTCACAAAAAATAATTATTTTTGCTAGCTAGTTCTAACATTAAAACATTAAAATTTCAAAGTTAAGTAGAAGTTCTGCAAATTTCACACTATGTTTGTTACCTGATACATAAATATAAGGTCTAATTATTAATTAATAACACAAATACAATGGATTAGTGATAAACATACTTGTATGATCCAGTTTCTTTGCCATATAGTTATGTTACATTTGTGTATTTTGGATTAAATAAGTTTGCTTGCATCTGATCCTATAATTATCAACTTTCAGACTCAATATCAGCTTGCTTATCATTTTTCTGTTTATTTTCTAACCTTGAATGGAGGTTCTGTGACTAGTTTGTGCCTTATATTTTATTTCCTAATTAACCTTTACTACACTCTTTTGGCCCCACAGTCAAATAATATGTTTTATCCAACTGCCCAAACATACATTGTTAAATTAATTCTCTTTTCTGATTGCAACAGAATTATTAAAGTTTACAAAAGCATACAAATATGGCCATCCCAATTAAATAATTAGTATTATGGTATTTAATAAGTAGATGAAATGTAAATCTTACATTTATGCTAATGCATAATAATCAACCATTCATTTTCATTATTGTTCTCAATTATTAGATTTACTATCTGATTAAGCAGTATTGTAGTTTTAAATAAGTCATGTCTCATTTTTAGCATAAAATGTTTTGCAGTACTCTCATCCTTAACATAGTAAGACATTTGAGTAAAGTAATCTCATGATATGTTGTATGCTAACCTAGATCTTGAATGAAAAGTTGCTTGCAATAATAATAATAAAAAGTCATATGTAAGAATAATGCAAATATGTATCATATCAATATTAATATCAAGGGCTTCCTTCCATTGTCAGCAATTCCTCTTTATATATATATATAAATTTTGAACATTTATTTATTTAATTGTATGATAAACTAATCTCTCTTTAAGAGAGAGTCTATGTATTAAAAATAATGATGAAGCTTTCTATCCTAAAATATTTAAAGTGGAGATATATAGCTATTAGTAAAGGAACTGCCTGACCAACCTCAATTAAAGCTACAACAAGCTTTATAATTTATGAACAAGATAGTAAAAACAACAAAATAACTGCAAAGAACCTATGCTTCACAATTTCCTGCTTGGGATATTCCCTATCTGAGACCCATATACCTAGGAAGCACATTGTCTTACATACACTGATAGGTACCATTCTATTCATAACTAATCTCAAATCTTTATGATCCACTGAGAGGCCAGAAGTTTTGTTTAACTTCTGATAGTAAATTGGATCTTTATATGGTACCCATAATTCTTGTAATCGGGAAATGAATAATTGTATTTCCATATTCAATCAAATCAATGCTATGGTGCTACTATAAGGACAATCCCAAACATTTGAGAAAATACAATTTTCAACACCAAGTGTCTCACAATATTAGTATTCTTTAATATTAATTCCATGTGCTGTGGTTGAATTGTGCATTCACCTTTACTTTTACTTTCATAAATCGAATAAAGAATCATACATGCACATAAACATATATTGATAGATGTAGTTATTTCTTATGCATCATAAATAGCAGAGTAATGTATTGATATATATTTTACTGCAAAATATAATTTGATTTTAGTACAGTTTTCATGAATGACTGCTATTCTAGAAATTAGTTGTCTTTCAATAATATTATCTACATAGAGTAAGTTATTACTATAGAACATTGTTATTACATTATTTCACTATTTGTTTCAGCAATCATAAATTCATTCTTAAATGTGATGTGAAAGTGACACCAAATTAAAATATTATTGTTTAGTTAGAGCTACGGAATGATTGGTTTTTAATTCATTCTGTAGTTTAAGGAATGGAGGTTTATGTGTGTCCTATTCCAAATTTTTATACCATTGTTCCAAAATTTCTCTCTATCAAATTAAAATTTTCATATTAAATGCATATATTTTTTCTCAAATTTAGGACCACGGGCTATGGTTTCCTCAGCGCAACTTGCCACTTTGCTGGAACTCTTGGAATAAATACATTCAGCAGCAGTATCGTGTCCAGTAGAGCTGTCCCAATGCTCACTGCAGCAGTAGTTATTGTTATAGGAGGTATAGTTTCTGTCAAACTCCCGGAAACTAAAAGTGTTCTCCTCTAATTATACTAAGTTACATAATAATTTTGTTAAAATGAGTTTCTGGAAATAAGAAAGAAACTGCCTGTATTAAGCAACTCATCTGTCATAATTATGAATAAATGGCATTATTGCCATATATTTTAGATACAAAATTTATTTGCATTATGAATTGATGAAATATTACATTGAAAGTATATATATACATCATTTTTGTAATTATGAAGTTGAATAAAGTTTTATGTAGTTATTTTTCATGTAAGTAAAAATTAAAGTTTGAAATACTTCATTTAACAAAATCGAACTACACTCTACAGATACAGAAGAGTACATCAATTTTCATAAACTCATTTTTACAATGACAAATGATGGGGTGCATTTCAATTAAAAATAAAAAGATAGTCAATGTGTTGATCAGTGCCTTCAAGTTGTGATTTCTTATGGTTTCAAAACATCTTTTTATGGAACAAAATTAGTTAAAAATAATAATGCTTTAAAATATTACTGTAAACATTATATATACATATATAAGAGAAAGTAATGATGAAGTTTCAAATAAATTAATATGGCCAGGGAAGAGAGGCAGTTAATGGTTTATTTGAAACTGAGGACCAGTGAAGCTGTGCTGGACAGGAAACAGTTTACTTTCATTTGAAGCAGTGGCCTCCTTCTTCAGGAAACTGTCCAGCCACCTGACTTGAAGTGCACAGCTATATCCTGAAGGAGGCTATTTTTTCTGAAAATTTGAACTGATTCCTGTCAATCATTATGACACTAGACCTCAATTTCAGATAATCCACTAACTGTGCCTCTTTCCTTTCCATATCAATCATGCATACATCAATTCTGTGAAAAAATTTTGCACATCAAGTTGATTGAAATTGTAATAGCAATATTTTCATAAAATACAAAGGCAAAATTTTTTGACAAAATAATCAAACTATAAAGCAATGAATACAGAGACTCGTAATACCTTATGTAAATAACTGTTCATTATAAGCTATTTTGTGTGAAGCAATTCAAATCAACAGCCATTGAATATTTCTTGGTTTTGTTTACTATTGCATCATAAATGGGTGTATGAGGATAAGAAAAGAAAGATCTGCTGAGACAGATCACTCAAATAAATTGGCTAGAATCACTATTACAATAGACACCCTGATTGTGTCTACCTAGTGACATGTTTTTTCTGGAGTGCTAGTTATTGTCTTGAGCATTATGACCATAAAAAATAACAAAATTAATAAATCATTAATAAATTCTTCGTGGTTCAGATTTCTCGATTTTGATGTTTCTGCGGTCATTCTCTGCTGCTGTCTTCAGACTAGAAAATGACCACAGAAACATCAACATCAAGAAATCTGAACCTGGTGCTCAACTGCGAAAAATTTATTAATAATTTACACCAGGAAAATTAATACATATTCTCAAAATATAGCTTGCTCGTGTATATTTCAATCTATAATACCAATTTTACTATTATAGAGAATATTCATTATAAAAGAAAATGCACACTTGACTGAAAATGATTTGAAATGTTAAGAAAACTTCATATGCTATATTATGTCATAAAGGATATTTTATAAACAAATTAATATTGTACTGATAAACATATGAATATCTATACTACACAATCTCTTATGGTGTGACAATCTACTTATCCACTGGAGTGAATGTTCAACACACTTTGGACTTCTAAAATACATTAAAAAATAATTAAAAACTATATTTAGAACATAACTTTTAATTAAATTACACATAATAATTCATTAATTTCAAATAAAAATATATTCAGAAACAACTGGCAAATCCTTTACATTAATTTGTGTTTAATCTTAATGAAAAGAAAGGTTTTCTGTTTTTTTACATTCAGCATTTGGTAATCATGCTTTTGCTTACAAACTAAATATTTAATTATCAAGAAATGTTTCAAAAATATCTGCACCCTTTCTGTCATGAGATAATGAGTACAGAAGGAAACTTGATAAGTAACTTTTGTAATCTCACTTTATTTCAAGTTGAACATACAACACTCATCATTCTATTTTAAAGTTTTATATCAACATCCTTATTTTTCAACCTTCTCCATAATTTTTTATGCAGTTACAAGTACCTTAAAATCAAATATAGTGAATTACCTATATATTATTATTAAAATTACTACTATTTGGCAAAAATATACATTGATTCTTCTGTGGCTGTATTTTAATCTTAAGCTGATACCTAAAAGCCTCCAATTTAACAACTAGACAAATGAATAGTGCTTCTTTTCCTTATACCCAGATAATTAATGCATTTTTTTCTATTGTTATAAATCTATGTCAAATTAACAAATAAAGATTTTATTTAGACTTAAAACAATTGAGTTCTTTGGAGTAACAGTATCCATGTATAATATGGTGGTATATTTCAAAATCATTTAAAATGTTTTTTTTTTCAATTTTACACAGAAATCATTAAAGATTACCTGAATGTGAAAAAATTATTCCACATGATTAAAAACTCAGTGTAGTTTCTGGAATGATGTCACTTTCAGCTAGTCAGAAGTCTGATATAAACAACTGCAAGTCAGATATTGTTCACAGAAGACAAAGCCAAAGCCAAGGATGAATCATTATGTGGTAACAATGCTGCCACCAATTTTTCTGATGTGTAAAAGTTTCAAGATATAAAAAGGTGTTACCTAAATACAAACAGGTTTTTGAATTTTAACCAACAAGACCAAAAGGGACCAAGAGGAAATCCATTTGATGGGAATGACATGGGCATAAAAAATAGGATGGACTATATGTAAAAATATCACTATATATATATATATAATTCCTGCCCAGTTGGCATGCAGTTCAACCCTTCTCTCCTCACTAAGGGGGCTCAGGCCCTTGGAAATTTGTAATATCTTCACTTCTTAGCCCGACTGGACCAACTGTTGATTTCAGGTAAGTCAAGTTTGCTGTCTCTCTTTCCTATCCAAATGTGTTATTTAATTTGACCTCACATTTTCCTTAAGTGTTTTTATATGATAACAGTGCTAAGAATTAAGAAAATCATCAGCCACCCACAAACCGCCATCTTACTTAGGATGTGTATAAAAGTCAGTATGACCTATATATAAAAAATAACACCAAAATAACGAAATCCTTATAATAGACCTAGTACCAAACATAAAAAGTCATGGCTTTTGCATAAGTTACATAAAATCAAATTAGGCTGGAGTGGTTATAAGTCTATAAGAAATAGGAAGTTGATGACCATGTGTATACACATATGTAAATGTTTAAAAATAAGGATATAAGTCATTTGACTTGAGTATCATGAGAACAGCAGTTCTTTTTAAAAGATTTAGAGAGTCAGACATGACAAATTTGAAAACATAATCCATATAAAATTATCTCAGTTCATTAAGAAGATTGAACGAATTGAAAACAGAACATCAATAAAATCTTAAGTAAAGATAGCCACAATGATGCATTACATGAGGTATACATTAGATAAATTTGGTTTAGGAACAAGCAAAAAACATGCTGTGATATTAGTTAAATTGGATGCTAATTTAATTAGCAAGTAACTCACCATCAGAATATAAGAAGTGCCATTAGTTTCAATATGAATTTCCTTTATGAATAAATACCACATATTTGAAATTATATACACATACTATAGAATTATTAAGGTGCATCCACACTGTGCTGCAGTATGTCAGTTGGCTTACTTACTGTGGCATAGTGTGGACGTGGCTGTTGGCACATGCCAATTTGCAATGACAGTTGAAACAATATGCTGTTTCTCAAGGATTGGAATTGACCAAGAGAAATAAAATTCAGAAGAACATCAAAATAACTTTTTCCATCTGAAAAAAGTTTTTGAAACCTCATCCAGATCTGTACTCAAGATTCAGTTCATCAAAAAAATACCAATAGTAAATCCTTCGATGATGCACATTTTTCATATCGCATTCTTTTTTGTAGACTTCGACGAACCCAAAACCATCATTTGTTATGCTCTTGATATTGTTAACTGTAAAAGCAGCAGAAGTGATTAGTAAATCCTCCTTGGTGAACATTGGGTCACTAAATCCTAACACAGATGTGGTAGGCACTAGAGCATACTGCAGCACAGTATGGATGCACATTTAGGGTCAAAAAGCTTATGAAGTAAAAGCTTCGAGAATGGAAAAAAAGGAATATAAATTTCACGATCAATTCCGAAGGCTAACCAGAGTAAATGCTTCTAAATTCCACTTAAAGTCAATGATTACTATTGCGACTTGGACATTATCAAAGTATTGGGTCAATCACTGTAAGCTGCGAGTACTAAATTATTTTTAAGCAGTGGCCGCTGGTACTACAGCACATGAATACATTTAGGAATATTTTATCTTAACTTTAAGAACATTTCTAATAATTGTGTTTTTTAACAGTGAGAATTTCTGTTTCGATTTTTCGAAAATTTTTACACCCCCACCCTTGTACACTAAGCACAGTGCAGTTATGCGTGGCTGGTTTCTAAAAGTAACTTTATTTAAAATATATACGAAGGAAAAATTCTTTCGTGTTAGAAATATGTGTCAACTATGTGCTAAATTATTCCGTTTTTTAAAATTAGACTTTATTGTAAACTATGTAGATGGAATTAGAAATGTATCATATTTATTTGTCGGGTAATTTGCTGCAGAGTATTGGTAACACTATAGCTGTTGTAGTATTATTTATATTTTTCACAATTATATTCGTACAAATTGTTGCTTGGGGCAATGTAGCACATAGCTTTAAAAAGTCACGAGCCGCCACTGTTTTTATTATTGAATTATAATTGCAGTCTGTATTTTACTTAACTGGCGACCTACACAAATTCTAGGATTCATACGTTCGGATAATTATAGGCACTAATTTCTCTGTAAACGTAATATGAAATAGATATTAAGAAAAGACACCACACTATACTTCAAGAGAGTTCCAGAAAAATATTGTGTGTTTGAAAAATTGTAAAAAATGTAAGCTTAAACAGATTTATATAGCAGTTAAATGGCAACGTTTTTCAGGGCGCAAGAAACAACTAATTAAGAATTAACAGATTTCTAAAATAATTCAATTATAACCAGTTGTTATACGAAAAGAATACATATGAAAAATCAATGTTCAAATACTTAGTTATAGATCTAATATAAATGGAAAATATCTACTTTACAGGGACGTTACTTTTTATTACCCATATGCCGTATATCCGTTTTGGTAATCAAGACTCTAGGGTATGAAATGAATTAATAATGTATACATTTGAAATTTGGTCATATACAGACAGAATAAAGTACACAAATTAAAAAAACACGTTTCCTCTGACTTTGTAAAACTCGCCAGTCTATGAGAAACACAAATCAATCAAATTGACCTGACAAGTTCTCCAATGTCAGAAGAAACGTTGTTTTTTTAAAAATAATTTTTATTTTATTTTGTCCGTATACGACCACCTTTCACTTATCACTTAAACTGGCACGAAAATGTCCATTAATTAATACGTTTGTTTTTTACGTACTATCAATAGCATTGCTTTATTATTATTAGGCTTACGACTCAATAAGTATTGAAAACATTCGGACAGCAATTTCTTTTACTTATTTCGACGCGGCTAATCAAGTTATTCCGTAGATCATGATGTAGTTTTCATCAGTATTAAGTTTGAATTGATTTAAATTATTAATTATTTCTTGCCAATACTTAAATGTGCGATTACCTCAAATTTAATTAATTTATTGCTTTAATATCGCCGGTGCCTTAGTTGTTAATTAAACGTTTCTTTTTCAATTAGGCATACTATCAACAATATTAAAGAACAAAGTATTTTCCCGTAGAACGTTTGTTCCCGTATATGAAGTAAAGAGTGAAAGTAAGAAATGAGAACAGTTTTAATTTTTATGTCAGTGCAATTACCGACTTAGTAATCTTATAGGTAATGAATATGCGATATTAAATTTTCTGAAGTTAACAGGAATAATATAATAGTTTTTGAGAATTGTCCTGATTATAGAAAAACCTACTGTCAAAAGTGTTAACTACTCATTGTTGATAAATACTTTGCCCAGTAATTGTGCAATAAAATCTAGTGTAGGGTAATAGAATGACGTCTCACTCTTCCGATGATTTTCTCGATTCAAGAATAGTGGTGAATCACCTAAATGTCACAAGGGTTATGACTCATTATATGACAATAACGATTGAATGTGTAATATTAATCCTTTGTTTAATGAATGGAAGATAAAAAATTATCTAAAATTTTAAGTGTTGAAACAATTTTACGGGAGTATTTTTAATATTACAACTAAATATTTTTGAAGCACAAAGCAGAGATATCGTGTCCACGTCCAGCTGCTCATGCGCAAAACTTGACTGAAATACACTCTAGTGGGAAGACCAATATACATTTTGTCAATAAGCAGGTGTCAGAATTCATTCCACAGTCGCTGTTTTGTTTATAATAGAAACCAAGAAATGGCTGATAACGAGCAGAAAGCGCTACAGTTAATTGCTGAAGCGGAAAAGAAATTAAATTCATCCAAAGGATTTTTTGGTTCATTATTCGGGTAAGTGAAATAATGTGTCAAGTTTAATATTGTTTAGGTAACTGTTTGGCATGGATAACCGAATAAATATAAAATGTTACGTACAGTTTTACGCGTGACAAGTTTTATGTTGTATAGGTTATGTCATAAACCATTTGTATTGTAAACAGGGGTTCATCTAAAGTTGAAGAAGCAGTCGAATGTTACCAACGAGCAGCCAATTTGTTTAAGATGGCAAAGAAGTGGGGGCATGCTGGAAATGCATTTTGTGAAGCTGCAAACCTTCACGCCAAAGCTGGCAGTAGACACGATGCAGCTACAAACTATGTAGATGCTGCCAATTGTTTCAAGAAATCAGACCCAGAAGGTTAGAAGGCTTTTTACTTTTGAAGTATCAGTTGTAATGCAGATATTACACTAATCTAAGTATTCTGTACTCTTCTGACTATTCTGATACAGTTCCATAACTTAGTGTGTAACTTTAAGTGTACTTTGTAATGTTGCCAAAGTTATATTCATATTGTGTTGGTCATTGGGTGTTGATTGGTTGTTTTAATTATTTCGATTTTGTTAGAGCGGTTACGTATTCTTGACTTTTAATCTCGACAGAAATATTTGGAAATTAAAGATAAATGTACTGAAAAGATGCCTTAAATTTCATCTTCTTGTGTTTATAAATGTTACATGTAGTCTATTAGTTATGAATAAATTTAAATTATTTCCTTGGTACTGTGACATGTCTTAATGTTAAGTGTGCCAATTTCTTCAACACACAATCTTAACAAATTTGTTTGTTTGGAAACACATTCTTGATTCTACTATTTTGAGTTTTCAAAAAGCAAGGTGAGAGGTGAAATTCCTTTGTGTTTATTGTTCAGTAAAAGTTTAAACCTTTAAATATGATTACTCTGACCTAAATTAGAACCTTTGAATCTCTGTTATTGTCAACAGTATGTTAAACTTGCACAATATGAATTACAGGATTCCACAGGAAATAATCAAATTCAGTTATAACTACTTTGCATGTTCTTTTTATACAGGAAATAATTTCAACTGTGGTTTTATTTTGAAATTTTATGAAAATAGAAGAGCCATTATATAAAGTATAGTAAATGAGTAATGATGAAATATCCATAAATATACATACACATTGTAATGCAACATTGTAGTTGTAGCATATTATGTTTAAATAAATTTAATTAAATTTGAAGAGATAGGCTAATACAAAATTATGTACTTCAATAATTTTAATAGCATACTTTGATATATTTTAAGTAAAAAATATTCATTCAGTATTGTTAAAGTAGTGTGAAGTTATACTTTTTATACATTCTTCTGACCTGTTGAATAGTTATACACATCACATTCAAATGATTATTTAAAGTCTTAGCAATATTTCTCATTGAATGATTATCTTTGTCATTTTATTGTGCTTAAGTGATATGGTTTTCATTTGAAGAAAACAAATACTTTTGTGTCTGAGAAACAATTCTGTAAATTATTTAAATTCCCATGAAAAATGTTTAAAAGAATATACAGATTAGAAGTTTTACTATCCCATATGATTTTTTTTTGTAGAAACTTAATCATTTTAAAATTTCATTAGATTTCAAAATCTCTTCTATGGTAATAGGATAAACAGTTAAAAAGATTTTTCAAGATTTATATTAATATTGCAATTTATATTCCATTACATTAATCTCTGTTTGGCCAATATTGCAGAATTGTATGTTTTAACAGTGTTGCATGTGTAAACTGAGATTTCTTGACTTCATTTATCCTAAAGAAGCTTTGTTTTTCATGGTCACCCAAAAATGATTACTTTATGCTATGTTGTCTCATGATAATTTTTTTTTATTAAAGAGACCTATGAATATTAGTAATGAATGCATGCCATATGCATGGATGAAAAATGAAAATGCCCCTTGCTACTTTATTTTTTGCCTTTTTTTTCATGTGAATGTATTTCCTAAATGGAATTTATGCTTTAACATCACTTATTGGTTTCAATGCAGTAAAATATTGTGTTCTTTTAATAGATGCTGTTAATAGTTTTCTAAAAGCTATTGAAATTTACACTGACATGGGGCGTTTTACAATGGCTGCAAAACATCATCAATCTATAGCAGAATTATACGAGTCTGAATCTGTTGATTTGGAACGTGCTACCCAACATTATGAACAGGCCGCTGATTATTTCAAGGGTGAAGAGAGCAATTCATCGGCTAATAAGTGTCTTTTGAAAGTGGCTCATTATGCTGCACAGTTAGAAAATTATGAAAAAGCTATTCAGATTTATGAGCAGGTGTGTATTTGTTATTTCAGTTATTACAATTGTTTCTTAATTAAAGTTTTGATTTAATTATTTGATTCAGCTTCATTCACTGGTATAAGATACTGTATAAAAAAAATTGTCATCCCGTTTATTTTAAAAAAACTCTTGTATTTAAACATGAATTATAAGAAGCTTTTGGCCACCGTCTTTTTCAACTGGAAACATACAATACATTTACACCATAGTAGCACAATTTAATTTTTTTTATAAAATGTTTTTAAATGGTGCTACTATGGTATGTTTCCAGGGAAAAATGGCAGTAGCTGAAAGCTATATGAGTTTTTCTTTTATATAAAAAAAACAGGATAAGCACAATTTTTCCCCAAAATTAATACAAGTCCTTTTCACAGAAGATAGAATATTTGGTATAATATACTTATTTCATATTTATTTCTGTATAAATTGCATTGACTTACATGGTTGTTAGTGTTGTACTTTGTATTTCTTATTTAAATAACCATCGCTCCTAAGATTTTATTTATGTATTTTATATTAGTATACCCTGAGCCATTTCTTCTCACCATAATCATATGCATGATTAGCACTAACTTGATTTCTGTATAACAAAGGTTCTACCTTTCATATCTTGAATATTTTTTATCCCTGAGTTTACTAGCCCAAGTGTCTTACTTGCCATCTCATTTTCTTGTTTGACTATAAATTTTATTATGATTTTTATAGAAAAAATACCTTTTAATTTTTGCATCACTCAAAACCTTATTGATGGAATAAATTATTATTAACTTGCTGTTAAATTGTTGTTAAATTGTATGTCTCAAATCAAACTATTGATGCTTTTGTTAGATTTCAGTTTTTGATTGATAAGTATGGAAATCTTATTGTTGATATTCTAGTAATGGTTTTGCTCAAAGTTTCAGACAGTTGAAAGACTGGTTATTTTTCTTTTATTCTTCTCTTGAGTGATTTGTATTACATCTTTTTGTAGAAATGGATAAATATGAATAATGTTCAGTGATTAAACTTTTTTATTTTATAAAGTGGACTGTGTCACTGACACATAATTAAGGAAGTTAATGTGGACTTTGCACAAGCACTTGGTACAATTAATTACTGGATAAATGGATTTAAACAGTCATTATGCAGATTCTGCACATTTATAATAATTGGGGCTTTGTTAGTTTATAAACAACAGCCAATTTAAAGTTGGAAAAAGGATATGTATTTATGGAAAATTAAACTACATTTCTTCGCTAACTTTGCAACCTTTGCAGAGTGAAGTTTAACAAATTTTTGATAGTTAGATGCTGTGGAACACTGGTCGTTCTCGTTTCAATTTGTGTATTTTGGCCACGGCAGTGAAGGGATAATGACCTGACTCAAAATTTTGTTAAACTTCAACGTGAAGAGGTCACAAAGTTAGTGATGAAACATAGTTTAATTTTCCGTAAGTAAATATATTTTTCTGACTTCAAATTGGCTGCTGTTTTGTCTCAATAGTCGGAATATTGTCTCTTTCCTATCCAAATATATATATCTTGAATACAAACAATACTAGCAGTGTAACTCAGTTCCTGTGGCTTGCATTGCAGAGGAGGTTCGTAAACAGGTGCAAAGAAGGAGAGGGGAGTTATGTGCTGGACGTGGCGGGACACAGAAATTGTGTGACTTATTTCTTGTGTGCCTTATTTCTTGTGTGCCTAGTTCTCTGCCTGCCCTAGTTTAATGAAAAGGCATTTTTCTGTATTTCTGTTTTTATTATTATTATTTTCTCTTTAGGTGGCATCATCATCTCTTGACAGTTCACTTCTTAAGTACAGTGCAAAAGAGTACTTTTTCCGAGCAGCATTGTGTCATCTGTGTGTTGATGTACTGAATGCTCAACAAGCCATGGAACGTTACCAAGAAATGTACCCAGCTTTTCAAGATTCACGAGAATATAAATTGCTAAAGGTATTTACATTTTCATTTAATATTTACTCCTTAGATAATTAGACAATAGAAATTTAACAAATCTAGTTTTTTTTTACTAATAGCCAGATATAGTTTTCAATTTGTTAGTTATAATGTACCTCTCTCTGAAGTGCTGATATATTCCAATTTACATAGTTTCTGAAGATATGGTTTTTATTTGACAGAAGCTACATAATTTCTTTGGTTTAAAGTAAATAATATAACTTTTTAAATGTGTAATATTTTTCATGTAAGAAACTGTGTCTGAAATGCAAATACATATTTATGTGAGGATATTTATAATCAATTGGTGTTTGTGTGTAATGTATGGAACCTAGTCTTGATTTTAATGCTAAAAACTAATGTTTTAATGAATATGACCACTACTTTATTATTTTAAATTTTGATACAGGTATTAATTGACCATATGGAAGAGCAAAATGTGGATGGCTTCACAGAGGCTGTTAAGGACTATGACTCAATATCCAGGCTTGACCAGTGGTACACAACAATTTTACTTCGCATTAAGAAACAGGTTAACGACAGTCCAGACCTGCGTTGAATTGGTGTGATCTCTTGCAGTGTCCAGTGGATTACTGCAATTAACTTCAACTATATTAGGTTACAAACAATACATGCGTTGTATTTATTCATGATTTTTTTTATTTTTGTTTATTAGTGATATATCATGCAGATACTTGTTTTTATTGAATATGCTGTCTATTAAATTTTTCCTGTAACAATGGTAACTGAGAAATGTGTTATGCAAAGGAAAGATGAAAAAATGGTGTTTGCTGCATAATGTGGCCGTTTTATTTTCCATACTGAAAATTATACTTTTTAGGTGTAGGAAAGAGATGAGGGGGAAATTGTAGGCAACATTGTAATTTAAGTACCTCAGCATAGCAATTGTTACTAGATCATTTATGTATTTTTACTTCATGTAAATTTTATATAATTCTGAACTGGCACTGAAGACGGGAAAATTTAAAACTTGGCCTACAATTTTTTGACGTAGTACCATTCTGGTCTTTTAGGTTTATTAGTCCTTGACCTCAGAGGCACACAAAGTTTGTAAAGCATAAGATTGTTATGTATACTATTCATGTCCGTGTATGAGAATTATGATTGACAAAGAATATGCATGTTTTTGTAAATGTTGTCAATTGATACAAAATTATTAAAGCTTTTTTCATTCAAAGTTTATGGTTCCAATAAGTACAGTAGTTAAAGTAACTGGCACAATAAGAGCAAATTTGCATTTAACTACTGTCGAAGTAAGCCCTGGGGGCTGAGCAATAGAAGTTGGATTTGGAGTTAATTGTTATTAAGCTTCAACATTTGCTAAAGTGAGACTGTGTTAAAGATAATTTACTGAATGCAATAACAATATTTAGAAGGTACATGTTGCAAATGTCCCATTAAAGGGTGTATATGGCCCTTACAGTGAATTGACTAACGGAAAATCGTGTGTAGTACTTACTGTTCCTTTGTACCAGATAAGGAAAGTTATTCAATTTAATCAAGAATTTAAACAAAATGAAACTTTGTATGGTTTGCAACTGAGCATAAGTAAGCTTCAAACAGAATCTGTATTGCAGGATTCATCTTTTAAGTGACTGATGCAAATGTGTTACATCTTAAATGATAAGGTGAAGGAATTATGAAGGGTAGAAAGGTAGAATATTACTGTAAATTTTATAGCATGTGAAGTACCCAATATGTGTTGGACTTTTGCAGTTTTATGCAGTTTGTAATTTTTATGAATTTTTTGCTCATTTTTTTGTTCACTGAAGCTAGTAGAATGGCTAATAATGTAACTGGTATTACACACATTTTCCTCAGTTTCTCAGAAATTTATATGTATGTAATTAAAATTTCCAACCTTATTTGTAGATTTACAAATTCAATATTAAAATTTAACAATAAATTTATCTTCACTGAGATCATTGATGGAAATGGTGTTTCAAATGTTAACCAAGATTTGCAGTATCATTTTGCTTGTGCAATTTAAGGTGTATAAGGATAAACCTAACATTTTTGCTGAATAGTTTTGATCACTGAAATGTTGACTATTATGCCTCAACCGAGTTAATTGTTAAAGGAGAATGGGGCTGCTGAGCTGCTGGCAATTGTATTAGCTAAATGTTTCACATTCATGGCTAAGTTTTTAGTTTTTATATTAGGTGGTTTCATTTCCTGTGACAAACCAAAAAAATGATCAACTTAAACATTTGTATAGTTTCAAATTTTATTTAAGAAATTTGAAGTAAATTAGCATAAGTTTCTTGTATCCTTTTATTAGTTTAATATTATTCCAATTGAGATTGGAATGCAATTAGAATTTCTACTTGAAACAAACAATGTAGAAGGTGTACAATATTATTCCAAAAATATATGTAAATATGTAATTAATATTCACAAAAACTTCAATAAACATAAATAACTTCATTAAAAATCATGTATAGCAGATTTATTATCCAGCAAGTTCCTACCTCTAATGTAATGGTTTCATATTGGATTACCAACTTTAAAGTGTGTATATATATATATATATATATATATATATATATATATATATAAATTTGAGTAAGGATGACTGCCAAAATAATTTGTATGAAAAGGAAAGAAAAAAACAGTGGAGCCTTACCTTAAATTGAAGCTCTGTGTTGCCACTTGGGACGTAAGGAAGATTTTTCAAATTTTTGGAGGTGTTCGCCTCCAACTTCAAGAGAAAGGAGGTGGTTGATGATTCCGAAAATTTGAAGAACTTTCTTCTGTCCTGATTTGCAACTCAGAGCTTCAATTTCAGGTAAGGTACCACCTCTTTCCTTTTCTTACAAATTATTTTAATTCTATATGTATATGAAGAAGAAGAAGATTGTGTCATCTCTTTTATAATACTTATAAATATGACAAGATTGACTTATATGAGACCTGTATTAGGAAACACTGGAGATTGTTATACATATAGCAAAGTTTCGCTTGAAACTTATGTAAGGTGGGAAACTGTCCAAGAAATTCTTTCTCTACAACTACAACAATGGTTACTTATTGCCAATAATTTGTTGGCAATTGCTAATTCAGAATAATGGTAGAAAATTAATATTTATGGGAGTATCCTATAAGAAAGCACATTTTTTTAATTCTTTGTTTACATTTGCTTACATCTTTCCTTTTTTCCTTTTATTATCACAGTACTTGTAAACATTTTCATTTGTGGTAAATATTAATTCAGTTCTACTGTAATTAAGTGAGAGTTAACATAGTTTTATTTAAACTGCTGTCTGTGCTAGACACACAGACAGACCAACTGGTTACAAATGTCTTTTGCTGAATGTAACTTAATGCAAGAATATTGTGTCAAATTAAATTTTATTCTCAATAAATTTTTAGTGATTTTGTGCAACTAATATACATTTAAAACCTGTGAAAGTATTTATTTCACAGTCATGGTAGACATACAATGTGTATATTTGTTATTTAAATTTGATATAATTTTTTACATACTTATAGTTCCTTTAAAATATTTTTAAATAGTTCTGTTTTGTTTATAGACTTAAAATAAAATTATTATTGGTTCTGTACAAATCACAATTTAAATTTATAAAAAATGAACAAATTTGGATTAAAACTTAAATTTAAAGTCACCTATAAATCAAACGAGAATAAGCCACAAATTTATTTGATGAACTGATTTACTCCAAAATATACAAAGTTGATAGAAGTAGTGCATGGCTGTAAAGTTATTTAGTCTTTATATATTGTATAGAGATCCTATTTAACATTTATAAACCTTGTATCTGTTAGAAACTTTGACATTCAAATATTTTGGAGATAAATATTATAATTGTACTCAAGTGACTTCTATAGTCTGTTGTTCCACTTTAACTCAAATACTATATTTTTATTGTTGATATTTACATCCTTTTGGTTGAAGTGTGGTATATAAATTGGTAATACAAATGTAATACAAAAACTTTGTGTAAACCCAACACTGCAAGAAATTTCGAAATAAAATTTTTGAGTTAAAGGTGACTTTTTATTGTATTACAAATATTTTCTGAATTAACAGATATATTTCCTGATGTATTGTGCCATGTAACAAAAATAATGAATGTAAATGTTAATTTCAAACTTAAAAATAGAGATATTTTATTTTTTGTTAAATATGTGGCTTATTCTGTACTCGGTAAAAGAAAATAAACACTTTATAACTTATATTACTTGAGCTTCATGTAATGTATGTGAGTAACTTGACTGTAGATGGAGTCTGTAAAGGAGAATGATTGATATTGTTCAATGCTCCTCAACACAAATTAAATGCAAGCCATGTTGAAGCGTTTCATGGCAGTTTGATCTTTGGTTCAAAATGTTTTCATATATGCTTAATTAATAACGGCTGTGTTGTAGTCTTATGCTATTATAATTTCTATGATGTGCCCATTATAAATGATGAGTTAACTTACCAAATATATTTAATACCACATTGCACTGAAGTAGAGAATTTTTTGATTACATTGGTATTATAATGAAGTAATTAATTCATAATTTCCTATATTTATAATTGCACACACAGATTTATATATATATATATATATATATATATATATATATATTAAGGAAAATCTGATGAGGTCATATATATATATATATATATATATATATATATATATATATATATATATATATATAAATGTTAAAAGTGTGTTAATATTCACTTTTTTATAATGTATAAGTTTTACAGATGCATGATTGTAGATGTGTATTGAGTAAATGTTAGCTTATGCTTTGTAGAAAGCATTTTCTTTTTTTAAAAAAATTGCCACAATATTGTTCTTTTATATATAAAAGGCTAAACTGTCATAATATAAAATCACATATGAACAATTCTCATGCACCATTATTGGCAGAGATTTATTATTACTTTATATGGTTATTAAAAATGGAAAGTGCTAAAAATTTAAAAGATATACTGTTAATTAGTATGAATATATTATACTGTTTAAAAAGTGTTGCATTATTTTCTTTAAAAATCCTTTATTGGATTAATTTTAATTGTATTCCAAAGAAGTAAATGGTTGAATTGGACACTACTTTACTGCTGTTTGCTGTAATTCTTTTATCATTACAAAAATTTATTGTGGAGTAATTATGTTTAATCAAATTATAAAATAAAGTTTTTCATAAAATGTTGAAAGTTTTGTTGCTCATTTACATCTCCTTTACTTTTTCAATTAATAAAAATATTATAATTGAAACTTGTTTCTCGTACCTTGCCTTCAAATTTTATTTTTAAGTATTTTATGAACATTTCAAGGTGTGTCATAATTGAAATAAGTTCTGAAAACTTAATACTAAATGTTAAATAATAGAAGCCAAACTACCACAATATGTTCTCTGAACCTCTGTAATATTTTTCTATCAAGACAGAAATTCAGGTAAATACATAATAGTTTTTCAATTATTGAATCTTATGTTATATTACAGTAGTGTGTACTGGTGCAAAATATGGAATTAAATACATCTTTATATAGTTAAATACTGATTTCATTAACCAAGCAGTAATAATTTCTATTTTTGCTCTAACAGAAAATTGTGCTCATTATTAATATAGAATCTGTACAAGTTTGTTGCCATTTCTTGTAAAGCATAATTAGTCAGTATTTACTGTTGTAATTGCCTGGTAATTTTTTGTTTTGTTCAGATAACTGCATTCCTCTTGATCATAAATTCCCACTGAAATTTGGTATCAATTACTTTTTCTTCAAATGGAGTGTGTAACTTATAATGAGTTAGTTTTATGTCTATAAAACCAATATCTCATTCCCCTTTTTTTAAAAAAAAAAAATCAGTAAATATGCTCTTCTCTGCAAAGTTTGTAAGTTTTCTCACTTTCATGCACTTGATTTTGTGTGTATACATTCATTACCAATACTTAGCAAATAAACTATTAGTATGTGAGGATTATAATGAAGTCAATAAACAGTTTGTGGAGAATAAAGTTTTTATTTTTATCTACAAGTAACTCTTAAGTTCTATAATATTAATCAATACTAATGCACTTTTGAGAAATGTTCAAATTGATTACTGACATGAAGTAATTAAGTAACAATTGTAGTAATTTCCAATTATGTTATAATTAAGCATGGACAGTAGTTTTTTGAGCCTTGAAAAGCTTTACTGTTCAAATAAATTTATTACTATTAGGAAATTTGAAATTAGCTTCCACAAACAATGGCACTGAAGTAATTCACAGAAAGAAAGTACATAAATTATGTAATTATTCTATTTCACAGACCTTAAAAAAATAAACAGGATATTAATACAGTTCTTATATCTTTTTAAGGAATTAAGAAAAATAAACTACACATCATGTTCATATATACTCTTCAGACAATGAATACCTATTTTTAAAGAAATTAAATTAATTGAATATTAGCTTTGTTATCACAGAAATTTTTAATATGTAGATGAGATTGAATACACTATGTGTAAATTAACTGTGTACATATATCCCACAAACACTTTTATGTTTTATTCAATAATGGTTTTGTTAGATATAGCTATATTATTACTGATTCCAATGATTTTCATATTCTGATTAATTTTTTGATGAAGTAATGTTTCTCACTGGTTCGGCTTTACTTTTTGCTTCATGTGCCCCTCTCCTTTATGGAACTGATTCATTATACAATTTTAGATACATTATTTTCTCTTAAATATTACATTTGGAAAATATTTCCAATTTAAGAGCATTACATTTACATAATATATAATTATGAATATTGAAATAGGAAATAAGCTATTTATAGATTGTTTTGAGCTGATATTCCATCCTTGTCTCATATACAATATCCATTTTATGTTAAATGTGAACATTCATTTTGTAAAATCCAAAATGATGGTGAACAATTTCAATTTTACAGATTCAGTTTAAATAGATCATTTTCCACACTATATAGGAAACAAATAACACTGAAGTATACTACTTCTTGTGTACTGTAAACACCCTTACTTATTATTACATAATTAAGTTCTGAATAATATTTTTTCTTTCTAGTAGTACATGCCACATTTTCATATTATTTAGATTCTTTGAGATGTTTCATAAATTAAATCTTTGTGGAGTACATAAATGGGTGACATTAATATAGTTCATCTACCTAATGACAAAAAAGATGTTGCTCCCTGATATTTATAGCAATACACTACAGCATATATTGGTTTTACAAAAAAACGTATATTTGGTAATAAAATAGTGAAAATACTGGATGTATACAAGTAGCTGTGCAAATGTCACAAAGTACAAGAATACTTTGTTAGGTTATTTAGTATGCACACAAACTTATCAATATCATGTTCTGGTAATGTACATCTTTTAGGATATCATCGTTCCAGAACATATACTGTCATGTAAATGTGGTAACTATTCCAATATGCAAGACAGAAATATCCTGTGGTGGGATGATAATTGGAAGCTCTAGTTATAGTGAATATTTAAAGAAATACAATTTGAGGTTTGTTGACAATGGTGTGGAATTAAGTGCTGGAGAATTTTATGTAGCATTCCATTCTCTATGAATGATGTATCAGAGCGGGAGAAATATAAATCAATTTAATACTGCAAGTAGTGAGAATTTTTATTGATAAACGTAAGAATCAAATATGTGGAATGAGAGTATGAGCATTCATATACACTTACTAAATCCAGTCTATCCAGGAGAGTTGTCAGTCTCATCTGACATTTATATCGACATAAGTCTTACATAGACAATTGATACATAATAAAATCTCTATGAATCGTTAAGGTTTACTATACTTCAAATGAATTGATAATATTTTGGCCTACAAGTTAGTAAAATTATTCATGGTTTCATGATCCAAGATTGGAATGATAAAAATAAGAATGCAATCTTTTGCAAAAGTGAGAGACTAAGTCAATAGGAAATATAATTTTAGATACTCAAGTGAACAGACTCTAAGACAAAGTTCTGTATTATTTGTCTACAACATCTTTACTTGTAAAAACATTCTTGTTAAAACGGTGTGTACAGACATTTTTCTATTCTCTATAACAAATAACACATTTCTGTGAACTAAATTCAGACTTCATTGACCATGTTGTTAAAATTAATTACACATGTAATCATTTTTGAGATCTAAATATAATTAAGGAATAATGGCATAAATAGCTGTTTTTAACAAACAATGGATGGCAAAAATGAGGTAAACCACAACCATTTTATGGTTGATGCTTACATGGGCAGCACATAGAACAGATGTCATTTGTCTGAAATAAAATAAATATAAACTAATTCCTTATTGTATTTCCAGTTACACAGTATTCTTACTTAAAGTATTATTATTTTGATGTATGCTAAGAAATGGTGTGTTACCGAAAGAGTTTTATAACAAAATTCAGCAAGTTATGTTACTAGTAGATTTGTTACCATTTATCAATTGACTGTATTAAAATTGTATTGATAAATTAAATAATGTTCCATTATTATTCATAATTAAAAATAACTCTGTAATAATATTTCTCTCTTTTAAATAAGAATAAAAGGTGGCTTAAGTGGTCCAGTACATATTTTATTATAAATTTATTGTGAATGGTAAGGAAAAAGTGGTTTAAGATAAGGGTTTAGGTTTCATGAGGGAAATTATGAGCATACAAGTAAAAGATATTTTAAAGTTGGAGAGTAATAACAATACAAAGAATATACGGTTTTAGCACGAATTATCAGGAAGAATAAAAGGTTAAGAAATATGGAGATTTTGTATTTCATTTTTATTAATTCATCTCTTGGAAGTTTTTTTCATGCGATTCATTTTTTTTTGTATTTACATTTGTTTTGCTCAATAATAAAATGATCTATCAAGTTGGAAAATTGTCATTCAAGTTCTCAGTACATCGAGTCTGGCATTCCCCAATTTGACTGACGAACAACGCTAACTTTGCAAATATGGGGCGGATTTAAAGTAACAGATGCCGATCAATTAAAATCACGAGACTATCATATGCTTCCACCTGTCGGGGCGCAATGCAACTATTATTGTGTCTGAGATGCATACATATATATTTCTGTAATTCATGCTGCATGCTGTCACCAGGAATTTGATTCGTTATTTCCAATATTATTATTATTATCAATATAATATAAATGATTCATGTTTGGAAATGTGCTTTGTTTTCCGCAAGGATAAAAGTATCTTACACTTTACCGAGAATAAAGACTATAGGCGTAGTGCAAAATTAAAATACATAAGTTAAATAAAAAAAAAATATTTCAAGTCCACATAACGACTGAATTGCGAGGTTTGTTAGTAATATTTGTATTCTTTCTTGTGCATTCTGGTTTCTTAAAACATTAACACGAAATATTAGGTATATATAATATATAGAATGAGGCTGAAATACTCTCTGCAGCCATATATATATAGGTTTATGTAGAGTTTTACCTGAGGTTGGGATCAATAGGTAGGCTGACAGCAGAACGCTCCGGTACGAGTAGAAGAGTGAACGCAACAGTTAGTCGATGCTTCCCCAAGAGGTTGATTTAGCCACATAATTTCATATCTGAAAATGACTTCCAATTCCCCACAGAATTTTTTTCCTCATTCTTGTCCGACATTGTTCAAATGAGAAGCATGATTTCATATAGGGAAGGTTAATAATTTGTGATAGTCCTTTGTGACATTAATGTACATACGCTGTAATCTTAAATGATTTAAAGACTATTATGAAGACGAAATTCTGTTTAAATGAAAGTATCGTGGTTGTCCTAAACAAGCTCTTACAAGTACGTACCTATTTGTTTCATCAGAAGCATTATTTCCAAAGAAGAAAGAATAAGAAGAAAAATAAAATCAACGATTTGGTCTATCACATGTCAAAGTAAGTGATATCACAGATTAAAGTAGAAACACGTATTTTCAGAGAAGCTGAAGGGAGTCATAATATTGTAAAATAGATCAGCGTGTATCGCGATTTAATAAACTACACAGTTGGGGAAAATTGAGAGGAAAACATGAAGTAAATCTAGCAGTGCGTGATCGTCTCATTAATTAACAATTTTACCTGCCTCAGATAGTAACAATTCAATTGTCTGAAATGTGGTAAAATTGGTACACAGTGATATATTATGATGCTGAACCACTAATATATTTCTGTGTATCTCATTCATTTTCCGCGAGGTTGCACAGTAACTCCGCCTTTTTTTCTCGTACTTCTCCCACTTTTTGGAAAATGGGTCTCTTTTAGCGCCGGCTTGTTTTTAGGAATAAGAAGAAATAGCACGGTGCTAAATCAGGGTAATGGGGATGATGTCGAAGGACTGGCCAAACAATTTCTCGACTGATGACGCATTGTCATCAGCTGAAATTTCCAAATTTTTGGACAACCCTGGTCGCTTCGTTCTTAACACGTTATCTTAATTTTCCCAAAAACTTGATTGTTTACTATTGGACCAATGGGCACTAGCATAGTGCCATAAAAGTGACCTGGGAAGTATTGCCTTGGATTTCGAACAACTCGTGCGTGCTTCGTTTGCTCTGGTGAGGATGGCGTTTTCCAATGCCACGATTTTTTGTTTGGGTTTTGGATCGTGAGTAATTATTATATCACTCTTTAGAAAAAAAACTTGGATCTCTATCAGCCCGTTCGTAAAGGCCACGCAAATTGTCCTACTCCTTTCCTTCTGCTCATCAGAAACAATTTTCCCATACATGTACCTAATGTTTAAGTATTCTGTTAAACTGCATCGGAAACGTTAACTGTTCACGTGTAACATTTCCGAAGCACCACGGTCTTACAGTGCCGCACTTGTGATGGAGCTGAATGATCCGTCACCACCACGCGTGCATGACTGTCATCACGCTGTGAGTGATCCGCGACCTGATTTTCGATTTGTCAGTTTTTTTTTCTGTTTTCGGATTCCGCACTCGTCGCTGTTGTGACACATTGTTCCACACGAGCGCTACGAAAATCCACCTTCACGAAGGCCAATCATTTTTTTCTGTTTTTGCTTACATTGCATCCCTTTAACGCGACGAGACATGGAGACTCTGACTGATGGCTAATAAAGTGCTTATCTGGATCGTCAACAACCCTCTATTTATGGGCCTAATATACCAGTCTATAAGGCACTGCTGGGGACAAACGCATTTAGATATTATAATTACTAACTTTGTTATTAAACTTTTTGCAAACACGAGTATACGAGGGTGGTCTGAAAAGTTTCCGACCTCAACGTGAAGATGGCAGCACTAGTAAATAAAAGCTAGTGAATTTCGTTGTTCATCTGTTGACAGTTACTCACCAAAGTTTCAGCTATTTTGGACGCGCAGTTGTTATGTAACAGTCGTTTGAGTGAGTTGATGTGAGCGTTTTTGTGAAAATGGAGAAAATCGAGTATCGAGCTGTTATTAAATATTTGTTTTTGAAAGGCAATACGCCTTCACAAATCAAAGATGAGTTGGATTCTGTGTATGGGGACACTGCACCATCATTTACCACTGTGAAATTTTGGGCAGCTGAATTTAAACGTGGCCGTAAGAGCTTGGGAGACGATGAACGTTGGGGACATCCAAAAACTGCAACTACCGACGAAAACATAGTCAAAGTTCACCAAATGGTGCTACACGACCGCCGAATTAAAGTGAGAGAGATAGCAGAGGTCATGAGAACGTGTTTGTCACATATTAAATCAACATTTAGGCATGAGAAAGCTGTCCGCGCGTTGGGTGCCGCGTTTGCTCACGTTAGACCAAAACCGTGTTCGAATGAACATTTCCAACGCTCTGTTGGCGAAGTTTAGGCTGAATAAATCCGAGTTTTGGCGCCGATT
This sequence comes from Zhengitettix transpicula, assembly GCA_037074705.1. NCBI lineage: Eukaryota > Metazoa > Arthropoda > Insecta > Orthoptera > Tetrigidae > Zhengitettix > Zhengitettix transpicula. The sequence goes on along the minus strand of CM073595.1, from coordinate 23,887,686 downwards.
AATTACTGTAGATGAAACTTGGATACATCATTATACGCCCGAAACAAAAATACAGTCCAAACAGTGGACTGCAAAGGGGGAACCGGCTCCAAAAAAAGCAAAAACTTTTTTTTCGGCTGGGAAAGTGATGGCAACAGTTGATTTTGGCATAGTCATGGAGTTATTTTAATCGATTATCTTGAAAAAGGAAAAACCATTACAGGAGCATCATTACTTGACTAGCTGAAGGCAGAACTTGCGGGAAAAGAAAATCCTGTCTCACACCTCAGCGGTTGCCATGGCGAAACTCCACAAATTACGGTTTGAACTGCTTGACCATCCAGATCTAGCCCCAAGCGACTTCTTCTTGTTCCCTCATCTAAAAATTGCGCTCGGAGGACAGAGATTTTCGTCAAATGAAGAGGCAATCACCTTCGTGAACACTTATTCTGCAGAGAAAAACGCCGAGTACTTTTTGGACGGGTTACAGAGAAGGGAGCATCGCTGGGAGAAGTGTGGAGAGTTACAAGGAGACTATGTTGAAAAATAAAAAATAAAATTAAAAAAAATATCTTCTATCATTGTTGGGTCGGAAACTTTTCAGACCACCCTCGCATTAGAAATTTTACGAAGCATTGAACAGGACATATGAGGAAATTGGTCATGGAAAACACGATAACACCATTTGATAGACGGGAATTAAAAACTGTGGGGAAACTGCGCACAAAAGCGGACGCTCTTGGTGTATAATGTTGTTCACCCTGACTTATTTTGTTGTTTGTGTACTAGAACGTAGCACCTAGAAGCAATTATGCTGTGCCAATATTTAGCGACTCGAATTAGTTTATGAATTTGTTAGTTAGCAGATAGTTATTATTTCAAGCCTGCACAATTATAAGGAACCCTAAGTAAATGAGAAACTATGAAGAAACAGAAGTCGCTGAGAATGGAAACAGAGACGTAGCTGGAAAACTGTGATATTAATTATAGGAGAAGGATTGGAAGTAAAGCAAGGTACGGTAAAGGATTGACATTTTAAGCGTTCCGATTGGTTGATTCAAGGTCACAACGCTCGCGGAAACAGCCAAGGTGCTTCTAATGTTAATCGCACTATATTTACAGAGTGACGGCTGACGCTGATTTACGATACAATGTCGTTACGGCGTTTATCGACAAGGTGTGATGGAGATTTCTCGTCCGCTCACGTTGTGCTGAAAATCCGAGGAAACGTGCGATGGGTATCTGACTGAAGTGAGATTATGTTGAGAAATAAAAATGAATTTTGTACTTATATCCTCATACAACGAGGTTTACGTTTTCTCCTTACCGAGAGTGTCACAGCGGACGTCCACAGGATGTGGAACAACATTTTTGCTTTTGATTTGCCATTTATTAAATTTAGCTTGAGCGTTACAGCATTAACGGTAAATTTTCATACATTCATCGGAAATCAGCCGCAGTCATGCAGATTTACAATGTTTCCGATTTTTTTAAAATTTAATTTTATTTACTGTCGCATCAACTATTTCTCTATCGAGTTTCACAATTGAATTGAAAAAATTTACGCCTGATTGAAAATTAATAATAAGAAAGATAGTCAACTACAGACAAAATAAGTGATATTATAAATGCCGCACAACGTTTCCGGGATCCTTGTCCCTTTCTTCAGAGCATAGAGCGACACAACTGTACTCGTCAGTTGACAAAACTCAAAAGCCTGATAAGGACAAGGATCCCAGAAACGTTGTGGGGTGTTTATTTTGTCTGTATTTGGCTATCTTTCTTATTACGACTTGTATAATTGTTACATTTAAATTTCTGGATACAAATTAGTTTTTTTCTTAAAAAAAAACAAATTTGATGATGTCTGAGGCTTTGATGGATTGCGTACTCTCGTTGATGTTGCTTTCTTCCTGCGTCTCTTGATCAAATTTGGGGCAGACCTTCACGAGGTGTTCTATTGTGATCGGGTCCATATCGCAGGGTTTTATTTGTTTGGTATGTGCAACTCGAGAACTTGAAGATTTTGAAGTCTGGTGACGAAACCATTAAGATTCCATTGCAGGGTGTCCATGTTTGAGTTCATTTTCTTAGTTGGATTTTAGTCAGAGGTTTCTGTATGAGTGTTTTCGTTTTATTTTGTTCTTAATTCTCGTGACTGATCTTTCTGACATTTTCAAAGTTGTCGGTTTAATCTTTCTTGGGTTTTACATCCGACGGTGTTTAATAAGAAAGCTTTTGAATTGTGTGTTTCCAATTCGTCTTAGGCAAGAGTCCGGCCTTTCCCCAATCTGATTAATAATCAGGAAGCGTCGGTTGTGCTCCAAGGAAATAATTGTTCTGACTAGCAGACCTTCATGAGGTGTTCTATTGTGATCGGGTCCATATCGGAGGGTTTTATTTGTTTGGTTTGTGCAACGCGAGAACTTTAAGATTTTGGGGTCTGGTGACGAAACCATTAAGATTGCATTGCAAGGTGTTCATGTTTGAGTTATGTTTCTTAGTTGGATTTTAGTGAGAGGTTTCTGAATGAGTGTTTCCGTCTTTTAGGTGCCGTTTTATTTTGTTCTTAATTCTCGTGACTGATCTTCTGAGATTTTCAAAGTTGTCGGTTTAATCTTTCTTGGGTTTTATTTCCGACCGTAGTTTTGAATTGTGTGTTTCCGATTCGTCTTAGGCAAGAGTCCGGCCTTTCCCCAATCTGATTACTAATCAGGAAGCGTCGGTTGTGTTTCAAGGAAATCCTTGTTCTGACCTTGATGAGATTCTATTGTGATCGGGTCCATATCGGAGGGTTTTATTTGTTTGGTTTGTGCAACGCGAGAACTTTAAGATTTTGGGGTCTGGTGACGAAACCATTAAGATTCCATTGCAGGGTGTTCACGTTTGAGTTATATTTCTTAGTTGAATTTTAGTGAGAGGTTTCTGAATGAGTGTTTCCGTCTTTTAGGTGTCGTTTTATTTTGTTCTTAATTCTCGTGACTGATCTTTCTGAGATTTTCAAAGTTGTTGGTTTAATCTTCCTTGGGTTTTACATCCGACGGTGTTTAATAAGCAATCTTTTGAATTGTGTGTTTCCTATTCGTCTTAGGCAAGAGTCCGGCCTTTCGCACGATGTGATTACAAAGCAGGAAGCGTCGGTTGTGCTCCAAGGAAATCCTTGTTCTGATTGGCAACTAGTAGTAGTCACCACACAGCAGCCATGAGCTGGGGTACGCCTTCATCATTTGCGCCGTCTTTTACCAAACTTTTCGCGGAAACAATTGTTAATAACGGCTTTAATGTTAAACTTTTCAGGTTGTATAATATTGTGTCTGGTAGGATTATTCTGCGCTAGTTCGAAATCTCTCGACGTGACACAAATCAGCGATGCCATCAATCAGTTCGGCGTGGACCTTCTCGTGAGTATTGGATATTATTTTACGTGCACTGAACTGAAAGTGATTCCTTTAAAATCCGTTAAACACAACTTAGTTTCAACATGGAGGTCAGTGCTACATCTATAGGTATGAAAACGTGTAGCTATCAATTTTTAGATTCGTGCCATATTTTAAATTATCGTAGACAAAAATGATTTAATAGTAACCAATAGGCATTTGAAGATCAAGTATGAGGTTCCATTCTCTTCTTCTTTTCTCTGGCGTACTTATTCATGTTATTTGTATTACGTTGTTCAATTTTTTTTTACGATAAATTATTCAATACGTGATTCTTTTAATTTCTTGACAATAATACCATGGTCAATCTCAGGGTTAATTTTACTATTAAGATTTTCAAAAACTCTCCGAATTTAAAGAAGAAAAGATTCCGTCTGAACTGTGGGTATTACTTTTACGTAAATAATTATAATATACATCAGAAATGTATTGTTACTAAAAGAAGTAATTTCAAGAATAAATTTTATGTTAGTTGAATTTCTGGTACAAATTTTGAGTTATAAAATATAAAACGTCCGTATATTAATTTTATAAAGAAGTAACCAATTGTCCCTTAATCAGCTACTATTTTTATCTGATTTTGGAGTTTTTCTTGTCTATACGTTTTGTTTTGCCAAAAATACATCTTATTTATTTTCTGATTTCTAACGTTACTTTCGTGTAATTTCTGGTATATTAGTTCTGAATGTAAAAAATTCTTCATTCGAAAAATATAAATTTCAATGATAAATTTTAAATTTGATGTTAGTTATTATTATTATAATACATTTGGTAAATATTAGTATGAAATATAATGAATCAGAAAAAGTTAAATAAATTCGCTGATTGACGGCGTCAAATTTATAATGGCGTTAAACTTAGGAAGTTTTAGAATTTTTTCCCTGAAATTCCAAGATATTTTGCAAATATTGGAGTGCAATAAAATAATTTAAAAAAAATTATCCATGAATTTTAAAGAAATAAAAAAAATAAAAGTATTTGCGTAAAACTAATACAATTATAAAACTTTTGGCGAGAAATTCATGAAATATTGTCATGAAATATAAGAAAATTGATAATTTTTTAGTAGTGACGTTAAAACATACGATATATTTTTTTACGATGAACCTAAAGTATTTTAACAAGAAATTAAATTTATTCGAAACTTTGTGCTTCAATAATCTTGTTTGTTATTGTCGAGAAATAGAAGGAATTCGATTAATATTTGAGTGAAATAAAATAAATTTAATAGCTGAAATAGCTGGAATTTTGTAATAAACAAATTCACGAATTTCTATAAATGTGGACGTGAATGTTTAGGAATTAAAATATTATTGAGTTAATAAATGAGTAAACAACACGACGAGAAAAAATTGTAGTTGTCCGTTGAAACGAAAAACTCATTTCACTACAACGTTTCGTCCACAATTTTGTGACTTCTTCGGAAATCTACATTTTTTAATATATGTTTATAAATATATATGCTTAATTACGGGAACAAATATAAATTTAATATCATGGACTGCGTCCTACGACAGTTTTAAACCTAAAGAATTTTTTGTTTTAATTAATTTTTCCATTTTTCTGATATAATGGTTGTGCTGTTTATTTATTACTAATATATAATTATATATTATTGTCAGATTATATTGAAATAATATTGAGCGCGTAATTAAAAAATTCGATTGCTAGTAATTTGAAGAAATTCGATAAATAGTCTTATAATTGCCGGCCTGCTGTAGTGTAGCGGCCAGCGTCATTGCCTCGCATCACAGAGGGCCCGGGTTCGAATCCCAGCATGGGCATGGATGTTTGTGTTCATCCTGGTCAAGAAAACTGGGCTTAAGGCTGTCGGAGAATCGACACTCTGGCCAGGTGTCACTCCTAAATCCAGATGAAAGTCTGGCAGCCGTCTCGGTAGGCCAAGGCCCTTCATGGGCTGTCGAGCCAAGGAGTTAGTTATATTCTTATAATTACTTCGCTCAGAGTTTTGTAAAAGTAAACTAACACGTTCACATGTTGGCAGTGATGAAAACTGTAACTCTCAAAATTTGTTTTCTTGCATTTACTATTTTATTGAATTTTTTTTTCAGGATTATTACGTGAAAAATGAGAAAACGAACAATGTCGTATTTTCTCCATACAGCCTGTGGACGCTTATGCAAATACTGTCTGAAGGATCTTCTGGAGCCACGAGATCTGAAATACTGAAAGCTGCTCATGTTCCGGATGAATCGCAGGCTCGGATCCGAGAAGTGATCACAGACCTCGAAAACAAATTGGAGGTATTTAATCGTTTGCAAAATGTAATGTAACGTTTTAGTGATCTTCGTAAGAACTGTGCCATGTAATCAAGCGTGTGTGTGTGTGGAGATATTAACGTGTCAGCATTACTGTGTAATATTACGTAATACAAGAAGTCTTCAGCATCGTGAATTATCAGTACTACATTTTATATAAATATAAAACCACTACTCGCATCATTACTTTGTGAATTTTATTGAACAACGACCTGAAATCGAGCTGTAAATTACCGCACATTGTTTAATTAATAGTACGTTTGAAGAAAAATGTAATTTACTGTCCAAACGCTGTGTTTGTCTACGGAAAATTTATAGTTTCTTTAATAAAAATTTTATTCTGACTTTTTTGCAATTAATATTTCAATAATGTCAATAATTGAATTACTGTATTGTCTCTGATTTATTAAAAAATTTAATTAATTAATGTACCGAAATGAATATAAAGGAATTAAATCATAGTAATTTAATATATTGAATTTATAACCGTGTAGAAATATTAATAATATTTATATAGAGATTTACTTAAGAATTAAATATAACTCTTATTTAAAGTTTATTTATTTTATACAAATTTTTAGACTCAAAATTATATTGCAATATCATAGATTTATTGTATTATATTTTATAAACGTTGAATTGAGAATAATTAGTATCTAGGTCCATTATTCCATACAATATTATACTGAAGCAACTAGTATTTTCGTACAAAAGCCCGCCTATACAGGGTGTTTCAGACTTCTACGTGTTGTAGAGGGGACTTAGTAGATAAAGTCTCGATAAGGAACCCATGTCCGGAAATGTACCATTTGGATGAAAAAAAAAGTTTCAAGATCGAAACTATTTCAAATCGCCCGTTTTACGGTACACAAACAAAATGGTCTGAGGGCGACTGCTGATGTCGTGTGTCTTGTGAGAAATGGTTCGAGTATTCGTCGACTGGTTCTCTTCTACGTGATGAAGGACTTTCTCTTCAAAGTCGAGAGTGCGGCGCGTCATTGAAGCACCACAGTGAGGCCTCATAGCTTCGGAGGTACCTGTTTCTCGCAGCCGTTGCTGTATTCTGAAAAAACTGGTACGGTAAACGTTTGTGATACTTGCGTTGTGCAGCTCGACCATAGCGTCGCTGTGAATTATCAACACCTCAGTGGAATATTCAAACGTGTATTCTAACATCCTGTTCTGTCTCGTCGCGTACTGCTCAATGACTGAATGACAACTGATGTGAACGCCCGCACATCTCAAGTTAAACGATATCAGCAGTCGCCCTCAGCCCTTTTTGTTTGCATACCGTGAAGCGGGAGATTTGAATCGTTCGGTATTCTAACTTATTTTTCAACCAAATAATACATTTCCGGACATGGGTTCCGTATCAAAACTTTATCTACTAAGTCCCTTCTACAACCCCTAGTAGTATGTAATGGGAATTCTGAAACACCCTGTACATTTTCCTACGTTTCTTGAAACCACATTGTTTTTTATTAATATTTTCATTCACACTGAAAAATATAAATGTATATTATACCAAGGCATAAATTTGCTCAATTTTTAAGTAATAAAGTTGTTTTATTTATATAGTTTCTGCATAATAAATAATAAACCGTGTATATTTACTTATGGATACATGAAATTTTATTTAATTTCGAACAAAACCTCGTGTATATGTATTTTATGATACTACTTCATATAGTGCATATTACCTAAAAAGTTAACGCGCCATTTGGTATGTGCTTTAGGCGTCACTATCTCCATCAATCAAGATAATTTCAAAAAATGGAATTTTTACTGACAAGAATATTGAAGTGAAAGAAGATTTTCAAGAGAAAGTTAAAAAGTATTATGGTGCCACCGTTGAGAAGATTGATTCAGAAGACGTACCGAAAACTGTGAACGAAATAAATTCGTGGGCAGCTAACAATATTCACAGTAAACTGCTACGGATTGTCACGAGTGGTTCGTATTTCTCTCATATAGAGTGGCTCGATTACACAGGTAAACGCCCTGATATGTGGAACTTTGTTACCATTAATTTATTTTTATTTTCCAGATGATGTACAAGACACTCAGATGGTGCTACTGAATGCATTATTGTTCTCTGCGAATTGGAAAATTCCTTTCAATATCTCTAGGACGTTTGAATCAGGTTTCTTTGCTGAACGGTACGGAAAGGAGGATCCCTGGAAAGAAATTGTTAATGTCACTATGATGACAGCAGTTGGACTGTATCCGTTTAGCTACAACATTGAACTTAAAGCTGATGTGGCTGAATTACCGTATAAGGTGAGGAGTACTATTTTTTTCACACAACAGTAACTATAAATTTTTAAAAATATGTTGGTTCAATTAATTTAAAGTATGCATAATCTTTTTATTTATTACTAGCTTGGATACTGGCGTTGCCCGGGTTGTCATATATCGATAACCCCCCCGATTTGACTGCAATCTCAGTTGCTTTTACAATATTTTTATGTAACGCACCTCGACCCCTATCGCCAAATGTGCTCACCTCCCGTACCGAAAGGGTATAAAATTATACACAAGGAACGTGTAGAGATATTTTATGAATCCCACTGTTCCCGAAAAATATTTGTTCGACCAAAAAATCAGCCGGTTAACATGTTTGAAAATTTCCGGATAATCTCAGCGACATCAATAACTCCGATTTGACTCGAATCAAATTGTATTAACGTTATTTTCTTGTAACGCCCCTCTATCCCAACCCCTAAGCGTGCTCCCATCAGATGCCGAAAGGGGTTGAAATTATACACAAAAAAAACGTTAGGAATACAGTAAATATAATTAACCCTGAAAAATATTTATTTAACGCAAATAACGACCGTGTTTGCATGTTACAAAATTTACACCCCATCCTCCTTCGCCCCTGGGGTTTAAATGGCAAGTTGAATGTCATAATTAAACTCAGTGATATCCATAACCTTGGATTTGACTCCAATCTCGGTTGTATTCTCATTATTTTCCTGTAACGTCCCTCCAACCCCACCCCTAAGGGTGCTCCTTTTACAATGCTGTAAGGGGTTGAAATTATAAACAGATAACATCAATCTCAACGACGCGGAAAATATTTATACGACTCAAATTTGGGCCGTTTTAGCATGTTCGAAAATTTCCACCCCCGCTCCTGCGGGTGGTAGACGTGTCTCATCCCAACAGTGTTTGTTTCCTGATCGAAAGGAATACGTGTACGAAATTTGGTGAAATTTTCTCCACGGGTGTAGATTTGTATACTGAACATACATCCACACACACACACACACACACATATACACACAAACACACAACACACACACATTCTGTTTTATTTAATAGAAGATCAACTGCTGTGTTGTCCAATTATTAAATTTAAATTTCGGGGTACAAATTACTTTTTTTTATGGATTTGATGATATTTTCTGTGGCTTTTATGAATTGCATCCACTGTCTACGTCGTCTCTTCATCGAATTTGGGGCAGAACTTGATCATTGTGATTGGGGTATGTGCACTCGAGAACTTGAAAGTTTTGAAGCCTTGTGAAGAGATTCCATTACAAGACGTTTGAATGATGCTTCTTGGTTGGATTTTAGTCTGAAGTTCCTGAATCAGAGATTTCCTCATTTAGATGTCGCTTTATTTTGTTCTTATTTCTCGTGACTCTGGCTATTACTGATATTGTTAGTATAATCTGTCGCTACTTTCATGGGGTTATTATATCCGAAGGTTTTTATTTGGAAGATTTTGAATTGTTTAGTGGGTTATTATTCTGATTATCCTCAATAAACGCTCAGGTTGGTTTCAGTGCTTCATCTATATATATATATATGAATGATCTTGGGTCGTTTTAGTCTTCTTTTTTGGTGGATTGCTATATTTTTTTCTTCATTACTGTCATTTAATAACTTCGGAGTTGATGTCAGTTCGGATCATGAGCATAGGAGGGATAGGCGCTCTTTAGACGTAAAGGTTCGGGTTAGAACGGTAATGATGGCATCAATGGGTGCTTTCTGCGAGTGGTTTTTATTCTGGGATAGGTTATATTTGGGGAGGGTGGAAAAGACGAGCATGTATGACTCTTTTGTTGTTGTTTGAGTGATGTGGGGAAACATGTCCTTCATCCCTGCTAATGTGCCAAGTTGTTTTGTCCGTTGAGAGGAAAATTCTATGTTTTGTGTTATCGTAATTCAGGGAGATGGAATCTGGGACGTTGTTTATGTCTTCTGGATCAATATATGTATCTACCTGCGGAAACTCAAGATGTGAGCCAAAGTTATTTTCCTGAATTCCTGATTTTATGAATGATATTTTGGTGGTTAATTTGATTTCTGTTTAATAATTCATTTTCAATATCTGAGTGTGGGGTGATCTGGTAGATGTTTGAGATAATGATACTTTTGTGTCTTTGGTTTTGTGGGTTGATGAAAATTTCTCAGCATAATTTTTGTTGGCCAGGAATAAACAAATTCCATTATGTGAAATTTTTGAGACGAACATTAGATTGCTGGATCCAGTAATTTTGGCCACCTCATTGACAGAATCCTTAATTGTGTTTCCGTCTTCCGCTTCGATAATTATGGCTTGGTCCTTTTTGTGGACGATGTCGTTGGCGTACGTTGTCTTCCGCTGTATGGGTTGATCCAATTTTGGTGTGTCCCCTGCAGTCAGATGAACTGATGGTGGGTGGTCACAATTAGATATTAGGTCTGAATCATCTATTGTTCCGGTTGATAGTCTAGACATTTACACACTTAGTTACACAATCATTGTATTCACGTCGAGTCCGTCGATCCGTTGTAAACAAAACAGGTCCGCACTCAACGAAAGCTAGCGAGGAACTGATTACATAATCTTATTTTTTCATAAAACCATAATCTGATTGTACTTTCTGTACTCAATGTGTGGGTTTAAAGACGTTTTTTTTCGAAACACCCTCACAGCGTAATCAGTTCATATTGTGTTTATTTGGATTTTGCCCTACTAAAGTCAAAACAGCCATCAAAATGCAATTCTTAATACAACAATTGATGACCTTATACAGATACTTTTTATTCATTATTTATTTTATGACGACGTTTCGATACCTTTTTGTATAATCTTCAGGTATTTTCCAAATTAAAATGATAAACTATCACAACTGGACGATTAACCAATCATTAAATTCACACAGTTTTGAGAAAGGGTCCGAGACATACAATTCACTTAACGCTAACAAGATTGTAGCCTTATTTTAATTTGGAAAATACCTGAAGAAGATTCAAAAAGGTTTCGAAACGTCGTCATAATGTAAATAAAAAATAACAGGTGTTGTTATAAGGTCATCAAGTGTTTTATTAATACAAAACAGACGTTAAATTAAAACTTATAATCCAATACTTATAAATATGCAACAGCGGAAAAAAAATCGCTCCTAACATACGCATACAAATTCACTGTAGTATTTAAAATTATATTATTATTCTTTAAATTTGCTGGGATATAATATGTATTTAAGGAGTTTAATTTAAAAACATTTGAGTATATTTATACAACCTGTACAATACAATTTACAAATTATATTTGTTTTTAAATATTTCAACTTCCAGTATGAAAGATATGTCTTTATTAATTACTCAAAACTCTCGTAATATATTTGGATTTGGGAACTTTTGGGTTGTAAATTACGTGAAACCTTTCTTTTGTAGCACAATTGTCAACATTTCAATACCGATTGGCCTCACGAAAGAGAAACAACAAAGCGCATATAGTTCGTAGCGAAACCTGTTATAATGAAGGATATTTTTCTGTTCTAGGGGGACCAGTTCGCTATGCTGCTAATATCTCCGGATTACGGCTTAAACACCACAGTTGCAAAACTCAAAACCTCGTCGATACGAAAGGTGTATGCGGACTTGATAGAGTCCCAGAAAGAAATTCCGAGCGACGCCATAAAAGACGTTCAGATTTTGTTACCTCGTTTTGCTATCAATTACGGCCATGAAATAAAGAATGCCTTAACGGAAGTAAGTATAATTTATTTTATTATTTTATTTTTAGAATTTTTGTAGAATTATTCTTCGAATGTGACAATCAGCAACCAATTTCAACAACTCATTCAAAACAACTGTTTGATTTCCTTTTTTTTTTGACACACCCTCTGCACGTGCTGTTAGTAAACTAATTTGGAACACAAGGAACAGGTATTTGTGTTTGATCCGAACCTGTTAATAGCACAGGAAGGGATGAAAAAGGGGGGATGCGGAGGGGTTTCCAGCACCCCGGACTGTATTTTAAGGATCCTACACGGTATTCCCGTAAAAGTGATGCAGGGAAAACCCTAAAGAAACCGGAATCAGGTAGTTCGGGTATTTGTTCTTTTTCCCACGAACACAGATAACGAAAATTTGGTCTGTTGTGGGGTCGCACCATTCCAAATTCCATGCCTCGACCGAATTTGACGGGCAGCTGGCCGACTGGTCCAGAACTACTCTTACCGTAAGCGACCCAGGGGCGCCGTATTTTGAGCCAACGTGCCATGATTGTCCATCCGGCTCATCCTCAATCCTGACCGCTGAGCGAGCAGGTATAAAGTTTCGGAAAGGCAATTGATTAAAGAACTTGCCTTGGTTTTAACATTAAATCGAATGTAATGCAAATTTAATGTATAACATTTCTGAAAGTAATCTGGATTTATAATTTCTATCTCTATCTATAATATGGATTTTGAAATTAGGTCACTTAATTGACTTTACAACGCTTGAAGAGGTCGTAATAAATTAGGAATGTTTTTTCTATTATAATGTTTAAAAATTTAAATTAATAATAAATTTATAACTAAACAGGTTGATGTTTTTATTTATTTATTGATAATTTCTAAGCATATTAATAAACGAATAGCTACCAATTGGAACAGTTTCCAAATTATAAATCCAGATAAGTTTCAGATATGTGATACATTAAACTTGTGTTAAATTCACCTGATGTTAAAACCAAGACTGGTTCTTTAAGCAATAAAGTTACTCGTCCGAAACTTTATACCTGCTCGCTCAGCGGTTAGGATTTAGGAAAGGTCCGCGGGGACGAGAGGGAGGTTGTCCGCTCATGGCACGCTCAAAATAAGGCGCCAAGAATTATAATGGTGCTAAATCAGGGGAATAGCGAGGAAGCTCAAGGACTCTGGCCCAAAACTGCGTTGTCTGGTGAAACATTAACCCTTTCTTCCAAAATTATGGAAGCTCATGGCACGGCCGGACATCGCACGACACCGGAACAAACACCCCTCAAAACCAGACATGGTGTCACGGCTTATGGGAACCTAAAGCCGGGATGAGGAAAGTCCGGAACAGGAAGTTATCTCATCCGGGACTACTCACCCAGTCAGCAGCAGTTTAATTTCTACCAGATGATGCAGACTATTGTCTCCCGCCAACTGCTCAGCGAACTGGACAAACATAGTCATAAATATGGCCTTAATGCACATCTGTCCGCGATGCCACTACAGAAAAATTTGAATATTCAACCAGAAATGTAAATAAATTTAAAGAAGCGGTCCCCTTGTATGCGTTACACTCATTACACTTACTTCGAACGTACAGGATCTTCTAAGTCACGCGATGACGGACTACAGAGGAACTTCTCTTGTCACACAAAGCCTAGGGTAGCCTTATTTAAAGGGTATAAGATGCATTAGTCATTGTTTCGTTTAGGAATGATTACTGACTGAGGCGAATTTGGATGGAAATACTGCTGAAGTAAGCAAATCAACTTATTTCTGAGATTGGACGTTCCAGGTTTGGGAAATTATATTATTAATATATGTATAAATAAAATTTTACGTTTAGAAGCGTGTGTTTATAATAAGAGACACATAGGTAACTATTTCATTTCAAAGTGCACACACACGGAAATCTCTTTGGGGGAAAATTAAACTACCGTCTGTCTCGTTGAAGCGTCAGTACCATCTTGTCCGTCAAGTCGTTCTCGTCTGTGCGTCGCGGCGTGAAGTTATCGTTTAACATTCGGGTGGGGGGGGGGGGGGGCGGGGACGTGCTCGATTTGTCTAATTTATTACACATTATTAAGCGTCTACGAAAGGGAGAAACTGCAGTTAGCATCGCTGTAATGTGTGGTGTAGGCCGGACAGCAGGTACTTTCCGATAAAATAGATGCCTATTTCTTGGGCTGGCCATGCTTTGGAAAAATGGAGTAAAAGGTTTTTTTGTGTGTGTGATAAAAAATTTCCCCTTTTCAGCTTAGCCGACTTATCGATTATACGTCAAAGCTGTGAGTGGCGGTTAGAATACAATTGGATAAACTCATTTTCCATGGATCCCCACGAGAAGCAACGCTTCAAGGATGTGGAAAGAGCCATACAGGTTCTTAAAATTTAGAAACATTAATTCTTACTAAATTAATTTATGTGCTGTAGCACATGCGCACGGGCCGCAGCTGGCTATAAATACAAATGTACTGGCTTTCAATGTATCGCGTACATAATCTAGCGATGAACTGGCTCAACAACGTCTATCGCCAGCGATGTCATTTGCGCCAAAGAAGAAAAACAATGAAGCGTGGAGCAAGGAAACTTTTTGCCTCCACAACATATTTAAGTACAGCCTGTTCCAGAGTGTCTTTTATTGTTTCTTTGTTATCAACTGCAAAAAGATGTCAAGATTCTACTGTAAACAATCCAGAAATACTGAAATTCACAGATGATAAAACGTTAAGTGGTTCAATTTCTGTCTATAAAAATAGATTTCCATATCAAAATATGTTTATGTTATTAAGAATCGTGTAGGAAAATTTGAAAATATAGTGTAACTCAAGTATAGTTTAGAAAACGTGATTTCTCCGACAATAAATCGTTTGTTCTTGCGGTCTGACTTCTTGAATCACATCTACATTCAAGCGTTGTTATATTCATATAAGAAAGTCATATGAACGTTAATGCTTTTAGTTTATTTGAGTTTCGTGAGTAAAACTGTCACCAGTCATTCTACATTCCTAATTAAATGAAAATAAATACCAAGTATTGAATATATATATATATATATATATATATATATATATATATATATATACTGTAATACCTCAAATAAAACTACCAATTTAAACAAACAATTATTTATTATGACCCAATTTACAATTACACAAATAATCGAATGAAATTTTATAAAATCAAAAAAACAATTTTATTTATCTTGAGTACATTTTAATAAATTAGACTCGGTTCCCCAGGAAACGGAACACAGAATTTACAATTAAACAAATACAGTTAAAATAAATGAAAAACGAAATGAAATGATTGAAACGAAGTGATTAAAACGAAATCTGACTTTTTACCCTTATTTAACAATTTACAATTATGATATACAGAAAAATAAACTTACAAGCTGTCTGGTCCATGCAATTTGGATCTCTCGCATACCGGCACACACTCTCTTTATATTTGCATAAAAGGCACCAGGTTGCGCTCACACTCTGCTTTCACCGCCGTCATCTTCTTGATGACGTTACCCTCACGACGAATTCAACCAAATCTGCTGGCAGACAGATTTCCACGACGAACTCCTACCGACTTTTGATGACTGATGTCCAACTGATTACTCTCGGCCACCTAGCTTGGCCTACCATCCGATGAACTCTCCTTACGTCTGCTGACTCGAACTTCACTCTCCTAGGACTTTCTCGTACAGATTCTGCTACTACACTCCACGTCCATCACCTTACAACTCTCACGTCTAACTCGTCTGAGGTCTCCTGTCTAACTGTGCTCTGCTCCTGTCGAACGAACAAATGTATTTTATCTGGGAAGAATTCCCAGAGCCGTTATAGGGCGTGTAGCCCTCTTCGGCAATAGGTATAAGGTAATAATAAATTGGCTTGAACCAAAGCAGACCGCAGCAAACCCACCGGAAGGAAGACTGGGAAGGAAAGGGGTTTTATGTGTATAGAAGTTGATGTAGGTAGGTAGGATGAAAGGTGCCCTGTAGAAGGTATCAGCCACCTCACCGGCCTCCCGAGGAACCGCCCTCCGCGCGACCACACACCGAGCTCCAGCTGCCCTCTTATTTATATCCCGGCTCCAGAATATTCCCTTGTTTTCACAGTTGTTTTGAAATTCCATGTTCGCCAAACAACACCAGCTGTTGGCTTTCTCCCGCTCCGAGAGCCACTCAATCAATTAAAATAAACATCTCCTTTTAATATAATTGCGTCGTCCATCTGTTATCATGCCTTTCAGGGTTCCGTCGTCAAGATGTCGGTCACAACCATTTAGCCCTGAGAGCCGCAAAATGCCCAATTATAGTCCTCCCCTTCTCTAAGAGCCACTTATCCATCATTTTATCATTATCTTTTATATGTACAAACCACTCAAGGATCCCCAGTCTGAGTTTGTAAACAAAACTGATAAAATAAGAACAGAATTCATGTCCTTCTTTACTGGTTATTACAATATATATATATGTACAGGGTGTTTAAAAATATAGGGCATAATTACGTATATTGTAGAGAATAAAAAGTTGATTACAACATGTATCGGGAAATGATTGGTTTCTGAGTTTATAGACTTCAAAACAGTGATATTCACTGTAACGTTTTTCTTTCGATCCCAAATACCAGAAGTATTTTCTCACAACCTACAATTCGATTCCGAAGGGAATAAACTTTTTTAAGCATTCATTTATTAGACAAAATATGAAAGTATTTTTCGTCATAAGAAATGTGCCACGATAACTTTGACTTTAACCTTATGAAATTCTCAATCTTTTGAGGTATATATCATCTGCATTTTGTTTCTAGCTCGGAATACAAACCGCATTCGGAACGAATGCTGATTACTCGGCGATGGCGGAAAGTAAAATTAATTTAAAAACAATAATCCATAAAGCTGGAATTGTCGTCAAAGAATCTAGTAAAAAGGATTCTGAAGCTCCAGGTAATTGATGCGTATAATTGTTTTTTTTTTAAAAAAAGCGTTATTAGTTTCATCCCGTGTAGTTTCAGATCACTTACGTATATTATTTCTTTTCCAGGAACGGAATACGCGTACAAAATGTATCCAGCGGAATTGAGAGCGGAACAACCCTTCTTATTCCTCATTATGGACAAAATTTACAACACAGTTATATTTGCAGGACTAGTTAGAAATCCTAAAGCGAAAAGTGCAAGCGGTGAATAACTTTCTTAACATAATGCGGTTATGCATGGTTGGCTGCAATAACTTTATTATGTATAAGTTAACAAGTTTGATTCTGGATCAATAAAATACTTATATGCTTGAAACATGCTTTCTCAGCACCCCAAATTAGTTTTACGTTATTTAAGAGAAGTAACTGTAATAAAACATAGTAAAAGATTTCTTACTTTACGAACGCAAAACACGTTTAATCACATTCAAGATGTTCCAGCAGGTTTTCATACGAAACACTAAACCTAATTTCTTCGTGAATTTAGTCAAATCTATTTTAAAAAGATTAAAATTTATTACAATTACGGATGTATTTTGCACCATTGTATTGTCCTTGCTGTCAGCACCAGAAATAACGAATTATTCTTTTACATTTCGCACAAATAACAATTCTGATTTTTAATTCGTTTTACCTAAAAAAATCCTGTAAGCATGTAAGCATTTGAATTTTTCTATACACTTTTGAGTGCCGAAAAAGCAATTCACGTGTCCCGAATAGTTGCAAAATTAGAATTCTTCAAGAACTTAAAATTTAATAGACGTCGATGGTCTATTCCCAATGGTTTTTATTAGTCGTCATTTTAATAGAAAACGGAATTGTAGGGAAAATTATTAATTAGTTTTCTTATTTAAATGGCGAGTGAAACGACGATCAGGGATAAAAAAAACATCAAAGAAAGCTGAAATCTTTTAAATGATAAATAGAATGAAATCAACCCAAAATAAAATTCGATGGTCCTGGAGCTGAAATAAATTTGAAAAAAAGAATTATTTTATAAATCAGCTTAATGATTTTTGTTCTTTCTCGCTCGAGTCATTCGATAATACTTCACGTTATAATAGGAACCTCATTAGGATAAGATTATTAAAACACCTGAAAATACCGTCAGTAATCCGTTACAATTTCTGAGAAACGTAAACTTTGTTTAGAAAGATTGTGCTTCACACGTTCTTAATTCAAAGTATAAACAGTTAAATACCTGCTGGAATCGACGTTGAGGATTATGTTACAAGACATAGGCATTATTACTGATTAACATACTTCATTTTGAAACTTTTAAATGTAATTCAAGTAAGACTAAATATTTTCAAATAGAACGGATGGTTTTAAATCTCGTCTGAATAGTACAGCAACCTTTTATACAGAATTCCTATTACAGACTTCTAGGGGATGTAGACGGGACTTGGTAGATAAAGTTTTGATGAGGAACCCAAGCCCGGGAATGTACCATTTGGATGCAAAATAAGTTTGAAGATCGAATCGATTTCAAATCTCTCCCGCTTCACGGTACGCAAACAAAAAAATGGGTAATCAGTTCAGCCGAGTGGGCGTTCACATCAGTTGTCACTCAGCAGTACAGGATGGTAGAATGCACGTTTGAAGATTTCACTGATATGGTGATAATTTACGGCGAAGCTGGACGTAATCATTTTCCGTATCGTCTCACTCTAACACATACCATTTATGTCAGATTACAACAACGGCAGCGAGAAACGGGTACCTTCGAAACTGGAAGTGAAGACTGTGGTGCTCCACGGACGCGCCGCATTCTCGACTTTGAAGCCCTTCATTACGTAGAACGCCGACTCAGCAGAACTGATTGTAAACAAAAAGAACACGACATCAGCCAATTTGTTTTGGAGATTTGTAATCGAGTCGATCTTCAAACTTATTTTGCATCCAAGTGGACAAGGGTTTATCTGCTAAGTCCCTTCAACAATGTCTAAAAATCTATAATAGGAATTCTGAAACACCCTGTATTTATTTTTGTTTGCTATAAATGCCATATATTCCAGAAAACTAAAAAGTCTCTAACTAATGACGATATATATCTATCTATATATATAAAAATGAATTGCTGTTCGTTAGTCTCACTAAAACTCGAGAACGGCTGAACGGATTTATCTTATCTTAGTCTTGAAATGTTCGTGGAGGTCTAGGGAAGGTTTAAAAGGCGAGAAAAAATCGAATAATTTCCGGGAAAACCCTAAAAACAGCCCTTTTCTATTTCCCATACAAACGTTTTCTAAATAAAATACAAATCTACACCAGTCGAGAAATTTTCACCAAATTTCGTACACGTGTTCTTTGCGACCAGGAAACAAACACTGTCGGGGTGAGACGCGTCTTCCACCCCCAGAAGCGGGGGTGGAAATATTTAAACATACTAAAACAGCCGATATTTGAGTCGGATAAATATTTTTAGGGGTCAAAGATATTGATAGTGTTTCTACCAATGTTATCTGAATTCAATTTTCATCCCCTACGCCCTGTGAAAAGGACACCCTTCGGGTTTGGGGTGGAGATGCTTTACAGTAAAATAACGCGAATACAACCGAGATTGGAGTCAAATCAAAGGTTATGGAAGTCACTGTGTTTAGTTACGACATTCAAATTGGCATTTACCCCTCAGATGCAGGGGCAGCGGGGTGCAAATTTTGGAACATGCAAACACGGCAGTTATTTGCGTTGAAGAAATATTTTTCAGAGTTAATTATAATGATTAGGGTTCGAGTAGCGTTACATAAAAATTGCGCAAAAGCAGCCGAAATTGGAGTCATATCGGGGGTTATAGATAAATGACATCTCGGGCAACGCCGGGCACCCAGCTAGTTTTAAATAATTGTTAGTTTCCGTTTATAAAGAATCTTTTAAATTTATTGACGGTCACGGACGTGTTTTTCTGCTGATGTACTTTAGAACCATAAAACTAAAATGAATCATTTAATGTGTCTAATGTGCTTAACTCTTTCCGGCAAGTTGTGGATGACGATTCCGAAGACGCAGTTTAAGTTCGTGTGGGAAGCAGCGCTTCGGGATCGAGTGACGATGATCGTACAACTGTCGGTAACAGAGCATTTCAGTATTTTACACTAACAAAAGCTTCACGCAATAACACATATTCAAATCAGTTGTTATGGAGGCGATCGCTCTTGGAGTATGATACACTCCTTTTCTAGGCAAGAAAAATCTTTGCTATCTAGAAGCATTAATTTTACTTGACGCTTCTATGCAATTCAATCAATACTCACTTTTTTGTTAAAAAAAAGAATTTGTTGTAATTTGTAAAACAGATCAGATGCAGAGAAAGTAGAGCTGAAGAGCGCAGCTACAACGTGGAGAATTCACCCCATACTGATGCAGCTTATAATCTCATCCATCTTTCTCATCGGAAAGCTTGTACAACGATGAAGATTAAAACAAAATGTTGTTAAGTGCTATTCAACCGGAATCTTATCTGTTTCAACAGATTTCCATATAACCAAAAATGGTTATCATTTTACGCTTAGAGTTTTGGGATCTGATAAACAATGTATAAATACGAATAATTTTAGTATTCATGATTCTATTTTGCAAGTTGGATAAAGTAATTTTTTTTTTAATCTTTGCAACATTTTTATACTTTTGAATTTGTTAAATGAGTAATAAATATGTGGCTCTGGCTTAATTGATTTCACTCTAGTTTTGCGTCAGTGGCGCCAGGAACAAGTCACGTTGCAAAAAGACGCTCGTGTAACTTTTTCGATCTTCATGCAATATCGTTGTCAGTGGAGCATGCTGTAGAGATGTAAAAATTCGCCAAGGAGAAGGCCATATTTCACGACGAAGCACGGCCACACTCCGCTCATGATTTTCCTGAGTATCTAGATAAAAGCTAATATGAAGTCTTCCACGATTGTGACGAAACTCCTTCGTGGGAATCTCTTGATATCGTTCGTAAAAGTGATGAATTCTGTGAAAGAAATTTTTGAGAGCGTATCAAAAACACCTTCTAGAGTCTCTATGAAGGTTGGGGGGAGAAAAAAAGGTGAGTCCAGTGCAGTGGTCGGCAACCTAGTGACCCACTGGGAAAAATTTTAGTGACCAAGTGAACAATTCTTAAGTAATAATGATATATATAAATATGTATTGTTACGAATGAGAAAACAAATAAATAAATACGCTTCAGCCAATTTTAAGTCAGAAGAAAAGAAGAATTTATTGCGACCTCGTCAGGTTCCAATTTAAAACTACAAAAGGAACAAAACAATTAAAATGATTAGAATAACATTTCAAAGAAATAATTTAGCAGATAACAAAAAAAATAAATTGTGTTAGACTTACAAAATTTTGATGGAAATGTTGACTGCCGTGGCCGTAATGTACAATTTAAAACGAGAACGACCTTTAAAAATTAATATACTTTGTTGGGTGCGGTTAACAATGGAAACATTCTATAATTTGAAATTATAACAACATATAAATTAAACATTACAAAAGCAAACAGTCATAAAATTTTATTCAAATTGTTTGTATAATTTTTTTATGTTAACAGCTGTTTTATAGGATCTGATATATAGCATTTCACTCATTAATCTCGAAAAGTAATTCGTTTCCTCGTCCAAAATAGATTCATTACCCCCAATTTGTGATTATTTAAATGAATATGTTTAGACAAAACAGAATAATTTTGAATACTACTGTTTATATTATTTTTATGTTCTTTTAACCTAGTTTTTAATGAACGCTTGGTTTGGCCTATATACGTGGCTTGACAATCCAGTCAAATAATTTTATATATTACTTATCTGTATTTTCGATTTTGTCCTTAATATTTTTTACTAAGTTTAAATTGTTGTGAGCCTTAAAAATAATTTTAACAGCATACTTTTCTAACAGTACAATTAATTTGCTTTGTAAGCAAGCAATATAAGGTAAATTTGTGAAACTAAATTTTTTGTTGTCTATTTTAGTATGTAAACTGTTATTGTTATATTGGATATTATTTAATCTGACCCTAATGTACTTAAAAGGAGAAGTGGTGTCGCCCAGCAGCAAAAACTTGTGTGAAAAAAAAATAATTGAATGATTCACTTGTAATAAACGTTGCCGACCATTGGTCCAGTGTGAAATGAGCACTACTTTGAGAAGATCCATATTTGGAGGATTAGTAAAGGTAAGCTATTAAACGTTTACGTTAACGAATTTACAACGGACTGAGGTGTCTCCGATTGCTTTATTCCCAGTGTTTCACTTATGAATAATAAATTTTACGCAACGTCCAACTTACAAACTGTAACGTAGCAGTTAAATTTAATCTTTATTTATATTTAAAGATAATATTAGTGTGGATAAATATCGAAGTAATGTTGTCAGTTGGATATATTTCTTTCTTATTGATTCCATACACTCGTTGATTTAATTAGTAGTCTTAACATATTCGCATTATGATTATTTTTAATGCAAGGCATGATCGTGAATTGAAACATGACGACACTGTGCATTATATAAAAACAAAAATTTAAGAAATTATTACTTTCGAAATGTATTTTTTTTGCAATAGATTGTTTATAATCTGTATTTTTTTTATTCAGGTTGGGATTAATATTTATATGGAAACGTTTTGATGTATATATATATAATATTGGGGCAATAAATTAATGGTCAGAATTGTATAAAAAATGTCCGAAAACTCTGGAATGGATTGGACTTGAATGTAAAATAAATGGTTATTATTGCATTTGTAAAGAATATTTTTTTTTAAAAAAAAGCAGAGGAGTGTGTGGACATGAGCTTTATACCACGACTCAATCTGCGACGGAGTTGTACAGGATTACCAGTTTAAATTTTTAACTACGCAATTTCGTAATATTTAATTTTTCTCTTCTACTAATAACTTATTTACTTCTGATATATGCAAAATTATTGCTTTTTCGATGGTCATTTTTTTTACTAATTTCTGCGCAGCTTTATTAATATTTAAAGGTAACATAGAGGATTAGCAACGGTTATGGTAAGCATAATCAAGCCAATAATTAATGAATTCGTAATGAGTTGAAAATAGATACAGATACGTCTATTAGGAAAATTTGTATAACGAGCCATTGGAAATGTGAGAACTGAGTTAGTAGTTTATATACAAGCTGAAGAATTTTTTGTTAAGAGGTACCTTGATATTATCTGTACAATTAAGGTACACGAGGCTCATTTAAAAACTATAAAATAAAAATTTAAATAATATTTTTACTACTGACTTGGATTCAACAACCGTACAACATATTTACTGGACGGTAGAAATAATCTCTATACTTCATCTCAGTGAGTAGGAATATAGTGCCGGAAGTAGGAGAGTATGTGGACATGAGATTTATACCACAACTCAATTAATTAATGACGTAACAGAGGATTCATATTAACTGAGACTGTAAGTGCTTATAAGTTGTGTTATATCAATGGCGTACTGATAACTTTAGTCTCGCAGAAAAAGATAATGAATGAAATAGAATATTTAACTTCATTTCCCAAATCTCTCGATTTTCTGCCCATAAATTTTACAACAACAGAATGGTTGTCTGTTCCGCCAAGAAAGTAAAATTTCATTATTTGTATATCACACGAATATTTCAGTAGATTTATTATTACTTAAGATTAAAAAATGCGCGAAACATCGAGAGTACCGTTTACTAAAAAGTGTACATTAATGGAATATTTATTAGACGAATAGAGTTATATTATTAGAAATATGGATTCAGTTTTCGGTTAATAAATTTAAACGAGGTGAATATGCCATATCATCCGTGTGGTTTGTAATACTTGCAGTTGCGTGAGAAAAAAAGTAAATATAGTTCATATTTGATATGTTCCGAGGTCACAGACCTTGGGCATACGGTAAGAGTTTCCATCGGAACAGTCGGCCAGCTGCCTCATAAGCTAGCGCCATTGGAAGGGCGTGGGACAAGTACCCAATGCCCGACCTAGCTGAAGCAGGTTTTCTAGGGTTTTCCTGCATTACCTTTAGGCGAATTCCGGGTAGGATCCTTAAAATATAGACAGGGGGCCCCAGTTAACCCATGGCTACCTTCCTCTACCCTTCCGCATCCCTTCTTTCAAATCCCTTCCTATGCTATTAAAGGGAAGCTGCCACCACGTGTAGCCTGTTACCCCCAAAAAACAACATATTTATTTTGGTCTCAAATTATCCTACTCCATTTTCATCAGATATAAAGACCAAATGAGAAGTTGAAATACAAGCAGTTTACAGTTCTTTTGACTTGAAGACCATATTACCTCCAAGTACTTAACGCAAACATTTTGGTGTCTAATTATTATCTGGTGGATTTTGTCAATAAATATATCAACACAACACTGCACAAAATCAAATCTCCTAACAATTTACCCATAAAGCCCACTGTTTCAATTTTTTTTATAATTCTTTCATTCACAAAGAATGTACAATTTAAATTAAGTAACTCACACATCATTGATATAAATAAATCAACGAATTCTTTAGCATTTATTATAAAAAACTGGAAAGTTAATATCAATAATTTAGATAAGAATAACGTAATATATAAAATTTACTGTAAAGACTGCCATGTCTGTTATAGAGGACAAACGAAAAGGGCATTAAAAACTCGCTTTAAACACATATTTCTAATATAAAACAACCTTTCAGCTGTCAGTTAACATGTCAGCTCAAACAGTCACAGTTTTTATTGGAATAACGTAACAATATTAGATCTGAAATTAAATATTATCCGAGAATAACATCTGAAACGTTGCACATTAAAACCAAGTGTTGATCCCTTAATGTTAAAACCGATGCAAATAACCTCAGCAACATTTATGACTGTATTCTCAAGTAATATTTTTGGTCTCCTCTTATGTATATCATGGTTCCAGTTAATTAGGAGAGTACACGTGATGAGGTCCACGGATTGGGACTGGAACGTAGTGTATTAGAAATTTTTCTTAACATATTTTGTTGACTTATTACATACAGAATATTTAAAAAATATAGGGCATAATTTCAGATATATATTCCCCATATGTAGACAATAAAAAAAGTTCAGTACATCATGTGTCTGGAAATGCTTGGTTTGTGAGTTATTGCAATCAAATCAGTGCAATTGCTTGACCTCCAGGTTTAACTGATTTGAGCCTTATCGATTTATTCTTGTATGGCTATTTAAAATCATTGGTGTATTCGTCTCCGGTGCCTGACATGGAATCACTTCGGAATCGAATTGTGGCGGATTGTGAGGAAATACTCAATAATATTGGAATTACGGTCGTGTTCGCACACCGATGTGAGGTGGAAATTTTGAGCATCTTCTGTAAAGCATGCGGGAAGAAATACGTTACCGTGTTTTCAACGCCATAATTCGGAAACCAAACATTTCCCGATACATGTTGTAATAAAAAAATTATTGTCTATATATGGCGAATACATACACGAAATTCTGGATACATGTAATAAAAAAAATTATTGTCTAAATATGACGAATACAAACACGAAATTGTGCCTTATAATTTTAAACAACCTGTATATATATATATATATATATATATATATATATATATATATTGTAATGATTAAAATAAAGTATAATTAATTGAATGAATGAATTGCCCCACGTTGTGGATGCCAAAAATGTAATGATTAAAAATAAATAATTTATTAACTTGCCCCACGCTGTGGAACCAAAAATGTAATGAGCAAAAATAATGGTTAATTAAAGGAATTACTTAACAAAATTTTCATGATAAAAAACTTTTAATTTGCCAAAGATTAATTTAACAGGTGTTCATTTAGTTTTTTTTACAAATGATTTGCCCTAGGTTGGCACGCCAAAGTCAATAATTTCAAAATTAACAAACAAATATTTTTTATTTATAATTGGTGGCGTTCAAAGTAAAATAAAATTTTTGATATTTCACAAACAATCAAATTTAATAACACTTCTTCTCAGGGTCTTTACTGCGTTTGATAAGTAAGAACAATCAAAAATTATAAATTAAATAGTTAACAATTCATCCAAATTGAAACGAACGGAATACGAAATATAACAAAATGAAAAGAACGAAATCTGACAAATACCCTCAATTATCGTTTACAGAATTTAATTAGTTTGGTTTGTACTTACAAATGTCCTTCTGGTACCAGACTTAGTTTTCGAAGCTTGCGACACAATTCACTAAAAAAAGCATTAATCACTGATTCTACACATCATGGTCAAAACACACGGTTGTAGTTCTTGTATTATTCCTCCGGGAACTCGATCAGCCGCACCTCCGGTCAACAGTCGGACGTATTATGTTATTTCGGTACTCGTATGTATCTGGACGTGGCGCTAAAGTTTTTGTTTCAGCTTTGCGGTTTTTATAACGTGTCTCTCCGTCCAGACCTTTTTACTTGGATTTTTAAAACATATAAGACTCTCAGTTGAATTTTTAAGCTTGGGCCACGCTTTTCGTACTCTTAAATTTTGCTCCCTCTCTCGACCATAATATCCGCCAGACTGCCTTCAGCCAGTCCTAGCAGTTCGCAACAAAGACCGCCGACAAAGCCTGCCGTCATTGTTGTCTTTTAAGAATTTGTACCTATAAACAAACGAATTATTTAAACAATTATATATATATATATATATATATATATATATATATATATTGTAATACCCTACTTTTCGATATTTATGATTATAGGAAATTATATTAAACACGTTATTAAATTTTATCAACAAAACAATTTTATTAATCTAGAATACATTTTAATAAGTCAGACTCTGTACCCCAGGGTCTTTACTGGGTTGATAAGGAAACGGAACACAAAATTTACAATTAAACAATGCAGCTAAAATAAATGACAAACGAAATGAAACGAAATCTGACTCATTACCCTTATTTAACAATTTACAACTATGAATACAGAAAAAAATAAACTTACAATCTCTCTGGTCCATGCAATTTGGATCTCTCGCATACCAGCACACACTAACTACATACAGGCTTAAAGAGCACTAGGTTGAACTCACACTTTGCTTTCAGAACCACCTCTTTTCGATTATATTACTCTCACAGCGACTTCCTCCAAACAACCAACCCTGCTGACAGACAGATTTACACGACGAAACTCCTACCGACTGCTGATGACTGCTGCTGACTGATGACTCCTCTCGGCTACCTAAATTGGCCTCACCAACGCTCTCTCCTGAATGCAAACTCACTGACTTATAAAATTGTTTCGGCCACTTTAACTTGGCCCACCATCAACGCTCTCTCCTGACCCCTCTGACTGACTGACTATATAAAATTGTTTTTGCCCCCTTAACTTGGCCCTTCGTCCGCCCTGCAGACCTCCACCAACGCTCTCTCCCAACTGTCTCAGGTCTCCTGTCCAACTGCCGTCAGGTCTCCAGTCCAACTCGTCTTTTATCTGCTTTCCCCCTCTCCAGCATATTCCCTTGTTTTCACAGTTTTTGAGTTTCCACGTTCGCCAAACAAACACCAGCTGTTACATTTCTCACGCTCCGAGAGCCACTCAATACAATTAAAATAAATATTCCCTTTTAATATAATTGTATGTCCATAAAACTTCTGTCATCATGCATTTAGGGTTCCATCGTCCAGATGTCGGTCACAACCATTAGCCCTAAGCCGCTAAACGCCCAATTATAGTCCTTCCCTTCTCTAAAAGCCACTAATCCATCATTTTATTATTAACCTCTTTTCTACAAACCACTCAAGAATCCCCAGTCTGAGTTGGTAAACAAATCTGATGAAATCGGAACAAAATTCATGTCCTTCTTTACTGAGTATTACAATATATATAATCAATACTTGCACTTATTTTCCTTAAGTCAGGAATGTACGAGAAGGACTGGTGACAGTTTCACCCACAAAAGTCAAATAAACGAAAAGCATTAACGTTCATATGGCTTTCTTATATGAATATCAAAACGCTTGATTTTAGTTTTGATTCAAGAAGTCAGACCGCTTTATTGTCAGAGAAATCACAATATATTTTCAAATTTTCCTACATGATTCTTAATAACCTAAATATACGTATTTTTTAATTATAAACGACCTATAGAACCACATTATAACAATTTAATTTTTTCGGCTTCCACAATTAGTTCAGAACAGTCCAGTATCTGGGGAATATTTTTCCTACTTCCCTAAAAATGTCTGTAAGGCGTTCACGGGTAATCGATTCACTTTTGTGTTCCACGTTTATTTTGTCCGATGCACAGCTTCTCGCCTCAATCTTTCTCGTATGTTGTCCTGCTCTCGCAGGGAATCGAGTTCACAGCACCAGTTTTATCGGATAAGTTTTGAAAAGTTTGTTTTGCATCGCGCAGAGCGGCTGCTGTTGTGCGGGACGAGAATGTTATTTTTGAAACCATATTTGTTCTCGTTCTTGCGAAAATATTAAACGTTTAGAGAATAAATTTTATTTACTTTTTCGTTAAATTACGCATTGTATATCAAAGCATGCAGCGTTTATTCGTGGAATAATAATTTTAAAAAATTGCGTCTGTTTTGCGCGAGCAGTTGATAATTTGGATAGGTCTAGAATGTTCCTCCAAGAGATCGTTTTAATGTCATTGATACCGTGATAACGGTGGAAAATACACACAAAATAAAAAATTAAATTAAATGTACAACTTGTTGCTTTTTTATAATTTGACTTCACGCCGAACAAATTGTTGACAAAAGAATTTATGAAACACGCTATAGCAGTCATCGCTTGTTTATCTGCCTTATTTAATAAAATTCAGTATTGTTGTTCTTAATTGTCACGGTAGTAAATATATGGTACAGTAAAAAAACACTAGCTCATGAAATGATTTTACATTTATATGATAATTAAATATTTTGGTACTTTATTTCGGAAGAAAGAAAGGATTAATTGCAAAATATGGAGGATGTATTCGAGCTGATGGAAAGCGTTTTGTAGACCGGCCCATTGTTCTACGTGAGCCAAGAGTTTCAAGCAGACAAAGGGGAAATTGAAGCAAAGCATTAGTGTTTTTAAGGTTTGCAGGTCGTTTTGCTCCGCACTGACCCCATTGTGACGCCATGAAATTTAGTAACAACGCGCCCTAGCGGAGTTAATTAATATTTACATGTTTTTATCAAACTAGCTAACATTTTCACGGTTAAAAAGTTTCGCTGACGGAGGAAGGAAATCAAACAGGCTATTGATAGTAAATTCATGTCCCAAAATTAAGAGATTGTAATAATTTAACTACGTACCTCAGAGCAGTGAGCTTTCGAAAGACAGAGTATCAATTAAAAAATAGAAATCCAAGGGCTGTTGTGATTAAAATTATCACGTACCATACAGAGATACCGTATGGTAATCAACAACGTACATTTCCCAGAAGATTCAAATTTTTTATGAGTAAATAATAATATTTTTTTTAATCACGAGGAACAATGATAATTGGGAATTAATTTTTTGAGTGATAGTTGTTCCTTTAATTAAAGTATCAAGATGGAAAAACATCGACGGAACCAGGAATCGAACCCCGGGCGTTTTATATACCAGCTTAACTACCCGTGTCGACTCCAGATCCGGTGCGATATTCCTCCATCCATCCCACCTGATGCAGGCTCACCTACAATTTTTTTTTTACCGAATCACTATTCTTCCTTTTTTATTCAATTTAATTTCATGGTTTCTATGCTTTCTCTCAATTCTTGAGTTGTTTCTTTCTTAAGAAACTATCCAATGATACATTACATGACCTATTAATATTTATTTAATATTTCAAAGCTGCCTTTCTCGGGAATGAAAATGGCGTCAGTCGATTCTTTACATAGGGTTTGGTTTTATTATATTTTTCTCTGACTACTAGTGTCATATAGTTTTTGAGAAAAAAGGCTGATACGAGTTATCGGCTACACCCTCAATGTATGGGTGAACAAAACTCGACGGAAAAATTTCCTCCGTATATGATCGGTTTGTACGAAGTGCAACTGTTCACATATCCGATGAAATGTTCAAAGTGACCTACTTTAGACTTAATACAGGCTCTTCTTGGCATTGAGTTTCCTCCTGAAAAATTTGTAACCAGTCTCGCATTTTAGGCAATAATATTCATAAAAAATAGGATAACTCTGTAACGATCCACTTCCGGTGCCATGTTGTAATACAAATATTTTATTTTCTCAATATGAGGAATCCATTCCTGAAATTTTATATATATGTAGATAGATATTCATTATCTTTAAGTTAAAGAGTAAATAATTAATTAATTGAGCGTATAATGCGCTTTCCCAAACTGCTTTATATTTATATATTAGGCTATATTTAACTAATATCACTACTGTTTCGTATAAATATATGCTCTGTGTATCATCAATCACTCCTGGACATATCCCTGCGGAGGCAATCCATTTTAATATTGTGATAGCTTTATAAACAACAGGCATATTGTATTTCATCGCATTTACGCTTATCGACTTAAATGGAGGCAATTTCTTAATAGCGTCTGAGACGTCCTTGGGGTCCAAATAATTACATTAGTAATCCAGCACTTTTACACAACCTTGTATATAAGTCTGCTGTCGGTGCAATTCCATTTGATTGATAATGTAACTGTTAGACTTCGAACATGCGGTTTATGTATATTCGATTTGTAAGAAGAAAAATGTCACAATGGAACTCCACGAAAATGAGAAATATATTCATGTACTTTCTTGAAAGGTATTAAAAGATCTGAAAAGCATATGATTTCTTTGAATAATTTATTAGAAGATTGACAGACATCTCATTAGCAATTTTAACCTTTACTAGGTGCTTTTGGCACCCAAAAAAATAGCAATTTGTCAGTACCTTTTTAGGTAAAGTGGGAAAAAATATTCCATTGATCTTCCAAAGAAGAAATCGAATAGAATATATTTAATTAAGGTTAAGCTTTCTATGACCTGTTGAATTTATAATACTGACAACTTGCTTTAAAACGATTCGCTTCTGTAGTTGTACATAATATTATACAAAGAAACAAAGAAAATCGCTAAACGGTGTAAACTAAACACTGATCTTCTAGTACTTGTGTGTTCCATGAACGGCAGTATAATTCAGTGTAGAGACGGGATTCTACAAATATACTTGACTATTACGGAATTACAGCAAATTATTACAATATTCAAGTTGTTTTTCAAAAACAATCATCCAATATAAAAAAATTCGTAACTATTCAGATTCTTACCCGATAAAAATGTACTGTTAAAAATAAACTCTCCGTGGTTTCCAGCAGGTATCAGTAATTTTTAAATGGTAGGCTTCCTCGACGATGGGTCGGCCGTACTGGACAAAATGATTCAGTCTTACATCACTAGTCCCCAAGGTCACGGGACGTTACTGCATGTAATTTTGTCTTGTGGGGATTTATAAAAGACTCAGTTTATGTGCCTCAGCTTCCAGGAACAATGCACGAACAGCGGAGACTCATAACTACAGCCATGGAAGCAGTAAATCAAGACATTCTCGCTTGAGCATTGGACGATTTTGAATATTACATAGAGGAAAAAATTAAGCACTTTTAAGTTGTTATGAAAAAACTATGTATTTTCCTGTAGTACAAAATTAACGTTAATTTTATGTGTTAATTAACTCATATTTTTCAAAATATATACATGTAAATTCGGATTATTATTTTTTAAACAATCTGTAGTTTCTTATACATGTCGAGGAACTCTGTAAATGTATAAGAAGCTTGATCAATTGACAAATGTTTATCATGTTTTAAGAATAAATTATGAGTTTTTATCCTTTTTATATAATACTAGCTGGGTGCCCGGCGTTGCCCGAGATGTCATTTATCTATAACCATCCATAAGACTCCAATTTTGGTTACTTTTGCGCTATTTTTATGTAAAGCACCTCGAACCCTATCCCTAAATGTGCTCACCTCCCATGCTGAAGGGGGATGAAGTCATTGACGAAATATATCGGCCGTTTTTACATGTTAGAAGATGACCACCCCCACAAATATGCGATAATGAAAAAGAATGTATTCCACGCAAAAATCGGCCGATTACATTGTCTGAAAATTTATTCCCCCGCCCAACACCTCCCAAACCCGTCGCGTTTCCCAGGTTGTCACAATTAGATTCAGCGACATTCATATTCTCGGTATTGATTCGAATCTCGGTTGTTTTTGCGGGATTTTATTTAACGTACCTCCACCCCGCCCCTAAGCTTGCTCCCCTCACAGGGGTTAAATTATACACAAACAACATCGGTATAAATACCATCAAAGTAATTAACCCCAGGAAATAATTATCACAAATATCGAACGTTTAACATGTTTGAAATTTTTCACCCCCGACCACTCCCGCTTCGGGGACTTAAACGGTCAAGTTTAATGTCATAATTAAACTCAGTGACAATCCTGATAGTTTCTGGTTTATTTTTATCTAATGCTACTTCCACGCCAACCGTTAAGGGTGCACCCTTCCGAGTCCGAAAGGGGTTGAAATTATACACAGAAAAAATGTAGGGAAATTTTATTAATCTAATTCATCACGAAATATATTTAATTGACGAAAAAACAGCCGGTCAACTCATCCCAACCCAGCCGATACCCGCGCGTTGTCCAGATTGTCATAAATAAATTCAGCGACATCCATTACCTTCGATTTGACTCGAATCTCGGTTGTTTTCCCGTTATTTTCAAGGAAATTAATTAAACTCAGTGACAATCCCGATAGTTTCTGGTTTCTTTTTATGTAATGCTACTTCAGGCCCACCCTTAAGGGTGCACCCTTATGAGTCCGAAAGGGGTTAAATTATACACAGAGAACATCTAGGGAAATTTTAATAATCTAATTCATCCCGAAATATATTTAATCGACGCAAAAAACAGCCGGTCAACTCATCCCAACCCAGCCGATACCCGCGCGTTGTCCAGTTTGTCATAAATAAATTCAGCGACATCCATTACCCTCGATTTGACTCGAATCTCGGTTGTTTTCCCGTTATTTTCAAGGAAATCCACTCCACCCCCACCCCTATCATGTCTACAAACAACATCGGTAGAAATACTATCAAAGTGAATGGTCCCGGCATTTATTTATTCCACGCTAATATCGATGATTTAACATGTTAGAAAATTTCCATCCCATTCACTACCGCCCCTTGGGGCTAAATGGCCAATTTGATGCTATAATTGAACTGGGCGACATCCATAACCTCGGATTTGACCCCAATCTCGGTTGTATTCGCGTTATTTTATTGCAGCGTTCCTCCACCCAACACCTAAAAGTGCTCTACTGATAAGTCCGAAAGGGGTTTAAGTTATAATCTGTGTAAATGTAGAGAAATCTCATTGATCCGGAAAAATATTTAGTTGCAAAGTTGATTCACATGTTTGACAATTTCCACTCCCGACCACGCCCGTCCCTGGGAGGTTAATTGCTAGTTTATAGCATAATTAAACTCAGCGTTATCCATAACTTTGCTTTTGACTCCAGTCTCGTTTGTATTCGAGTTATTTTTTTGTAATATTCCTCCACCCCCACCCCTACAATTCTCCTTTCCCATGCCGTAAAATGTTTGAAATGTTACTCACATACATTGGTACAAACACTATTAATCACTTTTACCCGGAAAATATTTATGTGACTGTGTTAGCATGTATGAAGAATTTGATCCACCGGAATAGATTTGTATTCTCCACCCCAAACGCTAAGAGGGCTCTTTCCCCAGGGTGTAGAGGTTGAAAATTATATTAAGATATCATCAGTGGAAACACTATAAATATCTTTATCCGACTGAAATATCGACTGTTTTAGCATGTTTAAATATTTCCACCCCCGCTTCTGGGGGTGGTTGCGCGTCTCATCCCGACAGTGTTTGTTTCCTGGTCGCAAAGAACACGTGCACGAAATTTGGTGAAATTTTAACCACCGGTATAGATTTGTATTCTCCACCCCAAACGCTAGGGGTGCTCTTTCCCCAGGGTGTAAAGGTTAAAAATTATATTAAGATATCATCAGTGGAAACACTATAAATATATTTGACCCCTAAAAATTATTATCCGACTAAAATATCGGCTGTTTTAGCATGTTTAAATATTTCATCCCCCGTGCAACCCCGCTTCTGGGGGTGGTAGACATGTCTCACCCCGACAGTGTTTGTTTCCTGGTCGTAAAGAACACGTGTACAAAATTTGGTGAAATTTGCTCTACCGGTGTAGATTTGTATAACGAACATACAAACATACAAACATACAAACAAACATACAAACATACATACAATCTTTTTTATTTATAAGATATAAAAACTTTTTAAAAGAGTATAAAAAGCAATGGTTCTGAAACACTTTTATTTTTGATTAAACGTCGTTATTAATGGAAACAACATCGGTTAAAATAGTATGAACTACACCACCCCTAAATCTGCTACTTTCCCGTGGTGGAAAGGGTTGAATTTTTACTCATATCACATCGGTAGAAACACTATACCCATAAACACATAACATTTTGGCAGTTTTAGAAAAATATACAATTCTTACCCCCAGCCCTAAGCAAGCTCACCACTAATGTCTAAAGGGATTTATATTTTCAACAACATCCGTTGAAATAGTATTCACGTAATTCTCCTCCAAGAACGCGCAAGAACTGACTATTTATCTTCCCTTCCAACCCCCACCCTTTCGGGTTAAATGGGCAATTAAAAATATTTATCCGAAGAAAACTCACTGGCATCCATAACCTTCGATTTGACTCCAAACTCGGTTGTATTCGCGTTCTTTTTCTGTAAAGCAACTCCATCCCAAACCCTAAGGGTGCCCTTTTCCCAGGGCGTAGGAGATGAATATTATATTCAGATAACATCGGAAGAAACACAATCAATATCTATGACCCCGAAAATATTTATCCAAATCTAATACCTGCTGTTTTAGCATGTTTAAGTATTTCAACCCCCGTCCACCCCCGCTTCTGGTGTTGGTAGACGCGTCTCACCCCGACAGTGTTGTTTTCCTGGTCGCAAAGAACCCGTGTACGAAATTTGGTGAAATTTGCTCCAGCGGTGTAGATTTGTATTCTCCACCCCAAACGCTAGGGTTGCTCTTTCCCCAGGGTGTAGAGGTAGAAAATTATATTCAGATATCATCAGTGGAAAGACTATAAATATCTTTGACCCCTAAAAATATTTATCCGACTGAAATATCGACTGTTTTAGCATGTTTAAATATTTCCATCCCCGTCCACCCCCGCTTCTGGGGGTGGTAGGCGCGTCTCACCCCGGCAGTGTTGTTTTCCTGGTCGCAAAGAACCCGTGTACGAAATTTGGTGAAATTTGATCCACCGGTATAGATTTGTATTCTCCACTGAAATATCGACTGTTTTAGCATGTTCAAATATTTCCATCCCCGTCCACCCCCGCTTCTGGGGGTGGTAGGCGCGTCTCACCCCGGCAGTGTTGTTTTCCTGGTCGCAAAGAACCCGTGTACGAAATTTGGTGAAATTTGATCCACCGGTATAGATTTGTATTCTCCACCCCAAACCCTTAGGGTACCCTTTTCCCAGGGTGTAGGGGATGAAAATTATATTCAGAAAACATCGGTAAAAACACCATCAATATCTTGCACCCCTAAAAATTATTATCCGACTAATATATCGGCTGTTTTAGCATGTTTAAATATTTCAACCCCCGTGCGCCCCCGCTTCTGGGGGTGGTAGACATGTCTCACCCCGACAGTGTTCGTTTCCTGGTCGTAAAGAACACGTGTACGAAATTTGGTGAAATTTGCTCTACCGGTGTAGATTTGTATAACGAACATACAAACATACATACAAACAAACATACAAACAAACATACAAACAAACATACAAACAAACATACAAACAAACATACATACACTCTTCTTTATTTATAAGATGAAAGACTATAATATACATTTATGCCGGATTAGCGAACGCCTGATTGTCTTTAGACGCTTCATTGGATATTGGTGACCATGTAAATTTTTTTTACAAGACCATGCATTTGGTTTTACTAGATCATGAATGAGTTTCATAACCAGTGGATATCAGTCGTGTGATACCTACATTTTGTAATGTTAAACTTTTTCAAATTCCTACTAATAATTGGTAATTTTCTAATGAAACTTCCGTTGGAGGTGTTGACCGATTTGGGAGACCTGGTAGAACCAGTATTTAATAATTATTTTACGGTAATGCTGAGCTGAAGTGTTCTACAGTGTCGTTTCATGATATTTTCTGGAGAAGGAAAATTCCGAGATTAATCGCGTCTCGATGAACGATGTTCTCTTGAAGAGTTGAACCTGCTCAAGCCAACTGTCACTACGATCAGAATTAATATTGCCATGTTATGTTGCCACGTGCGGATTCCCTAGATCTCCCCGGGGAAATAAGCGACTTGCTGCGGCTTGTCTCACATGTCATACTTGTGAAACACTGCTTCCTTGACAATTATCACCGAGACTTTGAGCAACCTTCTCCGACAGAATTGGGTACACAACAAAATTATTTTACAGTTCTACATAACTTGTTTATTTTTTCGTGGGAAAGGAGAAACCGTTTAGTAAGACGACGTAGAACCTGAACTTCACCCACTAAAATCTACCTCTAGTGAAAATACTTAAGTTTTCCTGTGGAAAAGGATTCTGGGGTCAGGTTGGAAACGGGGCCTCGGCTGCATCGTCGTTATGTGATGCACTTGCTGCTCTTCAAGACGTTTTATAATTGTATTGGATTAAGTATTCCGGACTACTCTCCGTGTCTTCAGGGAAGTCACCATTTTGCCTGTAGTATTTTCAAGAGACAATTGCAATTGAGGTAACTTAAGCGTCTTCCACAGATCCAACGTGAGTTGGTTGAAGACGGTTCTGTTCCCAAAACTTGTCCTTTATTAATAAATCAGTCCAAATCGCCTTTCCAATCGTTTAGCAAGTAATGTCTGCACGATGGGGCATTAAGTCGATTTATATAATTTCTTTTAGTTTAATCCTAGGATGAAACTGTAGATTCTCATAAATTCATTGTCCCGAAAATACATATTACATCGGATTACTGTCGTATATACTGCTGGATATTTTGCTTTGAGTCGATGATCACGATTTTTTGGGTTCGGTGAGTTGGATTGTGGCATTAATCATGCCGATGCAGTTGAAGTACAGCATACCTTGGCATGGAGCTGGAGGGCTGGATCGGGTGAGGACAGGGAGTAGCAAAATTGCCCATGAAAGTTTCAAATCCATTGTTTTTGCCGTCGATGAGATGAACAGTGACGCTCCCGATGGCGATCAAATCACGTGTTCAGTCCTCACCGGAATCCGGCTTGGTGAGAAGGGGCTAATTATGAAATATTCGAAATGAACAAGTCGAATTAATCCCTTTCCCGGGTTAGTATATGATTGGGAAAAATATCCGGGCAACGCAGGAGGAACTTGATGACATCAACGTAAACCGAAACGACTGAAAATTGGAATATACCACTGTGAACAAAAAGTAAGGTGAATTTATTTATAAAATATAAATTCTTTATTTATTCTTCCAAATCAATTTCATCCCCTTCAAAGTAATCCCCGTCCGATAAAACGCACTTTTTCCAACGCTTTTTCCAGTCCTCGAAACAGTCGGAATAGTCTTTTTTTCGGTAGAGCCTTCAGGACCTTCTTCGATTCGGTTTTTATCTCCTCAATTGTGTCAAAACGGCGTCCCCGCATTGGCCTTTTGAGTTTGCTGAATAGCCAGAAGTCACACGGAGCCAAATCAGGCGAATACGGTGGTTGCGGAACGATATGAGCCGAGTTTTTGGCAAAAAAGGCGCGAATAACCAATGCAGTATGACATGGTGCATTATTGTGATGAAGTAACCAAAAGTTGTTCGCCCATAATTCCGGCCGTTTCAGACAAATAGCTTCACGCAAACGACGCATACCGCTCAAATAATATTCTTTGTTGACTGTTTGGCCCGGCGGAAGGAATTCATAGTGCACCACACCACGATAATCAAAGAAAACTGTCAAAATGACCTTGATTTTCGATCGACTTTGCCGTGGTCTTTTCGGTCTTGCTTCACCTTTTGCACGATATTCGCTGGATTGGTCGGTGGTTTCAAGGTCGTATGCGTAAATCCAATTCTCGTCTCCAGTAATGATGCATTTCAAGTGGTCCTGATAGTCAGACAGCAAAGTTTCACACACAACGCGACGCTGTTTTTCCAAAAAATTGAGCGATTTTGGCACCAATCGAGACTTGACGCGTTTGAGACACAAAACATTCTTCAAATTGGTTTGGGCTGAGCCAAATGATATTCCAACACTATCAGCGAGATCTCTAATTGTCCATCGACGATTTTCAACCACCAAATCTTTGATTTTTCGGACGTGGCCCTCGTCGGTAGACGTTGATGGTCGTCCACAGCGCGGTTCGTCTTCAACGCGTTCTCGGCCCTCTTTGAACTCGTATCACTTATAAACGTTTTTTTGTGCCATAGTTTGATCACCAAAGACCTTCCGCAACATTTTCAACGTGTCCGCACAAGAATATTCGTTCCGCAAACAACATTTGATGCAAGTTCTTTGCTCAACAAAATCACCCATTGCAAAAATCGAAAAATTCACTTTTGGTTGTTTACAAAAACACGTGTAACTCTGAGATAATGAAACCTTTTAACAAACAGACGCTTGGAAAATATTATAGACAGTCCTACCAACCTAGGAAAAAATTTACCTGCCTTCGTAATACCCGGAAGTTTTAAATGACAATTTCACCTCACTACCTATTACGATGTATGCATCCTATAAAAAGAAGAAGTATTCAAAATTCAATCCCCTGAAGAGGTGTAATGGGGTGGTAAGATATTTAAACAAGGTTGAAAAATGTTAATTTTTAGCGTCGTAATGCTCGGAAAACCGTGTCTTTACGTCGAAGATAGTACTGGTCTTAGAACAAAATCACTTTTTAGCTCTCTAAGTGGCGCGGAGTATCTTTTCCTTCCCGGGAATTGACGTCACGACGTTTCACATCAGTAAGTCATATTTTACAAAGAACAAACACAATGGATAAATGACAAATCCACAATTTAATTTATGAAACTGGATGTTGGGATTATTCAGAATGCTATATAGGACAAAAAAATCGTGCATTACATACCAGGGTGAATGAACATATTTCCAATAGTAAAATTTTCTTTGGGTACAGAACGTTTTGTTAACATTTTATATAGTCTTGTTGTCTGTTATTTATGCACATTTATTTTCTTTTGTTCTTTTATATTTCTGATGTTTAAACTTTGACAAAGGGCTAAAATTAACGAATATACGAATTGATTTTTGAACCTAACTCTTTGGTTGTCGTTTTACAATCAACACATGGGATCTAATAAATAAAATTGACTGTGATTTTATGTTCCGCACACATATCTACACCCGTGCTGAAAATTTCACCAAATTTCGGCCACGTGCACCTTTCTAACCGGAAACAATTACTGAGGGGGTAAGACTTGGCTACCAACCCCAGGGGCGGGGGTGGAAATTTTCAAATCGGCGGATATTTGAGTCGGATAAACATTTTTCAGTGTCAGTGAGGTTGATAGTGTTTATCCCAATGATGATTGTGTATAATTTCAAGCCCTTTCTCATAGAAGGGGAGCACTATTAGAGATGGGTGTGGAGGGGCCTTACGATTCGAAGAAATAATGCGATAACTACCGAGGTTGGAGTCAAGTTCGGGGTCAGGGGTGTCGCTGAGTTTAATTATGACTTTCAACTTGTCGTTTATTCCACAGGGGCGGGAGTGGACGGCTTTGTAAATTTTCTAATATGCAAACACGGCCGATATTTTGTTGCATAAATATTTTTTCGGGGTTAATGAGATTCATAGTATTTTTCCCGATGTTGCTTGTTTATAATTTCAACCCTTAAGGAGGAGAGCACCTTTGGAAATGGGGTGGAGGGATGTTACATAAAAATAAATAAAAAACAACCGAGATTGGAGTCAAATTTGGGGTTATGGATGTCGCTAGGTTTATTTATGACAATTCGGGCAACGCTGGGCACGCAGCTAGTAATAAACACGTCCTTCATACAAAAAATCTTAAATTGAGTAACAATAATTAAGAAAATTTAAAAGTGCCGGACGTTTCGACGCGGATTATCGTCTTTTTCTATCGTTGAAAAACGTATGAGTATTTATTATTATCATTATTATTAGCAGACGTTAATTTTTATGTTATATGGCAGAATAAAATTTTATTCTTTAGCTTGTTTTACTCAAATCGTAGTAATATTTTTACGTCAGTTTTATTTTATTAAACACCATAGGCAAGCACTTCATAGTAGGACGTGACTTTAATTGGGGTAAATGTTGTGATGTTTACACTGACGGTGCCAGAGCAATGGTCTCGGTGCCACGCGTTCTAGATTTCGGGTTATAGCTGTAGGATCCGCTTATAAATTGTAAATACATGGAAAGCTACACACAGCCGTATACATACATATATGTGCATACGGATAAAGCCGCGTTGAATGTTATGAAATATAAATATACAGGGTGAAAGGATGAAGCAGACTTGCAAATTGACAAATTACACAGGCGCACAGACGCCGCACGATTTGAAGAAACTGTAATATATATTCACACGCACTTATTACCGATGTCTCAGTTTTTCAGCTGTTCTATTCATGTCTCAGTAGATTCAAATGTTTAATCGCTCAAGCTTCTTAAATTAAAGTAAACCTGTAATTACATTAAAATATTATTTTCCCTTTTCAGCTCTAGTTTTTTAAATCACATTAAATAGATTTTATAGCCAATCTTTACACGTCTTAAAATTAACAGACTTGTTCTACAGTGCCAGGATAAAAGTAGACGCGTAAATTGTAATTGTGGTAAGCAAAAAAAATGTTCCCCACAGGAAATTATATTTCGACGTATTATTAACTTTACCCTGTCACCGTGTTTCAGATCCAGGATAAGGAATGTTATTGGTCAAGAGACGACTAGAATTTATGATGCTATTTTTACTTCCCGATAATTCTCACACCTAGAAGTATATGGCGAGTTTAAAAATACAGTCACAAGTCCTAAATCTTTCGCTTATTGTGAATAGAAGCCTCGATAAATAACATGCTAAATAAAATAGTTTAATAACCATTAGAACAGACAATTAAAATATTTGATTAAACACAAACGACGTTTCCGTACATTTATGTACTTTCATCAGGCTATTTCTACGATAACAGAATTTTTTGTCATTACTGGTAAAAATAACAAACAATAAAACATTTCAAATCACAAATTAGTATAAAAAAATTTTCTTTCCACGTTTTAAAATTTTTTGTAATATGAATAACACTTAAAATTGGTAAAGAATAATAAAATGTAAAACAATATTATATTAAAACTCAAATCATAAAGTTTCAACATTCTTGTAGTTTAAGAATAAATTTTACGAATCATAAAGTAATTTTAAACCTATTTAACTCAATTTAAAATTACAAAATTATACCAAAAGTTAAAAAATAAATCAATCCTTTATTTATTAATTTTTTTGTATATTTTTTTTAAAAAAATAAGTTTAGTAAAATCCTTTTTCGGACAACAAATTTTCGGAAAATTTAGATTTAGTAATTTGTCAGTTACACATACAGGAGCTTTCGGTCTATTTATTTGTCAATATTATCTGATGAAAACACAGGCAGTAACACCTTTTCTTCCGTTCCGTCAGTTATTTTAATATTTTACAGATGATTATGGCCAATAAATAGGCCGAAAGTTCCTGTATACCATCTGACAAATTAAGAAATCTAAATCTTTCGGAAATATGAAGACCTTAAACTTAACGTTAAAAGAACAGTCGCCATGTTTCCTCAAACCAATTATATAAATTTTTAAAATTTTTTTGGTATACTTGTTTAATATTTAATATTAATTTGAACAAAATTTAGGCTTATAATTACATTATGACTGGTAAAAATTATTACTAGATTGCAAGAATCTAGAAAATTTATTATTGTATTTTAAATATTACATTTTTTTATATTTTATTATTGCTTACAGATTAAAATGGAAGAATACTGTTCACCTAGCAGTTAATGCGACATAAAACAAAATAAATTAACAAAGAGAACATTGTTGTTTTTTATATTAGATAAATTTTTATAAGAAGAAAAATAAAAAATAATTATATTAATTTGTAATATTATGTTTGTTCTTTTCACCACTCATGACAAAAAAAATTCTTACTACAGAAACAACGAAATAACAAATATGTACAGAAAACGTTATGTTGAACTAATATTTTAAATGTATGTTTTCATGCTCGCTACTTTATTTAATTTATCTCATTAATAAAAACAGACGTAAAGTAAAATATTATTGTGTTAAATGTTATTTAAATGACGATAATTTAACCATTATGTTAACTGTAACGGTATTTCAATTTTCTGCAGGCTTTGAATTTGTCTCAGTTTCCGAAGGTCGGATGGATCCTTCGTAATCGTATTTCAGATTTACAGACCTTTGCTCAGTGATATGATTTTGTCCCAGCCTCAGTTCCGAGACGAAAATCTTATTTTTCAGACGAACGATGAGTTCTTCTAAAACGTATTAAAGAATACCACGCAAATTTATATCGAATGGTTGAACAAAAAAATTGAATGCTTTCGCGAAATTGGATAGACTATTAATTTGAGCGTGATGAATTCACATTTATCTAATAAGTCATGGCGGGAAAAAATTGACAGGAAGAAAACTGGCCGAAAAATTAGAGTTAAAATTCATGGGTCTATCACGTAAATTTTAGAAATTTGTCGTATTGGAGGTATCTTAGAAAATAAATTCACAATTATCATGTATTGATAAAATTTTGGAAAGAAGAACACAAATTAACGCCTGTAGAAAATAAAAGAACATCAGTAATTAACGACCCGTTTAACAGACACTTAAAAAAATTATTTTGAACAATACATAAAATCTTCGAAGAGACCACACGTTTCGATCAACACTTGTGATCTTTATGCAACTGAAATATATACAAATTATTAAATTATTTTAATTACATATTATTTTATTTAATTTTAAATGATATAAAAATTATAAATAATTAAATTAAATTTCTGTACAATTAATAAATAACACTGAAATAATATTTTTAAATTTTTATAATATTTTTAAATATATTTATATTATTAAGTGTTAAAAATCTTAATATCTCTGTAATTTTTAATGTGAATTATTTGTCTTATTTGGTTAAAAAATATAAAGATGGTCTTAATATTATTTATTTCCATAAGGTATTTTATAAAATTAGTTTCAATAATTTCTTATGTGGTTATATTGGCCCAACTAAACCATCTTTCTTAACCAGAATTAAGGAGCATAAAGCCAATGTAAAATTTCTATCTTATAAATATTTTCCTATTATTAAACATAGTTTCGAGCCCAATCATTCCTTCAGTAATATTATAGATAAGGAAGTTAATTTTAAGAAAGGTTAATCTTAAAAATGCTCCAACAAATTTTTCTTTAAATGTAAAACAATATACATTTAAATCTTTTTTGGTTTATATATGTTTTGTTCGGGCATGTTACTTCAGTCTAGTTCTAGTATTGACAATCGTAACGTCTGCTCACTACA
The DNA here is from genome assembly GCA_037074705.1 of Zhengitettix transpicula. Lineage (NCBI taxonomy): Eukaryota > Metazoa > Arthropoda > Insecta > Orthoptera > Tetrigidae > Zhengitettix > Zhengitettix transpicula. Next base: position 23,844,445 of record CM073595.1, on the reverse strand, counting down.
AAATTTTTATGTAATGTTCAAAATTATTTTAAAAATTGTTTAAAAGTATTATTACTTCATAAGAAAATTCATAAATCAACTACAGTTAGTTTTTATTTAAAAAAGAAAAGACAGGGTACTTCTTGTAGATGGTAATATGTTTTTATTACCATATATATATGGTGTCGTTTAGTCTATTACCACATAAAAGAACAACCTTGGTTGACTTATCATCCACTTTTATTTATTTCTAATGAAATTTCTCTCCGTCTTTCGCGTATCGTCCTACAAACGTTCCATGCTATCATTTAGAACACGACTTTACAGTCTGAAAAATATTAAAAGTGTGCGTCGCTACCGCGGCTCACTACAAAACCACATCCTTTTTAAATTTTACATTCTGAATGCAAGCGCTAATATCACGGAGGGATAATTACTGACGCGTCCCGGAGCCGAAATAACTTTTCTAATAATGCAATTATCGGAACGCACTTTTTCCCCCCTCCCCCCGGAAACATCGCAAATGTCGTGGCCGGCTGTTTTGCATGTTAACTGATGGTTGCCATGGAAACGCTAGAGCATCGATAACCGGCCCACGTGACGTCACTGCTCGTTAATTGGTCGGGTCGACCTGCGCCACCACACTCGCCATTGAGACACCTCAACCTGCGTCTCCTATCACGTTGATCACAACAGATATTTATTCCCTGTGACTGCAGTACTATGAAAGGCACTTCGCGACAAGAAAACATGCGATTTGTGGGTCCACCCACATTCGGCCAATTTTGCTGCCTAATGGTAATGATAATAAACTCGTGCACCGTGAACGTCGCTTCGTTCAATATTTTTGTTAAAAAATTTACTAAATTGAAGTTTCTTTAAAGTGGGACGAACCCAGATAACCCTGAGTAGTGCTCTCAGAAGTGACGTGTAGCGACGTAGTGATGATTCCCGTGATCGTTATTAAAAATATTTCCAGTCGTGTAAATATTACCGCGGAACATCTGAACCCTGAATAATAACTCGTTATTATCCACAAATTTTAATATTAACAGAATTGTTTTGATAGCTACATCAGTTTGAATTTTTAAATTTATTTTAATATGTTTGTTTTGCTAACTCATTACAAAAAAAAATTGGTCAGAAACTTCTCATAAACCTACTCAATTCTATAAGACTTTTCAACCATAGTTTACGGTGTTTTCAAAACTCCTTTCCTTTAAAATAAATGTACTGAGTTGGTAATCTATTTATTTTCTTTTACGTGACAGTAGGATAAAAAATAAAATTTTGATACAAGAAACAAAAACAAAGCAAAACCATGAAAAGAGGAGACAAAAAGACCCTAATCTGTTTGTTCATTTTAATATATGTATATACATGTATATTATTAAAAGGCTGGGGATAATATATATATATATATGTTAGAAGGAATGTGCAATGAAAACATTTTCTGCAATTTTTATAAAAATATTAATTAATACAAATAATTAATACAAAAATTTCTAGCACCAAGATTTAGAAATTAAATAAATTGAAGACCATTATAGCAGACATTTTAAAAGATTTCATTCAACAAAACGACGTTTCTGTGTATTTTTGTACTTTCATCAGGTTGTTTACTGTCATATTTCTGCGCCAACAGAATTTTACGTCATTAGTGGTGGTAAGGTCACAAATACTTCTTCAAATACTTATCTTATAGGAAGAACAATAGTGTTCTCTGTTAATTGTGCAAGGAAACTATCTATCAAGTCTAATATAATGATCTGATAAATAAAACAGTGTATGGATGTAGTTCTCTCGGGATTCCAACCGGGTAGCGTAGTTTTGTGAGCACAACGTTTCGATGGCTTGCACCGCCATCTTCTTCAGGTGAGAACTACATCCAGCAACTACACCGGGAAAACCTACGTTCCTTATAAAATAGTGTATGTTTGTATGTATATATGTTCCGCAAGAAAATATACACCCATGGAGAAAATATCAACAAATTTCGTACACGTGTTCTTTGCGACCAGGAAACAAACAGTGTCTGGGTGAGACACGTCTACCAACCCCGGGAGTGTGGGTGGAAATTTTTGAACATGTTAAAACGGCCGATATGGTAGTCAGATAAATATTTGTAGGGGTAAAAGAGATTGATAGTGTTTCTACCGATTATTTCTGAGTATAATTTCAACCCCTAACAGAATGGGAAAGGAGCACCGTTTGGGGTGGGGGTGGACGGGCGTTACAAGAAAATTATAAGTATACAACCGAGATTGGAGACAAAACCGGGGTAATGCATGTCAATGAGTAAAATTATGACATTAAACTTGCCGTTTAACTGCCCCAAGCGGAGGTGGATATTTTTAAACGGTCGATATTTGCGTGGAATAAATATTTTTTCGGGTCAATGACATTGAAGTTTTTTGTGTATTATTTCAACCTCTTTCGGCATGGGAGGGAAGCACGCTTGGGGGTGGGGGGGTCGGGGCGTTACATAAATTAACGCAAAAGCAACTGAGGTTGGAGTCAAATAGGTGGGTTATGGATATATGACAACCCGGGCAACCGGCGTTGCAACCAGCTCTTAATAAAATAAAATGCAAAGAAATTATTAAATAAAATTTAAACAATATAATGCTTAAATTCTTGTAATTTAATAATGAATGTTACCAATCATAAAGTAATTATGAACCTAGAATTTTTTCAAAATTGAATTACAAATATATACAATTTTCACAAAGAATTTTACTTTTATATCGTATACAAATATTTATTTATTTGGCTGGGATTGACTGGATGTTTTTTCGGTAAATAACAAGTTATTTCGAAATGTATTCGACTCGCTGTTTCATAATCACTGAAATACGCCCATGGTGCTTTGTCTTTTTCACTATTTCACTGTTTGTCTAATTACAATAATTATTTTTGGTGTTCAGCCATTTATGGATATACGAGTGTTAGTTTAGGACATGGTAAAATATACTTTATCGTGTTGCCAGAATCATTATTGACTTTACAATCATTATTATGGTCTGGAGGCACAGATTCTTGGTCGACAATCAGTGCTGAGAATTACGGTTGTTTTCATAGTCAATATAATCATTATTGTTTTAAATCTGTTCGAAATAAGAGCGACGGGCCAATCAGTTAACAAGAGTTTAACGTCTTTTTTAAGGCTTTGTGAATAAATTGATTTTAAATTTTTATTAAATAATTTTAAAAGATGAACGGTTATTTAAATTCTTAGGTTATTATTTTTGTAAAATAGGAATTTCACGTACGTTTTTATGAAATACAAACTGTGATGTTTATAATTGTTTTATGAATAAAAGTATGAGAATCCCTGTCACTGTTAAGGTAATTGTAAAGCATCACAAATAAAATAAAACTTATATATATTCTTCTTCTACATGCTTGAATGTTGTGCTTTTATCCTAAATGTAGATTTTCCCTTCTTGTATCATTCTGGCTGTCGGCGAGTTTATAGTTACTTTTTCTCCCTTTGGGAGAAGCCCCTCTTCTTCTTATCAACATTTGAATATTGTAAAGATGGAATAAAATCATCGTGAGGGAACAACTGCGCTTCAGGCCTGACGGTCGTTTTTATATAATCTTCCCAGAAAATTTACGAGCCATCATTTCGGGCAATATTGTTTTATTTCTTTCGTCACCCTGTAACTTATGAATACAAAATTAGCCAGTCAACGGTGCAGAAACTGATCCTGATTGCTATATAAAAATTGTAAACATACGAAATTTACTATAATAACTAACTTCTTAGACAAATTGAAATTGAAGCTGAATAACAATCGAACAATATAGAAGCTTTAAAGATGGGGGTGGAGGGGCGTCACATAAAAAATAACTCGAAAACAATCGTGATTTGAGTCAAATTCGGGGTTATGGATGTCGATGAGTTTAATTATTACAACCCGGGCAACGCCGAACACCCAGCTAGTCGTTTATAAAAAAATATTGACTAAAAAAACCTGCAAAATATAAGTATAAATAATTGTATTGGAATAGTGTAATTAAATTTAAAATTGCTTATGAAAATTTGTATTATTATTTAATGAACTCATTCCCCAGATTTTTTTATTTACCAATATTACGGTTACTAATATCGGTCGGTAGTATCAGAAAAAAGTGTCGCAACACGGATAAAACTTTTACCTTCAGAACGTGTACAATCCCCAAGACGGAGTAATGGAAGTGCTGAACTTAATTGTATTACGCTACAGGCGTCGGAGTGTTAAGAGATCTCAGAGGGACAATATATTATATTTCTAGTAGGGCAATTCGCAGTCGTAATATTCAGAAATTGATTTATGAATTTACTCACTAGTTGGCTGAGGAAGTCAGGCTACTGCCCTTGGAATGGTTTTGGGGTGAATGAAGACGGTTTTCTTTTAAATTAAATTAAATTAATCGTTCCTTGGAATCACTGTATTGTCTTGCATGGACATACAAAGTTGCATATTAAAGGGGCTGTTGCATTAAATGTCAATAAACATTAAAGCCATCGGATACATTTTCGTCCTTTGAGCATCTTTTTCGATTTCTATTGCGTTTGGATATGCTTTTGGAAGGTCTCTGTTGAGTATTGTCACAGTTCAACCTCACTAGTGTCAATTGTTAAGGAGGTTTCCTGACAATCTCTAAAAATAAGTCTGTGTTGTTGCAAAAAATTATTACATTTAAAATTTTTTCGTCATATAGTCAAGAAATTTGGTCTATTCGGATCATTTTCATCACGTGGTTATTAATGTCATTTACAGACGTAATTCCAATCGTTAAATGAATTACAACAATTGTTAAGTACTGAAAAGTTTGTAGATCGGAGGCATGCTCAGATTGTAACTGTGTTGTGACAATAACGGGCTGTGATTTTTTGTTTTTCGACTGTTGGCAACACTGACTGGTATAGGGGGGGATCTCCTGACAGATCGAGCATCGAACAAACACAGTAGTACGTAAACTCACGTTATAGTGTCCAGTTGCGTGAAAGATGCCGGTAAGAAATTTCGCTAAGTGATGTGATCTCCGCTTCCTACTCGGTGGACGTGAGGATTTTCTGAGCTCTGTTTTGACTGGACATGAAACGTGGGTGGCTCATTAGATGCCTGAGTATAAAATACAGTCGTCACACTAATTCCACATCTGCCAAAAATTTGAATCCACAATTTCGAGCAAAAAAAAATCATGGAATCAGTGTTTTGGGATCACAAAGGAATCATTTTGGTCGAATTTCTGCCTCAGTTGGAGACCATCAATGCATAACGATATTGTGAGACCCAAAAAAAATCTCAAAAGGAACATTCAAGACAACAGGAGGGTAATGCTGACGAGAGGAGTGTGCTTGTTTCACGACGGCCGTCCTCACACTGCCTTAGCCAACTAAGGCACTCTTGGACTCATTCTGTTGGGATGTTTTGAATCCCCCCATCGTGTTCCCTTCAGATTATCATCTTTTCACTTCCCTGAATGCACACATGGGTGGAATTAAATTTTCAACTGACGAGAAAGTGCAGAAAAAGGTTCTGAAGTGTGGGTATGAGCTTGCGGGAGAGTTCTTCGAGGAGGGCACAAAGAAGCTTGTGCCACCTGCATTGAACGGGATGACGATTATGCGGAAAAATAGTCAACAAGTGTATCAACAATATCCTTTATTTTTTTTGTCAAAGACATTTTTTTCTAAAAAAATATATAAAAATGTAGTACACTTCCTTTCTGAACATGTGGTGAATCGGTAGGGAAAAATTTATGATTTAAGGTACAAAATTGCAAATTTCGGGCTTAGTATTTGACTGGGAGCTTTAAGTATGGTAGATGCATCATTTATTGCAATTGTATCGTCATGTAAATTTCAAAAAGAAATGGATTCCCGATTTTGGAAAAGAACGTCTCAAAATCACGTGGGGCGAGTAATTTTTGTATGGGTTGTTTTTTTTATTGTTATTCTTAGCATCAGTAAATTACGAAAATTATACTGGGAGAGCCAAAACAACAAATAGTATTGTTTGCGCTGGTTTCTTTATATCATATCTCCAATTGTTATTCTGTTTTAAACTTGAAGTTTGAATTCGGTGAATAATTTCTTCTCCAGAATTATTGTTCTATTTGATTTCAAAATTTCCGGGTTTGAAAGTAGTTTAAATAGCAAAGATTATTTTTCTATAATACTACAATAATAGTGTATACAAAAAAATAATAGCATGCATAAAAACATCAAGGAAAGAATTAAGGAGGCGTCGTGGCTAATCGCCAGCTGAGATTTAATCCTTGATTTGCATCTGAACTGCATTTTATTTCCGACTGGTTTAAAGAACGTAAGATATGGAACAACCCGCTATCGTAAATCTGTTGCATATTCATGCAACGCTCAAAGCTGTAGTTTCTTTCACGTTGGATACATTGTTCCTGCCCTGCAACTCTGTAATGCAATATATATATATATATATATATATATATATATATATATATATATATATAATTTATATTATGTTATAGAAAAATTATTACTATAATTTCATTATCTTCATCTGTCCCAGTTACGAACACACATAATATTCTTATGTATATTTAGCAACGATAATTTGCGACGTTGCCACACACTCACCTGTTATACGTGCTTCTTTAACAAAATTCAGTTAATTTCGTTCGAAAACTGAGAAATAATTGTCGGAGCAGACAAAAATATGTTGCTTGTAACCCCTGTAAACGTTGCTGCTGTTTTCCATTGGAGTGTAGCAACGTCGCAACCTGAGCTCAACGCGTCGTTGTCTTCCGTTTCTCATTTTTACGATAGACACCATTCCTCTGGCATGCATATGTCAGACTTGTCTCATTTCGTGATTCAAATCCATTTCTGTATTGTGCACTTATGAATGCAGAAACTCAATAAAGCCATAATAAATAATTTAGAACATCGTTAACTAACTTTTCAACATTAATGGCCCTATTGTAAGCGCACAGTGGGGGACGGGAACATTATAGATGCTTCCGAACTTAGTAATGGAAAATTTCGCGAAGAGAAAAAAAATATCGCTGCAGTAGAATTGAATAATCACAAGGTATTTTCATCTTTTAAAAAAAGGAATAGGTGGAGAAGCCCAACCAGGGCTTGAAAAATGTTTCTTCTGCACCTAAATAAATACATAACTAAATAGAATACTGAAAAGACGAAAAATGTTAATTTAAGTTATATAAATACACAAAATAGCATAAATTGTAATTAAACAATATAAATGTTAATTTTAGTTTTATAAATCCACGAAATAGCATAAATTGTAATTAAACAATAAAAATGTTAATTTTAGTTATATAAATCCACAAAATAGCATGAACTGAAATTAACCAATAAATCTGTCAGCTTTTGTGAAGTTAAGAAAAATTGTTACTTATAAGAAGGTTTACTTAATTGTTTCGTAACAATTTAGTTTTAACAAAAATGGTATTTTTATATTGTTTTCATCATTGTTGAATATTAAATTTAATTATTGCCGTATATATTACAATATTCATAGAATTATACCAAACCTTTGGCTTTTGAGAGTTACCCGATTCTGATAGAAAATTATCTTCTAGTCAGTTAATTTCGTTTCGTAGTAAAAACAAAGAATTCACCTCTGTCAGAAACAAACGGGCCCGCGTACTGAGAAAACAGAGAGAGAGAGAGAGAGAGAAGAGAACATAGTGAGGGGGTGAGGAGTTGAGGAGGTAGTGAGTGAGAGATAGTAAAGGCTGCACTTAGTCGCGTTTAAAACAGTAATCTGTGTGCAAAGGAGAATCAGATATGCATGAGAGAACTAAGGCTTGCTTCGCCGAGATCCTATCTACTTAACAGTGGACAATTACCAGAAGCTCGAACACGAACTTTAAAAATGCAAGGAGGAACAAAGGAAAATATCGTAGAGTAGTAACAGGTGAGTGCAGTGTTAAATTTGACGTTTAATTTTGCAGTTTCTTAAATATTTTAGTGATTATGATCCCTGAAAATGGATTTATTTTAAGTCTGTAATTTAAAATGAAAGCGGAGGTAGCAGATTACTCCAAATAGGCTTACGTGGGTCGGTTTCAACCTGGTTGCCGAAACAAATTGCCATCGACCTCTCATCCCAACGAAAAATGTCATTATCATTATATGAAATATTAATACTACATAAGGCACATAATTTGTAACAAATCAGAGACAGATTCAGCTTTTAAAATTTTCTCCGCGGAACAAAGTCGTTCAAATGAAAAGGGCTACAAAGGATTGTCAACAAAATAATGCAATTTTAGACACGAATATTTATTAAGATAAAAGTTAACAAGAAGCAGCTGAAAGGCACCACTAGGAAAAAAATTAAATACATGGTTTATTTATACCAGAATAAACAATTAACAGAAATGCACTCATTGGTTTTTCTTTTCCGCCTTTAAGTCCTTTCCTCTATTATTTATTCAACGTTTAAATTCCTGTAACTTTCAGGAAAATTTATTCAGTTCTTGAAGTTGTATATATATATATATATATATATATATATATATATATATTAAACTGACTAAAGGAGAATAAAGAAACTTATTGGCTTAATTAGAAATGGAAGGAGATTTCGTGTGTCTTTATTAATTAATTATATTTGGGTATATAATTGCTAAAATTATAGATTTAGTTATATTAAGGTTTTATCGGTTGTATTTTCTGTTTGAAAATAAAATTGATCTGTATATTAAATTGTAAACTATAGTAATATTTTATTTTACTGCATGATTTGATTTAAAATAAAGTTTCTTCCATACCAAATAGTAATGAGAGAACCTTTATCGTTGATCAACTGGAGAAATAAAATTTATAGTAGGGAATTTCATTTTAAATAAATTTCAAATAACATTTAACAGAATTTAGAACGAAAAAACTAGTCACTATATATATATATATATATATATATATATTTATTGTAATATTAAATTAAGTATAACTCAAAACCCCACGATGTGGTGTTAATTAATGTTAGGGAATTCGAACTCATTTAAACAATTCATAAAAATTAACTATTAGCTGTTGACGGATTTGTGAAATGAAATAATTACTAACAAGTCAAATAATAAACACAGAAAATTTATTACAATTTAAAATTAATTAGTTTTTATATACAATTGTTATACGTGAATGCCACGGCTTTAATGAGATTCTTGAAACATTCAAGGTCGCTTCTCGGGCCTCTAACAGTAATAGAAACCCGCAATGAAATAACAAAATTTTAAAAAATATAACAAAATATTGAAATGAATTTACTGACAAAAAATCTGACTGTAAGAAATATTATAACAGGTTTACAATGGATTTTTGTACACAGCAGACATCAAAGCAGCTCTCGTATCACGATAAATGTTTCACTTCACCAATTATTCTAACTTTTCAGTTTATATCACATATATATTTACATGACTTCAATTAAACAGGCCATAGTATTATACTTTCTACTCAACTTACGTCAGCATACACGATTAAATCCCTATCACACCACAGACAATTCTCTGTTGATTTCCAAATATTTCGGCGAACAGTCATAATGTCGACAGCAAGGAAAATGGAATTACACTTTCAAAATATCAGTTCGATTCAACTCTCAATAAATTGTACCATTGAAATCAGTTCATCACCAGCCAGTTCCAACTTTTCTCCTTCAGTCGTTGACAGCAACAACCTCGATGAACTGTATTTTACTCGTAGACTTTTATATGCAGACTCAGGGTCTGCAAGCAATCCTAATAAGCAATCCTCACTGACTGCCACTGACAGAGACTCAAAAAAAGCTTTCCCTAGTCAAATCGTATCGTAGACTGTAACCAACCTTCTCCGGTCAGCACGTATCGTAGACTGAACATTTCTTGAAAGCCGACAATAATACCGCCTGAAACACTCCACTTTCTTACGCAATTCTGACTGTTACTACAATACCCGGGCCAAAATATTACGCTGTCAAAACAAATATTACATATTGGAGGTCATTACAATATATATCACAGCAAATGTTCTGTATGTATGAATAACCAATTAACAAATTCGGATTCCACTTCAATCTCGATTGTTTTCGTCTTAATTTTTTTGTAACGCCCCTGCACCCCCACCCCTAAGGGTGCTGACCTCCTATGTCCCAAGGAGCTGAAATTATAAGCAAAACAAATCGGGAGATGGTCCCGAAAAATATTTATACGACGCAAATATCGGCCGTTTTAGCATGTTTGAAAATTTCCATCCCCGTCCACCCCTGCCCCTGGGGTTTATAGACATACCTTACATTCACTGTGTTTGTTTCCGCTTCGAAAGGAACACGTGTACGAAATTTGGTGAAATTTGCTTCACGGGTGTAAATTTGTATGTGGAACGTACACACAAACATACATGCAGACATACAAACATATAAACACAGAAACCCACAGACAAACACACTGTTTTATTTATTAGAATATTATTTCATGTTTAACTCTTCAATCTATTTACGACATGTAAAATTTAATTCATCATTAAAATATTAGACTGATATTCGCAGAAATGAACATGTCTAAGTTGGAGCCATTTCAATTTCAAACACGTGCTCAGTAGTATAAAAATTTTTTAGGATATTTATTATACAGATCGTCCTAAGAACTACTGTCTGCATGAAAGTTAATAATAACACAGTTACTTAACTTTGGACCCAGTGCATTTACAAAATTTAAAATTACAATATTTCCCTTATAATTTTAAAATAAATTCCTCGAATATAATAATAATTCCACAAATCTGCAGGTATTATTTTTAGCTAACATTTACATGGAAATATAATTTTAAAAAGCTGCTGTTCCTGGGATTTAAATGTAAAAATAACAATGGGAGAGAGAACTTGAAACTTTACTTCCATCCGGAGCAGTGCTAACGGTTAAATTCACATTCTATTATATTCCGCTAAATTATAATGTGCTTCGAATTTGATCAGCCTCATTTCTAAAAAATATTACTAATTAAATTCGATATACGGACTAGTTTTTTCGTTCTAAATTCTGTTAAATGTTATTTGAAGTTTTAATTAAAATGGAATTCCCTACTATAAACTTTATTTCTCCAGTTTATCAACGATAAAGGGTCTCTCATTACTATTTGGTATGGAAGAAACTTTATTTTAAATCAAATCATGCAGTAAAATAAAATATTACTATAGTTTGCAATTTAATATACAGATCAATTTTATTTTCAGATAGAAAATACCAGCAATAAAACCTTAATATTACTAAATCAATAATTTTAGCAATTATATACCCAAATATAATTAATTAATGAAGACATACGAAATCTCCTTCCAATTCTATTTCAGCCAATAAGTTTCTTTATTCTCCTTTAGAATAGAATAGAATAGAAATGACCTTGAAACCACCAATCAGAACGCTTAAAATGACTGTGAAGGACAAGCAACGTTGCCGAACAATCACGATGTATTCTACGGTTTTAAGTGAGCTGAATATAAAGTCTAATTGCGACCACGTGTAGAGTGGCATCAGCGCCTCCCTCCATGCTGAATACCCAAGTGCCTTCTAATTTTAATCGCACTATAATATTAGACTATAGAGTAATCTCTCACAAATTAATTCTCTATAATATAATGAACACGATTGTAATTTAATGTAAAGAATTAATAAAATAGAATTATATAAAGGAATATGGAATTAAAACGATCTTATTGTGGTCCTTTCGATGAAAACAAAATTACGATTATCATTGTACCAGAAAGAAAAAGATATCACGGCAGTTGTTTACGTCACGGTTATTTTCTAGAAACGTAAATATTCCTGTACAGGTGGGATAAAAATGAAGGCTTTGGTCACCGGTGGAGCGCAGAAATACGATACTCAAAATGCTCAGTCTGGTTGACTGTAATTTTGCCTGGCGAACATCTAAATCTGTAATAAGAAAACTTAAACGTTACTTGCGAATCCAGTCTCCATGAAAGTTCAGCCACAACGCATACAAACCATTGTAACTGCATCCAATACTACTATTCAAAAGATTCCCTCAGTCATATCATGTTTCGTGCTTCTCCGAGCGGTAACTATTCCATTAAAATATGTAGACGACTCCCTCAGTCAAAAAAAAAATCTTCCTCGGTCTCAAAACGACAATCAGATTAATTGAAGTACATATACGAATCCCTCAGTCAAATTGAAGTTTCTTCGTTGTTCTCCAAACGACTGTTTATTTTATTATAAGCACTCAAAATTTTAACTCTGTCATGGACACAAACTGAATACAAATAAAATTTAGTATTTTCTACTGTTAGAATTATTAAAACAAATTGTTATGAAAAGAGTAAGGGTCCTATAGATAAACCATTCTTAGAGTACAATAACAAATATTTAAATTGCGATAGCTATTAAGTAGACCAAGGTGACACGGTCTGTTTTGACGCGAATTAAGTTTCATAAATATAAAATAAAACTTCCCAAGATAAACTCTATAATGTTCATAAATACCTACAATCTACGGTCATAATTATAATTAGCAACATTTAAAAACCTTAGGTATAGAAAAAAAATTCACAAAACATTTAGGGTAAATACTTTAAATGTATAAACTGAAACTTTGACCAGCATGAATATTTATCTACAATAAACGTACTTCATTATTATTCCTATTTCGTTTTTAATAATTTCCACCATTCAACTTCAAATTCATAAACGTACAATGATCATTTGTTAAGAGTCCGGATTTTGGACCAAAACATTTTATAGCTGTAGTTTCGTAAATAAAATACTGAATCCATGAAGCTTATAAAAAACAAAGAAAGTTATATATGAATTAAATCACTAGTATAAGTATTGGAGTATTTGAAGCTCTATTCCGTCACTGGGAAACGAAATTCTGAAATGTTGTATCGATCTTGAACTGTTTCCCTTTGGCGCAGAGTACGGATCACCTGAGATCAACGTCGAGCTAACTAACTCGGTCTAATTAACAGCGTCATGACCTCACAGCATTAATAAACTTCAACATCTATTGGAGAAGAAATAATAGAACATGAGCCCGAGTTAATATTAACGTTCACTAACACATCCGTCTAAGAATTAAATATTTTGATTAAGTATTATTATATTACACTAAATTATTATTCAATATAGTAATAATTTTTTAGTAAGACTGTTCTTCTCTTCAAATTTCGCGCGGATATAACCGGACTGTAAGAAAAAGCGAGTTGTAATCAATAAATGATCCGTATATTTACGTTTGACGAAACTGAGAGCGATGCACGTCGCTCAATATATGACTAAAACACAAAGTCAGAAATATTTATCAACAAACTTAAAACATGTTTAACAAACCCAACGTTTCATCCCTGATTGGCACCTCTTTAGGTGTAAAATTCAGTTATCTAAAAGTTTTTTTTTAAAAAATCAAAGTTTTACGTAAATGAAAATTTTAATACAATAATGTATAAATATAATTAATATAGCGGTTGCGTACAAATTATTATATGAAGATTTAGAATAACAAATTTCTTTCACACGTTGCGGTCGAAATGACTGTTATTGACACAACTATTGAATTTTATGTAATATAATAGTCTACACGTGCCCTCTTATCATAACGTCTCTTCAGCATAGCGGACCTAAGAGGGCGCAGCTGCAAGAACGCTGATGCAGTTAAAGACATCACTTTAGATATAGCGAGTAACTAAACACAACAACAATATAAATATTCACCCCTTCCGCCTAGGCAGCTGTGATAACGCTGCGTCTAGACGTCAGCATTTTAAGTACCTTATGCAGACATGCACACGGCAGCAGAAATCTTCCACCCTGTAAGAGTTCTTCTCATTGGAGACTTAAAAACATCAGGGAGGGGTGAAGGAGTCTTCGAATTGTTCAGAGCTTCTTGGGAACGACAGTCGTGATCCAACCTCCAGACGGGTCGGTGGCTCCTGGTGCTATCCGCCAGTTTGTCTTACTTTATTTTATGTCTAACTATTAAATCTCTTTATTCTTCATCAACTCTTATTTGACTGAAGTGCAGCGAAACACCAACCACTACGCCTAGGTTCAATTAGTTGAACCCGAACCCTCACGTTCCCGACTTTCCTATTTCCTGTTCTTAATTCTTCCTTTATCCTCTAGATCGGTAGCCAGGTGAGCTAACGGAGGTATAGCTCGGTTGGTGAACGATCTATCTGGACTTCCCATTTCCAACTGCTGGAATGTGACATGTTCACAGTGGTGGAGTGTTACATGATGGCAGGCGGGATGTTACATTTAAGATAACAATTGAAACAAAAATTTATGTACTGCAACAACTAGATTAAATTAATAATGATTCATAAATTTTCTTTTAATTATTGGTGACTATATAAACATTAATGGCCGAAATATTTGATCTAATATGCAACATTTCGCTCATCAATCTGGGATAATATTTACATTCACCATCTAAAATCTTTACAGTGTGACAATTTATGATTTTCACATAATAAATATGTTTGGACACGACTGTATAATTTTGGACCATAAATTTCAAATGATTTTTCTTTGATTCTAGTTTTAGACACGGTTTCGTTTGCCCGATGTAACAAGAATTACAGTTAATGTTGTTAATAACATTATGTTTATTTAGATTGGTAATTACAGTACTTAATTTTAATCGATATAATTTAGATATTTTTGTAAATCAATTGTAACGCGTGAGAATTTAAAAGAAGGTTATTAACAATTTTGTCAAGGTACCCATGATGATATATCTACGCAGTGCGCATGACTTCCGAGGGAGGAGGCTAATGCCTCCAAAAATTTGATTTTGTCCTGTCCGACATAGCGACACTGGCCCTTATTTTCAGGTAAGCCATTCAGTGTGTTTATTTTTCCTATCCATATCAATTATTAATTGTTATATAACTATTCCGTGAGTTTTCATTTGCGTCTGTAAATTACGAAAAAATAGTGTGTAGTTACTTATCAAAAGTATAAAGCGTCCAGTTAAAACAATTCTTGGTTATTTCTAAAAAATAAGTCGTTCTACGTGTATAAATTATTTGTTTCAGGTAGACCTAAATTACATATAGCTGCCTCAGGAATTGAGTTTTAATGTACCTTTATTGCGGGTTCATAACGATCGTTTCGCGAAACCGAATAATTATACATCGCGTTTTGTTGGTTTGAGTTACACGAATTCATTACCTGGATTTAGATAATTAGGAATGAAACATGTGTAATGCCATATATCAAATTAGACAATGGCGGGGCCTATAACATATCCTGGCAGTTGGCAAATACGTGAATACGCGAGCAAATATGTAATGACAAACAATCAAACGTAAACACTCATAGAAAATCGTTACCATAACTCTCACAACCGCAAACGGACAGACACGTTGGAATAAAATGTATGTATATAATGTACAAATCAGTCCTTGTGCGAGTGTCCCTGCAGTTAACGAGAAAGGTTATGATTTCTCTCTCTCTCGCAACAATTGCAATCTCTTCGTGAATTTCATATCTGAAATTAACGCATGTATACTTATTTTCAACAGCGAGTTTAATGGGGACCGCAATTTGATTTTATCTTCTTTTCAGAAGACTCAATCAATTTATGGAATAACTGATTCCATTCCCATTAGTCTATATGCATTTGTCGATAATAGAGTCTGGAATATCGATGAAAATGTCGTGCTTTATGTAGAATACGGAATTATTCCCTAATCTGGTTAACATTTCGGACGAAGTGCAATATTGATTTATAAATTATTCAATCATTTTTAACGTCAGTAAGGAGTGAAGGCAAATGCTGTTTAGAAAATTGTAAAAAAAATATTAATAAGCTGGATCTATTATTACGTAATGTTTAATACCTATTCTTATGCCGTCTTCGGAATACCTGAGAGGTCCTTCAGTGTTTACTGAACAACCATTGAAACGGTTTAAGAATAGAAAAATATTTCATTGTTCTCAATCACAAATTTGGCATTACTTTATATGGTATATATATATAAATGATATCACCTGATCAGCACAAAATTAAAACATTTGTAGCACTTAAGAGGACCAAGAAAATATTTCTTTACTTTTATGCCATTTCCTTTCATTTTATAACGGCAATAATAATTAAATGTTATCTAGCAATTCTTTCATTATAAACATTTTGCAATTTTTTATAGCTATTATTAACTTATTCATGGACATTAAAGAACTCTACATAAGACATGTGTGTGTGTTGTAATTATAAATTTTATTTGTATTCACTTTCGGTCATGTCTCTCTTTGGCAGAGATATTTTTCCACGGCAATGCAATGTTATCTTTGATTTACTTCGTAGGGTGGTGTCAATAATTTTAATTAACTGTCGTATAAGAATTTAAAATGAATTTTTTTTCAGTCACAAACAATTCTAATTCTTTATATCTTCAAATGGTTTATTGCAGGATCTTTCTACCTTAAGCCATCTTCATCACCATAATAAAAAATTATAAATTTTTATCTCATAACCTAAAAAGTGTATAAATAGACGATTGATATATTACCAATATTGGCTGTCTTTAAATTGAATATTTATTCATTTAAATGTAAAATAATTGAGCCTATAATGTTTAAATTAGAAACATGAATTTTTAGGATTGCCTTAAATAATTATAAATTCTGATTGTGAAGATGAATACAGCTTAAGGTCATCCAATTAATGATTTGAAGATATACAAAATTATAATTACTTGTGACTGAAATTTTTTTAAAAAAAATTATTTAAGATACTTATTCAACATAAATATCAGACATAATAAATTAAAATGAAGAAACATGAGTTCGAATATTTTATTGGATTAATTGTCGTTCGGAAAATCACACGATTCGACTGTGGGAGTGGTTAAAGTATTTTTATTTGATATCATTTGATGATCAGTTTGAATGAGTTGTTGCATAACTCCCATGGGGATTAAATTTGGAATTGTCATTTAAAAAATCGGAATGAAAAGTATTTTTTTTACAAAGTTCCAATTTTCTAAACACCTTGAGAGTTGTGGTTGTTGCCTGCCATTTCTACGCGCCACCGGTGACCGGAGACCACATCCAACCTGGTTAGAAACTTTTACTGATCTAAACAACTGCCGTGATGTCTATTTCTTTCTTGTACACTGACAATAATATTTTTTATTCACCCAAAAGGCCAAGAATATAACACTGAGATATGATTTGTGTTTATTTTAACTGTTATAAAATAAAAACGTTTTATTCTTTGTCCCTTTCTATAGTAATTATATTAAATTTTATGAAATAATGTGTGTGTGGTTTGGGAGTGAGTTTATAAGGCTAGGAAGAGAACACTCAGACAATAATTTAAATTGAAGTATTATTTTTCGTATTACTAATTTGATATATTGAATAAAATTAATGCATTAAATAAAATATACAATGAACTTAATTCAAAAATTAAAACAAAAAATTAGGAATGAAACCTTCTGTATTAAGTTCACTGTAAATTTTATTCAATACACTAATATTCTGACTTGAACAGCCACACATATTATAATTAATAATTTAGATTCTCTCTACTCAAGTATATAAATAAATAGTGATATTGTTATCTTCGTACTTACTTAAAAATTTCATTCAAAACAAAACAAATTACGTTTTATGACGAATGAATCACTTGTGATTGGTTTTTCAATTACCTATATGAATGTAAATTCATTCAATACCGTGATGTATTTACGATTTTACAGCCATTAAAATAACACGCATAAATCTTATAATGAAATTTATTTTTATTTTTAGGAAGCATACGGAATGTAAAATATGAGGAAAGACATAAGTGTTGATAATATAAATAAGAACGACACGAAGAAAGAGACAAAAGAGAATAAGACTAAATAATTATCAGGTACTTTGGTAATTCTGGCTGAACAGGATATATATGCGTTATTTTTCACATTATGAATAATTTGTCGGTATTACTTTGCCGAGAGCGTTTCGTATTTTTACTCATTTGCTTAACAAAAATCCTAATGACTCTATTTAATAACTGATGTTCAGTTTACCAAGATAACTGATGACGGCGATGATTATAAATTGTCTCGGTTGATAAAATGAATTAAATAATTCGAATACGGTTAACAGAATATTTAAAAAAAATTAATTATAAATAAATTTGTACCAAATTTTTGAATCAGTAATTTTTATTATATTGCAGGGATAGATTTTTGGAAGATTAAGGAAAATACTTTCTCTAATATGCTTTTATTTTTATTCCATTTAAGTCAACGAAATTTCTTCCACACGTAAACGATGTTAACAATATAATTATTTCACGAATGGTGACTCTGATGTTTGATTTATAATAAAGTTATATATGAAAAAATATTTTATAAATTTACTTGATACGTGAAGTAGTTGGACTGCGACGAGAACTGCGTCCTCTTCGCACAATTCAAGCGGAATTCACATCTCGGGTGACGATTGACATTCCGTCGGGTCGTGTTCTCCATCAAAGCGAACCGAACAGCAACACGACACTCGTCATTACAACTACATACACGACTGCGTTTCCACTCAACAAAATTACATTTCTACCCTTAATGTCGAGTGTTTTTTTTTTTAAAAAAAGTTTAAAATACTGGTGCTAACATATACAGTAAAGTATTCCACGAAGAAAAACATGGTAATCTTTTATTGTTAATAATTACTATAATTTTTAAATAATGGAGGCGAAACAAGTATATATCACTTACGTCGGTTTCTCCGAAAAAGAATATGAAAGAAGACACGGTTGTAACGTGAATAACAAGAACAATCCACACAACTGATATCAGAGGCAATTTGTTTCGCCATAATTAATTCACTAACTACTTATAACGATCTTCCACAAGTTACGTTTTCGCTGAGAAATGTAGACTAAAGCACTATGTCGGACTTCATGTTTATTATTTTAATGACAATGGTGCGTATAATTCGAATATAATATTTTAGAGTTTACATTTAGAAAAATTAGTATAGAAACCATGTGCGTCTGAAAAAACTTACATAAACAGTGAAACTATAATTTTATATGTAGTTGCTTCCCTCTGGTCTTTATACGAATCCTCCAAAGAAGGAAATCCCGACGGGCTGGGTCCAGCACCCAGGGGATGACAGAAGAAAGGTTTTGCCTACGATACCACGTACTCCTTCGAGTCCAACTCCAACGTGCGTTGGGCTGGGATATGGATGACCACACACGGGCTAGGCTACAGGAGATAGACCAGGTACCCAACACACCCCGAGGTACCAAATTGCCGAAGGATGGCTTTGGTCGTCGGCGCACATTGCTTCGTTAGCACAACTGCTCAGGGTCGCCCCGCAGGGTGGAGATGCACTTGCCCGAAGGCCATTGAAACTTGTCGGTACACACTGGTTTCCCAGAATGGCTCTCAAGTTAGGGCTGTCTCCCTTACATAACAAGACGCTATTGCTATGAGGAGAATTATGGCTAGGTGGTTTCGTCATCGGATAACTAAGAGGTGGAAACAAGTCACCAACACTCGACACCTTAGCCTCCTAGAGTGCGGTTAATGCTGAGGTCACCAACACCTTCCACACCCAAAAAGACTGGACGACTGCCTTGAGTCAATCTCCACCACCTCCTGGCAGAAAAGGATGGTAGTTTCTCAGAAAGACCCCTCCCTTCCTTCTCACGTTCCCCCGTGCCGCAACCACGGGAAGGCCTCCTGACCAGAGTTCTATTAACAGCAGGATTCCTCCCACTACCTAGTCACGGTTGGAGGGTGCTTTCGCAGCCTCTCCCACACATGAAATCTGAAAGCACTTATGGAATTGGAATCAGTGCAGATAGTTTAATGTGTGAACGCCGTGTGGGTCTACCCTGAGTCTCGTATCGGATACTACCTACCATGAACAGATAAGGATGATTCAATTAAACTGATAAAAATTTACGAATTTATTACCTTTCGTTCCCCTTAAGAGAACGGGTGACCGACTTATCTGAAGACATTGAAATATTTCTGAAATTCATATAAACAAATACAAATTATGTATGAAAACTATGTTAATTAATAAAACGTTAAATAAACGTACTCTTAGGGATCAATAATTTTGTATAAACTGATAAATTTGTTACAGGCAGATTAACGTTGTTATTGAAGATATTCAAATTAAAAATATTTAAGTTAATCTGAATTAAATGTTTACGGCATGAACCACACGTTCTGCAATTGAGAAGAAATTCTAATTGTAACCTAGTGTCAGCCTGGCGATTGTTCGAAAAATCCGTCACGTTACAATTATACGTAATGTGTCATCCTCGAAAGAGTACCGGAAATTTGACGATCTTTATCGGAAAGGAAGAGAACTTCAACTACAACGGCCTTAACGACTGCTAAAGGAATAAGATTTTAGCCTGCCGAAATCCGTCACGTCACACGAAGGCGTTACGCTAGTGCGGAGTATGTTTATTAGCCCGGCGTTCGCGTACACAGATTCAATAATTGCATTTCAACTGCATACATATGCGGAATCCTAAATAGGGCTGAAAAGCTAAATACATATTCATGATCCGAACTCAGTTGACAAAGTCAATAAGTTTCTCCAATTTCCTTCCATTAGTCATCATTTAGGGACATATGATATGCAAACGCATGTATTCGTGTATTTGTAAATTACAATTATGCATCTACACATCGCAATTTCTGTACCCAAATATCAAAATAGAACAAATTTTACTAATAGAAAAGTAAAGAAGGGAATTATTATTAAACGCCAAAAGGTAGAAGGGTTTAAATTATGTGATGGAATTTTTAACTTTATGATAAGTTTCGAGTATATTTCAAGTTAAAATTAATGTCATATTCCAACCTCAATAATTTTCTGTTTTTATTAGTTTTTTGTAATCCAGGAATATTTTGTAAAATACAGGTGTAACAAAATTCTACAGCATAATTTCAGGAATGTATTCCTCATATTCAGAGAAGAAAAAAAGGTGAATACGCCATGGGTCTGGAAATGCATAATTACAAAGTGAACAGAGCGCTCCAACTAGTCACTTGAGCTTCATACGAACCGATCAGATACATAAGTACGGATAACTCTGTAATTATGGATTTCCGGACACCCGTGCATATACCTGTGACAACTGGTGTCAGTGAAGTATTTTAATGTATACAACAATAAATTTTGTATCTTTTCACGCCTCATTTAAAAGGAGCAAGAAAGGAATATGCTATTACTTACGTAACTGTAACAGAGTTCTAAGAAAATATGGATCCGGTAAAGCTATTTGCAACGGCTTTTCCACGAAATCGTTACCTCAATAAATAGTTTTGTAATTGAACTCATTTTGACGCAATTTTACGAATAAACTCTTTTTGAGTGGGTGTGTGTGTTTTTAGTTAACTTGCAAGATTATTGCACAGATTTAGACCGTAATAACGAAATTTTGCTCGCAATGACGTTTTTACATTAAAATTCCCAAAAATAACTTGTACGACGATTTACGATGTTTATTGCAAATGCTCCGTTGTTGAGCCAAATTAACATATTTTTGGAGAATCTGCATCCTCGGAAAAGTTGTACAATACAATTCGTGATCATAATAATTGGAAAAAAAATGGAAGTATTATAATGTTATAATTGTCAGGGTCTTGCCATTTTACTGCATTTATAAAGACGTAGAAATTCCTTAAAATATTTCAGACACAAAAGGGAGTGTACAAATATGCAAAATTTCCTGCCTAATTTCGACCCTAATTTCTTTTTGTGTACGAGGGCAAGTAAAAAGTAAATTAAATATTCTAAAAATATTTCAGTGCAAAAATAGATATTACAATGACATTATTAGTTTTTTTTCACATGCTTTACAATTATTTGGCCCATCGTTTCACACTCTTTTCGATACCCAGCGGACAATACAGGTTAATGTTTGAACATCAAACCTCGTTTTCACTGCTTCATTTACATGTTTATCACACGATTGAGCCTGTTAGGTATGTCACAGTCAAAACCATGACTAATATGCATATGGTTTGCCAATATATGAATAGTTAGTCGCCGGTTATTCAGAATCCGGAATACGCGACTTGCTCAACGCCGTCATCAGAAGTGTATGTGGCTGGACGTGCTGCTCTTTCTTTGTTGTTTCAGCTCCGGGTACACCTTAAGACCTTCCCACCAGCGCAGAGAAGAACGAACTGGAGTGACAACGCTGTAACCTTATGGGAGAAAAAGTGCATTTAGTTTTTAACTAACACTCGTATAATGCATTTGTAAAAAAAAACCTAGAATTTTTAAACTGTTCAAGAATCAAAGTTGCATTAATAACTTTGCTGAAAACTTGTTTCCTGAGATATACTTAATAGATGTTTGCTCGTAGATGTTTCGTTTCCTAATTTCTTTATTTTAATGCTGTGTTTCCTGACTAAGGAGGAAGTAAGCCTGCGAGAGGATTTCTCGCAGGTGAACCTTCCCAGAGAGCTCTGGCGGGGGCTACCTTTGGGGATGCTCTCACATCTCTCTGGTTTTTTTGAACTAAGGTTCCCACATGCCGAGGCACCTTGGTCTGTTTTGAGAGGTGTATGTTCCGGGGTCGCAGACCTTGGGCATACGGCAAGAGTTGTCCGCTATTCCTATTGGAATAGTCGGCCAGCTGCCTCCTAAACAGGCCAAGGCATGGCGAGGGATAAGCTGCGTCCCCACAGCAAACTCCTCTCCCGCTATCGGAAGGGCGTGGGACAAGTACCCAATGCCCGACCTACCCGATGCAGGTTTTTCTAAGGTTTTCCCTGCATTCCTTTAGGCGAATGCCGGGTAGGATCCTTAAAATATAGCCCGGGGGCCCTAGTTAACCCTTGGCTACCTTCCTCTACCCTTCCGCATCCCCCCTTTCAAATCCCTTCCTATGCTATTAAAGGGGAGTTGCCCTAAGTGGATTACCCTCAAGTAGCCTGTTGCCCTAAAAAAAAAAAAAAAAAAAAACTAAGGAGGAAAAATCGATCAATCGACTACCTGCGAGGGATTTTCTCTCGCAGGTAGAACCTTTTACGAGAGATACGAAGGGGCTACCTTTGGGTATGCCTTTTCCTCTCCGTTTTGAACTAAGGTTCCCACATGCCGAGGCACCTCGGCCAGTTTTGAGAGGTGTATGTTCCGGGGTCGCAGACGTTGGGCATACGGTAAGAGTTGTCCGCTATTCCTATTGGAGTAGTCGGCCAGCTGCCTCCTAAACTGGTCGAGACACGGAGAAGGGAATGCTGAGACCCCACAGCAAACTCCTCTCCCGCTACCGGAAGGGCGTGGGACAAGTACCAAATGCCCGACCTACCTGATGCAGGTTTTCTAGGGTTTTTCCCTGCATCACTTTTAGGCCAATTGCCGGGTAGGATCCTTAAACCATAGCCCGGGGGCCCTAGTTAACCCTTGGCTGCCTTCTTCTACCTTACCGCATCCCCCCTTTCAAGTCCCTTCCTATGCTATTAAAGGGGAGTTGCCAGAACGTGGATTACCCTCATGTAGCCTATTACCCCCCAAAAAAAAAAAACTGACTAAGGAAGCCTGCGAGCGGATTACTCGCAGGTGAACCTACCCAGAGAGCTCTGGCGGGGGCTACCTTTGGGGATGCTTTCACATCTCTCTGGTTTTTTTGAACTAAGGTTCCCACATGCCGAGGCACCTCGTTCTGTTTTGAGAGGTGTATGTTCCGGGGTCGCAGACCTTGGGCATACGGAAAGAGTTGTCCGCTATTCCTATTGGAATAGTCGGCCAGCTGCCTCCTAAACAGGCCAAGGCATGGCGAGGGGTAAGCTGCGTCCCCACAGCAAACTCCTCTCCCGCTATCGGAAGGGCGTGGGACAAGTACCCAATGCCCGACCTACCCGATGCAGGTTTTTCTAGGGTTTTCCCTGCATTTCTTTAGGCGAATGCCGGGTAGGATCCTTAAACCATAGCCCGGGGGCCCTAGTTAACCCTTGGCTACCTTCCTCTACCCTTCCGCATCCCCCCTTTCAAATCCCTTCCTATGCTATTAAAGGGGAATTGCCCAATGTGGATCACCCTCATGTAGCCTGTTGCCCTAAAAAAAAAGAATAACAACAAAGAACTGTTATTGACGAGCTTTACTGGGACCTGAATCCTTCTGTAGATATTAACGAAATAAAAGTGATGTGTGATAATTGAAATGGAATACAATTCTTATCAAAATATTTGATTCGTATCACACTTTTAATAAACAGTCCTTTAAAAAAATTTCATTAAATTATGAGTAGATCTGTGATGAATACAGGGTGATTCTACGGTCATGAGAGAAACGGTCAGGGGCGGTACAACTAACTAAAACATACAGTTTTTGTATAGGAATGTATGGAAGGAAGTGACGCGTTCAGGCACAAGCACAAAAAAAATGACACATGAAAACAAAAACATAGTTTATTTACAGTTTCATTCCAGAAATATTTATAATAGATGCTCAAAATTTCGACCACCATGCTTGGTAGCGTCGAAGGAGTGAATGACGAACAGTTCCAAATGTGCCAGGAATTTCGCGCACGCTTGAAGCCGCAGTGGATAGTCGAGCAACGAACGTAGAATCAACGCTTATAGTTTTTGATAAGTATGCCGTCCTCAATGGAGGATTAATTGAATGAATCAATACAAATTAAAGACCCATCACGTTTGTGGTATTACGGTCAAAGTAAATTCATAATTTATCTTATGTAAAAGTCAAATAATATCAGTAATGAAGTGGAATTATTATACATACGCATATTACATGCATTTCTTCACATAACGTTTCCATTAACGACACTAATGTTGCACACTCCAGGATGGAAATTTTTCCGTTAAATGTGTCAACGTTTTTGACATACAAAAATTTACATTGACGGAAAATTATGGGAATTTAATTCAGGCCTAGGGTGAATGCGTGCTCTGTTCTCGTTATGAATATGATGTAGAGTGAAATATTACACGTTTAATGAAGACTTAGTTGAGTGCTAAAGCTTTGATATGAGGATTTACTGCCCCAAACGTAATTTATTTTCTACTAAATATAGAAGTTGGCGTGCTAATGAAAAAAAGAAAATGTAAGCTTTTGTTGGATTCATTGTTTGCAATCTGAACGTATGGATCAATCGTTTCAATTAGACCACAGTTTTGATCTGGATTATTTGACGGTTGAATATCGATATTAAACATGTCATATTGATGGAAGCAGTGAATGAGAATAGAGAAAGTTTACTTTAGCTTTAGTAAAAAATGTTTGTTTAATTAAGTGACTGTGGACCCTAAAAAATTGTTATTATTGTAATACTAATAAAGGAGGCCGTTATTTGTGGATTTAAAATAATTTGTTTGGCGGCGCCAATCTCAAAGAACGACAGTGTTGGCGGTCTCTTATTGATATTAAATTAGGGAGACCATGGATTGTTGATTTTAAAATAATGATTTGTTTGGCGGCACCAATTTCAAAGAATGACAGTGACGGCGGGCTTCTTTGTCGCCGAGATTTGGTGTGAACTGCGAGCGTGAGAACTGCAAGCGTGAGAACTACGAGTGTGAGAACTGCGAGCGTTGTACGGAGTTCAGTTGGCGAAAATAGTTAGTTGGTTGGTGATCGTCGAGGATAGAGACAGCTTTGGGGCGATAGGAAAGATCGGGAAAGAAAGTGAAGAATTCATTATAATGGTTCTAAATATTTAATATGCATTGTTAAGCCTTGAAAAAATTACAATGCTGCGGAGATTGCATGTTTGAAAGAATTGAACTCTGTTATTGGTGTTCGTTGCAGTTTCTGGAACATTTATGAATAGACTGGTGACTACGGTCCAACTATTTTGTAATCTGTATATAATTGAGGTCACATTAACACTGACCGGTTTCCAAGGTCAGAACATCTTGCCGTTGGCGATAGTTCAGGATAATTGACTGGTGGCCGCGGGCGAAACACCTTCGGTCCGTACGAGGGATCCTTTTGTTTGAAGCTGTGAAAATATTGAACCGTGTTTTTTTTAAGTCTAGAGTCTGTGAATAATGGCCTTTTTAGTGAACTGAATTCAAACGCTCCGAAAACGTTAAGTCTGGTACCAGAAAGAAAGTTGTAAGTACAAATAAAAATAAAAAATGTGTGTAAACGGTAATTAAGGGTATAGTCAGACTTCGTTGCTTGTCATTTCATATTCCGTTAGTGTCAATTTGTTTGAATTGTAAATTTTTCAATTTTATTATTGATTGTTTCTTACTTATCAAACCCAGTAAAGAACCTGAGAAGAAGAGTTATTTAGATTGATTTGTTTGTAAAATATAAAAGTTTGTATTTTCTTTAAATTCCACAAATTATAAAAATAATAACTAATTGATTTGTAAACTTTGATTGAATGTGGTGTACTAAAGTAGGGCAAATAATTTGTACCTTTAATGAATAAATTTGTTTTAATAATTAATAATTTTTTTAATTAAAGCCCATATTTTTGATCATTACTGTATATAGAATGTATGGAAAACAAATTTTGCACATACCATGTTACGATTGACTCACGTCTGTTATATAAATACGGCATCTTTTACTTCCTCAAAATATATTCTTTTTTTATTAAATATGCTCTTATAAGTTACTTGGAATTTGGTGCTCACATTCTCGCGCCGTGGAAAATTTATCTCAATTTTCAGAATCTAGTTGCCAAACAATTCAGTGGTACACTCCACGACGACACTTACACCATTAAAATGAATGTAGCTATGAATATTATTAGCAAACCAGTAAAATTAACTGATCGTAAGCACCTAAAACAAAAATTACAATATTAAAATGTATTATACCCCCCCAAATTTAATCAATAAATGGTGTTTTACAATAATAAACAAAACTAAAAATAATATCTGAAATGTCAATAAAACACCAACGCTAATTAATATCAATAATGAAAACATAACATACAAATATTAACGATAGGTATAATGAGATACTTTAAACTAATTAAGGAAAAAGATAAATAAAAAACCCCAGCATAAATAGTAAATGAAAATGTTTCTAATAAAAATATAGAATCAAAATTTTAAAAAATTACAAAATAATTAATCATGACACCAAAAATATTAAAAGTATTCAAAGAAAATGGTATTAACGAATTAAAATATATAATTCAACTTTCAAATAAAATAGAATCCAGATTAACAAAAAAAACGATAAAATACAGATTAATAATCAAAAAGATGTAGTTTACCAGATGGCTGCAAATCAGTTTACATAGGACATCAAAACAAGAATATATAAACATAAAAATAATATCAAACGAAATAAGAAAACAAATACTGCACTTTTCATGCATTACAAAGTAACGAATCAGAATATTGATTTTGATAATATAAAAATTTTGCCTACAAGTAAAAGAAAAATTTTAAAATCAATATATATTTACAAAAATAATAAAATTTCACCAGAAATGAAATAGGTCATATTGGTAAGCATTAAGGAAAAATTTGGGATTATGTATAAATTAGAATTTAAGTTGAAGCATTTGCAATTATTTGTATCCAATCTATATCCTTGATATATCGATATGGAAGCTGTTTTTGTGGTAGATACAACACGACCAGTTAGTCAGAGCTTGGCCATTAAACAATAAACATGAAACCCTATTGTAAACAATACGATGTCATATAAAACCATGTCAGAAAAAATTGGCCTAAGAAAATATTTTAATTAAATTATCAGGCATGTAAAATGTGTTTAAATCTCTGTCCCTTAAAATTAATATAGGTATACGCATAATTCAACTCCAATGATGTACTGAATAATTTTATAGATTATACAGATTACGGTTAGAATAACCGAAAGCTCTTGACGGACTATTTTAAAATCCTGACATTTTAATGTAATTTACAATTAAATAAATTTTTTTATGTAAGTATTAAAAACGCTTTAATTATTTATAATATTAATAATTTAATACATACAGTTCTTTATCGATTTTATTAAACAAATCTATTCCTTTTATTAAATATTCTATTATCAGTTACAATTGGAAAGTTGGTGCTCACATTCTTGGTCTGTGGAAAATGTATATCAATTTGCAGAGTCTAGTTGCAAAACAATTCAGTTGGACACTCCACGATAACACTTAAACCGTCTAAGTGTGGAGTGCCCCACGGAATTGCGTCGCAACTAGACTCTACCAATTTCTTGCTAGTTAGCGGGATGACCTTTAGAAATTCAACGCCTCCTCTGGAGTAATCGGATTAGCAAAAAGGAACCTACAATCGCTAACCATTTATCTACAAACACTACGCGCCGTAGTTACGCCCAGCACCAAGGGTACATAATCTTCGAAAGATATTCAGTATAAAAATACGAACGTTACATCCCAAAATAGTACCGCCTTTGTCAACCAAACGCCCCGCCCTTTACAAATAACTCCTTCACCGGTCGCTCTCAAGATCAAATGAAAACTACTACTTATGCAAGTGCAACAAACGAAAATAAAAGCCTGGTGCAGGGAATATCAGTGTTTTCTATGCCAGTATAATCGAAAAAAATAAAGATAATGGGAAATGGGTGACAGTACACTTTTGAAAATGAAAATTAGTGGCGAATTTTTTTTTTGCAATATATACTTGAATAAGTAGGTTTTAAAAAGTTTTAGCAAATAATAATGAAAATTGGAAAAATATGTAATAAAAAATGTATGTGCTAGAAAATATTAAGTCGATTATCGTAAATGACATAGAGTGATAAAATTGAAGTATGAGTAATTGACTAGCCACATACAGGGATAGACGTAAACATAAATTTTGTTATGAGCGAGGGAAAAATTGACGTAATGCACTTGATAAGAGACATTAAAGACATTTTACAGTAGATGACACGTATAAAAATACTAATTAAAATGTATTGTAAATATAATAATTTTATTTTGCACGTAAAATTATGTACGTATGGTTGTATGTTTTTTTTTTAAAAAACAGATGATTATGGCAAAGGCGCCGAAAGCTCCTGCGGTTTAAATATCTAAGAAAATAAAGATAATGAAAGAACTTATTTGTGGTTTGATACATTACAAGTGTACATACCCAAAAAAGTTTTTGTTACCTCACAGTGTTTTTTAAAAAAGAAAATAACTACATACCAACACTCGCCGAAAAAAAATTGACATACTGCTCGCTTTGTTTCAGCACTAGTTGACATACTCTCACACTTCATGTGTCACCCATGAACACTGATTTATTTAATATTAAATTACGTGAATTATTGAAAATTTTTGACTAGTTGACATATTCTCACACTGCATGGCCTTATAAAATATATGAATAACCGTTCAAGTGTTTCACACTTGAAAGTAGTCACATGGATTGCGAAAGGCCAGTTGAATAACATGAACTTACGCAACAAGTATATTAACCTCAGAAAGCAAACCAGCTCCACACTTATATTTATACATTCCAAATTATAAAACAGTGAGTGTGGCAATTTTACCGAAAATTAAATATTTTTGATAATTATGAATTAATTTTATATTTAAAATACGGCTGAGACCATAATGAAGGATAAAATACAAAAAAAGTTATAGATTTTCTCGCATCATTTTTCTTGTAATGATGTGTAGAATTGATATAAAATAAATATTTAAAAATCAAGTCAAATAGACTGCATTGAATTGATATGTTGAATATGGAGTTCCTGCAAGGCTGCCCTGACGATCCAGCATATCCTCTACGACTGCCCAAAGCACGACAGGACTAAAAGAGCCACAATTCAGAAATACA
This sequence comes from Zhengitettix transpicula, assembly GCA_037074705.1. Classification (NCBI taxonomy): domain Eukaryota; kingdom Metazoa; phylum Arthropoda; class Insecta; order Orthoptera; family Tetrigidae; genus Zhengitettix; species Zhengitettix transpicula. The sequence goes on along the minus strand of CM073595.1, from coordinate 23,814,742 downwards.
CGAGAAGGCAGCGGCAATAAATAACCTGCTAAAGTTGATTAAGGAAACCGGCACTCAATATCCTAATCTTAATAGACAATGAATCTTAGACTAAGAATAAAATGTATAGTTAATATGAATTAATTGTAATAATTTCAAGTAGTAGGTATGGTAAGTCGCCAATGACTTTTATGTTGATGCGACTATAAACAATAAATTAAAAAAGAAGAAGCTCTAAAGTGAGTCAGATGTTTCATATAAATTACTACCAATGCGAATTCTGCTTCTGATTATCCACTGAAAATAATGTTAAAAAGTGTAAATAAATTAAATACTGATTTATTTCATATTAAATTACGTGAATTATTGAAAATTCTTGAGGGGCGTTTTTGGGTTTATTTTTTAATTTAATTCTTAAGTTCTTAACGTTAAAAATCGTACATACTTACTGTTAAATCACACATTATGTATAGCGAGCTAATTTGTTTAATAACGTTGTATTTATATGTAATTTGTTCGAAATTGCTCCACGAGTTTATATTTGTATGCGGAAAATACGCATATACATACATCCACACAAACACACACACAATTATATTTATTAGATGGAAAAATGTCCTTATTAAAAAATGTAAAACATTATAAATCTTAAAGTAACTTTTTAGTAACTATTAATATGACGTAAATATATGGTATAATATTAAAAAAAGAAATTCGTACAGCTCCTGAAACGTCCTTAAAAAAGCAAAAATTCAAAGAACAACTAAAATATTTATAACTACACTGAAAGTCTCTGATACATTTTCAAATAAATGATTTTAATTATTTCAAAGGAGCTTAAGAGACTTTAAAATATGAAACCGCAATAATAATATTTTTTATCTTGATTGTTTTATCAAATTTTCATGGATTTTAGACGATAATGAGTAATAAATTCTTGGTTTCTAATTTACCGTTTTACGTATGAAAATCGTTCCAACAGTGTGACGGTAAAATTCCAGCAATTCGTTCCCAATTTTAGAAGGCGCACTCTGGCAATCTCAATTATACGCTTAAATTGTTATTGGGATATGCCGTGATAGAACTGTTTTTGCAGTCATTACTTTCGGTTTAATTTGCTTTCGGTTAGCAACGCGTTCATATACTCATTTGAAATCCCCAAATGAGAAATATTTCCCGGGTGGTTAAGATTTTTACTGTCATACTCCATAATTGATTCGCGTGAAAAAAAAAACGTTGGTAAATGTATGGTGGAACTAAAAACTGACTTAAAAAAGCTTGATTTATTTTTAAAATTTATTAACAACTTCACCTGTTTCATTTTTGAACCTCGCTTGGGGAGAAAAATGTAATTTTTCTTCACTTCTTAATATTAATTAATTTTTATGTAGACTATAGTAAACTGTAGAGATAAACGATTGAAGGTCGTCGTCTGAGATATAAAATAATAATAATGGTAATATTTAAACTAGAATGTAATATGATAAATATTTCTTTTTGGAAATATTAAACGGTTTTCGTAGTTAATTAATATATTTAAGTTATGATTGTACTATACTTAAAAAGTGAAATGTATAAATTTTTAATTTTGATTGATTTTATCCACGGCATGACTTTTTTTTTACGGCTGGACTAAATGCAACTGTTAAACAACAAATTAAATATTCTCAAAATACTTATATCCATTAATGTCCTGAGCTGACGTTCTAAATAGAGTTAGTATTAATAACGATACTAATAAATTAAGCGCTGTATTCGGCTGCTGTCTAATTAACATTTACGTTCATTAGGGAAAGAAATCACCAATTAGCTGGTTGATTATCAAGAAATTGCTTCGTCGCAACTGGTGCTGTTTGGAACAATTTTGCAAAATAAATTGGAAATTTTAATTTTAATCTACGATATACATGCAATTATTATTTGAAAAATAAATTGGAAATTTTAATTTTAATCTTTATAAATCCTGATAATTCATTTTAGAGCTTCGACGATTGAAAGTTAAAACGTACAATTATTTAGAGTTTGAAATGAATATAAAAACGGCCGTTGTGGGATGAAATACAATTTACGAAAAATAATTTTAATATGATAAATTAAAGGACCATTATCACAAATAAATTTGTAATTTTAATTTCGAAACATTTTATGAATTTATTATAGAATTGAAAGAATGTTGAAAATTTAAGTTTTATTTTAAATATTGCTTTTTATTATTCCTAACAACATTTATAATACGCTAGATGATTATTTTCCGTATTAGATAATTAAAAAATAAAATAAAAAGTATGCTATTTAAAGTTGTGATTTTATTTTTTACATCGCTTCTGACAAAAACAATTCCATCCTGATCCTTTAATGCAAATTTCGTGGTCCTATATGGCGGAAATTTATTGTAAGCTTTTCTTCTATTCTTTCTGAACAAAATTTATTTTATCGGAACAACCTGATAAGGGTCCGAAATTGTAAAGAAAAGTCGTTGAGTTGAATAAAATATTTTAAAATGTCTGTTATACCGTCGTTTATTTTCTCTTATTAATAAGAACTTATGTAAAGTAAAATATTATTAAAAATAATATTTTTTATACTTATGAACATAAAAAATAAAATATATCGAAATTTCTTAGTTTATAGCGAGCCAGGAGACTAGGTTCAGAAAAAAAGGTTTACTTTACTTGTATGTATTATTTTATATCCGAGAAACAATACAATTAATTCCCAATTAAAGTGAAGTTTAGATTTTTTTATGTAGAGGTACTTTGTAATGGTAATTATGATCGGTGTCTCTACATATTCACTTTTGCTGGTTTTTAAAAATAAATTTAATAGACTCGTCAGGAGAAACAAATAAGGAATTCTTATTATATGTCATTATTAAGTAAATAAGTTAAAAATAATTTAATAACGTGTCCTCTATATTTTCTAATCCATAATAAAGAGAAAATTAATCAAGTAGGAGCTCTGAAATACTGATGAAAATCAAACCGACTAGTTCGTAGTTTGTCTCAGAATTAAATTACATTATATATCTATGAAAGTCTACGAAATACAATCAAAAAGGATTATTTAACTTACTGGCGGACTTAAAATTAGAGAGATTCTGCTGTCTGCAGCTTATCTGCTCAGAATCTCAATTGACAAAGTTAGAATCATTAAAGGTGATAGGTTGCTCAAACTTCCCCTTTAGCGCTAATTAAATTTAAAATAATCGCCGAAAGAATACTCAAAATGAGAATAAAATTATGAATGACATAAGAATATTTAAGAAGTCATTTTCAACATTTGCATAAGACTTAAACGGTGCGTGTTAAATAAATTACTCTCTAGATGATGCATCGTTTTCTTCTGCGATTCTGTTAGAAAAATTAATTTTTACCAAACTCAACTATACCGTGATTGTGTTTTTAAATATTAACTATATTACTGTTGTAATCCTGAGAGATGTTTCATTCGTGTCCATAGTTACCAATTTTAATTCACACATCCGTCGTCCTTAAAAAAAATAGCTTTTCAGTTGTTTGAATAATGTTGAGCATTCATTCAGTTGTATTCGTAACATTTGCCAACATTTTTCTATTAAAGAGGGAAAACTCGTCCGATGAAAAGCGTTATTGCGATGAAATTTTACCAAATCCCTGAAGGATGTTCAATTAAATAATAAATCAGCAATATTTCTCTTTGACCCCGGTAAAAACAATTTCGAAATTTAGAAACTAAATTCATGATTTGTTTTATTGCGTAATGTCACGTTGATATTAAAAATAAAAAAAAACATGCTCGGTTACTACGTCTGTTATATCTGTATGTATTTACCATCTCAGTTAAAGAATTAATGTAATTACTTCATAAAAATTCGTAATGAACCAGGGCAATCCTCGGACTTACTGTACTGTTCAAAAGCCAAATATTTTCTAAACTTTGTATATACATAGAGAAACTGTTTTATTTTTATTGTTTTCCTTTAACTGTACCCCAAAAAAAGAGTATTCATAGAAGCGTTTAAGGATACATGAAATTCAGTTTCTAAGGACACTTACGGAGGATATTCCTATTTTTACAGTGAAGACTTTGTCAATTGGAAAACTGTTCTCCATCACAAAGAAAACTGTTACAGCATTCAAGCAAATCAAAAATGTTTTCTTAAACGTCGTATAAATTTTAGTGGAGAAGAAATGCAAATCGGACTTCATTTAATTGATGAACATATTTAAGTCTCACTATTTAAGCCTCCAAATAATTGATGAAATCTGTGTACAGAGGATTACGTCGCTGATTTGAAATTTAATTATCGGTAATTGGCATTTCGGGGGCGGTCGGCTAAGCCAGTCTCGAGTAATTAATTTCCCATGAGCAAAGTGCGAAGGGATCGCCACTGCTGACGGGTAAGACCAGAAAATTTAACAATATTTCCTTTTCCAGTCTATTAATTGATGAGGAAAAAGGCATTCACGAAATATTGGTCTCATATTAATAAATAATTGATTCTTAATGAAGTTATATGTTAAGGAATTAATAAAAAAATTAAATTGGAGCAGAATTAGAAAAAAACGCAACGAGAACGAATTTCATAATTTGCTGGAATATTTCTGATTTCACAATAATAAGTAAAGTATTATATTTTTCGAGAGTTGTGTTGACTGATTGGAATAATATGGGAACTACTAGTATATTTAATAAATGATTCTCGGCACGCTAATTAATAGAATATTGATTTTCATATTTCTAAATTTTTTCTATACAATAAAAACGTTATTACGCGTGCAACGCCGTTAGTTTATTTAGTAGTCATTCTTTGAGGATTATATATTTTTATATTTCTGATTTTTAATAGTGGTATTTATGTAATGTAACCCCAAAGATTTTTAATCAGTCTGCAAATTTATTAAAATTACATTACTAATTTTTATTGTGTTTATTAATTTAGAATGCTTTCGGCCGTTATTTGGCCATATTCGTTTACAAACACCAAATTAAAATGTGATAAAACATTTATAATATACAAAATCCTATATATATATATATGTATATAATATTGTCAACTTAATTTTTTATATATTTATAATAATAATATATAAAAATGACCAATTATTTTATCAAATATAATCCATTATTCAATTTGTCAAATATTTTCTATAGTTCTAAACATGGGAAAACATCTATTTACTCTCCGTGTATCGGTTCCAACAGGATACGTGTCTATCCTACTGGTAATATTATAGAAATAAATCTTAAATTAATAATCGATGCTATCTCGTGTCGCGTTAGAACAATGTCCAAAAAAATACATAATTCAGATCGTCCATTTTTTAAAATGATGATACGTCATAGTACCTAATTTCGCACTAGAGGTGTACGTCGATTTGTAATCATAGACTTTTAACCTCCATACGTAACTAGATTTGGGAGTGACTTGTCAACAGTTTCCATCCTTGAATTAATACCGGATTTATTCCTAAATATATATAGACCGTAAAGTTTACCTTTCAAGATTATCAGATTGTTTAAGTAGGATTTTTACATTGTCATATAAATTATGGTTTAATTTAAAATGATGTTATAATTAAACTGTATACGTTTTTTTTTTAAAAAAAACGGTTGTTCAGAATTTTATGGTTTTTTTTGGACAGTGTTCTAAGGTAAAATCGATTTGTATCTGGATAACAGTAGCGTAGTAAATTATTCCTACAGGATTATCCGTAAGATAGACACGTATCCTGTTAGAACCTGTTACACGGAGAGAAAATTGAAGTTTTTCCACGTTTGGAATTACAAAAAAATATTTGATAAATTTGAAGGTACGAATAATGGATTTTATTTTATAAAATAATTGGTCATTTTGAAATATTATTATATGTAAATAAATTTTAATGTTGACAACTGATTTTGAAAATGGTTTATATTTCATAAGATTATAATTTTGTTGTTGTACATAAGTGTGTGAATAACTGCCGAAACTCCTCGGTTCAAAATTAATAAATATAATAATTAAAAAAGTTATTCGTGGAGTTTTAATTATTTTGAAGACTGATTGGTAACCTGTGTATTTTATTCGTTCTAATTTCCTAGTTAGACAGAAAATTGCAAGCGCGTTTTGGAAAGCTGGAAACTCTGGAAAGGGAAGTGTGAAAATTCTGCCGCTAGACGTACGACAAAACATCATGGCATTCACCCGATTTAGGAGAGAAAAGAATATTATCTGCGAGTGCCTTCAAGACGTATATAGGGTAATATTTAACAGCCCGCTTCCAGATGGAGGGGTTTTGTGGAGAATAAAAAGGACACGGTCGTCTAGGAGGCAGCTCTGTGAAGGAGAGCGATAGAGAGCCAAGGATAATAATTCAACGAGAGAGGACAGAGTCGAGTTAATGGACCAGCTGAGATGAGATTAGCTGTTCTGTAACGGGAGGCGCCAATTTACTCCAGAGGATGAATCTTTTCTAATTTAGGCGAGCGAAAAGCTCTATCCCTAGGCCAAAACACTAGAGTACACCAGCGACAGAGGCGTCAACAAAATTCAACGATGCATATTTATTAATTGACGGTCAAATAATTTTCATAAGGATATATTCATGTTTATCGTGCATATATCTGATGTTACAAGAGATCCTCCTTCCTAACAAGCCTTGTCGGTTACTTTCTAAAATTTATTAAACAATTATTCGAAAATGTCGTTGGAAGGATACGAAGTGGTACTAATAGTTTTATTTTTTGTATTCTCTAAGCTTCCGGAGTCTCCTTGCAGAGAGCTCCCACGAGCTGCGCGGATTAATTTGGGTAAATCGAATTAGGATGGCAAGGTTTGATGAAGGCTGTAGAGGTGCCTAGTTCGTTAACTCCTGTATTTCTAACAGGACAAGAGTTTATTAATCAGCGTAGAAAACCATGTTAAAACTCAAAGGAAGGAGAAATCTGTATGAAGTTTGAAACACTGAAATAAATATTAAATTTTCCAATGATTAAACAACAATTTCCTTTGATATTATCCGTAAAGAACGGTTACAGGAGTTAATATTCTATATAGCAGTTTTAACATAGGATGAATTTATAACAGAATTACTATCCTAGTTTAAAAATATTTTTCTGAAAATATAAATTGAAAGTTGTGGGAATCGGAAATAATTTCGGTAACATTTTCCAAATTTGACTGCCGATTAAAAAAGGACATATTTAAGATGTTTTGGGGTAAATATTTATTAATTAATTCAATATAAACCTTTATTGACCCGCCAATTCTGTCACGGAGCAATGGTTGTCTGTTAATACATGAAATATATAGAAGTGTTCGTCTGTTGACATATTCAGTCAAATTACAGTCAATTTACCATGAGGCAACTCTACAGAACATTATTTGAACAGAGCCTATACCTGCCTGTACGATGTTTACAGCCACGCACTGTATACACCTACAAGGTCGCACCTAACCTATTATTTAATATTGACTAAGTGTTAACATAATAATTCAATGTATACAATTCTATATTATATAATTAATTTAACATTATGTGATATAATAATAATTTACTATCAACAAATTGTAAATTCATCTTATTATAAGCATAGTTATTCACTATGGGCTCCGGGTTGACCTTGAAGCTCTTCCTTGCGCCGATGAATCAAATTCGTCGTGACGCCTGTTTTCATATTATTGTCCACGCAGCTGCAGTAAGGGTTTGTTTATTAACGATGTCGCAACGTTCTTCTAATTTTCTTCCCTGATTCGGCTCCCATTTGAAACAGACTGTAAGTTCAAATCAGACGGATTATTTTAACATTTTATTTTTTTACACAATCCCATCCATGTTCAAATCTATATCATGTATAAAATATTTATTAGCATTGAATATACTCAACAGTTCGATTCGCACATACATCACATATATAAACACGTATATCAATAATAATTATTTGTACAAATACTACAGGGGTTTCCACTGTATTATATTCTAATAATAATCATATTCAGTGATGATTATACGTTTAGTTTGTACAACATATAAGCATAATCAATAATTACTGCACAATATGCCTAAGGATAAATTAAAAAATTGACACCATATATATATATATATATATATATATATATATATATATATAGACTGGGTTAAGGATAGAATCTTCAATATGTTTAACAGCATAGGCCTTTATTAATTAAATCTAACTTTCCACTTTATATTCTTTGTAACTGTGACAATCTAATTAATGATGATTAATTATCCCCACGTTGGGCGCCAAAATGTAATGATTAAATAAAAATAATTATTTTAATAATTGGATTGTTAGCGGTGCCAATTCTTCAAAAGACGACAATGTGTAGGCTAGCTTTGTTGTGAGCTGCGTATGTCTGAAGCAGTTGGTCTGGTGTTGTGGTCGCTTGAGGGAATCAAAAGTTGGGAGCGGAGAACGATCAGCGTGGCCCGAGTATAAATCCAACCGAGAAAGTTACAAGTTTTTTGAATTCAAGTATAAAGTTTGGACAGCGAGAGACTTAGTAAAACTGCAAAGTGTAATCAAATAATTAGCGCCACATTAAGATTCCTACGTGTACTGAGACCATAATCAGTTTCCACATAAAGACAATGTGTAACAATATGTCTGACTAATGATCCGGAGGTGCAGCAGTTCCAGTTCCCGGAGGAAAATTCGATAACTACGACCGTGTTTTGGACAATCAAGTGTAGAGTCAGTGATCTTATGGCCTATTAGCGTACATTGTGAGCCCGAGTCCAGGAATCTAAGTCTTGTACCAGCCGAACATTTTGTAAGTAGAAAACAAGTGAATTAAGTTTGTAAACGATAGATTTAGTTCGTTTCGTTTTGGTTTTGATTGTTAATTTCTTTATTTATAAATTCTATGATTGTGTAACGTAAATACAAAGGTTGTTCTTTACTTATCAAGCCCAGGTAAACGACCCTGAAAGAAGAGTTATCAAACCTCTAAACATTGAAAACTTTAAATGTATTTAACCTCATAGAAAATGATATAAATTTATATTGATTAAAATAAATGGTTTCGTAAAGTTTAAAGTAGTAATTATTTCTTGATCCTTCATTTTTTTAAAATAAAATAAATTGTTTCATAACGAACTATCAATTTAATAAAACTGCAAATTATTTGTTTAAATAATAATTAAAATTTTGTTTAATTAATATCAGTTTCAACATTACATTTTGGCTTCCACAACGTGGGGAAATCCAATTGTTAATTAATCACCATTTTTATTTAATCATTACAATATATATATATATATATATAAACTGTCAGTTATGTATAATTTAATTTCGAAGCATTACAAGGTAAACAAATAGTCGCAATATTGGACGCCATTTTTGTTGATAATGAAACTTAATGGTCTACCAGAATAAAACAAGTAGTAACCATATTAGGCACCATTAAATATAGTTGAATTTTAAATTTTTCACAGTTACCAAATTCCTATTAATGACTGTACTTAAATGAAGTCTTTTTAGTTTTATAAAAACATAATTTTCATGAGATTTTAACTACGAGTGTAATTTAGAAGTTAAATATTTCGTCTTGAATAATTGTTTAAACAAGAATCGGTGTATTAAAGGTTGGAACAGTAGTAATTTAACTGTCGAATAAGATCTTTCAGGGAATTCCAATAATATATCGTAGAAGTTGTTCTGAGCATAGTCACTGCCTGGAATGTTTATTATATGATATATGTGGTAAAAACTATTTAGATTTTCATTGCTATTTGTGATTCGACTGTAAAAACTCGAGGAATATGATTTACGAAAATCATTGCTATAGGAGGTGGATATGACTTTTTTTTTTAAAAAAACTTTTCCTTTTCCAGCGCATGTTGACTATACTGATTTTCTGATTTTATAATACGACTAATAGTTTTACATTAACATGTCCAGAGGTACACATTTCATGTTTGTTTATTGCTCACGTGCCGATATTTTTACGTTTCAGCGACCAATTTCGGTAGTTGTCAAGTTACAAGTCGTACATTACAAGTATTTATTTGTTGTGCTGGATTGGATACTGGGCATTTCCGAAATGTCCTAGGCAGTCCCTGCGCAAGTTTGGTAATGAGGCCGTGATAGTAATCAAATTACAACGCGTTATCAGTTTGCTGTAGCAATTTGCCTTGCAGCGTTACCACGGGCAAATGCAAATTACAATTACAACAGGAAAATTACTACGGTCCACAATTGCTTCCTTCCAACTAACAGACGCTCCCACACGTATCTGTCTGCTAATACGTCAAAGACGAGTCTCCAGTATATTAAATATTTAAGAACTTCGCCTCAATTCGATTAAAAAAGAGTATGTAAATTGAGTAAGACACAAAAATCAATATATTTTTGATAACCAAAAAGTTTTATCCGCCACAAATCCTAAACTTTTTCAATCTTGATACAAATGAAATTTTAAAAATATCAATTCTGATGATATATTTTAAAATTATGACTCGAATACTTAAGACCATATTTATTTTAGTAAACAGACGTAAACTTTGACAAAATGCATGAAAATCTGTAAGTGCAGAATGATTTTGCATATTTTTTAATGGAAAGGAAAAAATTATACTGTATTTAGAATCAAGGAACGAAAATTTGAAGTGAAAAATTATGGTGACATGTTTCAATTTTGAAACTAGGTGGATTTATTTGAAAATAACTGGGTGTTCGGCGTTTCCCGGGTTGCCATATATCCACAACCCCCGATTACACTCGAATTTCCCTTGTTTTTGCGTTATTTTTATGCAACGCCCCTCCACACCGACCCCTAAGCGTGCTCTCTACCCATGGCGAAAGGAGTTAAAATTATACACAAACAGCATCGGTAAAAATACTATCACTCTAATTAACCCTAATGCCCCTTATTCAGCGCAAATATCGGACATGGTTAAAGTTTCAAAATTTCTACCCCCGTTTCTGGGGGCTGTAGGCATATATAACCCCCCACCCCCAACCCCCAGTATCTTTTCTCGTGTTTTGAAGAATATGTGTACCGATTTTTGTTGCAAATTTGTATAGATATTAACATACAAACATACATCATTTTTTATTATATAGGTTAACTGGGAGCTCGGCGTTGCCCGTGTACTTATTTATATAAACCTGAAAGTATTTAATTCTATATCAATCATTAGTCAAGAAGTGATTCATCCTAAATCTAACTGTTCCTAGTTTTGTACATACTTTCGACCGATAATGCATTAATTGAACAGCTATAAAATACATTGAATTTTATTGCACAAACATACTTCCGAATTTCTTTACAAATAGAATACTTAAATATACTTCTTGAGTATTGCAGGATATAATTGTCCCTCAGTCTTCAGACATTACGAAAGATTAAATTGATGAAATTATTAGCTAGATTCACAAATTAAACAAATGGTCGCCATATTGGAGTCACTAATATGGCACCAAAATTAACCTACATTTCCCGCAAGGATCGTAATGTATTTCTTATTCTTTTTTATTATCATTCTATGGAGTAGTTCTGGAAAAAATTATACTTTGTATTCAATGAAAATATTTCTGCTTTATTTCATTACGAAAAAAGGAACTATTTCCTTTGTTCGTCGCGTAGTAACTTCTCTCTCTCGCGTGACGTCATTGCCTCTTGGCGCGCAGTAATTTAACTCAAAATGATTACATTTTTATTATATTGTAATATGTATTATAATCCTTTCCATTTTTATGCTAGGGGTTTTCTTACCCGCACAGTATCGTTTCTCGTGTTTTTAAGAATATGTGTACCAATTGTTGTTGCAATCGTCCACGCGTTTAATCTGTATAGAAATTAACGTAAATACATACATACAAACATACATCCTTTTTATTATATAGATATATGTATATATACAAACATTCTGTTTTATTTATTAGAAGGTTTATAGTAAACAGGCATAAAAATTAACATAAAGCACATGGAAAGGCTAATATGTTTGCAAATTCTTTAGTGTAGAATGTTTTTGCATATTTTTTATGGAAAAGTAGAAATTATACTGTATTTAGAATCAAGGAACGAAAATTAGAAATGAAACAAGTTGGTAAAATGTGTCAATTTTGAAACTAGGTGGGTTTATTTGAAACGTATATAATTGTAATATTTGTATCTTTCACTTTAGTATCTCCAATTTGCGTGACTTGTATGCAGACCTTGTTACATCGAAAATCTCTTAGACAAAAAAGAGACTATATGGAACGTAAAAATGAAGTGTGAAATTGAGAAAAGACGTCATAAATCTTATAAAATCCCACATGGCGGACCGGTCAAAGATTGAGCAGTCAGGCGGGAATCTCATGAATCAGTATTAATTTACCACAATTTTTAATTACACGTTCACGTGTAAATTTTCGAATCCATACTTTTATTAAATACAAATGAAAAGCAAGCAAGATGAACGTTCCGTAGCTAGTTTGAATACGATAGATATTTGCGGCACGTAAGGGAAGGCTGAGCGTCTATTCTGCTGATAGGAGATCCGCCGTAAAGTTTAACGAGCTGTTAACCTCTCGACTGCTCGCACCTTCTTATCGGCGTCGCTTTTGAATAAGGAATGTATCCGACGCCCTTCAAGTGGCCAATTCAGGGCCCTAAAGTGAAACGGTGTCGATTACTTGAGAGATCACCTGAAGAGCGTTGCTGTGGCCACCACGTTGCGGGAAACAAAAACCTGCTTTCATAGATGTCGATTGCGAAATATTTATATACATGATGGCGCAAGAAGTGTAAACACTCTGTAAATCTAAGCTTCAAGAAATTAGAGACAATATAATTTTTTTTTCAAAATTACATATAATGCACGGGTAAAAATATTCAAACTGACGACCGCCTCTTTTAGAACGTAGCACTTCACTTCCTATACACATCCATCAACATTTTCCACCACCATCGGCTTCAAAATTTCCATCCAGCCCACCATGGTCTTGCTCGTTTCCGTGCATCCTATGGCCACTGATCCATGAAAAAACATCATCACAGTCCTATCCATCATCTTTTTGTCCGGAAACCTAAATTAAAATATGACAATCCCCCGGAAATAATCCTTGATAACCAAAAATAAAAATACCACGACTCCAATATTTCCCGCCAAGCTACAACCGTCCCATTCCAGATCTGTTGAGTTTTCGCCAGACACCTCCCGAGCCCCAAATAATGTTCAAAATAATTACAATGTCTGCCCCCTTCACTTCCTCATCCAAATAATAAAATAATCTCAATTCCAAAATCCAATGTTGGCCCTATAACGGCAAAGTGCTCAGGTCCTTGTATGACAATGATAGGATCATCATCATGGAACGTATCCAGGGTTCATGGATTCACCTGTATCATGAATCCTACGTGGGACTGAGAGAAACTGTATTTCACTTTCCTGTTTCATAGCATCCGTTGTCCGTAGTTCCTTTAAGGAAGACGTATTACAATTGAAATACTCGGTCAATATACCAACTATCATGCAACGAGTACAATCAAAAATCCTCCGCACTATTACAAATGCTCCCTGGTATGTATCCAACTTCAGTTTACATACTGACCTCAATACACCATATGTAGCAGACGTCTTCAAAGATAAAAATAGTTAACACCATACTGTACTTCAAACTCACCCCAATCAACTACTAGAGCCGTTACTACAACGAACTAACAATCGAAGACTGAAGAGATGCTGGCCAATAGACTGCAATAAAAACTGAGGTGGCGTTGTTGGACCCTCACCTCTCCACGACATCAGTACAAGACCCTATTATTAAATTGTACATGTTAGCAAATTAGCTTAAAGATCATTAGTAATCTGATTGCTAATAAAAATATAATAATAATAAAAAAATGTTTATGTGTGCACTATTCCATGTGTTAATTCACTAATCGATTTTTGGAACTATTTTCCAAACCGTGTTATGCGAAAAACTGGGTTTTGGAGGAAAATTAACATGTTTTCCGCTAAAACTTGGAGTAATTTTATATTAAGCAACGACTAAAGAAATTAAAAAATGTTTAATCAAGGACATCTAAAAATAATTCAGTCACCGTATTAAAAATATTTCAGAATACGTAGTTAAAAATGATTACAAATTTATTGTTTTCTTTCTCTCTCGTGATAATGAAATTTTAAAATAATGTTTTATTAATATTATAAATCAAAAAAATTAAGGACGTTTTGAGGCATTTTAATTTATTTGACAATAGTATTCATGTATGATCTGATTGATAAAGCCTTACTATTTTCTAATCAATTTTTTTGAAATGTCTGAAAAGTTCATTAATTTCTTTAATTTTCAATACTAAACATCACGTTGCTTATATTTTTATTTCTTCGACGTTTTCAATTTGTTCACATTGACCAAATTTTGAGCTTAGGCTCGAATTTAGAGTTGACATGTTAGGCGTGTGTTGTGTACTTAGTAAATATGTACCCACATAGTTTATGCGTCGGGGATTCTGCATTTACCGTCGCATAAGCTACGGATTAACTGTCATTTTGCCATAGATTCCTAATAATCCCGGTGCACAGAGTGATAGAACAACAGCCGGCACCTTCATCGATTCGCCCAGGTTTTCGCTACGCCGCAGTCACATTCATCGCACATTATCGAAGCAGACAAAGTATTGCACGTATCGTTAAATATGCTTATAAAAACGGTGCGGATTCTCAGAACGTTAAGTAATCGTAATGCTATTTTAATTTCAGTATAATTTTTTCTACACGTAGTAGATGTTGCGAAATATGAAAGAAGTAATTGAAGGGTATTGTAAAAGAAACGGAAATTTATCATATTATTAGAGCACGAATACACATACTTCAATATAAATGATGGTAATAATAAACACGAAGAGGGAAAGTATATTAGAAAAAATTCAATAAAAGACGTATATCCTGCTTAAAATAATTATACTATTTTTCTATAACATAATTATATATCTTAACATCATATTTCCATTATTATATTAATCACAAGTCGTATTATTTCATTGTGTGCAGGTAATATGACTGGCGTGTGTATTTCTCGAGTCACACTATTTGGAAGGACGTCGAGTTTTCGGTTTCATTGATCTTTTGCTCAGTATTGGACGTTTCTTCTTTTAATTATTTACAGCTTAAAGGTCATTAGCGACTTTGTTCATTGTTGCATTTCAACTGCCGAAGAGCTAATAGAGGTTTCTCGTTGTGAAATTATACAAACGTAATATCCATGCCCTCGTCTGGATTAAAAACCCGGGACCACAGAGACGATGACAACACCACAGGACAATTTTTAATCTTCCTATATTGGTGTGTTTACTTCTGAAATGACAATTGTAGGGAATTACAGTAAATATTCAAAGCCGTGCATAAAATAATACAGGTGCTCGTTCCGTCACTATATATATATATATATATATATATATATATATATATATATATATAGAAGTGTCAAATGAACACTTAAAATAACTAATTTTAATAAAGTTTAAAATTGACTTACGTAGATGATTGTACTAAATTTTGAATATGAGTAAAATTTTAATTTACGTGCCTAGAAAATTAAGTTAATAATTTCTATATTAGTTTATGAAATGTGATTTTCAAAAAATTCAGTTAGTGAATGTTGGTAATTAAATAATATAACTAAATCAAATAATGATGAATATATTAATTAATTGTTACGTAGACATTGAATTATTGAGGGGAAATCCACGATAAGAATTTTATTTAAAATTGTGAGAAAGATGGATTTATTGGATTTTTAAAGTGTTGCGCAATAGTGCCAAGTCGGCCATAGTTGTACTGAACTCTATTTGACCTAGGCTGGTCGATGCTTTTGCGGTCGGAATCCAATAATAAAATAATAGTGTATAATATAATTTAACAACATGCATAAACACATGATTCAGTTCCAGAAATACACTAATAAAACAAAAACGCCACCATCAATCTGAAAATCTTCTCCTAGTGACACAGCTCCCAGCGGTTTTTCCATGAACGAAAAACGAACTGAAATTAATTTTTTGTGAATGTGGCAGCCAGAGATTTGGCGTGAATGTATGGAAGTGGACCGGTTCTACAGCCGTTTTAAGTTAATTTTAATCCTCAGGAATACGAGGAAGTCACAGGGTGGAGTATTGAGGTTCATGAGGAAAACTGACATTTTTTTTCTGGAAGTACTTGAACGTAGTCACGGCAAAAACAATTCCAAGTTAGAAACGAAAAGGTTATGAAGACTATGAAATCTGCCATCTACAATTTCGCAATTCGCAAAGCACAAAACTACGGAAAAATAGTCATAAAAAATAAACGAAACCATCTAGCACTGATTCCCGTGATAGTGGTTCACAAAGAATGTATGAAGCAACGGCGTTTCTTCGTATTAGACAGTCTTCAGAAGTGTACAGGAATACTAGAACAGTATATATATATATATATATATATATATATATATATATATATATATATATGTGTGTGTGTGTGTGTGTGTATGTATAGTGTAATAATCAAAAGGATGACGATTAATTTGTTCCACGTTGAAGGCGTCATATATGTAATAAACAACTTTAAGGCTTTAATTAAATGAATCAATTAACAAAAAATAATAATTAAAATTTGAATAATTAGCCACACGTTGAAGACGTCGAATATATGATTAAAAAGGTGGTCTTAAATCGTAGGAATAATTAACAACATTTATTTTAAGATTTAAATTAAAAATTTATTGTTGTTGATAAACTTACATTGTATAAGACCTACTTTGCACGCCGAATTCCATCCAGTTAATAACAAATACTTTAATTTTACATTTATTAATTCGTGCATTTATGAAAATACAGTTCTTATATCATTACAATTAAATACGTCGGATCTCTATATCTCAGGGTCACTTACTGGGTTTGATAATTAGAACAAAAGCAATGTATAAACTGACAATAAACAATTCAAACGTAAAAAGTTAATCTGAAACAATATGAAGATAAGTGAAACAGAAGAAAACTAAAAGAAACGAAATCTGACTATATCTTTTTAATTATCGTTTACAAATTTGTATAAAAGTTTTGTAACTCACGGGATGTCTGTCTGGTACCAGATCTCTCTTGTAGCTTGAAAACTACCACACTAAAAAGCCATTTTTACACAGACTCTACACTTTATTGAAATTTTTAATACACACGATTGAAATACTCGTCCTCTGCTATCTGGAACCTCGGATTGAACGGTCCCCTTTGGTCAACTAGTGGATTCCGGTCTCCTCTATGCGAAAACGGTTCAATCAGCGTGAAGCAACCATTTGCTTCACCGTGTGCAAATTATTATTTAAATCTCTCCGTAAAATATTTGCTTGCTGTCATGTAAAAAATACAGGATCTCGCCATTCGTACTTTATATCTGCAAACTTTACTGTTTGTTGCTCTCGGTGAACTGAACTGTATTATATCTCCCCGTCGACTTTTAACAGTTTCATCTCTCGTACGCAGATTTTTGGCTCCTTCACCTTTCAATCGCCGATTCCAGACTGCCGTTCTCCAAGCGCGCGGTTTTTTAGTTTCCATTGTTAAACAAAGGAAAAACCCGCCTTGATTGTCGCCTTCACGCATCAGTACCGCTATCAATTTAATTATATTAAAAACAATTAATAGCCTGCTTAATTGTATTACAATATATATGTATATGTATACTTTGGAGGCTCATCTTACTTTCCCCACAGGAATTATTGTGGATATGCAGGATATGACCAAGTGCATATTGTAAATATTTAATTTTAATGCTGAAATTTAATTGTGTTCTATAATGCAATTGATGACCAATTACAGAAAATTTATTTAATCAATTACAAAAAAGACGTTTCGGTACGTGTACCTTCTTCAGGTATTTTGTAACTATTACTAAATGCTAAGTTTGGTCACGTTTTCACAAGACGATTCTCGGAAAAACTTTCATATTTATTGAAATTATGAAGTATATATGTTGCGTCGGATTGTTATTTTCATTTAGTGATAATTATAAAAGACCTGAAGAAAATACAAATACGTACCGAAACGTTGTTTCTTGTAATAAATTAAATAAATTGTATGTAATGGGCCATCAACTTCATTATATAATTTTCATATTAAACAGACGTAAAAATTTTACCTTTAATTGTGTTCTGCTACATAAAAAATTCTTTTCCTGAACAGAAATATAAATCGTTTTCTAAATGAAAACGTACGATGCTAATTCAAGACTGAACACTATTTTACATATTCATTCGTCGCACTAGAATAAATAATACATGTATTGACAAATAATTGAAATGAACAAGGTACAGAGACTATTTAAGAAAATAATCGAGTTGTATGTTTCACATTCAGTTACGTAATCGCACATTGAATATTTTTTTTTTAAAAAAAATATTTTGGTATGCAAAGGCAATTTAAAATGGAATATATAAACGTCTCAGTTCAATTGTTCTGTAACAAAAACAGTTTTCTAAATTAGAATCATTTCAAGTTTGAAATTTACATTTAAGCGAGAATTGCTGCGCACTGTATCCTACTGACACATTTATCAGGACTTTCTATTTTTATTTTTACCGCGGTTGATTCGCTGTCCACTTTTAATAGTACTATATAGAAATGAACAATTTAGTTGAACGTTTTTTACAGTTCTCATGAAATGAGGCAATATACGGAGAAATCTACGATACTATATTCAAACCACGAAGATTTTTATAGCCATGAAACCAACGCAACACAGATAACGATTTGCTAACGATGTCGTTATAACTTTTAATTTTTTAAAGCCCCTCGAAGTAGCGTGAGGAAGGCAAATTGTGAGTTATTGTCATTGGTTGCTTAACTTCAGCTTGTAAAATTTGCTATTCTAGTACAAAGACTGCACATTACTCCTGACCAACTGTATTGTTAAGGAATATAAATATAACACTACTTTTAAAAATTGTTATCTAATCTTCAAAACATACGCAGCATATAGAAACTTATTAATTCATACTTAAAAAGTAAGGTTCAAAATGTAACATAAAATTCTATTTTGATTAAAAATCGTCCATTCGTAACGTAGCACGTTATTGAAGACAATGAAATAATATTTGAAGTTAAGTTAATTAAAATTTCCTTTTGCATTTTACAATTGAAACTCAGGAATTATTGATATCGCACCATTTCATATGTAACCCATAGAAATTAACATAAAATTTGATCAACTGCACTCTAAATAATTTTATTTTTTCCTTGAAATATTGATTTTACTGTGCAAACAAATTGGTTACGAAAGATCGAAGTGATAACTAATTGAATAATCACTTTCAGGAAGGAATATATATTCGCTTACGTTTGGAAACAAATTATGATTATAAATTTTAGTTAATGTCATTTCAAACCCATTTATTGCGAAATTTAAAATCAAAATTACAACGTATAAATCTTAAGCAAGTTTTGGTAACAGCGATACATTTCATTATTACGCGAGTGTTTTACTATTCTCAAATTTATCATTAAAACAAAGAATGGTTCACGTTATCTAAGCAAGATTCAAGAGAATAGGAGGTCGAGGCTTTAGCCGCTACAACTGACATAATATTAGTAATATATTACAAATGGGAAAAAAAATCGTGACATTTTTATAGTATTTCGAAACCTAATTTATTCGTGGTTTTGTTAATATTTTTAGAAAATGCCCTTAAATCATAAAATAGTAGTTCCACTAATTACAACTTCATTGCGGAATTGATAAACTTCACTAAATATAAGAAACTTGATTCAGCAGGGGTGCAAAAAAATTGTTACAACGACAATTTTCTTCTGTTTTATAATCTAACACTTCTTACCGGAACACTAATATTTAATTCAAACAATGTAATGAATGAGCTATTGACATTAACGTTCAACATCATAATATGTATTTGAAGATACCTTATTGAAAGAATGGAATAATTTGTTCTCGTGCAGTTGATGGCTATTTAATTTAAAAATAAAAGTAATTTAATACTCTCGGTTAATTATTTAACGTTTCTTTTAAAGACAATTATCTTGCTTCAGTAAATTTCTCTAAAAATAACGAAAGCTCTTTCAGTTGTTGAACTTGGAATTGATAATAGTCTTAAACCGTGCAGCTATAGTTATAGACGGCTGATTGAGAGCTACATTGTCAGTACTTCGTAATTTACCTTTCTTTTCTCATGTCATACATTAATTTGGAAGTTAAATTGAGTATTTTTCAGGATTTCATGAAAAATATATTAATGTTTAGAACATGGGAAGGAAGTAAATATTCGAAATGTTCTAATAGTGCAGGAACTATTTAATTCCTTAGCCAATCAGAGTCGAATAAACATTCGGAACCATAGTTGTTATGTGTGTTGCATTCATGAAGGGGCGCTTAATTTTAGTGACGAGAATGTACATGTAATATTTCACATCCTATGTTGATGTATTTTTTTAAATTTAACCAAGTATTTATTGAGTGCATCTGGATAGTAGATAATGAAATAGACGCTGGAAAACAAACATTTTAACAAATAAAGTCTGAAATCAAATAAAAAAAATTATCACAAAACAAGGGAAAATTTAAATATATTCGAGGCAAATAATTTCTGATATTTAGACTACTGCAAGAAAAAAATATAGTTACTGGATATTAAAATTTAGAGTGGAATTTTAAATAGTTCCTCAAAAGTTATTTTTTACCAGTTTAGAAAAGAATTTTTTTAACATCATATTCAGGTGAAACATCTGTAGTTGGGAGACAGGCGTCACAGTTTAATGTTATTATAATATTTATAGCATATGTACGTTCTTAATTACAGTTGTATTTTTCTACGTTTCTATTCCGCAGATTTTCCAGACTCGATTTAATAGAGACTGTAACAAAAACTTTTAGTGGTAGTTATACACTATCATGATTTTAAATTAAAATTCGTCTTCAATGATAATTTTTCACCTACCTAACTTACTTAAAGTAAAAGTTAATAAAAATCCTTTTTCGTTTAAATTAAACCCTTGCACAGTGTAAATAGCAATTTTAAGTTAAAGCAAGTATTCGTGCAGCCACTGTAATTTGATTCTGTGACGAACTGCGATCTTGGCATTACAGAAAAGCCTCCGTTGAAAGGTTAAATTAAACGATCTAGAGATTGAGAGAGAGCTTTGGAATATGAAACATGGGGTTTCTTGTTTCGTGTTTCCTGCGGAGCTCTTTGTCTCCGCACAATGCCAAGCCCCTCCACGTTACCGTACGCTTCAGCTTCTCAATTGTTCCTTTATTTCGTTTCCCAATTAGTTCCATGAAATATACAATCCTTTTCCAACCAGGTAAAATTTCCACTCCAAATAAAATTTCATGTCCATGTGTTTCATCAAACAATTTTGAGCAACCTAAACTCACTGAAATGAGAGAAGCGAAACATTATGTAGGCAGAATAGGAAATTCTGCGCGCGGCATTTCCCTTTATAAGATATAATTAAAATACTGAATATATTTAAATAAGGTTTTTTCAAAAATTTAAAGGAACGATTGCTTCACCTTTGCGTCATCGAATTACATATTTAACAGATTAGGATAGAAAAATCTCGACCAGACCAGAATCGATCATAGGTTCTCAAATAAGTATGTGGTTTCTCTTACCACAGAGGATAGAAAGACCGCGTACTACTCTGAGATCCTGGGTTCGATCTGTTCATTAATATTATTTAATTAATTTCATATTTTTGTGAAAACATAATAGAATTTATTAATTGTTACATGACAACATCTTATCCAAAAGTCGTTGTTGGCGTTCTTGATTTATTAAAATGACAAATAAGATACCGTTTTTTATTATATATTAACAAGGTGGCCGGCGTTGCCCGGGTTGTCAAAATTAAACTAAGCGGCATCAATAACATCGTATTTGACTCCTATCTCGTTTGTTTTTGCGTTATTTTTATGTATCGCCCCTCCACCCCCATCTCTAAGTGTGCTCCCCACCTATGCCGAAAGGAGTTATACACAAACAACATCCGTAGAAATATATCAATCTCATTGACCCCGAAAACTATTAATTCTACGCAAATATCGGCTGTTTTACACACAGACATGCAGTCTATTTAATTTATTAGAAGATTAGATGAAATTATCCAACCATTGTGACAAAAATAAATTAAATTCTAGTCAATATTATAATAAAATTTTAGTTATGATACGAAATTTACTAATATTTACAATCATTAGTATTATTTTAAAAGAAACATATTGAATATGAAAATCCTTATACGATAATTCACTGTTGCTGTATAAAGAGAATTTTTTGTTTCTTAGTAAAATTAATATATAGTTTTTGATTTGGCCCATATAAACATAGAAACCAGTGATATAAAATAAGTTTCGTTTGGAGAGTAATATTAATTTTTTAAAAGAATTTTAAACACAGATACTCTGCTAGAGATTTCTCGATCCTTATCCTTTAATTCAGTCTGAGCTTTGAAAGAATTTATTCCGTTCTTGAATTAAAGCGTTGTACTTATGATCAATATACAGATTTTTCCTTCCTGATTCTTTAACTAAATTATACGTGTAACGGAAAAGGATTCTCAAAATTGAATGTTTATTAAATCTTGAATGGTGAAATGGGTGTTTCAAAACAGAATATTATTCAAAGGTCTATAGATCATATAAAACATATTCATTATTAATTGTTGTAATAATGATAAGTAATAATTAACAATTTATTATTAAAAGAATGATTAATACCTTTGAGAATCGGAATTATTTAAAAATATGATTAGATTGTGTTAAGATAATTAATATTAGTGCTCATTGTTTGTTTTGATTTTAAACAAAATTCGTGTATTATACAAGTATAGTAATTTATAGAATATAATTCAGGGACGTGCATATTTCGTGCACAGGGAATTTATAATTATTGTTTGACTGAATGTATTTTACAGTTGGATTTCTTCCTAGACGCAGCCACTATAGTTATTACTATATTACTATGTATATATGCGAACAGTGTTTGATAATACCGCGGATCTTCAATTATATTATGCTACTTTACACTTCGTGACTTACAAAACGAAGGAAATTACCCTATGAATAATTTATAATTGACTTGGGAGCGGAATTCACAGCGACATTCACTTCGTTTTTCCGTACTTGCAAGTTGTAAGGTAATTTGTTTACCTACAAATTCCCGAAATTGTTTCAGCACCTAACTAATTGAACACTTTCTGTAGATACGTTGACTTTTTTTGTACATAATTACGCATACTTGGATAATTTGATTTTTCATTCAGGTTTGAACGCTGATATAAACGGAAACGTGATACTGCTATGACATTTTTTTTAAAAAAGAATTGTAGCAGGAATGCAATTCGATTCATATGGAAGAAATTAAAGGAAATACACGTTAAATTCATGTTACGGTATTATGCAATATACTGCAATAAGTATATCAGTACTTCTGGATGAGTGGCAACGGTCAGAATGAAGCTTCATCGTTTCCATTTGCGAGCGGATACGAGAGTACAACAGAGGCGTTAATAGGCCTCGTTTCCCCTCTATTTGCTTAGCATTAACACTCGCAACCTTATCTATATTTATAGTTTGCAAATCTTACTTTATTTACGCAACTAATTGAGGGCTTCCCTGTATACTATACTTTAGGGAGATGTCAACATTATATTGCACACGCAATGTTGAATAAAGGGGTTAGTGACACTATGATTTGGGGCACTCTCCTGATTCTCCTCCGACTTAAGAATACACGCTGGTATATCTTTTTATTATGATCAGGGAAAATAAATATGGGAGTACAGAAAGGTTCTATTCTTGTTCCGTCACTCTTTAATTTATATAAATGATTTACCCATAAAGGTTACTCCGTTTTATGAGGATTAACTGCTCAGCATACGAAACTAATCTATATAATAAAAAAGGATCTATTTAAGAAAAAAAGGATGTATGTTTGTATGTATGTATTTACGTTAAACTCTATATAGATTTAAACGCGTTGACAGATTGCAAAAACAATTGGTACACATATTCTTCAAAACTCGACAAACGTGAAGCGTGAAGGTGGAAAGACTTATAATTAAAAAATTTGATCATTTGGGTTCAGTTACTGCGCTCCAAGAGACAATGACGTCACAGTACATGGGGGAGGAAGACGTTACTACGCGACTGCGCAACAACAAAATACTAACTTATTTCGTAATGAAGTAAAGTAGAAATATTTTGATTGCGTAAAAAGTATAATTATATTCAGAAATACCACATCGAATGATAATAAAAATCAATATGAAAGGTTATACAACCCGTGGAACCAATTTTCTTTTAAATAACTTGAATTTTAACGGGACATATTTACAGGGATCACGGACCAAGATTTTGCCCCATTATATATTACAATACGCACTGGAGACGTAGAATTATGGTAAAATCAATACCTAATATTTGTTAATCATTATAATTTAATATATTTGATTTTAAAAGTGCAGGTGAGATTCTTAAAAAAATTTGGTTATGTACGTACGTAATTTCACATATTTGAATATATATGTGTAAAGACAAAGAGAATAATTTCAAGTGAGATCTTGAGAATTAACGACGTTGCACAAAATTAATATTTTTCTATGGACGATTTGGTGTATTTCGTTATTTTTTGCATTTTTTGTATGAACCATGTTTCATACTTTGCAGCACCAATATGGCGACTTTTCCTTTACAATCTGCTAGGTGTTACTGAAGTTAATTTATTTATTGATGTTGTTTTAGCAACAAAAAATTATGGGTGATGCCGTTGCCCGGGTTTTCATATATCCATATCCCCGATTATACTCCAGTCTCGCTTGCTTTTGCGTTATTTAAGGGTGCTCCACGCCCAATCCAGAAAAAAAATTATGCACGGAGAACACACAGAGAAATTTTATGAATCTCATTGATCCCGAAATATATTCATATTCAGCCGACCGGTTACATGTATGAAATTTTCTACCTCCCTCTCCCCCATCCCCCGCGCATTACCAGGTTGTCACAAATAAACTCAGCGACATCCATAACCACGATCAGACTCGAAGCTAGGTTGTTTTAGCGTTATTTTTATGTAACGCCCATCCACCCCCTTAAGCATGGTCACACAAACATTAGTAGAAATACTATCAATCTAATTAATATTTTAATAAAGAATGAACAAAAGACCATAATGGTTTTCAGCATATCTAATGAGGTCATGCTCTAGCCGTGAGAAAATTGGAAGCGAACGGGGAGGGAATAACATCTGCCAAGAAATGTACCGCGCACTATACAGCATGGAAATTTACTAAATCCCGATAACACAATTAATTTTTTATCGCATTACTCTTGAACTTAAATAATTTATTTTTTAAAACATACATTTTTGAAAGATCTATTTTCTAACTTATTAAGCCTATCCGTAACTCCATGGACCACAGAATAACAATAATTAGAAACTGGCAGAACAACAGAATTATATATTTATTATGTATTAACGCAACTCTGTTGTCTATAACTAGTTCACTGCTTTCGCTTCATACATTCATACCAATATACATAAATGTAGTTCAGCGTATTTGAACAGAGATACATACGCAATTTACTTAACACTTGATTGATTTCATCAACTAGATTCATTTGTTCTTTCCCGGAAAGGAATATAAGCACACCATCAGCATATAACCTAAGATTTGATTAAATAAATTTCAAAACAATGATACATGTAATTTATATTCAGATGAAAAAGCGTAGGACCCAAAAAAACAACTAGTTCTTATTTCAAATGTGCCACAAAATCCAACATGATATATTAGAGAGAAAGAACTCCCGAAAGGAAAAATCAAAGCAAATACAAAGTTGGCGTTCCTCAAAGCAGGGATACAAGAGCCTGGCTTTCCCCACATAATGAGCTTTCGCCTACAGGTGTATATCGATCCCGAAGACGTAAACAAACTGCCTGCCTCTATCGTACTCTACTTTGGTGACACAATATACAAAATTTACTTCACGACCGACGCCATGATGTACTTTATTTGTAGACAAGAAGATCATTTAAATCAACATTTTCTCCACAAAAAATAACAAGAGAAGAAGCCCGAAATTCTAATCAAGTAATAACACTTAATATGAAAATTCCTCTCCACATATTGAAAACAGAAATAAAAATGAATGACATAGGATACAAATATACACCTTACAAATACTAGCCTAAAACACATTCAAGTCAATTAATTAGCCAAGATAAACAAAATAACCAACAAATATAACGCCGAAACAGATTATAAAAAACCTTAGAACCAATTCAAAAAAATTATCGGGGAAGAAACAAAAGTTTATTTTGGAGACCACGAAAAAAGATGACGAAAACAAGATTAATTACTGACCTGATTATCTGTCAAAGTAATAATCTCGAGGGTAAGGAATAAAAATAAACGATAACTAGATCAGGAACTAGAAACCTAATAGAATAAATAACACCATAACCTGAACCCTACAGACACCATTTTTTTTCAATGGAATCTGAATTCCAAAGTCTAAAAATAATAAATAAATTGTAACAAGTGACGATAATATTCCCACAATAAAAGAACTGTAAAAATGGAAACCAGTGAACCATGAAGGGGTACAAATATTTAAGCAAGAACCGAACGAACCCAAATCTTGCCGATATATATATATATATATATATATATATATATATATATAAAGGGTCTTTTAGACTTCTGGGGGTTGTAGAGGGTACTTAGTATATATTATCGTGTTAATGTCCGGAAACGTACCATTTGAATGCAATATAAGTCTGAAGACCGAATCGATTTCAAATATACCGCTTCACGATACGCAAACAAAATGGGTAATCAGTTCTGATGAGTCGGCGTTCACATTAGTTGTCATTCAGTCACTTAGCAGGACAGGACAACACAGTACAGGATGGTAGATTATACGTTTGAAGATTACACCGAACTGCATGTATCACGAAAGTTTTCAGCATCGCCTCACTTAATCTCATTCCGTATTCGTCAGAAACAACAACGGCTGTGAGAAACGGTTACCTTCGAAGCTGGGAGGGCTAACTGTGGTGCTCCACGGACGCACCGCACTCTAGTCCGCTCTAAAATCCATAGAACTCTGTAAGAGGAATTATGAAATATTATATAATCTACAATCTTCCGATAAAAAAAACAATGAAGCTTTTGAAATTGAAAAAATTCACCATTTACACTAATCATATCCAATAGCTGATTATCTAACAGCTACTTATTAAAAGCATTCACCCGGAGTACTACTATACAAATATTTCATGTTCTTCAATAAATGGTCGGAGGGTATTCGTGAATATTTATTTAATAATAATTCGACAATGATTTGTAAAGAGAGATTTATTTTATGCATTTAATCATAATGACTTGATAGGACAAAATAAATTTGTTTTAAAGATTATTCTCAAGGGCGCCAGATCATTCACCCACAGTTGCGCTATATTTCCTTCATATGACCTTTTTAAATATGGCTTATCAAATTCAAAGCAGCTTACTACAAAGCATGCAGAAATTAAGACCTGATAATATTATTATGTTAATGACAACTCTTACGCCAGGGAAATAATATTTCTTGTTGTTTGTTACTTATGGCTGCATTAGAATTAATTAAAAATTATAATATAAGGTCTGAATTTGAGAATTTTTCAGTTCCGACTGACCTCTGGTATTTTTACGCAGATGCACGGTCTTTTAATTAGACATACTAGTAGACATTCAATGGAGTTTACTACTGCTAAAAATTAAAATATAAAATAATTAATACATACAAGGCTTATAGAATTTTTTATTTGCTTCGTTCCCCATCCAACCATCTAAAAATTACACGCAAAATTGAATTATTGTATCCAGTTGCACGACATATCGTCTTTTTGTATTCATTACGTTTATTCATAGAGGTTTTTTTTTGTAAATTGCTCTTGAAGGTTGAGAGTAACTTGATGTTTCCTAATTAGATGAGCTGGCTGTCTCCCGTTACACAATTTCCACTGTTAATTTAGTGAATATTTCGACCCCAAGTGATTTCTGTCTGTCTGCCGCTGAATTAGTATGTAGCTAGGTAACGAAACATGGAACTGAATACAAAAAAAACCACAGTTCTCTGAGTGTTCGTTGCTATAATGCAGAATCGACATAAAACGAAACTTGTTTTGAATTGCTGTATCGACAAAGAATTTTGCAGGCTCATTAGCCACTCCGGAATAAATAAACGACGAGGACTAGAATAAACGTAATGTCTAAATAGGATACGTATGACGTGATTCAGTCTTCTTTAGATCATAACTTCACTATTACTAACATTGTTATATAAATATAAATAAATAAAACAACTCTTTTTAACACAACTGAAAGGCCGAAATTCATAGACTAGTTTGATTTTTAATCTTCTGTATAATGAAACAGGTAATGACTTTAAAGGTTTGCGATTTTCAGTTATTTTATTTTGAAAATATATCCCTGCGCTATAAGCAAGTTACTCTTATGAAGCTGGTTAATTGCAAATCCACCAGCGTTCATTACGACCCCATAATTACGTACGACTGTCTCAATTAATTTGCAATTGTTGCAGTATCAGAACAAGTGAATCTAAAATTCGTTATTTTGGGTCAGGAAATTAAATAATCCAATATTTATATGCTTGTTCTGTAAGCTACGTTGATTGAGGGTCAAAATTATAGAGCAATCTGTTTACTGGGTTATCTGTATTTTATCGGAAATAAGCCTTAGCCGATACGATTAATTTAAAATTAATTTGCAATTGTGTTTGTTTCTAATCTTGTTAACTACAAACGTTTATGTAATAAAATACAATTTTGTAATCACCGCTATTCTCGTAATAAAATTTAATCATTTCTTATCTTCAATTATCTTTTATTTTGTAATAACTATATCAGTTATGTTTATTCTGACATTCGCATAAAACATTTACATTTAATACAGTATTTCAGATTAAGAGTTTAAAAACATTAGTTTACAGTTTTCTTCAAAGTATTGATTAACTTCTCTGTTAAACCGCAACTAATTTTTAAAACATAAACTGTAATGTTCCAAAATTAATAGATTTTATACCTTTAAACACGTTATATTTAATACGAAACATAACTTATTGTAAAAAATGAAACAACGTCTCCTTATTTTAATTTGTCATTCATCGAAAGATAATTCGTGTAAAATATGACCTGTCTATTTCTTGTCCTTTATTTTCAAACTTCATTTTGCAATGGTGGGCCAAAACATTATGGACGCTGCTCACCACGAGATTGAATCCCGTCTGACACTTAACCAATGAGCGACGATACGTGACGAAAATTGAGAAATCTACTGACATATGTGACTTTGACAAAGCACATATTGTCATGGACTGGGCCCGGGAACGAGCATCTCGGAAGCCGTGAAACTGGTCGGCTGTTGGCGTGCTACCGTCGTAAGCACGCATGGACAAACTACTCATTTCTTACATAACAGAAATGAATGATATTTTCTCAGAAATTATTTAACTACATTTCCATACTAATTGAATATAAAATCCAACGATTATTTATCTCTAAGATGTAACAAAACGACGTTTTATAGATAGATTGATAGATTTACTTAATTGCATTTGGCAAGGCGCGGTGGAAATATTAAAACAAATACATATAATTAATTAACACTAAACATAAGCATAAAATAAATATAGAAAATATGATAAAAATAAGTTTTAAAATTTTCTTTGCACTTTTCGCTTCAAGTGATATATTTGTTAATCAATCCGTGTCAATTATCACAAAACTGGGATATTATATTTAGTAACATTGTTATGCATTTCTTTGACGGTAAAAAAATAATGAAACAATTGTTGATATTAAAAACTTTTTTACGAGAAATAAGATATCGCTTTTGTATTGAATGCTTTGTATGGCGGCTTATGCAGACATAAATTACGTGGAACTAAGTTGCCGCTAAGCTCGCGTACGCTGTCTAGGAACAATGGTGGGATTATTTAGGTGACAGCCACTCAATACCTTCTCTCGCAATTAAATTAATTAAACGGCGCCCAGAGGGACTTGCCTGTCCGTTAACAGTTAGGTAAATTTTCATATCTTTTACTTCTTTTCACATTTTGTGTTCGTTCTTATAAAATTCGTTAGACGTTTTTAGTCTCAATTAATTAGAAATGTTTTCTCGGAGTAGTGGAACATTTAATGTGCAATATCATCTCTTCTTTCGTATAACAACATTTAAGTTTATAGTTTAACCGTTTCTTAGGTAGCAAAAAGCACTAAGAAGTTTTGATACAACGTTTCCATATGGCTATCAACAAAGTCGAAGATAATATATTCTCACATATGCCCCGAACAACAAAAGAAACGACGGGTACTGTACCCCACCATTATTAATAGACAACACCCTTATCGACGCCTAATACCAACGTTTCTCAAACCAAATACAAATATCGCAGATAATTTTAGACAAGTTTACGAAACCAATTCATTTGTGATTGCTTCAAGTGAAATGAGAGCAGTGGGGACGATGGTAATGCCTGCTGACAGCTTTTCCCACAAACCATTTCTGTTTTTTCATATCAAATTTCTTAGAATAACACGTGAGAACAGATAACAATTGGAGTTTTATGATTATTACAACTAATTATCTTATTTTTCATTTATATGGGTATTTTATATTTAATTTTTAACAATTGCATTATTCAATATTTAATTTATTTAGAACTAGCTGGGTGCGTGGCGTTGTCCGGATGTCATAATTAAACTCAGCGACACCCATAATGCCGCATTTGACTCCAATATAGGTTGTTTTTGCGTTATTTTTATATAACGCCCCTTCACCCCATCCCTTAAAGGTGCTCCCCTCCCTTGCGGAAACAAGTTAAAATTATACACAAAAATATCTGGAGAAAAGCAATATATCTCACTGACCTCGAAAAATTTTCTTTATACGACAATATCGGCCGTTTCAACATTCTTGAAAATTTCCACATCCCGGCCACCACCGCCTCTGGGGCTTAAACGGTAAGTTGAATATCATAAATAAACTCAGCGACAACCATAACCCCTTATTCGTCTCCAATATCACGTTAATTTTGTGTAACGCCCCTTCACCCCTACCCCTAAGGGTGCTTCCCTACAATACAGAAAGTTGTAGAAATTTAGCACAAAATACATCGGGAGAAACGATATCAATCTCACTGACTCCGAAAAATATTTATCCGACGCAAATGTACGCCGTTTGAACATGTTTGAAATTTTCCACCACCGCCCCGGGTGGTGGTAGACGTGTCTTACTCCCACAGTGTTTGTGTCCGGTTCGAAAGGAACATGAGTACGAAATTTAGTTAAATTTTCTTCACGGATGCAGATTTTTATGCGGAACATACAAACCCATAAACACACACACGCAATGCGGATATTATATTTCAGAATGTTTTGTCCCTAGGCGCACGATGCTGACTGGTCGGCGTTCTATTGCTTTTGGGGGGGCTCTTCTTTGCTGCTCCTGGAACAAAATGCTTTCCTTGTTCGTACTGGATGCATGGAAGTCAAGAAGAGATCGTATCGAAAAGTAACAAATTCTCTATTCTCAAAAATACCGTTCAATTTTCTTCATGACACCGTCTTAATAGCTGAAACGAAAAACCTCACTTAAATGAGTCTACGATTCCATTATATAACCATCCTCAAGCTCTTCACTCCATCTAATAAATACAACAAAGCTGAACCTATAATAACTTAAGCTAGCTCATGCTGACAATCCAGCACGCAGCTGACAGTCAACACAACGCTTCGCAGACCCCAACAATTCTCTCCTTCCACCATGTTCCAACAGCAATAAACATGCCTGGTGGATAGGGAATTCACTGTTTCCGTTTAAAATTATGCCTCACGGCACAACTACGCGAATGAGACTGTTAATTATTACTAAATACTCATAAACTTTTTTATCAACTGATTGTCTGAATTTATCCGTATAATTTTAGTGACTATATTTGTTATTTCGACACTTATAATCGTAACGCCTACTACATGGAAATAGGGATGATTATATTTAGTAAATTTTGATTCCCGAAATTTTACTGAGTGAGTTTTAAAAAATAGTTGTTTTTTGATTATACTGACACTTGGAAAACAAGTAAAAAATAGTATTTTGGTAATTGGTGAAGCATTATAAGTTTTTGAGTAAGAAATATGTGAAAAATCTATTTTTCCGAGAGTAATTTAATAGATGAGGGTACGAGAAATACAAAGAGGCTGTGTTGTTTCCTTCCGGAAGACATTCTATAGATCTCTTTTAAGAATTGCTCTTTTTAATATTTTTCAGTTACACAGCACATGCTTCATACCTTTACCCAAATTTCTCTGTTAATTACGTAGAGCTGAAGTAACAATTTGACGGAAAAAATTACATTATTAAAGAGTCCAGGAAGGAAGGAAGAAAGTTGAAAGATATCACAGGATCAACAAAGTCGATCAATTCATGAACATAATTTCTAGAAGTAACAAAAATGGTTACAAAGCGTCATTATCTATGTAATTACGAGTGAAATAATTTACCATCAATTTAAATGATATACAGTTGTATGTATGTAATTTCACAGACGCTAATGATCGTAGATGTTGTTGCGATAAAAAGAATAGTTCTGATAAATGAAGTTACTCATAACTGGGAAAAGAGAGTACATACAAACAGAATCTGACATAATAATTAAGTAACGAATTGTATGTCGAATTAACGGGTTTTTATATTGTAGAGCTCCTAAATGGTACGAGAGAAAAGGTCAATAAAATCCAACGTGGAACAGCAATTATAAATTAAGAACCCAGTTATTGAAAAATATATTTTTATTGTGAAATGAATAAAAATTTATATATATATATTGTAATGAACAATAATGGGAGTTTTAATTAATTTAAAGAATTTGACGAATTTACCTCACGTGAAGCGCCATTTAGGTAATAATTAAATAGAAGGCGTTAATTAAAAGAAATAATAATCAAAATTAACAAACATAATATTTATTTATTTTGTGGCAATAAAGATAATTACATCAAAATTTGAGATCTTTCTCTCTCTCAGGGCCTCTACTGGGTTTGATAATTGACACAACAAATTGATTTAAAAATATTATTAACAAACAGTTCACATTTTACCTAAACAATATGTCGATAGAAAGAAATTTAAAAGTAAAGAAATTAACTCTGATTGACAATTTAAAAGAGAACGAAATCTGACATCCTCTAATTAGCGTTTACAATTAATCATTAGTTTTGGTTTTGTTACTTACATCTGTCCATCTGGTACCAGCATTCATTTTGGTTTCGGAAGTACACTATGGCAAACTTTTACACTGATTATAAAATGTCGACTCACAGATTTTACACTATTAATTCAAAATTGATAAGCTCACAGGAACTCTGATGATTCTCCTGAATGTCAGCTATCTGATGTCTGCTCGCCTTACCGGAATCCTATGATTCGTAGATTTATTAATCTTTTACTGAATTGGACGTAAACTGCAACGTAGCTCCTTGACGATTTATTTTAACTGTTTATTCTTTCGGAGCGAACTAACTTTTCTTTAGCTCCTGGCTGTAGACTTAAACTGCTCTTACTTTTCAATTATTTACGCTGCAATACTTGCGGCGTGAATGTTTTCTTCGTATTAATTTACAACTTTAACTAGTTATACATTGACGATGTCTAGTCTCTGCTCAAATTGCATTTCTTGTTCTGCTCCTCATAATGTCTTTCCGCAAAACTGACTCCTAGTTCTCCCGAGTTTTAGCGCGCATACGCCATTTTTGACTTTTCGACAAAGCAAAGTCACTTCACTCATTGTTGCTTTGTTGGATCAGACCGCTATAATGGATTTCTCAAACAATTCAAATTATACGTCCAAACAATTCATGGCCTACTTAATTGGCATTACAATATATATATATATATATATATATATATATATATATATATATATATATAATACTTAAAGGTCTTTATCAACCCGAGTTTTAGCAGAAATATTTCGATAAAAACCGTTTGTCATTTCCCGGAATTTACAAACTTTTCAGCTTCCGAGAATCATATTTGGTTTTAATGAGAGCCAAATTTATTTGTATGTAACGCAGAATGCAGCGTAATATTATTCATAACGAGCTTCGTTAGTTTGAATTAACCTGTTTAGTAATGACTAGCCAAAACCCTAGGAGCTATAGCATGTAATAGAAAGAGTAAACAAAGTTTGTTAAACAGACTTTCCTGAAAGACAAATTTCACTTAATGACACCCGGCCTTACTTCAGAACTAATTCAAACGGGATATAAAAATATTCTGAAGTACCTCTTTACGTCAGTGTTGGAAAGATTATTTAATGGAAAGTATAGAAGTTATAACACGATTAAAAGGACTCCTTTATCGTGTTTGTGACTTTGTATACGATTTTTCTGTACTAAGAATTATTTTTTGATGGGGGACAAGCCTATGCCAGAATAATGGAGGAAAAATGGTACAAGTGCAAAAGAGGAATTTTTCATTTGACAACTTCAAGGAAATATCCTCTGGCAATCTGTCACGGAGACAGCAGGTGGTTGTTGCTAGGTTAAAAACTCTTCATTCAAACCTCACACTCTCCTATCTATTCTCTAGGTCACCGCAACCTACATGTGACGTATGCAAGGCTGCCATGACGATTCAACATATCCTCTACGACTGTCCAAATCACGACAGGACTAGAAGAGCCACAATTCAGAAATACACGAGAACGGAGATATGCAGCGGCAATAAATAACCTGATAAAGTTTAGTAAGGAAACAGGCATTAAAGAACTAATCTAAATACACAGTGAATCTAAGAATAAGAATAAAATGTATAGATAATACGAATTAATTGTAAGAATTTCATGTATTAGGTATGGAAAGTCGCCAATGAGTTTTATGTTGATGCGACTATAAACATTAGATTAAATTATTTTATTTTTGTTAAATTAAAGAAATGCTATGATTTGAAGGAAATATTAGTTTACGTTCTGAAAGACGAAAAACAATTTCGTCTTTATAAATTTTTATCTTGGAAATCCACAGTACGGTTACAAATAATTTATTGTTACTACAGGCTTTTTAAGGGATTCTGTTTGGATACGACATATTTCAAATAATATTTTTCTATACCGAAACTATTTATTAAAAAAATTCAGGTTTGTGTTCATGGATGATTCAAAAATAAATTTTATTTGAGTTATCTATTCGAATTAAAGTTGAGTATAAAATCTTATTTTGAGTTTTCAACTCTATTCTTAGAGTTTCTAAAATTTTAAAAATCCCTATGCCTTTATTTAAAATAGTATTAACCTATAAAAGAACATTTAATTTGTCACATTAAGACGTTTTCGAGCGAAATATTGCTAATTTACGTTCAATTGCACAGTTGTCTTACTCGCGAAAAATGTTTAGAGTTTAGAGTTAGCAGGCTCTCGCACATTTCCACAGTCGAATGAATTCCCCGCGGATTTCCAGAAGCTGCCTGTAGAATACGTAATTCCGAAGCGTAGGCTTCAAGTCGGCGGTAATTAGTGCGAGTAATTGAAGTCGCCGACCGGGTGGGCTTATATAGATTACCTGCCTCAAAACTAGGAACAAGTTGATATATGCACTTTGTGTTGCGTGGGCCGCAAGAAACTTTAACATTTTGAAGAAATGAGGGACGCCTTCTTCGTTTAATTGGTGACGCCTATTGTGAAAAACAAATGTGTATTTAAATCACATATAATTAATTATGGATTTAAAAATATTCAGTAATACTTCTAAACAAAAGCATTCGTGCGGGTTGTACATTTAAGGCTAATCTGTCCAAATCACTGATTAATTGATACTTTTAAATTTATAAACACATTGGAAGTATATTTAGCCTTAAAAGAAACAAATTATACACTGTTCAGTTTCATTCTCAGTGACAGAAAAATAATTTAATGTAAAAAACACTAAAAATTTTCAACATGTAAATGTTTAATACCTATAAGTTCAATAATGTATTAACATCGTTTATGCAATCAATAAACTGCCTATTTGTACCAATCTTCTAATAAATAAAGCAGAGTGTTTGTTTGCATGTATGTTTGTATGTATGTATATTTGTATGTTCCTTATACAAATCCACTTCTGCGCAGAAAAATTCATCAAGTTTCGTACACGTGCTCTGAAACAAACACTGTCGGGGTTAAACGCGTCTACTACCCCCAAGGAGAGGAGGTGGACGGGGATGGAAATATTGAAACGTGCTAAAACAGCCGATATTTGAGTTCGGATAAAAATGTTTAATGGTCAAATATATTGATACTGTTTCTACCGATGTTATCTCAGTATTATTATTTTCATCCCCTACACCATGGGAAATGAGCACCTTTAGCAGTGGTGGTGGACGGGCGTTACAAGAAAATAACCTGAATACAACCGAGATTGAAGTCAAATTCAGGGTAACGGATGTTGCTGGGTTTATTAATGGCATTCAATTAGCCATTTAACCCTCAGGGTCGGGGTTCGTCGCAGGCGGAAATTTCCAAACATGTTGATCGGCCGACATTTGCGTCGAATAAATATTCATAATATTTCGGTAGATATTCTCCGCTTATAATTTCAACCCCTTATTGACACGGGTCGGGAGCACGCTTAGGGGTGGGTTTTGGTGGAGCGTTACATGAAAATAACCCGAATAGACCGAGATTCGAGTCAATTCTGGTGTTATGGATGTCGCTAAATTTCATTGTGACAAACTGGGTAACGAGTGGGGGCGGGGGTAGAAATTTTCAAACATGTTCAGACGGCGATATATTCGTCAAATAAAAATATTTCAGGTCAATAGGTTCAACACCATTTGGAATGGGAGGTAAACACATTTAGTGGTATGGGTCAAGTTGCGTTATATAAAAATAACGCTAAAGCTACATAGATTTGAGTAAAATCGGAGGTTATGGATAAATGACATCTCGGGAAACGCCGGGGACCCAGATATATAAATAACAATCATTCACCGACATGCATCGACATTTTACCCGTAGTTCCAGGCTTGTAGCAAACTCAAGAGTTACGCGAATGGTCAGAACAAAGAAGACGACAATCGTCCAATGACAATCACAGAAGATTAATAGCGCATTTGAGGGTCAATTCCGGATTGGCGCTAAATAAAATTGAATTCTGATTGGTCAGATAAACGGAAGGGAAGATGTAATAGTCGAGAATCTTCCAAATACATTTTAATTGCCATTGAAGGGTTGAATGAAGTTTATTATTACACCTTAGGTGGAAATGTAAACGGAAAATAAATATATAAATAACAATCATTCATTGAGATGCAGCGACATTTCCCCCCCCCCTTCCCCCGGTATTTATAGTAACCACAAGTGTTACGTGAATGGTCGGAACAATGAAGTCGACAATCGTCCAATGACAATCACGAGAGATTAATGGCGAATTTGAGGGTCAATTCCGGATTGGCCTTAAAAATAAATGGGGCCCGTAACGTAATCAATCATTCGTCATTTAAAGGGGGTGGAGTAATGTTTGAATATCGAACTCTGATTGGTCCGAGAAACGGAAGGGACGACGTAATAGTCGACAATCTTCTAAATACATTTTCAGCGCAATTGAAGGGTGGATTAAAGTTTATTTATTCAAATTCCCAGTATCTTTCCCGGCTTATACAATTCTAAATCATTAAATAATATTTTTTTAAATATATAAATAATATCGTGAAATAAAAGCTTGAGTTATTTTCCTGGTTGGCTTAATTAAAATGAAAAAGAAGGAGTATTTACAGGTTGAATCTCGCCTGGAACTGAAAAGAGAATCATCTCAATGCGAATTTAATAAAATATTTTAATTGATATCGTTTATTATATTAATTTATTTACTTAGATATAATAATAACTATTATTTATTCTAATATAATTTATGTAGAAAATATTGAACACGATAATGGGAACCACAGGAGAAAACACTCTTATCTTCTTCTTATAAATAAAACAGTGTGTGTTTGCGTACGTTCCGCATACAAATCTACACCCGTCGAGCAAATTTCGTACACGTTTTCCATGTGACCGGGAAACAAACACTGTCGGGGTGAGACACGACAACCACTCAAAGGAGCGGGGGTTGAAATATTTCAAAGTATGCTAAAATGGCCGACATTTGCGTTGAATAAATATTTTCAGGGTTAATTAGATTGATAATATTTCTACCTACGTTGTTTCTTTATATTTTCACCCCCATTTCGGCATGGGAGGGGACCACGCTTAGGGGTTCGGGTGGAGGGGCGTTACATAAAAATATTTCAAAAACAGCTGAAATTCGGGTTTATGGATGTGTCTGGGATTAATTATGGCATTAAACTTTATTTTTTACCCTCAGTAGTGGGGTGGACGGAGATAGAATT
The DNA here is from genome assembly GCA_037074705.1 of Zhengitettix transpicula. Lineage (NCBI taxonomy): Eukaryota > Metazoa > Arthropoda > Insecta > Orthoptera > Tetrigidae > Zhengitettix > Zhengitettix transpicula. Next base: position 23,776,365 of record CM073595.1, on the reverse strand, counting down.
TTTTGAACATGTTTATACGGCCGATATATTTGTTGAAAAAAACTTTTTCGGGGTCAATGAATTTAACCCCTTTTGGCATGGAAGGTGAGCACATTTAGGGATACGGGTTGAAGTGCGGTACATAAAAATAATGCAAAAGTAACCGAAATTAGAGTCAAAACGTATATATGACAACCCGGTCAACGCTGGGCACCCAGCTGGTAGTTTAATAAAAGGAAAGGCCTCTCTATAGGTCCTCAATCAGACAGAAAAATCCACTTTCGTCAGTCAACCATTTTTTTCTTAAAAAAAGCAGGACCTTTCGGCCTATTGCGGCCATACTCATCTAAACATATACAAAATGAAAAGCGAGAAACATAATTTTTCCTCTTAGCTCTATTCGAATGCTAACAGAACAGACGTGATAAGCTGGAATAAAGCTAAAAGGAAAAATTATGTTTCTTGGTTTTTTATTTTTTAGCGTGTTTTCAGATGAGTATGGCCGCAATTTGCTGAAAGCTCCTGTTTTATACAATAAATGTTTGACTGACCAATGGTGTTTTTTTTGTCTTATTGAGGACCTATAGAGAGGGCTTTCGTATTAATAAACATTTAAGTTTTTACTGAATAAAATAAAAGGCATTGAATTTTAAAAAACTCATTGAGAGTGATTTTTTTCTAAATAAATTAAAGCTGTACAACAACAATAATAATAGTAAAATAGAACTATCAAATAAAATACGCAATTAAAATAATAATTTCAATGTTCCACGTTAATGTAATATTTTTTTTTCTGAGGTTTTGGCTCAACCGGTGTCATTTACTAAATTTTACATTAAAATATCAGGAAGAAAATATTTAGATCGGTCCGGAAATCGAACACGGGTCCTCCGATTGGTGCACGGGCGCTCCATTGAGCCATTCGACTCGAATCCAGGCCCAGTACCAGATTTTTCCAACTTGATCTTTTAATTAAAAATATTTCACGGCCTATACGGCTGAGCTTTGAACGTAAGCTTCTTCTGAATTAAATTTACATTTATTTTACGGTACACGTACAGCTCACAATTTTTTCAAGGTAATTTCCTAGAATTCCTTTGTTGCAGGTGATGTCAGAAACATCTCGATTCAGCTCATGCAAAGTTTCGTAACCCCAGTTTTTAAATTTAACTTGTCTATCTCCGATAACGAATTCCAGTTAATTACCGCCTCGTCTCACTACCTCGCTTCCGTACTACATGATCCTTCCATTTCCTCTGACCTACAAAATGCCTAGTGATTGCCAATATTTCCTTATTTTAATTCCTCGACGTTAAATATATGCTATTCTGCTTCTTTTTATAACAATCTCCTTCAACCAACTTCTTTTGACCAGATGCAATGCATCCCTGTGTTTCCCTTTCAACTATAAAGTCATTTTATTGGGGCCCGCTCAAAGTTTATTTTCTTAGACCTTAGCCAAACCCCTCGACAACAGCTGCCGAGTTACACTTTCCAAAATAGATACCATGCCACCCTGCTCATATTTACAAACCTGAAAAATATGTTTTCGTACCGTATGCCGTAGTTTTTCGTGTGTGCGTATAGTCGTAATTATCCTTGAATGTATATTCTAACAAAGTTTTACGACCAAATATATTTTTATCACCTTAACGTTTCCCCGCCATTAATATAAAATCTTACACAAATAACGTAGGGAACATGAGAACAAATTACTTTACATTAACCGAATTATGAAATTTACCATATACCTCACGGAAATAAAATATAAAAAAATTATTGGGAAACCGTTTATGTCAACCCTGGAAATGCTTAAATTAGTGTAATTTTTCTGTCTGTCTTTCTTTTATAGTGTGCACTGGCGAGATAAATTAATTGGGGTTTATTTTATTATTATTTATACATTTTATTTTTAGAAAAGAAAACCTGAGAGTGAATTATATTTTCGCGTTCGGTTTGATCGGGGCAATGGCCGCACTTTAGGTAGTCACGGAAAAGGAAACCAGCCATCAAATTTGTAGGGTCACGGGCCGGATGGTAATTGGTGAGGATTCCAAGATCTTGTGGGCGGAAAAGCGAGATATGAAGGGGACTTTCAAGAGTGAGCTGGAGATCAGTTTTCCGTTATTATAAATACAGTGAAATTTTGGTAGTTCAGTTCTTAGAGATGTTCTTAGGATGTTTCCGAGAAGCGACGCCGAAGTCGTGAAGTTGGCAGTTAGTTTTTGAGCAGTTTACAGTAAGTCAGTTTCGGAGAAGTTAGAACCAAGTCGTGAAGTAATTCAGGTTTAGTTATGCCCCGTCAATGCCGGTTTATGAAAGCAACTTCAACCAGGAATCGACAAAGATTTATGACCACAGTATTTTGAGCCCACAACCCCCTGTGAAAAAGTGTCAGAAATTTCACATTGGTTATTGGACCGGGAAGATAATTTTGGTGTCGTGTTTTGAGCGGCCGTGCCCTGAGCGGACAACAGTCCCTTCCTCAATCCTGACCGCTGAGCGAGCAGGCAACTTTATCAGTCTTGGTTTTTACATTAAGTGAATGTAATACAAGTTTAATGTATAACATTTCTGAAACTTATCTGGATTTATAATTTCTATCTATAATATGGAAACTGTTCCATTTGGTAGTGATTCGTTTAATAAATATGATTAGAAATGATCAATTAAGATACAAAACTTTTAACAGTTATATTTATCTAACGTCCTTAAATAAATGTAAACATCAACCTGCTTAGTTATAAAATTATTATTAATTTAAATTTTTAAACATTATAAAAGAAAAAAAATTCTCAAAGTTGAATCCCTAATTTATTAGGACCTCTTCAGGAGTTGTAAAGTCATTTCAAAATCTGTGTTTCTAAAAATTCCAACAAGGCAAGATTTTACAATCATAATAATTTATAATAATTGTTAAAGACTGATAAAGTTACCATTCGGAAAACTTTATACCTGCTCGCTCAGCGGTCAGAATTGAGTAATGGGCTGTTGTCCGCTCACGGCACGGCCGCTCAAAATACGGCGCCATAATTTTTAGAGTTTCATTAAAAATATAAATTATTAATGATAATATATAATTTTGACCTGATACACATATAAAGATTTACTAGTAAATAAATTTCATTATATTCAGTAAACATCACCCCTTAAAAGAGGATGAAACATTACAATTTATGAAGGTCGCATCGACTGCATGAACAATTTAGTAGTTTCGTACCTGAAATAATTCATAGTAAGCACGAAGTTCATGAAAACAGTATGATAATTACGTCATATTATATTTAATCCAGTAATTGTAATATGATTATAAACGAGCCATGCTTCTACCGTCAGAAGGATTTCTGGAATAATCTGTGTGTACATTTATACGCACATTAAATTTATCATGGAATATCGGTAAGCATAATTAATTATATGTTTAGTGCGAATGTTGAAATGAAAAACGAATTTTTTCATAAAAATTCCTGTTATAATGCACACATATTCTTGAAACCATAAGCGATATATATAAATAATTTCTATGTTAGTTGTTATCGTGTAACAAATAAAGTTGTTGTTATTGAGCTTAAGAAACGATTGAACTTATTGTAAAGTGCTCATAATGATTTTTGTATATTCCATAGTGAAAAGAGGTATTATTTAAGAATTATAAAATTAATCTGACTGATTTTGAAGTTTGGTATTTATTTAATAATAGCTGGGTGCCCGGCGTTGCCCGAGATGTCATTTATCTATAACCATCGATAAGACTCCAATTTTGGTTACTTTTGCGCTATTTTTATGTAAAGCTCCTCGAACCCTATCCCTAAATGTGCTCACCTCCCATGCCGAAGGGGGATGAAGTCATTGACTAAATATATCGGCCGTTTTTACATGTTAGAAAATGACCACCCCACAAATATGCGATAATGAAAAAGAATGTATTCCACGCAAAAATCGGCCGATTACATTGTCTGAAAATTTATTCCCCCGCCCAACACCTCCCAAACCCGTCGCGTTACCCAGGTTGTCACAATTAGATTCAGGGACATTCATAGTCTCTGAATTGATTCGAATCTCGGTTGTTTTTGCGGGTTTTTATTTAACGTACCTCCACCCCACCCCTAAGCTTGCTCCCCTCACAGGGGTAAAATTATACACAAACAACATCGGTATAAATACTATAAAAGTAATTAACCCCTGGAAATAATTATCGCAAATATCGACCGTTTAACATGTTTGAAAATTTTCACCCCCGACTACTCCCGCTTCGGGGACTTAAACGGTCAAGTTTAATGTCATAATTAAACTCAGTGACAATCCCGATAGTTTCTGGTTTCTTTTTATGTAATGCTACATCCACGCCAACCATTAAGGGTGCACCCTTTTGAGTCCGAAAGGGGTTGAAATTATACACAGAGAACATTTAGGGAAATTTTATTAATCTAATTCATCCCGAAATATATTTAATTGACACAAAAAACAGCCGGTCAACTCATTCCAACCCAGCCGATACCCGCGCGTTGTCCACATTGTCATAAATAAATTCAGGGACATCCATTACCTTCGATTTGACTCGAATCTCGGTTGTTTTCCCGTTATTTTCAAGGATATCCCCTCTACCTCCACCCCTATCATGCCTACAAACAACATCGGTAGAAATACTATCAACGTCAATGGTCCCGGCATTTATTTATTCCACGCTAATATCGATGATTTAACATGTTATAAAATTTCCATCCCATCCACTCCCGCCCCTTGGGGCTAAATGGCCAATTTGATGCTATAATTGAACTGGGCGACATCCATAACCTTGGATTTGATTCCAATCTCGGTTGTATTCGCGTTATTTTATTGCAGCGTTCCTCCACCCAACACCTAAAAGTGCTCTACTGATAAGCTCGAAAGGAGTTGAAGTTATAATCTGTGAAAATGTAGAGAAATCTCATTGATCCGGAAAAATATTTATTTGCAAAGTTGATTAACATGTTTGACAATATCCACCCACGACCACGCCCGTCCCTGGGAGGTTAATTGCTAGTTTATAGCATAATTAAACTCAGCGTTATCCATAACTTTGCTTTTGACTCCAGTCTCGTTTGTATTCGAGTTATTTTTTTATTAAATAAATTTACTCCACCCCCACCCTCAAGAGTGCTCCACTCCAAATCCCGAACATGTAGAGAAATATAATAAATTTCAGCGAACAAGAAAAATATTTATTCAACACAAATATCGACTGCTTAACATGTTTGAAAATTTCAACCCCCGTCAATCCCCGCTTGGGGAAGTTAAACTGTAACTTAAATGTCATAATTAAACACAGTAACAAATATAACCCCGGATTCGACTTGAAACTCGAATGTGTTTTTGTAATTTCATGTAATGCCACTCCACCCCAACTCTTAAGGGTGCACCACTCGCATGCCTAAAAGAAGTTGAAATTATACACAGATGAAGTGAAATTTTATAAATGCTATTAATCCAGAATTATATTGATTCGACGCAAAAATCTGCCGGTTGAAATGCTTGAAAATTTCTTTCCCCGCCCATCCCCTCTCATCACCGCCAATTCCCACTCACCCCCGTAAGTTTCTCAGTTTGTAGTTCTAAACGTGAAAATAATCGATTTTATCTTCGTGTATCAGTTCCAACAGGATACGTGTCTATCCTACGGATAATCCTGTTGGAATAATTGACTACGATCCTATGATCCAGATACACATCGATTCAATCTCGTCTCACGTTACAACACTATCCAAAATAACATAACATTCCGGTTTAGTCTGCGCCACGATAATGTAATACCAAGGTCACGGACTGTTCTAACTACGTTGTGGAATGTTAATATCCAATAAACATAGACAAGAGGCGACTGTACATTAAAGGGTAGTAACGGAATACGCAATCTGGCAACACCGTTGCACGAGGGGTGAGGAGCGGGGTGGTTAGCTACTTGACCTTGATATTACATTTTCGTGGAGCCGACTATAGTCAATTTTACTCCATTGTGTGTCAACGTTTTAGATAAAAATGTAAAAAAAGTGACGATCTGAATTTTATGTTAATTTGGACAATGTTTCAAAATTTATATTTTGTATTTTAGATGATTATGGCTGTATTAGCGGCTGAAAACTCATTTGGTTCAAAATTAGTAAAAAAAGTTGTAATGGTGTTTTAAATTACTTTATTCAGGCTGATTGAAACAGTGATTTTTTGACTTATGCCAACTAGCACAATCCATAACAAGAAAAGCCTCTTGTGTTCCTAAATATTGTGACATCTGCATAGGAAATATGTTCATATAATCAGCATTGACATTCGGTGATAATAAGGCTAGAGTTTTTCAGCCTTCGCCTTTGCATATGTTCTCTTCCTTAGTTCTTGCAATCTTTTGGATTCTTTTATCAAATAAATTGAATAAGAAAAGAACCTTAGTAGAAAAAATAGCATACAGAATTTTTCTCTTCCTCTTCAGACGTCTTTGCATTTAAAGAATTGTTCATACTGTATTAATTAAAAATGGAATTACTAGCGCTACTTTTTTGTTGTTGACAGAGTTTTCATTGTTTACAATGCCGTATTTTTAGATTTCAAGACTAGATGTTTAACCAAATTCGTTTCGCTCCTGCACAATTTACCCACTGTATAAATTATCCGCAGTTGTGAGAGATATTTCATGCTGTTATTGATGCGATGAATGTGTGATAGTGGGCGTTACAGTTCAAAGAAGGCCAAACGTGTTGCCAAGTGGCCCCTTCGTTACACCAACTTTGAAGAAAACTCTTCTTATTTGGTTGTTTCCATCGACGAAGTGCGCTCTCTGTACGCCCTTTTTTTTTACACTCAATGAACGTCGTGGGACGCGAAAATAATTTGTAAGAGGTCATTTTTTAAATGATGTAAATTAAAATCTAAAAAGTTATGAACTACCCAGTTTTCTTTTTGTCGGTCTCTGGGGTGCAAAATGTTTTATATTACCGACGCTCCTTTACTCCTTCCAATATTTATGATACACAACTACAACGTCAGGGTTTTAATACGAGGGTGAATCAAATATAAACAAGACTTATTTTTTTAAATATTTATTTTGATTTTAAACGCACAAACAATCATAGTTTATTTTTCTACATAATCTCCTGATTTATAAACACATTTTTCCCAGCGTATAGGTAATTTTTTAATTCCTTCCACGTAAAAAGAGTCAGATCGTGTTTGTAGCCAATTGCGCACATATGCTTCAACCTCATTATCGCTGTGGAATTTTTGCCCTTCCAAAGCTTCCTTGAGAGGACCAAAGACATGAAAGTCGCAGGGAGATAGGACTGGACTGTATGGAGGGTGTTCCAGTGTCTCCCAACCCAGTTGCTCCAATTTTTCTACGGTCAGGGCTGTTGTATGGGGGCGAGCATTGTCATGGAGGAGAATCACTTCACTTTTCTCATCGGAAGGTCTCGTCTTTTGCGGCGATATGCAAGTCTGACCTGTCAAAATTTGGCAGTAGTATGCCGCATTAATTGTTCTGCGCTCATGCAAAAAATCAAGGTGCAGCAGGCCACGCTGGTAAAAAAAACGGTAGCCAAAACCTTGCCAGCCGATAATCGTGACTTGGCTTTCACTGGTCCGGTTTCTCCTTTCTTCCTCCACTCCATACTCGCTTGTTTCGACTCAGGGGTGTAGTGATGCACCCACGTTTCATCACAGGTGACAATGTGAGAAAGAAATGGGTCTCCTTCTTCCCGAAATCGTGCAAGAAGACGTTCACACACTTGAAAACGATTCAGTTTCTGGTCAACTGTGAGAAGGCGAGGAACCCACCTTGCGATACCCTAGCTCCTCTGAGAGTATGGAGTAAGTGCTCTCATAACTTATTCCAACCTCAATTGCAATATCCGAAGTGGGTAGACGGCTATCACCTTCAACAAGTTGACGAACACTGTCGATGTTGCCCGCTGTAATGCTGGTGCGGGGTCTGCGGTCATGGCTCTCATTTTCAACACGTTCACGGCCCTCCACGAACTGTTTATGCCAAGCAAACACTCTAGCTCGCGACAGCGTCTCTTCCCCGAACTGTGCAGTCAATCTTCTCAAGATTTCGCCCGGTTTTACACCTTCTGCAGCTAAAAACTTGATAACAATACGTTGCGCAATAGAGGGAGGTACCTCCTGCTCGGACATCGTAACGATGGACACTGAGCGAGTCTATGATGATGAGTCACGTGCTTCCCCCACTCCTGACAAAACCAACCTAACAGCCAATAACAGCGGAACGTTCATCCATCACTATTGCGCGCGCAGGTCCAAAAGTCTCGTTTATATTTGATTCACCCTCATATTATACTGAAAAAGCACAGGAACTATAATGATCAATTTTTTTTGTACCGAGCATATATTCCCTGGATTTCATAATAGAAATAATTGTTCAATACATCTCCTAATGTAAAAGCATATATTTAGATTTATTTATTGATTTTCATTACTCCTCTACTGTGGAAATAGGACAAGTCAAATAAATGATTACGTACATAGTTTACTAGCACAACAATGGAGTACTTTATATGAAAATGCGCAAATGAGGAACAAAGACTACACACATATGCGAAACAGATAACGGATAAAAATACAGCGTAAATAATAACTACGCAAAAATATATTAAATATTACATTTGAAAACGAGCAAACGAATTGAATGTGATTAATAGCTAAGTAAAATCGATTTATACGTAAATTATAAGGTAGAAAATGGTTACATAACATTGAAGGCTTTAAAAATATTCTAACATAGTTTTAATTAACATTTTACTATTGTTATTATTCACAGGAACACAACAACAAATTCACTGTTTTCTCTCATATCATCACTGTGCGACAACCCCGCTATCGTCAGGTGAGGTATAAAATATGAGTGAGAAATATAAAAAATTGAAATTTATAAAGTAATATACTGTATAATATTGTTGCGAGTGCCGAGATTATGGAGAGAGGCTAAACTTTAGCAGAGAGTATAAACTCAACTTGGGTGACGTAATTTTTTTACACTATTAGACGGAGTAGCAAAGCATTATGCTTTTTCACCGTCTTTACAAAAACCATTGTGTGTCAGTTTTCTGTTATGGGATACGGTAGTCAAGTCTCGCGATGCCATTCGATACTGATGGCCGGAAAAACTAAGTTTTCGATGCAGACTGTTCAGCTCAACTTCACGCAAGAAGAGTAATACTATAGACGTGGCCATTTGCAGCTATATTAACCTCGGTACTCACAAACGATCAGCGGTGAATCACCTTCATTTACTGATCTTGCGTTACGTTTGTTTATTTTACATTTACTAGGTGATGTTTTTGCGGGAGGGGGAGAAGCAGTGCTTCGTTGTAACTCGGGAATCTTCGAAATTGCTTCAGTATTCACCATACGTAGATTAATAGTTGAGATTATTTTGGGTATTTGAAACGTTAACTACTTTATTTAATATGTTCACTTATGGAATTTTTACGCATGAAAGTCTGTAGCAATCCAGGAACAATTTTAATGAATTAACCCTTAAAATCGACAAATAGGGGCTACATTGTTCATTTTATTTGTGAATAATTCTTTGTCGATAAGCAATGTCTATATTTTAATAACATAAAAGTAGTAAACGAAATGCGTTTCGGTTGAGGTTGAAAACGAGAGTTTCGAAACGGCGAACGGAATCTTAACGCAATGTTAAAGCAATAAAGACGGAAATTTTAACCCATTTACGAATCGAAGATTTGCTATCCTGCTGATTATATCTATATAATAAAAAAGGTAGTATATTTGTATGTATGTATGTTTGTATTTACGCTGTTCTTTATACAAATTTTATCGCGTGGACAGAATACAACAAAAATTGGTATACGTATTCTGCCAAAATCGAGAACCGGTACTGTGGGGGTGAGAAACCCCTAGAATAAACGTGGAAATAATTATAATTGAAATAAGTTACGAATTAGTGTTAAATTACTGCGCGAGACGATGACGTCATAAGTTTTCAAGACATTGACGCATCCTAAATATAGTTCTGTATTTCGTAATGAAATAAAACAGAAATATTTTTATTTAATATAAAGTATACATGTGGAAAGAATTATAATTAAAAACCGTGATCATTAAATATTAATTTACTGCGCGCCAAGAGACAATGACGTCACGCGAGAGAAAGACGTTACTGCGCAACGAACGAAGGAGATTATTAGGAATTAAATAAAGCAGAAATATTTTCTTTAAATAAAAAGTATAATTTTATGCAGCAATATTCCATCGAATGATAATAAAGAAGAATACGAATTACTTTACCATCCTTGGGGAAAATGTAAGTTAATTTTCGCGCTGTATTAGTTGTGAGTCTAGCTAACAATTTCATCAATGTAATATTTCGTAATGTATGAAGACTGAGTGACGATTATATCCTGAAATACTCAAGGAATATATTTAAGTAATCAATTAAATACTTTTTCGAGTTTATATAAATAAGTACACGAGCAACGCCGGGCACCTAGCTAGTTATTTTAATAAATATAAAGCATTGCGACCTTTACGAAGCGTAGTTAGTTGTCACATAAGTTAAAACACCTTCGGAAAAGATGATGAAATCCGGCCACATAGTAGGAGCTGTCTTGGTATACTTTTATTTTGAATATGCATCTTCCCTCAGGGCGGCATGTTTTATTCACGGTCCTCCACGGCTGATTGCACGGAGAAAAGCTTCCATATACTCCTTTCACTTCTATATCTATTGAATGTACAGAAACGATGAATTAAATAAACTACGAGCCTAATTCACAGTTTTACGTTAATTGTTATTAATAATAATTTAATTTACGTCTGTATTTTCATATTTTCCATTCAATAAAATAACAGACATTTTAAAATATTTTATTCAACACAACCACGTTTCAGTACCTTTTCGTATTTTCATCAATTTTTTATGTTTCATAGTAACATACGTGGTGAAAAGAACAAACAATATTTCAAATAAAAAATTTAAATAATTTATTACTTCTTACTCTGTTCTATCTTAAAAGTTAAAAATATAATATTTAAAATCAAATAATATTTTTCTACATTTTAATAATAATTGTTATCACTCATACAGTAATGATTAACCAAATTATTTATATTAAAATTACAAATACACACTAAACATTTAAATTATTTTTAAACTTTATAAATAATTATATCCAAAGTTAAAAAATTATGGATTATAAATACTACTTAATAATTTTGAATTTAGTTGGTTTAATTGGCTGGTTTTACTGATATATTACGCTTTAATAATTTTTGTTCAATGTGTAAAATTGCAACATTATTCAATTTTATGGATTTCTTTTAATATAGTGACAACATTCTGATTGAAAGTCGTGTAATTGTTTTTGTAATCTGTTAATCTAGTTTCCCGTGCACGTTTAGTGTGCCCTATGCAACGCCTTCCCCAAGTAAGTTCACCGCAATAATTTTATAGACATTATGTTGTTTTCCTTTTTTAATTTTTTCTCTTATCTCCTTAGAATTTTAAGTTTGTTATTAATTTTAAAAAATACCATAAAATTAAAATTTGTTAATATCTTTTTTAACTCATGAAAATCATCCAATGTAACAAATAATCCAATGTATCAGGAAAACTATGACATTTAATCAGATTGAAATTTTTTTATTATTATGATACTACAGATATTGTTAAAATCGTTAAAAAAATAATTTATAATTCATACCCATTAAACGTGATAGTAATACATTTAAAAAAATAATCAAATATAATACTAAAATTTAAGAAGAAGAAAACTATTGAAAATAAGAATAATCTAGCTAAATATAGTAATATATTACCCTATTATGGTAAAATAAATGGCCTTTAAATTACATTAAAAGGCCACGAGAGCGAAAATAAAACATTTTACATAGTAACGTTTTAACAAAATTGTTTGATAAAATTATGGATTACATGTATATATATAAATGTTTTATAATAAGGCACCATCTAGGTATGTATTTATAATTTTTTAGTATTTCGTTGTCTGATGTATTAATCATCAATTTAAATAAGTACGATATCATTTCTGTTTATAGTTTCAATTTAAATGAATATGACAACAATTAGAAAGTTCTCGAGTTGTAAATTTTAAGACGAATAAAAGGTTGTTTTTCTAAAAGTTCCATAACCCATTCAAACAATTTATAAATCTATCAAACTGAGAGCAACTTTATGAATGCCATGTAAACATGATAAAGAAAGCGTTGTTGACATTCAAATCGTTTGTTTGTGTTGTAATCGAATTTGGGACACACGCTTTCAGCAAACCTGTTGCTTTTATGAAGCCCACTTTTCGTCTACTCATTCAATGGGACTTATAATACATTTTACATTACCGCTTCTTCACTTCTAAGAGATAAAATGTATAAATATTTTATAATGTCACATTAAATAAAATACGACAGAAATCTTCGTTTTTTCTATTGTATGTATTTTAAATTAATTTATATAAATGAGATATTTTCTTGCATTAAAATTGGGGGAAATCGGGAGTGGAATTATTTGCCTACGTCTCTGGTTATAGAATCAAATTTCCAGTGCGGAGCGGACAATCATACACTAACCGATAATTGCGAATTTTTGGTCCCAGATATTCGTGACCAATATCGGTGTAATCTATTTAATTTCTCTTTTCAAGATGTAGCTTCTCTTTATTAATTTATACTCTTCATATTAGATATGATGGCTCTAAAAATACTGAAAGAACATAATTTCCGAATCTGAGCGATTGGAGCACTGTCAGAGATTAAATCATTTTACTGTCAAAAACTTTTCTTATAATTTCTATTACACCAAGGCCAATATCCTGGTGACAATTAATGGAACGCCCTTTAATTTTTTGGGTACAGCTCCATACTAAATTGTTAACGCAAATAATGTACATTTACTATATGTATATTATTGGGAAATTTGGACCAATAACAGTTTTACTAAAGAGATTACTCTAAATGCATCTTAGAAACAGGCTAATGATAAGTATTTTATTCGTATACGAAAAATAAAAAAAATATTTACAGTCGAACAACGATGTATTTCGCCGTACATATTGAAGGAAGGAATAATTGATAACTCTGCGTTGCAATAATACGTTTTAGCAGAAACCGAATTACAGTTCATTTACTGAACCTATTGCGTAATAAGCCTCATGAGTATTTATTTTGCGATTAAATAATTATGTTTAATGTTTAATGTGGGCGATTATAAAGCGTTCTCGTTCGTGTTATTGTTCGCAATTAATATTTTGTTTTCAAGGTAGGCTGTCGCTTACAGAAGTCATGATAAAATTTTGGAATTAATCAATAGACAACATCCAGCCTATTTCGCAAGTTAAACATGTGAGATTTAATTTTCTTATTTGAAATAGAACGTGATATTTAAAGTAATTTTTTACTTGCCCCCAGCACAATAATTATCACTAAAAATGATTATGCTATGCGTTACTTTGTTCCCGTAATTAGAAGCTCTATGAAATAATAATCGATAATGTTTGTGGTACGATCGCTTACCTTCATTATCATTTCGCAGACAATGTCGTTGAAAGGAGATGCAATCATGTCCACCGTCGTAAGTCATCCAAACATTACAAAATAATGGTTTGGTTCAATAATCAAAGGCTACGCCGACGCACCCGGAAACCAAGAGTTGGTGGTTTCTAGGCAAGGTGTTGAAAAACAATTTTACCGTATAGGGGATGGCGTTTTTCCAGGTGGTGGAACGAGGTATAAAATGCGGGAGAAAAAAGGTCAAGGGGCTTATTTTACTTGAGCATGTTAGCATTGATTTGATTACATGTATCGTAACACATCGTAGAGTAATAGAAGCAAAGAATTATGAACCATAACTATTTTGGAAAGAGTGTGGCAACAACAAGGAAAACTAGTTACGAGACTGGAAGTATATCGAAGCAGAAGAATCCGTTTACTATTTTCCTGTTTGCACCAATAACCGGAAAATATTCCTCAACAAAGCAAACCCCCCTATTTTTTATTTTATTAAATTTATTATAAAATGTAATGCAATTGTCTTTTTTAGTTGTTTTAAAATAACCGCAATTTTATACCCTGAAATAGAGTTAAATTCATTGCGTTTTACATAAATAAATAAAAATTTTATAACTATTTTGGAAATATTTTGGAAAGAGTGTGGCAACAACAAGGAAAACTAGTTACGAGACTGGAAGTATATCGAAGCAGAAGAATCCGTTTACTATTTTCCTGTTTGCACCAATAACCGGAAAATATTCCTCAACAAAGCAAACCCCCCTATTTTTTATTTTATTAAATTTATTATAAAATGTAATGCAATTGTCTTTTTTAGTTGTTTTAAAATAACCGCAATTTTATACCCTGAAATAGAGTTAAATTCATTGCGTTTTACATAAATAAATAAAAATTTTAAATAAATATTTACCTATTTTCATTTCTAATTTAAATAAATTAATAAAGAAGTAAAATAAATTTTTCAATATTAAACAACCCTTTTATAAATACCACCACATGAGATCTATTATGCAGAAAAAAATATCTTCCATATTTTTGTTTCATATTTAGGATGTTTAGATGTGAAAATGATCTGTTTCAAAACCCTAATATATGAAATAGATGGAACATATATATTATTATTATCATCACCAAATTCGCTAAATAATTTTATATAGTACCATCCGTATATTAATGCTAAATTTGGATAGGGCATAGTTTGCCAAGGGAGGTACCTTTTTCATATCAGAATTTCAAAAATTACGAAATGTAAGGATTTGGGACAGTATCATCTCTCAGTGCTCTATTAATGTAATAAGTATATAAGAAACCCATAACTAATAGGAACAATAATTATAGTTAATATAGGAATAAGTTGTTTTTTTCTATCGCGGACCTCAATAAAGTAGATTAGTGATTTAACCCAGAACTTCCAATTATTTCTTTAACAGCGCATGAATTTGGAATTTATATGATTGTTACAACGAATCGAATGTGGTGTTTGATAAGTTTTTTTATTTTATATGTTGACGCTTCGCTTTTACAGTTGTCGAGCTTCTGAGATACTAATAAACGTTATCCGATTTAATACATGAATGATGGGGTGCAAACGCGAAATTGCTTTCAACCACCTATAAGGCGATCATTTTATCAAAGCTGGACTACGGGGCGCATATTTATTGCTCCGCCCCCAAATCCGCTCTCAAGAAACTAGATTTGATACAGAATGAAGCCTTGAGAGTAATATCAGGGTGTTTGAGAACCACACCGGTAGTTAGACTCCTTAACGAAGGAAAAGACATTACTCTTACATTCCGGAGAAGAATAGGCACAATTAAGTACACAATAAAGTCCCTGCAGGCAAATTCCATGAATGTGAGAGCACAATCTAGTCGACCCAACCTGAATTACGTGTACAACCTCAAACGGCCCCTTCCTTTTCATAATGCATCAGCCAAACTATTTCGCAGTCTCCAGTTCACCATCCCCAACATAGACCACAATACTACATCTAATCTCCCTCCATGGAAGTTTATCAACCTACAAATAGATACCTCATTGACCTTGATTCCCAAGAAGACCCTTAGGGCAAGTGCTACAGCTCACCTCGATGAGCTTATAAAGAAGAATGGAAACCCTACATTGGTTTACACAGATGCCTCAAAAACAGAAGCAGGCACTACCTGTGTCACCAGGAAAATAGCCATCCATAATTCAGCTTCTAGCACCACCGCGGAAACCTTCGCCATAGCAATGCCTGGAATCTTCAATCAACAGAATTATGATCTTAACAGACTCTTTGCAATCATGAAAGCACTTACGAAACCCTAAAATAAGGAACGGCACCATCAACGCCATCAGAGCTAACCTACATCCTACATCTCTGCAGTTGGCAAGGGAAATCCGTGCAGCTTGTCTGGATCCCGGCTCATGCGGGCATCGCAGGGAACGAGGAGGTGTACGCAATGGCGGCCACGGCACATGAAGGCCCAACCTGGACAGCCTCGGACATCCTAAATGAATGTACAGGAAAAGTGGAGGGTAGCTGGCAGGACACGAGGAGAGGAGGAAATAACGGCTTCTTCCATCAGAACCTGCAAAAATCAGCAGATCTGTGCCACCTCAACAACATCTCAAGAAAACAACAAATAATAGTCTCAAAAATTAGAACTTTGCACATCTAACTCACTCACGAATATCTTTTATCCAGAACAGATCAGCCCACCTGTGATCAAGCCCTCACCATCCAGCATATTCTTTTTGAATGCAAGAAATATGAGGATATACGCAGGAGGACTTACGCCGAGTTCTCTGGAGAAGACTTCTGCATACACACCACGGCGATCAAGAGCCTCCTGGAGTTCGTCTACGACGCAAAACTGACATCCGCTATTTGAAACGTTGTTCACAATTATAAATTTTCTAACCTTCTGTAAATTAATTATGTAAATACTTTTAGAGGGTCGCCAATAACCAACAGGTTGACGCCACCATAAATCAATTTAAAACATCCTACATTACGTAAAATGAAAGAATACTGACAAATTTCGTGATAGAAGTTAAGAATTCTCATTAAAGCAACGCACAATTATTTTTATTCCTCTAATCATTTCAGAATTCTCATATTTTATTTATTTATTTGTCTTGTAATTAAGGCATTTTCTTGCTGTATTGTATCTAAAATTGGTCACCAGAAATTTTTGTAGCAGGAAGTGTAGATAAATTTTTTCACATTCAGGTAAGCCATGTCTTGTGACGGTCTTTCCAATACTCTCTTTTCGTGTATCTGAAATCAGTTTTCATCTTCTATATTTCGAATGTTTGTTATAATACGTTCATCCTGGAGATTTACTTTGACAATAATTCGTTAATAAATATTCCACCGAAACTTACTCACAGTTCCGTACAGAGTCCTTCGGATACAAGAGACGTCGTTAAACCTGCTTTTGTCAATTTGTATTGAAATTTTAAGAATAAATTAAATTGCGTTTGGAAAAATTCACTGGTTTCCTGAATGTATAAACATTTTTGTTTGAGAAATTGAAAAACTGTAAATAATAAAAGCGAATAATATTAAAATTTTAAAGTGTTTAATAATTGAAAAAAAATTCTGGCCTGATCCAACAAGCTTTACGTAATGTTTTGACATGTCGTAGAAATATCTGTTGTCACCGTAGTTTAATACGAAAAACAATTTTGCGTTAAAATTATATAAAAGTAATTAATTTTGTCAATATTAAAACCCATATAAGTCAAAAAATAAATTTTAAAGAAGAATAAAAAAAGTCTGAATAAAATTTTATTATACAAACGACATTTTGTCCTAGAAATTAGGTAATGACATTTAAATACTTTACAGACAATATTAAATTGTCTACATTTTCATGTCGTATCTAAAATGAATCAACGTGAAATATTAAAAGCAATAAAATGTTTATTTTGAATTATATGATACATTTGTAACTCCTAAAATTTGATTTTTTTCCTAATATTGTTAATGCCTTTTTAATAAAATTCCTATCCATTACTTTTACGTTCATAAATTGTCTACATTTTCATGTCGTATCTAAAATGAATCAACTTGAAATATTAAAATCAATGAAATGTTTATTTTGAATTATATGATACATCTGTAACACCTTAAATATTGTTACTGCCTTTTTAATAAAATTCCTTTCCATTACTTTTATGTTCACAAAAAGTACAGTAATAGTAATATTTAAATAATAAAAAACGATAATTTTGTTAATTTTCGAAAACCAAGGTTGCTGTATTTTTTTTTCAAAAATTGGTTTTATCAGATCCTTACCTTAGAAATGATATAATTTTCTGAAACGCTTCAGTTATTGAATGCATCAGCCGTCAAGGAACCAAGCACGAGCATCGAAGATCTCATTATATAAGAGAGCGCATCGACAGTTTTTAACGATTCATCAGACAAAAAATAGTTGACTTGTGTTATTTTCTAGTTTTTCATTTATGACGCAAATTTTGGATTTTTTAAAAATATATGTTTTACGAATAAGTTTTCTTTCCAACTTTAAAATTCATGTTCCGTAACAGATTTCTCACTTTTGTATGATGAAATGAATATTTGTTATTATAAAATATGTCAGTAATATTTTTTTTTCGATTTTTTAAATAGCTTTTTTCATAATTTAAATTAAATTGGACTTTGCTTTCATATTTTTTAGGCTGAGAGCTAAAGAATGATTGCAGCGCCAGATTAAGAAATAACTTCTAACAAACGTCAGTAACTACTGTAGTAATAAAATTAGTAAATGTTCATGTTAATGTATGTATATGCTATATAGTAAATGTTATTGACAAAGCTTTTCTATAAGTCGAGAAAGCAGCTGGCGTGACGTTGTTTGTAAAAATTCAAGATAGCCATCATTTCAATATTCGTTCTAAATTACTCACTTCAGCAAAATGCCAAATTATCAGAAAGTGGAAAATATGTAACGCCACGTTTTTACGATTATTTAATACATTAATTCAAAGTCGTACTTCAGCGAAATACTCCTTATCCGTGTCGTCTATGATCAGAAGCCGGATTTCGCGGCTCATAAATACATTCTAAGGAAATGGTTTGTGTGCACGAACTTCATAATAAATGGAAGGTATGCTAAAAATTTAATATCTTTATTCTTAAAGACTCAAATGTAACATTGAACCAAACATGACAAATATATATGTATATATTTTAAATATAGATAAGATTTATTTATTATTCTTCATTTAATGTGAAATTTTTACTTATTTTCAAAATAAATTTTATTTTAACAGATTCCTTTTTCTGTATTCTAGCATAAGAAACTAAGAATTTTATAAGATACAGAATTGCAAACACATTTAAATTTAAAACACAAGGGAAATAAATATTTCTCCCAGCTTTATTGCAATTAAAAATATAATCAGACAAAAATAATTGAACATCTACTATATTTTTATATTTCGAAAATATATATTATGTTCACTTTTTATTCAGAACTAAATCTAAATAAATTTAGACATTCGTCTCCACAAAATAGTTATTGGGGGGGCGTTTACTATGTTATTTAGAATTCAAGAAGATTTTTTTCTATTTTTATCACGAGCGAAAGAATTGAGAACCAGAATTGACGTAAAACTGTTGTAAAAAATGGGTTACCAAAAGCATGACATTCGAGTAGCGCGCGAATCGGGAGGCGGACCTGGGCGTCGTAGGCGCGTAGGCGATGGCGATGTGTCAGGTCGTTATCTAGATGGTATTATAAAAGGAGAAGATGTCCGCCTTCAGATTCGATGCTACTTACATGAATCGGTGATGATTTCTTCACTCGGAGACCAAGGGTTTCTTTGTTTTCCTGAATATGAATTCGATAGTTGTTTCATTACATCACAGGTTCAGAAAATCCGTATATATGAAAAAAGTTTCTTCAGGCTAAAACGCTACAACACTAATAATTGGTAGTAAATATTTACACGTCACAAGATAAGCTGGTAACATTCACGCGGAATGAAGTTGTACAGCTCAACTCTTCTAAGCATGTGCCTTAAATAAAGATAAGTATATTCAACGGTTAATTAAAACCGAAAAAATAAAAATAAAGTCGAGGACAAATGGTCCCGAAGAATTTGACGATGGTGTTCATTTATCAGGTGAGATTTCTAGAAAATGTTTCTGTCGTTAACAGAATCTCCTTGCCAAGTAGTGGTCAAGGAGATCATCCTCCATAACGGCGTATATTAAACTATATTAATTTGACACGCACTAGATCGTAAGTAAATGATTTGATTTCTGAGAAATCTTAAATCTTCTATATTTATTTAATTCTAGTTTGACCGTTCTATATGATGTTTCCGAATCTTCATCCAAATGCTGAAGAAGGGGCGATCGTCAGCTATTAGATGAACAGATTCTTCGACTTTTACACATATAAAATATATAATACGAAGCTATCGAAAGCCTACACCGAAAGCTACGCAGCCTAGCATCTAAAAGACTCCGGCAGTTCCTAAAGGAATATTTATACAATTTAGAATTTCATCACCGTCGTGAAATGTAACGTATTAATTGAAAGAGAGACATCGATGTTGCCAACGAAACATAAGTCAAATAAAGTTATTATTCAAAAGATTACCACCGACGACGAACATTCAAAATCTATTGACTCTCCTTCCGTATATATATATTTTTTTGCTTAAATTATGGCGCGTAATAAAAAGCGTTATATAAATTGCTGCTTTGTAATATTAGCGTAAAAATCATTTGCCTACAATCATGACACAATCTGATATATGTATATTTATGTATACATATACGTATAAATATTTTAAAGCACACTTATTCATTCTGACATACGAAAGTATATATCATCAAAAATGTTTCAACGGCACACTTTTCATTTTCTCGACAAAGACTCTTAGTATTTTTTCATTTATATACCAATTACAAGTCTTTTCAAAATGGCTTCGCGATATGGTGTTTGTTTTTTGAGTTCACGTTAAACTTTGCACGCGACGTCAACGTCAAAGTGGTGGGGGAATATTACCATGGTCTGCGTAAGGAAGGAAGTAAGTAGCATATCTTTGAATTATTTTTTCGTAAAGTATTGATTAAACTTGCAGTAAGAGCCCTTCGCCGCCCGTTCACACAGATATCTTAAAAGTTGCTGTACAATAAAAGGTACAATACTCCATGGACGAATATGTTCTATATATTATTTTTAAAGAACTGACACATAGAAGAAAACGTACATCGTCTCTAGATACAATGAAATATCGACATTTAATGTGATTAAGATAAACGGAGTGAATTTTCGTTAAATTTTTTTCAAACGTACCGTATATATTTTAAGTTTGTCGACAATCTTTTCTCACAGAATCTATATTATTATTTTTTGTTATCAATACCAGATTACTAGGTAGAAAATTCACTCGCGGCTTACAAGTTTTCTTAAAATTAACGTTCACACATCACTAATATTCTTATATTTACCCACGGGAACGATATGTCTGACATACACAAATACGATAGCATTTATGTTCTACGTTACACGGGTACGGGGGTGCCTCAAAAATAGTGTTTGCGGCCCGAAATGTGGAACGGAGAAACGTGAAAGTCGTAACAACATCGATAAACACACCGAGAGTGATATGTATTGAAAAAGTATTATCTGGTTCGTGAAACTGTGAGCCGAAATTCTCATACCGAATAATTTTATTTTTTTTGTCAGTCGGTCTCGATTCGATAATTTTGGAGGAAAACATCACCGCGTTTTGATAACACATTTTTGCAGAAACCCATTGAAAGGACGCGTCCGCGAATCTAGGGAAGGGAGAATGATATGTTTTATTGCACTGTGACCGGGAAGGACGTGCAGGGGACTGGACGAGGTCCACCTCAGTCCAAGAAGCCAGTGTTGACCAGCTTCTCCAGGAAAAACTTGACGTCGCCCAGCTCGGAGTCCTTGATGCCAAGACTCTTGAGCATGCCCAAGTCACCGTTCTCCACCGCCATGAACACGGAGCGCAGATGTTCCAGGTCAGAACGCATCAGATGCAGGGCGGCGCCAAAGTCCTCGATGGTCTGCGACTCTGTCAACACCAATCAAATACTTAGGAAACAGTCCTGGTACATTAACGAATGTAAGCTTTACCGGTGTAAATCATTCATAAATGTTTCGTGGTTGAGCACCAGGTTCAGTTTCTGCGGTCATAGATTAGTAGGTAACCCCTGTTTCTTGAAAATCTCCAAAACAATCAAATTTTCAAACAGAGCTCCTTTAAGATAGTGTGTTTCTAGTTGACTCTCCTTTTCAAGGCCCAGGAGCGTATAAGCAAGACCAGTGTCATAGAAGTATAACTTTGGCATCTTGATTTGACGCTTGTTGGTGAAATGGCTGAAGAAACAATAAGTAACTAGCTTCTAAAATATTCAACCATTGTCGGACGGTTGTATGAGAAGTGCCTGTTTATTATTATTATTATTTAACGTATTTTATCCGGGGCAGAAAAATTCCCGGAGCCGTTATAGGGCTATTAGCTCTCTTCGGCAATGGTGATTTAGATTAGTTCGCCTCGCATCAAGACAGACTGCAGCAACAGACCTGAAGCGGGGTGGAAGGAATGTAGGACGCGGGTTTGGGGAAGGTAAGCTTAGGTGATATGTATAGGTGCCCTGAAAGAACGGTTCCACCACCTTACCTGTCCCCCCGAGCGACCACACACCGAGCTAGCCATCATGGTCCTAGGGGAAGATTGTGTGAGAACGCAACTTCGGGTATATTAGGGACCCTTAGCTGCGATTTAATTGACCTACTCGACATTCGCCTGTGATGCAGGAAAACCCTAGAAAACCTGCATCGAGTAGGACACATGTCGCTGCGTGTCGTTTGCGCCGTATTTATAGTGTCGGACTCCAAGACTCATTGCTGCGACGTGAGTGGCAGTTGATGATCGCCTGACGACAGTGTCAAGGACACGTGTGTTTCCATGTCGCGTAATATTTTAATAATTGGATTTGGAAGCCAGAGTCTTTGTTTAAAAGATTGTCGTGTCTTTTAATTTCCAATATCACACCGTCGTGTCACTTTCCCGCGTGTTTCAAATTGACAGTGTCTGAAAAACACATCTTGTGTCCTGTCATAAGAAACATGCTCGGCTAAAGCCAATTTGTCAGGTTGTTTTGAACGAATATATCTTTCGTGTTCTTATGACAGGACACAAGATGTGTTTTTCGGACACTGTCAATTTAAAACACATGGGAAAGTGGCACAACGGTGTGATTTTGGAAGTCATAGAAATTAAAAGACACGACAATCTTTTAAACACAGACTCTGGCGCTTCCAAATCTAATTATAAAAATATTACGCGACATGGAAACACATGTGTCTTTGACACTGTCGTCAGGCGGTCATCAACGGTCAATCAGATCGCTGCAGGGAGTCTTGGGAGTCCGACCCTATAAATACCGCGCAAACGACACACACCGATATAGTCTGAAGACAGCAGAAACGTCAACATCGATAAATCTGAACCTGGTACTGAACCGCGAAAATTGTTATTAATAGTCCTAGTACAGTCCGTACGAGATGTGCCCCAAGTGTTCCCTGTATTTCTGTGATGCTTGATAAGGGTGTCTGGTACGATGAAATGCTGCCATATCAAGGACATTTGTGCTGGGAGTTTCCTTCCAGTTTTTATGAACATTTTGCAATTTTAGTTTGGTTTAAAAACTTTCTATTCTTTTTTTTTTGTTAAAAAAAGTGCTATAGACGAAACAGGCTATTCTTTAAGCTCTTACATGTTCAATATATAATTACTAAATTGAATATAAAACAAAACACTAAATTTTTAGAACGAAAAGCTCCATTAAGGTTGTATTCTTATATAAGAACTCTTTTCTTTATATAAGAACTCTTTCTTAAGATAACCAAACTATTTAAGATACATAAATTCTGACAGGACACAAGATGTGTTTTTAGGACACTGTCAATTTAAAACACGCGGGAAAGTGACACGACGGTGTGATATTGGAAATTAAAAGACACGACAATCTTTTGAACAAAGACTCTGGCTTCCAAATCCAATTATTAAAAAATTGCGCGACACGGAAACACACGTGTCCTTGACACTGTCGTCAGGTGATCATCAACTGCCACTCAGGTCGCAGCAATGAGTTGACGATGCAGTCGTCGGTTGTTTACAATGTCATAGCACAATTTTTTTTGCTGAGGGAGGATCATAAAGAATATCAAACAGGACCTAGGAAGCTGTAGGTGAAGTTGGAGCTTCTTGATCATCAACTGGCAAGAGATCAGCTGAGTTTTCAATGTTACAAACACCTTTTCGGTGTGTTTTAAATCAATAATTTAAATTGCGCCCTGATACGATTCACCAAGTATAGGAAATGAAACAGAATGAACTGAATTTATCGAACCAATATTCGAGCATACTGAAATGTAAAACCTTTTTTTTTTCGGATGAAGCTCATTCTCATTCAAATGGGTCGGTTCATAAACGAGGAAAATCCTGAATCAAAACATCTACACAGCTAAAGTTAGGATACTAGCAGCCAATATTAGTTCAGCGAATTATTGGCACCCACTTCTTCCAAAACAAGACTGTCACGGTAAATTCTGTCTGGTGCACAACAATATTACATAACTTCTCTTCTTCCAGAAATAACTTATTTTCGAAGCCCACAATAACAGGTCATGATATCAACATGGCGCCGCATGTCACATGTCTATCGTTGGCTGTCGTTGACAAGAGAAGGAATATTGCATGGCCTCTGTAGGTTCCTGACTTGCCTCTTCTTTCTTTGGGGAGACTTGAAATATCGGCTTTACAACAGATTGTTTAATTGAAAGAGAATATGTTCTTTAGAAAAAGTACCAGTGAGGTTTTACAATTTTGAAGACCACATAGGAAGATGTGCATATATTTTTAATTTTAATATCCGATGCTACCGAATGTTTATTTTAATACGTATAAAAATTATATATTATTTATAGTCTTCCTTAAATAATTAGTTCATAATCGAACATCTTCGTAGTACAACCTGAGCATAAAGCATTGACATTTTTACATAAATTCAAAGAACGACTAAATTGTTGACAGAAAGTGTTATGTTTAATTGTAATTCCGAAAGGATTGATATCTGATTAATGGTTCAGGTGTCAGAAGAAACAAAAACTTTTAATATAGAAAATTTATTTATAAAGAGTTGTAAATCACTGTTAATTAATGGAGCATATTACTCGGTGAAAGAGTTCGTAGAAAGGAAGGACGGATTAGATCCTCTTTAATAAAATAGTTTGCTGGTATCCTATCAAGTTACGATATTATTTTACGATGATAATATTCTAGAATTTAACTACTGACTTAATTTCTTTTTCATGTTCGACGGGAATCGATGTAAGATTTTCTACTGGAAACACCGTCGAATGGAAATTGAAGATTAATTAAAACACTTATTATTTCTTTAATTTCTAATTACTGTCATATTAATATCTTTAACGTAGTTTTAAATCATATATTTTTTTGTAAAGTACTTTTGTCTTTTAAACTGTGTATTTGTAATAATTATTCTTTTCATGTAATATTATATTATGACGTATCCTATTTCCTCGACCGAGGACTAATGGAATGAATAATATATCTAAATCTAAACTAAGCATTTCTACTGGAAATTCGTCGGGTTTCGTATTCAATATACGAAGACAGAGGAACCAAAAATTTTTATAGTAGGTGTTTTCTGACCTGAAAGCGCGATGGCAACCTTCTCGACACCTCCCAGGGGCGCCAGGGCGTCTCTCGCCTTGTTCCCGAAGAGTTTCTCCAGGTAGTTCGGACCATGGCTGGCCAGGAGGGACTGCAGGAAGGACGCTGTCTCCTCCACAGGCGGTCGCTTGGCTGCAATCACATAACAACCACTCAAACAACCAGCCCTCACAGATGCCAGAAATGGAAATATATGTATACAAACCAACTCCAAGTGCTTCGATGTAATGGAATCCAACTCCGGTCAGAACGCAATCCAACAATTAAGAGGTACCTAAATGGTTGTGAAATTTGATTTTATTGTATATGAGATCATCGAGAAATACTGAATCATTGGTCAGTAAAAATATATTTACTCAGCCGTCGTCAATTTACTCTCAACTTATTAGTAATGAAAAATAAGTTTTAAGAAAAATTCAAATATTTTCATATAAAAAATTATTAAAAAACTAGCTGAGTTTATTATTATTTAACTTTACCCGGAGTAGGAATTGATTCGACACTAACCTCCTGGGAAACATTTCACTTAACCAGCACCAATAGCGCCAGTGTTTGGAACATTTACGGTCCCCTCCATTAAACGACGAATTAAAACAGTAAAAAATACTCGATAAATTAATAAAGAGTAAAACTATTCCAGATACCTTAAAGATGTAAAGAAACACAACCGTTAACTAAATAGAGACCAAAATATAGAAGGTACAATAAGAATTTAAAAAAATTAGCTGGTACCTTAAGAAGATCAAATCTACTCCAGGTAACCTTTTGTCAAGAGCGTCCACCTCCACGAAGAGGAACATAAAGTTACATCAACCACCATGATGAATGCGAGAATTAAACTCATCGACTCCTAGAACCTTAGAATCGGCATTCATATCGTGTTTTTTCATTATTATGTTGACCCCTTCCACAACCACCCGTACGGTAAGGGTGCTTCCCTCCCTTGCCCTTTGGAGTTGAAATTAGACACATAAAAATTTTGGAATGACACTAAGCGATCCCGGAAACATTTTTTAAAACAAATAATGGCCGTTTAGGAATGTTTTTAAATTTTACCCCCACTCCTAGAGGCGGTAGGTTTGTCTTAACTCCTCAGTGTTTGTTCCTGAATCGTAAGTAACATGTGTATAAAGAATGATAGAAATTGGTTCACGAATTTAAGAGTCTAAACGGAAATTTGATTCACCCCCTTACACTCCCACATTTAGGGGCTGATCTACAACTTAAATGACATAGTGAATTTCAGAATTAAACTCATTGACATTTATAACCCTGCGCACAACAACTCACCAAAATGTCATCACAAATGGATGAATGGGTTAGGAGTGCATAGGGACACACACACAGACAGACATTAATTTTTATATATAGAGGAACAACGACGTTTTACCACCAGGAAATTGGATTTCAGATAAAGACAGTTTAATTAAACTAGTATTATAAACATAAGTCAAGACGGATCATACAGTCGTGGGAGTATGGATGATGTGGATAATGGTTTTCGACAAGGTGTTGACCATCTGGAGACAGTAATGTTAAAGGTCACTTAATGAAGAGTAGTTTCTAGATAAAAAAGGATGTATGTTTGTACGTATGTTTTTACGTTAATTTCCATGCAAATTTAAACGCGTGGAAAGATCGCAACAAAAATTGGTATACATATTCTTAAAAACACGAGAAACGGCACTGTGGGGGTGAGAATCCCCTAGCATAAAGGTATAAAGAATTATAATTGAAAAATGCGCGCCTAAGTACCAGGACGTCACGCGAGAGAGCGACGTTACTACGCGACGAACAAATGAATTAGTTCCTTTTTCCGTAATGAAATAAAGAAGAAATATTTTCATTGAATAAAAAGTATAAGTTATCCAGTAATACTCCATCGAATGATAATAAAAAACCATACGAAATACTTTAGGATCCTAGCGGAAATTGTAAGTTAATTTTCGCGCCATAGTAGTGACTCCAATATGGCGACCATTTGTTTACATTGTGATTTTAGCTAATAATTTCATCAATTTAATCTTTCGTAATGTCCGAAGACTGAGGGACAATTACATCCTGTAATACTCCAGTAGTATATGTAAGTATTCTATTCGTAAAGAAATTCGGAAGTATGTTTGTTGGTATTGATGCAATAAAATTCAATGTATTTTATAGCTGTTCAATTAATGCATTATCGGTCGAAAGTTTGTACAAAACTAGGAACAGTTAGATTTAGGATGAATCACTTCTTCACTAATGATTAATATAGAATTAAATACTTTCAGGTTTATATAAATAAGTACACGGGCAACGCCGGGCACCCAGTTAACCTATATAATAAAAATGATGTATGTTTGTAAGTTAATATTAATATCTATACAAATTTGCAACAAAAACCGGTACACATATTCTTCAAAACACGAGAAAAAATACTGGGAGGGGGGGGGGGGGTTAGTTACGCCTACTGCCCCCAGGAGCGGGGGTAGAAATTTTGAAACTATACCCATGTCCGATATTTGCGCTGAATAAAGGACATTAGGGTTAATTAGATTGATAGTATTTTTATCGATGCTGTTCGTGTATAATTTCAACTCATTTCGCCATGGATAGGGACCACCCATAGAGGTAGGTGTGGAGGGGCGTTGCATAAAAATAACGCAAAAACAAGTGAGATTCGAATGTAATCGGGGGTTGTGGATATATGAATAGAAATTCGTAAAGAAATTCGGAGGTATGTTTCTGGGGATTGATGAAAATAAAATTCAATGTATTTTACAGCTGCTCAATTAATGCACTATCGGACGACAGTATGAATGGAACTAGGAACAGTTAGATTTAGGTTAAATCATTTCCTGACTCAAGTTTAATATAGAATTAAATACTTTTTCTGGTTTATATAAATAAGTACACGGGCAACGCCGGGCACACAGCTAGTAAGTAACATAAAAGGGCTGAAGTTGACCAGATTGGAATTGAGAATTGTCAAGGTTTTCGGAGAAACAGGAGGCTTTACCTCAAATTATGGTCGATTTAGGAAGCATACTAACAAAAATGAGGAAATTATTGGCACACTGGCAAATTTTCGTAATAGGAATATAAATTATATTCTCTATAGACACTAAAATGTGAACAAGGAAGGTACTGAAGTAAGAGTTTCAGACGATCTGGAAGATATTTGCTTTATAAAAACAATGACGCGAGTTGAATAATTGAACTGTTTATAACTAAAGTTTCCTTTTGCGTCGGTTTAATCCTTTACCAATTTTTGTTATTATTTTTAATTATACAATAACGACTGAAAATCCATACAGTAGCTTTATAGCAATGAAAA
The DNA here is from genome assembly GCA_037074705.1 of Zhengitettix transpicula. NCBI lineage: Eukaryota > Metazoa > Arthropoda > Insecta > Orthoptera > Tetrigidae > Zhengitettix > Zhengitettix transpicula. The sequence goes on along the minus strand of CM073595.1, from coordinate 23,747,786 downwards.
ATCAGATGGAATACGAAAACGGAGAATTTCGTTTTCGTCTTTCAAACTACTCGTTAAACGTTTGGAAGCAATCTAAAAAAAATTTCAGCTGGTAATTACGAGAATACTGTCGCATGAAATTAGGCAAGACGTTAAACGTCGCAGTTGGCTTCGTCTCAGGGTTTCTTCGGTAGGCTTGTCTTGTTTAGTTACGGTTATAAAAATCTACCGTTTACCGATTTATGAAATGCGTTATGAAATTTGGACTGAGACACCGTAATTTCACAATCATGCTTTTATTGCACACTTATCAATATTCTGCAATCGCAAGCTTCCTGTAAACAGCAAGCCACTAGTATCTAACGGATTTCCTTTCGGTCGTTATTTCCTTAGACTCGTCTGGTTTCATGCGGTGCATTAATCTTAATAAGATTTATTTATAAAGCAGTGATACCTTCCTTCTGTCAGAATCAATGAAAGACGAAAATTTAGAATGGTTACTGCATCAAATGCCAAGTGATATTTTTCTCCAGATGGTCAAACAAGGGGAGTGTCAATGAATGGGATATCAATTGATAAAAATAAGTCCATTCGCTGGAAAATATATTGAAATTGTAACAAAGAACTTGTGACCTCAATAAACTTAACGTTTCATTTTGACATACTTCTGGAGGGACAGCTGTCAATTTTGATTTACGGAAGTCAGGTAACGGGAGGAAATTGCGTTGCATTCGACGTCGTGTCGCGGCTAGTTTTGTAATTTAGTGGACATATTTCGAACACTGATTGGCATAACTACATGATTGTCTATTGTGTAATTAATTGGCATCCCATGTTCTGTGTGTTCTGTAATTGTCAGGTGCCCAGGGCGTTCATATTCACTACGGAACGTAAATCAATTTCGCTGAACCGTGATTGCACGTAGGTCATTCCACAGTATTCAACCTCGTTATGTCGACGTCTCATTCATGTATCCACAATACACCCAAGGCTATATAACCTGGATTACGGTTCGTTACCGAACGCTATCAGTTATAACCCATTCATCGTTTACTTCAATCAAGATCAACCCAGTGTCACGGAACGAACCGTGCTCAAGAAAATACAATAGTATCAGCTTTTTAAATTCAAGCAGTAAATATAATACAAACGACACTGTTGTTCTTGAGTTCTGTGACTGAAAATATACTGCCTTTAGCCGATTAACGAAGCTGTTCCAATTTAATTATCAAAAGCTCAATAACTATAAGAGATTGTCATTGAAAAACATCGCCTAAGACTTTTTTGAATCAAACATTCGTTATTCCTACACAATAGTCTTCCGGACGACATAAAAACTTTAACTATACAAAATTTATATAAAGAATTGTTAATTAATGGATCATAAAGAGTTCGTAGATAGCAAGGACAGATTAGATCCTCTTTAATAAAATAGTTTGCTCGTATCCTGTCGTTTCTCCTATTGAAATGAAAGAAAAATTACGCCTGATTGAAAATTAATAATAAGAAAGACAGCCAAATACAATATAAAAACCACACGACGTTTCTGTAATCCTTGTGCCCCCTCTACAGGTGCGAATAAGAGCCTAGAGCGACACAACTGCAGTCGTCAGTTGACAGAACTCAAAAGCCTGAAGAAAGGAACAAGGATCCCAGAAACGTTGTGTGGTATTTATATTATCACTTATTTTGTCTGTATCTTTTATATCATTATATGAATAGTTATAAATAAATATAATTGCCAAACGGTCAGGAACGGTTTATTAATAGACAATGTAATTAATACATTTATCAATAAGTTTCAACCCTAATGTGTTACCCATAAAGTTTAAAATGGCAATAAAAGATGAAAGCTTAATTACTAAAATTATAATCTAAAATTTCTTCTATAATTCGGAATTAAATTCGAATGAAAATTATTTAAGCGTGTGTTAAAAATATTTGTTTCTTTAATTTACGAAAAACAAATTAATACTTACTATTTGATTGTATACACTTCTAATATATTCAATGATTAGGTATTTAATATTATTTATTTAATAAATAAAATAGAGCCTTTATTAGTGGGTTTGTGTGTTTGTATGTATGTATGTATGTATGTTCCGCATACAAATACACCCGTGGAGAGAATTTGATCATTATCGTACGCGTGATGTTTGCGAACAGGAAACAACTGCGCTCGTCAAAGCTTTAGAGGTTTCTCAACCGACGAGTGCCGTTGTGTCTCTCTAGGCTCCTCTTGGCACCTGAAGAAAGGCACAAGGATCGCAGAAACGTTGTGTGGTATTTATAATATCACTTCTTTGATCTGTATTTGGCTATCTTATTATTTAGTTCTGCTATTTTTTTAAAATTATAATCTTCTAGAATTTAACTGTTGACTTCATTTATTTTTCATGTTCGACGGGAATCGAAGCTGCTGGAAACTTGGCCCAATTAAAATTGAAGATTAATATACTTATAATTTCTTTAATAACTTTTACCTTTAACGTTGTTTTAAATTATAATTTATTTTGCAAAGTACAAAGTTAGTTTTTCAAACTTCGGAATTGTAATATTTTATTATTTTCTTGCATTCTTATATTATGACGTATCGGACTAATGGAATGAATAATAAATCTAAATCTAAAAAATACGGATTTGTATGCAAACAATATGTTCAATTCCGATCATTTGGAGACGTCTAATAAATTTAATCAGAGTTTTGCAATTTTATTCTATGACAAAATATTGACACTTCAATGACTTAGTAAGATTTAATGCTTTTGAAATACTTGATGTGCCAAGAAGTGACTGAATTATGGAAACAATGGAAAACACACACTCACACACACACACACACTCACTCACTCACTCACTCACACACACACACACACACACACACACACACACACACACACACACACATATATATATATATATATATATATATATATATATATACGTTTCCAAGTTTCAATAGGCAGAAAATCCTGAGTCATCTAAACACCCACAATACCCTAATGTGAATGTTTTTATTTTAAGATATATATTATTATATATATATAATCCTGTTTCATCTAGAAGCCCATAATATCCTGTTGTGAAAAAATCCCTGAGATAGCTGCATTTTAAAAAGTCTTAAATTATATTTGATAAAGATTGAACTTTGATTATTCTGCTCATAAATTATTATAAATATATTTTATGTTGTTTGGTTGGATATCTGTTACTTACTTCTAATTTAAATAACAATAAACCATTCCTAATTCAAAAAAGGCATTTTATTTGTAATACCAAATAGAAGCACCAGAAAATGTAGTTAATCGCCAAGGTTTATTTCCATTTTTTTTAAAATATTGTATTTTAATTTTTCCTGAAAGGAAATTAAAAATTGTTTCCACGGAGGTTACCTATGTTAAATAATTCTGTTTGTCAATGTTAATTAACTGTAATAATTATGTGGGAAAACCAGGTTCCCCTAGGACACTCGTCGTGGAAGTTTACACAGGGTAAAGTGTTTGACAATTGCAAAATTGGAGCTGAAGGGAAAGTCTGTAAAAATACGAGTTTGAGTGTTTTAGTATATTGGCTACGTTGAAATCATTTTACCAGAGGAAAACAGCACACAGCAACATTTTCAAATTTGCAAATTAATGTCGTGAAGGTTTGCTTCAGTTAAAGCCTTGAAGCGGACTTTTCTGTAATAAAATTTATGTTGAAGTGTACTCATTTAACTGTAGGTCCAGTGTCACTTAAAATCTTATCAACATCCATAAGTTATACTTAAATACCATTATCTCTTGACTCCAAAATTTAATCAACGATCGTCAAGAAATTAAGGGTACCTTGAATCCCAATATAAAAAAAATGTATTCGTTTATAAGTATATCCGTAATTTAACAGTTTCGTGTGAATTTAATCTAATCAGGCTTGAGTGATGTGGCAGGACGGTTCTCTTCACTGAACACAGCCTTCTCAGCAAGTTGCGAATTCTACGGGATGTTCTGGAAAAAAGCACACGAAGAGATGTTTTAGTTGTGCAGATACATGCAAAGGTGCTGAAACGGTGACTTACCATCTGAAGCGTATCTCTCGATGACATTCCTCCAGTTCCAGGCGGCGGACCAAGGAAAGTGCGAGATGTGCTCAAACTTTGCCAGGGTGCGTTTCCATTCCACATCATAAACATACAACATGGCAATCCACCAGCAATTATACGTTAATTAGTGAAGGTGCCGGAGTGTTCGTGGAAAACAAAAACTAGGAGCACATGAGCAAAAGTCAGGGGATCAAGGAATAGTGGGTGAAGGTGCGAAAATGTTGGAAAATAAAATTAAGAGAGATTTGAGACAAGACTAAAACGAAATCAAACACCTGTTGATATATACGAGGGTGGTCTGAAAAGTTTCCAACCTCAACGTGAAGATGGCAGCACTAGTAAATAAAAGCTACTGAATTTCGTTGTTCAACTGTTGACAGTTACTCACCAAAGTTTCAGCCATTTTGGACGCGCAGTGGTTATGTAACAGTCGTTTGAGTGAGTTGATGTGTTTCCACAGTGAAATTTTGGGCAGCTGAATTTAAACGTAGCCGTGAGTGCTTGGGAGACGATGAACGTTGGGGACGTCCAAAAACTTCAACTATCGAAGAAAACATCGCCAAAGTTCACCAAATGGTGCTACGCGACCGCCGAATTAAAGTCAGTGAGATAACAGCGGTCATGAACATGTCAAAAGAACGTGTTTGTCACGTATTAAATCAACATTTAGGCATGAGAAAGCTGTCCGTGCGTTGGGTGCCGCGTTTGCTCACGTTAGACCAAAAACGTGTTCGATTGATCATTTCCAACGCTCTGTGGCGATGTTAATTACTGTAGATGAAACTTGGATACATCATTATACGCCCGAAACAAAAATACAGTCCAAACAGTGGACTGAAAAGGGGGAACCGGCTCCAAAAAAAGCAAAAACTGTTTTTTTTCGGCTGGGAAAGTGATGGCGACTGTTTTTTTGGGATAGTCATGGAGTTATTTTAATCGATTATCTTGAAAAAGCAAAAACCATTACAGGAGCATCATTACTTGACAAGGTAAAGGAAGAACTTGCGGAAAAACGGCCACATTTGCAGAAAAAGAAAATCCTGTTTCACCAAGACAACGCACCGTCTCACACCTCAGCGGTTGCCATGGCGGAAATCCACGAATTACGGTTTGAACTACTTGACCATCCAGATCTAGCCCCAAGCCACTTCTTCTTGTTCCCTCATTCATCTAAAAATTGCGCTCGGAGGACAGAGATTTTCGTCAAATGAAGAGGAAATCAACCTTATTTTGCAGAGAAAAACGTCGAGTGCTTTTTGGACGGGTTACAGAGATGGGAGCATCGCTGGGAGAAGTGTGGAGAGTTACAAGGAGACTATGTTCAAAAATAAAATATCTTCTATCATTGTTGGGTCGGAAACTTTTCAGACCACCCTCGTACTTCCCGCGTCATGTAAACGAGACAGTAAATTCTGTTTGTAATGGAGGTTTTTTTTGAGTGATACTTGTTCTGGTGTCTTGTTAGTGAGTTCTGAACCCACCCCAATTATTACTCAGATGAAATGAGTTGATTTCAAAATGAAATTCCCAATTTAGAAGAATCTGTATGCATACAGGAACTAAAGAGTTGTATGTAAGATTCGTAAAAATGCCGTTCCATGAGACTTGCGCCTCAAGATGTCACCACGCAACTCAGTTTCCATCATTCTGGAAGGAATTTTTTTTTGGTGATAAATGACGAAAACTGACCCCGAGTCACTATTAACCGGAATATTGCGTCCCGTTTTTAAAAAAGGACGTTATTATGAATTTGAAATCACCGAATAGAAGTTGGAGAATCTTTTATGAACCGTGAAGTCATCACAGGTTACAGGAAAAGTCTGCAGCCTATATAAAATAATAACTGTGGAAAGATCACCAGAATAAAAAAGCTGCGCGTTAAACAAACGTATTTTTATGTTCAGTTCAAGAAAGCATAAATGGTGACTCGAGATATTTCAACGTAGCTTTATAGAGGCTAGGCAGTCCCGCAATTAATTCCTTTGTAATTTTACTTTACTATGTATGCCTGTGCCCCTAGTTTTTGTGTATTGGCAACCCTGCCCAGCGAGAACCACGTGGAGGTGTTGAGCTTTCCCGCCAGGAAGGGGTGGATTAGGATCGAATTTGGTGGTCTGGGTTCGGGCTCTGAGGATAACTGAAAAACAGAAACAGGTTTGCTTCAGTTAAATATTACGTGTTACTTACTACGCGATACTTCGACACGGCGGTCACTACCAACGATTATGTCGTAGATTTGTAAAAAAAAAAAATAAATAACACCACCGAGTTGATGCTTAATCGGCTCGTTTATTGGACACGAAAATGACGTCGGCTAATACGAGACACTGGTGTTACTTTTGTGGAATTAAATCTTCTAGCACATACATTAAATTATGCATTTAACCGAAGTCGGTAAATTCGTTTCAGAATGGAACATTTCAATGGGATTTTTTTAAATTAATTTTTTTACAATAAAAATTTTAATTACAGAGAATACTAATTGTCATGATTGTTAAATTAAATTTGAGAATTATTGTAATTCGGTCCAGATAATATCGGTTGAATTTTTTAAAAAATAATTGGGTGGATTGTCTTAAATTCAATGTTGGGTGAGAGCGGAAATCTTTGTAAAAAAAATAATAATAGAAATCGATTCCGCTGGCATAAAAATTGAGGTTGAGGAAAGGAATCAGTGCTTTGTGCAATTCGAATTTACTCTACGCATGCGGTGCTCTTGTGCTTCAAATTTACTACGTCTACTTAACACTTTTCTGTTCTGCAAAAATATTTATTGTGACCGAACAATGTTAAAAATACGCTGTTGATTCCAAACGAGCTGTAATTGAATAAGAATTGGTTCCTGTTGAGTGAAGTCTACTTGTGCGGTGGTTCCATTGTGGCACTTGACGTCGGATCGACTCCGATGAAAGCATTATGACCTCTGAATTGCGAGTGAGACGTTTCTTATCAATATAATGCTCTTTTAACAACCAGCAAGAGTTATCAAAAGTTGTATCTGAAAGAAGGAAACCCCATAATAATCATCCACGAAAGGTTGACCTTTGTCGGATTTCACGATTAGTCTGGTTTCCTGCTGTAAGTACTACTTGGGAAACAAATGGTTTCTCAATTGTATTAATCACGCGAGCCGAATGTGAGCAGGTCAGTGATCTGACGAGATCGATTCGCAACCGCCCACGACAGTAAATAAATTCCATGCCGCATTATTTGTGACTTGAGAGGTCGAGCGTCATGAATGTTTTAGAGGCCGACGCGCAGTTAATGGCCACAATCAAAATCGCATTCCATATTCACACGCTTTGTCCCCGAGCCACCCTCTAAATAAACTAAAACCCCCGCAAAGACCGGCAACAATGTTTACACGTTAGCTTCTCAAATATTCCCAGTGAACTTTTGAAATGCTGGTCGGCCATTTCTCGCGGCTCGTCACACGATTGAGATGTGCCGTAGATAAAGAGTTCGATTGATTGGTTAACGTCCCGAGACCTTCAAACGGAAAGGTAAAGAATGAGTCAAAGTGGAATTTCCAGAGGATTGAAAACATTATTTTTGAGGAGATTTAATACTCCATTTTTTGAAATCGGAGCATCTTTTTCCAAACGTGGAATTCGTTTCTGTATGATCCACGGCGAATCAAAAAGGGGTTTGGATTTGAACAGAATTCTATCCCCCCCATGTTTTTATTTCTGTACCTTTTGGCGTTTAATATAACATTTCAGTTTTCCTTCGCCACGAGCAAGGAATTTCGTTTGAATATATGAGCGTTATTTTAAAAAAATATACTTGTACACGTTATTTTCTATTTTATTTTTATTAACTCAAATCTGGATCTAGAAGCGTACCAACGTTCACAATTCTACAAATTTTGTAAATTAATCAGTAAGCCACTTGATTGGGATTTAATTGTGCTTTTGTGTGTGATGTATTATACGTAAAAATTAGTTATAGGCAAAAATTTAGGCATAATGCCAAAGAAATCCCCCTTTTGTTTTTAAAAAAATTTCTCATCGTATTTTAGAATATACGAAAATTTTAAAAAAGGCAAATATTGAGGCATTCTCCACAAACGAAGGAGATTTATTAATGACTTGTTTGAGTCGTTTAGTATCTTGAGGTGGCTGTGTATATATAATGAGGCACGTCAGGGATAAAACTAAATAATAAAATTTATACAAAATTTAAAGCCCCGAACGTCGTATTTTTTTGTTCTATTTTAACAAAATTTAACGAATTTGATGACTCAAATTTGAATGTTTTCCGGATCTGTAAAGCACAATGTTAAACATTACTGACTATAAAAAAAATTCGGCTAGTCTGTAACTGATGACTGTCTCAATAGATAGTCTTCTTTAATAGTGAGTTATGGAATATAATGCAAATAACAGAAATTATTTAGAGTCTAGATATTTGCATTGTTACAGTCTGGCAATTTTTTTGAAATTAGCACCGGTGACCGAAGTTCTAAGAACAAGGTTTTTTAGATTTTACTTCGGGAATAAATCGACAAAATAAATATCCGTAAACCACGTCAGGGTCCGGGAAATATATAAATTTGCTTCTGAAATTCTTTGACCGCGGTGAATTTAATTTTTGGTTGCTGTTGGTCGGCTGTACCATTGTCTGCTTTTAAGATCATATATGGAATGAGAAATAGAAAAAACGAAAATGAAATAATTTGAACAATTGCCTATTTAATTTGAATTATTAACATGGATTTTTTTATTGTAAGATTTCATTAACTTTTTTGGACAATCAACTTAACATTGTTGGCTTGGCGCTACGACGGAATCCTCACAATGAAACAAACAATTTGACTGGATAATTTTTCTATGCCGCGATATGTGAGAAATTATCTGATTGGACCTTCGAGAAACTGCTGGAGATGTCAACGAAACAGTCACTCTGCCATGGTGCATCGAGAGTGCAACATCGTGAACGGTACACGATTAATGAACAGCCGGATACTGTTATAAAAAAAATATTAGAAGTAAATTATTTAGTGCAAGTTATGAAGCAAATAGATTACAAATTTTAAACTTTATTTAGAAGTCGTAGGTTGGAAATCTTGGAAATTACTCGAGATCGACGGCCAGGAGGTGGCTTGGCACGGGGCGAATCTTTAGACTCTGTTCGATGCCGTGTCACCTGTACGACTTCGCTGTACTTAGGAGAAAAAAATCTCCAGAAATCGCCAACTTCAAGGACAATCCGACAAAATAAACTGTACGTTATAAAATTCACAATCTTTGAAATACTTTCATTAATCTCAGTAATATGCAGTATTCTTTTAGAAAGTTCTGTTTTGAAATCAGAACTTACAGTACCCTGAAAAGAGTGTTTAACAAATTTAATGCCGGAAAAACTTTAATAATTTTAGTGGTTAAAATGTATGAAACACTTTGTAGTCAAGCTGCTGGCGGCCAACAACGTCTTGTAAAATTGTGTTTTCAAAAAAGTCAGGGTTCAATGACTAGAATCTGTTAAGGTTGTCGAAATAAATATTTATGTTGTTAAATGCGTTAAAGTGTGTGTGTATCCCACATTTTCACGTTAAGTCAGCCGATTGTGTGCGGCGCATAAGTTTCTACGGGGGGAGGGGGGGGGGGTGGAAATGCTGAAGGCGAAATTTAACATTCAACGTTCTCCATAATATTTTTTCACAACTTCAATTTTAACTATAAATATTATCATTTGTATTTTAATTGTACTTATTACGGAGACAAATAAATCAAACCTTCTTTGAAGCCATCTTGGTCCTTCATATTCCATATTTTTCTTCCTATAATTTCTTAAAACCAGACAATCGGAGACTGGATCAACAGTAACCAAATATAAATTTACTAGATACATGTAGGCCTATAATATTATATATGGTGAAAACGTGTGCACAACTACTGTTCTATGCATTTCTAACTTCGTAACTTTATTATTTATGAACATTGGATTTAACGTTAGATGCTTCGATTTCCTTCACTTTTTTTTTTTTTTTTTTTAAAAAGGGTTCCATTTCGACTCATTCTAACTGATTTCGAAGGCGACCGAAAGCCATTCGAATATTCGATGCGTATAACTGAAAGTCCATCGAATACAAACTTGGAATTAAAGCATGAGACAATTGATCGGAACGCGTCGCACGTGGAGCAGACGAGTACGATAGAAAACTAGGTGTGCTGTGAATATAAATTGGTGTTAAGTGCAACACAAGGACATGGATGCCATATATGGTGAGAGACGTGATGTACCTGCGGTGCAGAGACGCGTGTCCTCGTCGTAGCCGTCGGGGCAGTCAGGGGCGCCGTCGCACAGATACTGGATGGAGATGCAGATACCATCCCCTGGACACTTGAACGGCTCGTAGGGGTGACATGCGTCTCCTGAAACACAATTCCCTTGTCAGGTACATAGTGACCTATGAAGGGAAGCTTCATATATGAGGGGTAAGACTGTAAGAGACTGATCAAGGAAAATACGCGTCAAAATGGTACACAAACCACCCGTTCATTTGAATAGCTTGTACTCGATAAGTAAATAGTTTATGATTACTCATAACTTTTTACTCTTTTAGAGTAAATAAAATCGTATTGAGTATAATAAGTAAAAGCACACGTATCAATAATTTTTTTGTTCCACTCCGTACTCAATATAACAAGTAATATTCACAGGAAACGTTTCAGTCAAAAAACAACCCGAAGAGGGTACATTGCATAATGACTACGTTTCGAAACGTAGCGCTGTTAAATAAATTGATAAAAAATATCCGTTAACAAGTCCTTAAATATATCTTATTAGAATTAAAAACGGACACAATAATAAAAGACTACAAAATAATTTACATCTGTTTAATAAGTTTTCTTATGGATACCCGAAATTTTCCCTGTTATGAGAATAATGAAAAATTCATGGAACAGCGTTATAGCAAAAATTTTAGAATTGACATGATAATTTTTTTTAAAGACCAATTACTTTCTGATTTATTATATATAATTTTCTCGCTCAATTTTTTTTATTTATATGGAAACAGAGTGATAATATATGTGACACATGTCAACAATTACTGGTACCACCATAGGACGTTGACATAAAAATCAGTTTAGACCAACAAAGAAAAATGGTTTTAGATAAATAAATTTTATCTTTAAGAAAAGATCATGTTCCAGGAATATTCTAAACGATGTAATATACAATAACTCCAAAAAGTATTTTCCGAAATAATGTCGGAACTGATTATAACTGTTTAGGTGCGTATATAGCACGTGTCAGTAAGGAAGACGGGTGGCGCAGAACGAGGAAGGGAGACAAGTCCGATGCTGCCACGGCTTGCGTGGAATAATCACACATACAACAAAAATTTAACGAGATCAAGCACTAAGTGCTTACTGAAGCTGTTTGGCTGCGCACGTGTAGAGGGTAGCACCTGCGAGGAAGAAAACTAAACTGGGCCGACATCGAACATGCCGCTGAATGGTAATGTGTTTCACAACGTAATAATTTTTAATTAATAATTGGCTTATATATTAACTCAATTATATACTTGTAGTGTAATGTCGGCAAACGCCGGAAGATACTTCAATATCCAAGTATCTGATCTGAAGAATTTTAGTGATTTATTTTCTATGTGAATGATACAATATATGAGGCTATATAATTAAGAAGTAGCGTTAATTATTTAGGGACAGCCTTCCTGTAAATGTAAAGAATGTGAAAAACTATGACACATTTGACAAACGAAATTTTTCTGGACAGTGTTGATGATGAATACTCCTACATTCGTGACTTTTTACGTCGCTCTGTAACATGTTGAATTAATTTGCCTACAAAAACAATGAACAGATGCTGTTTGAATTTTTGTTACAGTTTTTTTATAGCTTCCTTTTACTCGTTCAGATCTATGTTTCAGTAATTCCGGACATCAAACCTGAATAGTGAAGAAAGATAATTTATTTCAGAACTGAATTAAGTTAATTTATTATCATTAATGTTAAAATTATTTAATATACTTCCACTTCTTTTCAATGCGGTTAAATTTATTATTTCGCGGCGTTTTTAAAATGTTCTCTACGTTACAGTTGCCCTTTAAGATGAATTTTTAAGTTCCTTGTAATTGCTTGCTGGTGCCAGTCTGCTCCCATACGCCATCTACATTTTCCTTTAATTTCCTCATTATTATGATAATATTTACCTTATAAATTTGTTTTATATTAACGTCTACATCTATATTATAAATCATTCAATCAATTATATATTTTTTTGATTATGTTATGTATGATAATTTTTATATTTTTCGTAACTCTCGAACGCTATTCTATCGAAAGTGTACTTGAATATTCGTGAAAACAGACACCGCCATGAAAAAAAAGTAACGATTTTATGTCACGACAGTACACCTGCCAACAGCGACGGGGAAAAATTCAGCGATTTGCATTATGAAGTCAGTAACGTTCATCCTGTTCCCCAGTTTTCTCACCCTCAGACTTCTATCTGTTCCGGAAACCCAAACTTTTCCGGTTCTCGTGCCGTCCAGCAGAACTCTACAGATACGGCTTAATAACACTGGGTGAAATTTATTTTTAATAGATTATGCTGAAAAATAATAGTTTTGGAAACAAAAATTGTTATTTTTACTAAGAGACCGAAAACTGTTCACAACCACACTTGTAATTACGATACAGGGTGTAACAAAACTCGCAAAAGATGGAAGCTGATCATCAAGGAAGATCCAGCAACCTGCCAATCTGCACCAGCAGGGTCTGCAGAGTAGGGCTCTACAAGGAACTGGAGGAAAAGTGGAGAAGACCTGTGAAACCAGAGGAATGAAGAGTCATCCTCAGAAATGTCAGCAGCATCAGAGAAATATCGCACCTTACAGAACTATCTCGAAGGCGACAGGTTGTTGTAGCCAGAATAAGAACATTTCACTCCAGTTTCACTCACTCATTCTTGATTTCCAGATCTCCGCAGCCGCTATGCAGCTCATGCAAGGAGCCCACAACAATTCCTCATGTCCTCTTTGCCCCAAATATAGCCAGATACGAAGATCAACCATAGCCGCCCATTCAATGATGGAGATTTGCAACTCATCAGCAGCAATAAACAACCTCATAGACTTTACGATGAAAACTGAGTTGTATAAAGTAATTTAATTGTTATACAAATGTAGAACTTAACGGATGTAAGTCGCTAACGACCAAAAGGTTAATGCGACATTAAACTGTAATTTTTAAAAAAACTCGCAAAATATGAGTCTTCATATTGAGAGAAGACATGGGTCCGGAAATACATAATTACTGATTTATCAGAACGACATGCCTTGTTACCTGGACTAAAACACCAGGTATATGATATGATCGTGTTCCCAACTCAATGCGAAGAAGAACGTCTGCCTGTATTCAGTCAAAAGGAAGTCGCCAAATTTAAAGGTTGTAATTAATTTTTTATGCATAAAGAGAAGATTTAATGAAGAAACATAATTAAATGGAAAATATATTCTATGGAACTATTGTAGTCTACAACTGCTCTGCGCTGCTTGAAACAAACAGCTACGGTTGTCATTTTAAATGCATATTTCGCAAGTGGGCTGCTTTAACCTTGTTTATTTGTAATATTTTTCGAGGAATATCAGCTGCCTGTATTCAGTCACTTTGAACATTTCATCTGATATGTGAACGGACGGCTCCAACTAGTCAGTTGAACTTCATACAAACCGATCAGATACGGAAGTGCCGATCACTCTGGAACTATGCATTTTTCAATATGAGGAATCCATTCCTGAAATTTTTTCACACCTTGAATATTTTGATACTTTGGTCAAGTGAGACTCCAAATGACAATTGTATACATCACGAGGTGTGCAGAGGTTTGCAGAAGGTTGTTGCAAATATACATTAATTGTTCAATGTTGTTTAGTAAACGTATAATTGAAAATCTAATGTAGTGGTAGGTTTATTAAATGATATTTTCTAGAATTTATTCATCATTTAACTGAACATAAAAAAATAAAATAAAATAAATTCAAATTGTGCGTGTTCAGCTAACCGGGCAAAACAATCGGATCCATTAATCCCAAGTTAAACCGTGGTTTACGGTAATTCCCCCAGGCGCGTCAAGGATTGACACTCTTGGCAGTTACCTCGCGTTGATCTCTGGCCGTGATCATGTGGCACCCTCGTTCTTTCCGAGTCCTCTGCATGATGCAAGTTTGCAGCTGTACGTCCGTCCCTGGCAACGGTTCGTCGAGGAGTCTCTCTACACTTTCTTTACAGCCCCTTCGCTGGATGTGAAATATCGATGTTCTAGCCCAATTTTCGATCGATCTTTCCTGAACCAAGAAATGTGATTGGTTCAGGCAGTCACGTGTTAATTCACTTTCTGGGATTTTTGGAGAGACGTTTCCTACGGTGCGACAGTACAGGTAACTTCCGAGGGTCATCACCCTACGTGTCTAAGTCCAGACCGAAGGGTTTATCTATCCGTCACAGCGGCCCCTGGTCAAATTCCAACTTGCCAAGCTCTCAACCGTTGCTAATATCTAATTATATTAAAATGAAATATATATATATATGTATATCAATAATAAAACTATCGCGCTACACTATAAAGAGGCGTCCTCTTATCCAACTAATCAATTACAAGTCTTGAGTTTACTTCTGTAACTTCACGATACAATAAATTAATGTAAATATGAATTATTCCGATCGTTTAGTGATAAAATATTTGTAATGAAGTCTTCAGACGTAAGAAGGTACTGATATTATTTATCAATTAAAAATATATAATTAAACCTAGGAGCACAGTTATGTACAAATGCCGTAACATTTTATTATAAAGATCCAACATTTCTTGTAAAATTCGGGAAAATCATGAATAATGATGTGAAAAAGAACTATACAGATTAAACCACATTATTTTCAAAACATGATCCATGGTTTAGAAAAATCTTTATTTGTAATATAATTAATCATATTTATGTTCAGAAGTCCATATAAGAAGATTCAGACAAAAAGGAAACACTTTGAACACTTTGTCTGATACGTAAACCGACGGCTCCAACTAACATCATACAAACCAATCATATACGGAAGTTTGGAAAATTACGTATTTTCTGAGCTATGTCGTACTATACTTGTTTTCTTCTCTCTATATTCAGAATTTTGTCGGTCGTGTTTTGTTACACCCTGTATAAGAGAAAACGACTATAGTGTGTTTAAAACTTTCTCAGATTTGATATAATTCTAAGAGAATAAAATTATATGAATTTTGTAGGAATCATAAAAATAAATGCAATAATTTCCCGCTATGGTCATGAAATAACGTCGGTACTTTGGTTGTGAAACATCGATGTTTTTTTAACATTTTTTAATTTTTTTAGGTAACAGGCTACATGAGGGTAATCCACATGGTGGCAACTCCCCTTTAATATCATAAGAAGGGATTTGAAAGGGGGGATGCGGAAGGGTAGAGGAAGGTAGCCAAGGGTTAACTAGGGCGCCCGGGCTATGGTTTAAGGATCCTACCGGGAAATTCTCCTAAAAGTGATGCAGGGAAAACCCTAGAAAAACCTGCATCAGGTAGGTCGGGCATTTGGTACTTGTCCCACGCCCTTCCGATGACGGGAGAGGGGTTAGCTGTGGGGTCGCAGCTTTCCCCTAGCCGTGCCTTGACCAGTTTAGGAGGCAGCTGGCCGACTATTCCGATAGGAATAGCGGACAACTCTTACCGTATACCCAAGGTCTGCGACCCCGGAACATACACCTCTCTAAACAGGCCGAGGTGCCTCGGCATGTGGGAACCTTAGTTCAAAAAACCAGAGAGATGTGAAGGCATCCCCATAGGTAGCCTCCTCCAGAGATCTCCAGGAATCGATGATTTTTTTAGGGCTACATGGGGCTACATGGGGGTGATCCACATTGGGCAACTCCCCTTTAATAGCATAGAAAGGGATTTGAAAGGGGGGATGTGGAAGGGTAGAGGAAGGTAGCCAAGGGATAACTAGGGCCCCCTGGCTATATTTTAAGGATCCTACCCGGCATTCGCCTAAAGAAATGCAGGGAAAACCATAGGAAAACCTGCATCGGGTAGGTCGGGCATTGTGTACTTGTCCCACGCCCTTCCGATAGCGGGAGAGGAGTTTGCTGTGGGGACGCAGCATTCCCTTCTCCGTGCCTCGACCAGTTTAGGAGGCAGCTGGCCGACTATTCCAATAGGAATAGTGGACAACTCTTACCGTATGCCCAAGGTCTGTGACCCCGGAACATACACCTCTCAAAACAGGCCGAGGTGCCTCGGCTTGTGGGAACCTTGGTTCAAAAATGGAGAGGAAAAGGCATCCCCAAAGGTAGCCCCTTCGTATCTCTCCTACATGGTTCTGCCTGCGAGAGAACATCCCTCCCAGGTTGCTTTTGTCCCTTATTGGAATCGATGTTATTGCAAGAGTAAAATTTGAATAACACTTTACATATTACTGTTTGCGAGAAAGATTAAAATTCTGTAATACCTACGGCTATTTATGTCTCATGCGTGGTTGTGGCTTCTCCTACCAGATTAAACCAGTTTATTAGTCTCATGATACATGAATTTTTACCCAAACAGGACCGGCAATACATCTGATTTCATGAGGGTGAATTCTAGTTAAGATCGCAACGTTTGAAATATGTGACGAGCAGGTGCGCCAGCCTGAACAATTTAATCTCTTGGGAACACTTAATTTACATAAAACCTCGTCGAGCTTAATTCCCACTGCAGTTATGACTGAATTTAATTTGCATTTGAGAAGAGTCGGGGCTGTAAACATTTCTTCGTTTTAGTTCTCCGTTTTAATGTTTTAATTTCTATGTGACGGCTGTAAATATTGTAGAAATTGCAGGATGGTTTCTTCAAACTAGGTCAGTGAGTAATTAAAGTGTCTATTTAACGTAGAAATTAACGTCTGTTAAAAATAATAACGCTAAAAAACGACCTTCGTGCCAACGTAAAACAGAGAAATTTTTCGTCGTTCTTAGTTTTTGTATCGCCATTTACCTGTACGTAGGTTGTTTTTAGTATCATTACAGTGACTATACTTCAATTTACTAAATAGTGTAAAAATTTTAGGATACCAAACAAAGCGTTCTTTTCTAGGAAAGTTTCTTCAAACTCGGTAAATGAGTAATTACCGTGTCTGTCTGGATCCAAAATGGCGATCAACAACTTCATATATTGTAATGAATTGAAATATACGAAGACTGCAGTCGTTGCGTGGATAAAGTTTGTGGAGTAAACCTCATAACCGAAAGTCATTCATCGGCAAACAGTAATTAAGTGTGAGCAACTCTGAATCGACACCAAAACTTATTTTGTCAATTGAGTTTGATTCATGAAAAACATTTGTAGCGTGATAGTTTTATTACTGAAATATATTTAATTTTAATACAATTAGATATTAGCAAGGGTTGAGAGCTTGGCAAGTTGGAATTTGACCAGGCGCCGCCGTGACGGATAGATAATCCCTAAGGTCTGGTCTTAGACACGTAGGATGTTGACGCTCGGAAGTTACCTGGACTGTCGCACCGTGGGAAACGTCTCTCCAAAAATCCCAGAAATTAAATTAACACGTGACTGTCTGAACCAATCACATTTCTTAGTTCAGGAAAGATCGATCGAACATTGGTTGAGTACATCGATATTTCACATCAAGCGAAGGAGCTGTAAAGAAAGTATAGAGAGACTTTTTGACGAACCGTCGCCAGGGACGAACGTACAGCCCCAATCGTGAATCATCCAGAGGACTCGGAGAGACCGAGGGTGCCACATGATCACGGCCAGAGATCAACGCGAGGTAACTGCCAAGTGTCTCAATCCTTGACGCGCCTGGGGGAATTAACGTAAACGATGGTTTAACTTGGGATTTAAGGGATCCGATTGTTTTGCCCGGCTAACTGAACACGCATAATTTGTATTTATTTTATTTTATTTTAGTCATGTTCAGTTAAATGATTATTAAATTCTGTAAAATATCCCTTTACTTCATCATTTAAAAAAACCTACCACTATACATTTAATCATGTTTCAAGTCCCCACAGACGGGCGAAATTTGTGGACTTTTTTCCCTAATGACGCCAGGCCAAAAATATATTCATCATAAAAAAACCAGAGTGTGTCATTATATACTAACAAAGAAAGTAGAAAAGACATTATTTCGGGTTTTTTCATTCTTTGAATCAACAAACGTTTTCAAAGGTTTGAATACAAGTGCCATTCTTGCTATCCAACTTGTATTCATTTCATTAGGCCGCTTCCTTTCAGATGAAACGCCGTATTTTACATTGTATGAAAACAACAAACATATTTTATTTGACCGGAAGTAAAAATGGACCCACGCATTACAGATATACTTATCGTAATGAAAAATGTTTGGAAACTACCTGCGACAACTTTTAGATTTTTTAAGTATTTATTTAATTATCCTCATACAATCAAAATTAGGAAAATGAGTGAACTCATCACACTGTTATTATTTATATACTTTCATTGAATATTTCCGAAAATTTAATTGTGCAGTTTGACATAATATTTTAGGATTAAAAGTCAGGAAAATAAAAATAGGTTATTTAGAATATGGTCTTTACATAAACGACAGGAAGGAAAATTACAAAAATTCTTTATGGTCAACGATATAGAATGTAAAATATCTTTGCAAAGATGTTGCAGAAATTGTTCTCGGGCTTCTGACCGTTTCGATGACTTGCTATATCATCATCCTACCTTTGCCTGAATTGATAACAATGGCAATAAATAACCTATTACGGACGGTTTACGTCATCAGTGACGTGAACCTGCACGATTCGCGCCACCGAGCTTACGTGACATAAACAAGAATGAGAACGGATTCGCCAATTCCGATTTGTCTTTGCCAGAATATGCTGGCAGAGTAAGTCAGAAATGTTGCAGCATAATAACATATATTAATATTGGCGTTTTTATGACTACAGTAACACTACAAATAAACAACAGCCAAAGTAAAAAAAGAATTATTAATTGATACTGCGAATTAGAACGCTAATAACACTAAGTTTAATTCCAGCACGTTTATGTCTACAGCCACAAATTTGCAATAATTGACTTGAATATATTATATGATACCTTGTTATTGTAATGAAAGAATTATAACCAACGAATAATACTATTTTATTGTAATAAGTTCCATTAATAGTCTACATTGTAAACTTAAAACCGTTAACAATAGATAATGATTCTATAATAACTCGTTGTAATCATTTCATTTCGGTTACAAGAGACACAGAAGAAATACTACGGTTTTAAAATACTACGTAATTGAACGTTTTTATTATAAGGGCGCCCGACGTTTCCCGGGTTACATAATTAAACTCAGCGGCATCCATCACCCCGGATTTGACTCCAATCTCAGATTTTTTGGAGTTATTTTTATGCAACGCACCTCTACCCCTAAAGGTGCTCCCTAATCCATCCCGAAAAGGGTTGAAAATATACCAAAAAATATATGGAGAAACGCAATACATCTCATTGATCGCGGAAAAGTTTCTTTCGACTCGAATATATCGGCCGTTTTAGCAACATTGAAAATTTCCAGACCAGCCCCTGCGGGTGGTAGAACCCCACAGTGTTTGTTTCCTGTTTGCCAGGAACATGTGTACGAAAAACTAATCATTGAATATCTTTGAAGAATATACAATCAAATTGTAAGTATTAATTTGTTTTTTGTAAATTAAAGAAAAATATATTTTTAACACACACTAAACTAATTTCCATTAAAAAAATGTAAGTATCTGGATATTTAAAATTATATAAGAAATTTTATATTATATATTTTATATTATATATTATAGTATTATCTATTTTCCCCGTTTTTAAATGTATTGTTCACACATAAGGGTTAAACCGTAGTGAAAAACGTATTAATTAAGTTGTCTATAAATACACCTTTCCTGAATGTTTGGAAATTATATTTATTTATCTAAATAATAAAAAAATACGAATATTTGTATGTATCCAGTTACGTAAATCTGCATACAAATTTTAACGCGTGCAAAAAACTTGGTACACATATTCTTAAAAACACGAGAAACGGTACTGTGTGTGTGGGGGGGGGGGGAGGGGGGGAGAATACACTAGCATAGATGTGGAAAGAATTATAATTGAAGAATTTGATCATTTTGTGTTAAATTACTGCGCGCCAAGATCCATGACGTTACGCGCGCGCGAGAGAGAGACGTTACTACGCGACGAACAAAGGAAATAGTTCCTTTTTCCGTAATAAAATACAGCTGAAAGGTTTTCACTGAATAAAAAATATAATTTGATCCAGTTATATTTCCATCGAATGATAATAGAAAGAATACGAAGTAGTTTACGATCCTTGCGGGAAATGTAAGTTAATTTTCGTGCCATATTAGTGACTGCAATATGGCGACCATTTGTTTACACTTTGAATCTAGCTAAGAATTTCTTCAATTTAATATTTCGTAATGTCTGAAGACTGAGGGACAATTATATCCTGCAACACTCAAGGAGTATATTTAAGTATTCTATTCGTAAAGAAATTCGGAGGTATGTTTGTTGGGATTGATGCAATAAAATTCAATGTTTTTTGTAGCTGTTAAATTAATAAACTATCGGTCGGAAGTATGTGCGGAACTAGGAACAGTTAGATTGAGGCTAAATCTAGATTAAAGATTAATATAGAATTAAATACTTTTTCGGGTTTATATAAATACGTACACGGGCAACGCCGGGCACCCAGATAGTTCATAAATATTTATATAATGGCTAACAATGTTTACAAGTCATTAAATGAAATTATATCGTCTCCTGGAGTAATGAAAAGTTTTATAATAAGCTATCAAATATAATATTTCGTCGAAATATGAAATATTAAGGTCTGAAATTATGTAAGAATTTATTTTGAAAAACGTTATAATTGTGTTATTTAAATCTGTATGGGATATGAACATCGTCGTCCAGTTACGTGACAAATTTTGATTATTTGCTTCTTTGCTCTTTAAATGAAGTCATTTCTGTATCCAAGGTAAGATTTGTCGTGTTTCTTATGCACCTCAACTGCATCATATATTTAGCAAGGGCAGCGATGTAACTAGTTTCAGTTCCGTCGGTTCAAAAGTCACCGTCACAGGCACGGCGCATTGTAACCCGTGACAAAGAACGCCATCATTCACAGCACACAAAACTCGTAGATCGTTAGTTCGGCGACTTTGGTTGAGAGATCCGTTCGGCGTGGCATGTTTATGGTGTGTGATTGAAGTGCGATACTGTATGTTTTCGTTCGTGTTTGCACTGTTTCGTTTGCTTTAGCTCATAAAGCAACATTGCCCCACTCCTGGTCCTCGGTGTTTGAATGCAGAGTTGACTCGTGCAGAGGACATACATCGCGCTGCTCTTTTCACTCAACAAGTGACATGTAATTTATAAACATTGTTTCGAACGCCTCGCCAAAGTGACGATTTCTGTTTATTTTTCCAAGTCCTATCCCCGCATCAATTCACACCAGAATTACTGGCATCTTCAAAGACCTTAATTGGCTGCGCAAAATTTTAAAGATAAGCAAATAAGTCTTTTTATGTTTAAAAATTATTCGTGGAAACACACTGAGGTAGGATTCGTGCTTACAAAGATCGTTATACATGCACGTTCCCATTAATTTCTCACAAAATGAACACACCCAACGAGCTGTCGCGACGCAAACTGCGATGAAGGTAATTTGTGCAGCTTTCAGTAGCAGATTCCGGTTAATAAATGTGGAATACGCATTTATATAAAGGGACAAGAAACTTTTAAATATATATCATTCACATGGGCAGGAGACAGCCCCGGGGGGGGGGGGGGGGAGAAAATAAATGGCTTACCTGAAATTGTGGGCCGGTGTCAGCATTTCCCACAGGAAATATATCAAATTTTCGGAGGCGCCAGTCTTCTTCGGAAGACTACTGCATTTCGTCACGGTCTGCCGGCACGAAGTACAGTTCTATCTCTTCAAATAGGACTCTAGTCCTTCCGAAAAAATAAAATGATTCCTTTCCGACATGGCGACACCGACCCTGAATATCAGGTAAACTACATATACTACTACAAAATCCATATATATTTTCTTTCGTTCACATATGAATGAAATATTTAAATCGAGTTATTTTAGCTTTTCTTTACGTTTCATATATTACGGAATCCGACACGGATTTCATTAAATTTCCTGTCTGACACGCTCACTTTTTCCCGTTTCACAAGAACTCGTTCCGACCGATTTCGATGAAAATTCTTGTTCTGTAGAGCCGTGAGAAGGTCCTTAACAATATTAAACTGCCACCTACCACAAACGTCCCAAAATTTTGAATTTCCCCCCCCCTTTTCCTTTTTTTGCAAGAAAACAATCGTACTGGTTTCAATGAAACTTGATATCCCAGTTACCGAGACACGGATGATGTGTTTCAGCAATTAAAAATTACCCTGAAACCGAAATGGTAACCTCATTTTAACTTCTTGGCAAGGAATCGATCGTTTTCCTAAAAAAAGAAATACTCTTTAATGATTCCTTTCTGAAGCGGTTAAATTTTTTTATGGGTTTTATCAGTCTTCAGAAAAAGTTCATAGATAAAACTCAGTCTCTCCTATTTGTTGGTCGTGAGATATAACAAGTCGTGTTAAATGCGCAGTAGAAGAAGGGAGAAGGTGGAGGGGAGGATTGTCGTCAGTTTGGAACTCCCCCTTCATTAAAAACCTTAATTATATTTCTTACGAACGTGATAAACAGACAGCAGCGAAGTCTTTTTATCACTTTTAACGGATGAGTTTTTTTTTGGTCCTGAACACATTTGCGTCCATGTTTTCAGAATAGGTTTTACACTACCAAGTTGCCCTAACAAAAGGTTCGTGTTAAACTGAGCTCTTGGTCGTACTCCCACTACAATTACAAATGCCACTTATCTAGACACGATTTGCTATTTCTGGCGACCAACACTTTATTTTTCACGTTACATGTTCTTATGTTGTCAAGAATATTCGAGATAATAAATGTGAAAAGAATCTCATGTGAAGTGTAACAATACTTATTACATAAAAATTATTTTATTATTTTTTTTCTGTATGAAGGATGAGCATCAAGACAGGCAGATTGTATGGGAACGTTCCTTCCGATATCAAACTTCAGTCTGTGCAAATATCAATAATGACTTCAGAGAATAAATGAATTAATACGGGTAGAACTTATGAGGTTACATGATGCATCTAGAGGATTACTAACGTTACTTATAAATAAAAATTTAATTGAGAAAAGAATTTAGAATTTTGTGGAATACGTACGTCTAGACAATTTATAAATACTAGCTTCTTTTAAAATGACAATTACCAATAAATATTCGTTAACAATTAAATATTATTTCAAATAAACATTAAAAATTTACAACTTTTTTTATCGTGGAACAGTTGAATCGACATATTTTTAAATAGCAATATCAATTTTAAAATTGCGGTAAATACACGAAAAATGGCGACAGTTTGACAAAAAATTACGATTTAAATTATACGTTAATTTTTTTAAAAATCTGAATGACCGTAATTTTACTCCGAAGTTTGCATCTCAACTCATCCTAAATCCTCGTTACCGTAGTTTACGATTTTTTTTAAACTTAGTTAATTGTAAAATTACTGAATTAGGCTTGTCTATTTTAAATGTAGTTGCTTCAAATGATGGATAAAATTAGTCAAAGGGGATTTTAGTGTCAAACTAATATCTGTAAAGAACCACGAATTTAAATCACACTCCCAGATTTGATTTTTTTTTTAAAAAAATTCTGGGTTCGTTAATAATTATATTTTAAATCGCGTATGCTTTTATATATAGTGTATTTCCTGCAAGCAGTATGAATAGGTAATATTTTCGATGGCTCTAACGAATAAGAAATATAAATTCTTATACAAATGAATTGAGCGTTTATTTACCGGAAGAGAGAAGTACCAAGTATATAATTATGAATAATAAATTATTATAATACTCGATAGTATTAAACAAAATCAACATTGTTAATGACATCCGTGCCGCTTAATCAAAAATTGTTCTAGGAAGAAATTGAATATTGCTTTCGACGCTATCTACTGACTGCGGGAGAAAGCTCAACAATGAGTTTGTGTAACTTGTATAGATGGCGTGTGTGTTCTAAAACTACAGTAATTCAAATTAAATATTATTTCCGCTCGTATTTCTCACGTAACATTTCAAAACTCATGAATTCGACAACAAACTTTAAAAAATCGAATTTTACATTTCTAATCGACACGAAACTCGTAATCATTTTTCTTAATTACAATTTATATTATGTACACAAATATTATTTACATTGAGGATTGATTTAAAATTTGGTTACTCGTTTGTGATAAATTACAATTTTTTTTCCTGAATTTGGACGTATATTTTAATATTTTTATTGTATAAGAACGCGCAGGATCCATTGTCTCAACTTTAAAAATACGGACCTTCCTAAAGCCAAAAAACTTTCACTTTATTAATTTTATATTGTCTCAATCATTAATATTAAATTTCGTTTGTGTCTGAAATGACAAATATCATACGTGAATGTCGCGAGAAAATTTTTAAATTTAAGTTATGTGTCAGTTCTTATAATAAATCTATATTTCTTCAATAACGTATCATATATCATGAACTGAATAACTTGTAGTAATGCAATGAAATGCAAAAAAAATGAATGAAACATACTTGTATACTACGATCAAGTAACGTTACGTAAAACTAACCTAACCGTTTCCAACAGAATTATATTTTGCGTTTAAATTACTGAAATGGTTAAAGTATTGTTCTAAATTGATAGATTAAAGATTATTCGGTTTCGCAATTAAATTTCATATGAAGTTGACGGTTATTATTCGTAAATAAGTGTCTGTCTTATAATTTGTGATTTTCAGATTATATTTCTACATTTTCTTTCCGGAAAATCTTCAATTGACGCTCCGATAATTCTTTTTGGTGCTCCTCTAAATTTTTCTAGTTGATATATAATGACACTAAAATGCTTGAGACATCCATAAGATTTTTTTTTAAAAAATATTATATTAGAAAATATAGTATTATTCCTGTAATAAATAAGGGAAGTAATTGTAATCACGTGAACGTAAAAGTAGAAAAACGAAAATTGGCGTCAAGGAATAATATAATATATAATAAATTATTATTTACCCTTCTTCGTTATTCAGACCATCCTTTATATTTCAAAAGCATTAAAGATTCATGATTCAGTGGTACCTCGGCTAATGACGTTAATCCGTTCCGTGAATATCGTCGTTAATCAATACAAACGGTATTCGAAACATGATTTCCCACAAGATTGAATTTAAAATCAATTAATTTGTTCAGGATCCTCCCAATAATCACAGTAAATTCATTTACTTACTATTCTGAAGTGGAGAGGAACAGAAAAATAATTTATGAGAAATACAAATATTTTCACTCGCTACGACGAGAACCATCGAGAATGACCAAAATTTAAAATAAGGTTCGCTGCAATACTATATGTATACATTTCATTATTAATGTATTTACTTAAGAAATTTACAATTATTTCAATGGAACAACAACCAGAGAACGTAAATAACTGGATAATGTGAGTCACAGATCAGAATGTCACTGTTAAGTCTTCTCGGGCATAAAATGCTATATCAGGGAATGTTTACTGAGCCATATTTTTCTTACAGCTCGCTTGTCGTTAACCGAGAATGACGTTATCCATGGCCGCCGTTAACCGGGGTGCAACTGAATTGTAATTTTAAATATTACCGAGCTTCTCCTTGGCTAGCTGCAAATTTGTAACAATTGAAGAACTTTTGAGTCTACCAAAAATGTTTCCTGTAAACTGTGACGCGCATGGTTGAATGTAGTTTTGCATTATAGATCAAATGTGTAATTACTGATTATAATAGCACAGAAGTAACTAGCTGATTAAAATGAAAAACCTCATAAAACATTTATCTTGCAAACATTCACTGAAATTTTATTCAACATCACGTGTTTCTATTACCATCATAGTTATGCTTCAAATAACTTACTTCTAAATTTGATTTCTAATAATAAAATTTTATTGATGTGTCATTTATTTTTCTGTAGAAATGGATTTTTAAATATTAAATATCATTTAAGGCGAGTAAGAATTTATTTTATTAATTTCAGCCTGCTAATAAAGTCTTCCATTCAAGATTTTTTTAAACATTGGAATATATATGTAAGCTTCTAATTATTTAAATTTGAAATGTTTCAATTGAATGCCTCCTGAACAAGGAATGCTATTTTAGACAAATTATTATTAATTAAAAATTTAAAATAAATTTTGTGGTGTGAATATTTAAAGGAAAAAAAATTATAAATAAATTTTACTGTTTTATTAAAGAAATTATCCTGAACATTGATTTCCGTACACACAATTCGACTTTTGTGTGTCTCTTTTACCATTGGTTCTCTTAGTAAGCGGAACTGTATACTACCACAATTTAATAATTTCTTTAAATCCAATATTGTCATGTCCTACGTGAAGACACTGTGCAAGTGCTTGTTTGAGGAAGACCACGTAGCTGCCGTTCGTAAATACAACAATCTTGCTGCCAAGTTTATGCTGGACTAATTACCCTCAATCGCTATATCAAACACCCTTTTCAAGAGTTTCATAATTTTCTGGTAGAGCTATTCTTGATAGATGAGTTTTCTCATTATTCAGTCTCGAACACTTCAAGACCACTGAGACCTATTATCAGCCTTTGGATTGTCTACCCTAACCACTGGTCGGAATCGCTGCACTAAATTCAAAGGTAAAACACTGCCCTGCAGAAGCGTACAGGTTGGACCCTTGTCGAAGCTCACAACTGCATAGGATCCTTCATATGCAAACAAGCCACCAAAACCAGCGAGGTATCAAGACAAAGGGTCTAACTGGCGCGATGTGCACAGCTCGAAACACAACACAGAACTGAACCGATGTAACCAATACAATGATGCGAAGTAAGCAAGCACAACAACGTTCTACTGCACCATGCACAGACACGGAACACCATAAACAGTAAACAGAAGTCAGCAAAGCGAAGCTAAACAGCAAAAGCTGGATGATCTGTGTGTTGACGGTAAATTTATACCGGCGCTCAAATGCGAGTCACGTCTCTTATCTCGCGGTAAACCACTAAATTCAAAAGTAAGGTTAGTGAAATACCAAACAAATATAGATATAAAAATGAATTAGAATTTCCTTTTTACAATTTGGAAACAGGTCAACGTTTAATATTAGTACAATACGTTTCCAGCGTTGTTCAGGGTTTAACTGACTTAAAGTAATGGATATTATAATTTTCTGAATCTTCATTCCGTCGTAATTCAACGTGTTTCTGATTAGTTATTATAGTAATAAGACTGCATGAGAGATATTTGAAGTGAGAATCTGAGAAATTTTCACTTTAACACCGAGATGTCCGAATACTTTTCTCTCTATTATCCGGTCTAATATGATGTGAGGGAAACCCTGATAGGCCAGACTTTCTCACCAATACCATTAACAATTTTCATATGAAACTCGCTAATTCATTTTTTCTATCCTATCTATAAAATAAAAAAGGATGTATATTTGAATGTATGTACGTATGTATTTACGTTAAACTCTAAACAGATTTAAACGGGCGGACAGATTGCATAAAAGAAATTGGTAGAAATATTCTACAGAACACGAGAAACGGTACTGTTGGGGTGAGAACCCACTAGCATAAAAGTCGAACGAATTATAATTTTGTGTTAAATTATTGCGAGCCAAGAGACCATGACGTCACGCGCGAGAAAAACGTTACTACGCGACGAACAAAGGAAATAGTTCCCCTTTCCGTATTTAAATAAAGCAGAAATATAAAGTATAATTTTATTCAGAAATACTCCTTTGAATAATAAAAAAAAACAATACAAAATTCTATACGCTCCTTGAGGAAGATGTTAAGTTATTTTTCGTACGATATTAGTTAAGTCCAATATGGCTGACAATTTGTTTACACTATGAATCTAGCTAACAATTTCATCAATTTTATCTTTCGTAATGTCTGAAGACTGAGGGAGAATTATATCCTGCAATACTCAAGGAGTATTCTATTCTAAAGACATTTGGAAGTGTGTTTGTTGGGATTAATGCAATTAAATTCAATATATTTTATAGCTGTTAAATTAATGAACTATCGGTCGAAAGTATGTACGGATCTAGGAACAGTTAGATTTAGGTTCTTGAGTAAAGATTAATATAGGATTAAATAGTTTTTCGGGTATATATAAATAAGTACACGGGAAACGCCGGACAGCCAGCTAGTTATTAAATAAAAGTTCTTTACTGTACGGTTTAATGATTTATTACAGAAAAATGCAAATAAAAAATAGCGAAATTTTTTATCACCCATTTAATATATTTTTTTAAAAAACTACCATAGTTATCAATTTATGAACGTTTTCCGTTCTTGTTGACAAGGACGTGAAATGCGGGTAGCAGGATGGGGGAAATCTGAGTGTTTTCGTCTCTCAACGTTTGTTATGCACGCGGCAAGTAGGAGGTTTGTAGCAGACGCCGGCTAGCAAACTAAATTACACTAATTCTTATTTTATTACGGAGAATTATTTACTTTTAACTACGCCGGATGATACGGAGGTCGGATGCTCGAGAGTCTACACTGTATTAAAATTTAAAAGTCTGTTTCCTTTCCTTAATTTTAATATTTTACAGGATTTCTGTTTAGTTCTTTTAAGACCGGCTGCGATCGATATTCCACAGAAAACAAATGAATAAATAACTGTCTTAAGTCCTCATTTGTGTAAATTAGATAAGACCTGAATCTAAATTAAATTTCAAGTCAACAATAAATGAATAATCTGTTTCAATAATCACGTTTCCTACGACCATTTACCCTGCATTTGTTAAATATACCTTTTGCAAATGGCTGATATTGCATTGTTGATGCGCGTGAAGTGAGAAGGCTTCTCCAGGGAGAAGGGAAGAGTTTGCTCGTCGTTGACGAGGGAAAAGCTGCCAGGGATAATCCAACCTCCTCCCCCCCCTCCCCCCCCTCCCCCGACTCAATTAAAAATTAAAACACCTCGCCTGTGTTAGCTCCATACCGCTTCGCACCGTGAAATGTATCCTGATATTCTTTTCGAAAAATGTTTTTTCACGTATAAAGTGCTTTTGAGACTCGTTTTCCTGTCGTAAGGTTTACTCCACGGTGCTCTCAAAAATGTACACTCGTTCTCAAGAATCCTTGATCCGGAAGGTGAGTTAAGTGTGTGTCTGCTGAAATATTATTTGAAGAGTGCGTATAAGATGTTTGTTTTCAACTTGACAATTCTAGATAACTCGAAAAATACGTCTCGGACGAAAATTTCGTTAATTGGACAAAATAATATGGGACATCTACTTGTGATACAATTTGTGGGTTTGGGTCAAATTTGACGTCCTTTTGAGAGTCCCTATTATTTATTGTATCACTGTGAACAAAAAGTAAGGTGAATTTATTTATAAAATATAAATTCTTTATTTATTCTTCCAAATCAATTTCATCCCCTTCAAAGTAATCCCCGTCGGATAAAATGCACTTTTTCCAACGCTTTTTCCAGTCCTCAAAACAGTTGGAATAGTCTTTTTCCGGTATAACCTTCAAGACCTTCTTCGATTCGGTTTTTATCTCCTCAATCGTGTCAAAACGGCGTCCCCGCATTGGCCTTTTGAGTTTGCTGACTAGCCAGAAGTCGCACGGAGCCAAATCAGGAGAATACGGTGGTTTCCGAACGATATGAGTCAAGTTTTTGGCAAAAAAGTCGCGAAGAATCAATGCAGTATGACATGGTGCATTATCCTGATGAAAGAACCAAGAGTTGTTCGCCCATTATTCCGGCCGTTACAGTCGAATAGCTTCACGCAAACGACGCATAACGCTCAAATAATATTCTTTGTTGACAGTTTGACCCGGCGAAAGGAATTAATAGTGCACCACACCACGATAATCAAAGAAAACTGTCAACATGACCTTGATTTTCGATCGACTTTACCGTGGTCTTGTCGGTCTTGCTTCACCTTTTGCACGATATTCGCTGGATTGGTCGGTGGTTTCAGGGTCGTATGCGTAAATCCAAGTCTCGTCTCCAGTAATGATGCATTTCAAGTGGTCCTGATAGTCAGACAGCAAAGTTTCACACACATCAACGGGACGCTTTTTTTCCAAAAAAATTCAGTGATTTTCGCACCAATCGAGACTTGACGCGTTTGAGACACGAAACAGTTTTCAAAATGGTTTGGACTGAGCCAAATGATATTCCAACAATATCAGCGAGATCTCTAATTGTCCATCGACGATTTTCAAGCATCAAATCTTTGATTTTTTGGACGTGGCCCTCGTCGGTAGACGTTAATGGTCGTCCAGAGCGCGGTTCGTCTTCAACGCGTTCTCGGCCCTCTTTGAACTCGTTGTACCACTAATAAACGTTTTTTTGTGCCATAGTTTGATCGCCAAAGGCCTTCCGCAACATTTTCAACGTGTCCGCACAAGACTATTCGTTCCGCAAACAAAATTTGATGCAAGTTCTTTGCTCAACAAAATCACCATTGCAAAAATCGAAAAATTATCTTTTAGTTGTTTACAAAAACACGTGTAACTCGGAGATAATTAAACCTTTTTACAAACAGACGCTTGGCAAATATTATAGACAGTCCTACCAATCTAGGAAAAACAATTTACCTGCCTTCGTAATACCCGGGAGTTTTAAATGACAATTTCACCTTACTTTTTGATCACAGTGGTACATGCAGACATTTTCGAGATAAATTGACAGTGAAATTAACGAAATGAGGTTAGTTTTGGATTTTTTGGGGGAGAACCGTCTGCAAACCCTCCTTATAAATAAACAGCGAAACATTTTGCCTATCTTCACCCACACAAAATGGCGCTGCATTCATCGTGAACGATCAGAATTCCTAATTCTTAGAGTGACCCTGGAACCCTTCGGAGGTTTTGTTTTCATTGAGTCCCGTCACCTCTCACCATCGGGGTGCTCTCTTAATAACTGCCTTGACACTGATTACTATTAAATTAAATTGTTCTCAAAATGAAGACATCTAAAGTCAAATTAATTGACGAGTTACGTTTTAAATGTCTATAGAAAAGTTTCTGGGACGATCTGGTGAGGTTGAGACCACAGGTCCTGTAGTTTTGAAGCAAGGCTGGTTGTTACTTTACAGGAATGTTTAGGTATTGTTAGACACTTAAATAACATTGACAAAATATATATACTTCCACAATATGGGAAAGTAAACGTAAATGTGTTATCGATTATCATTTACGAATAAAACGGGGCAGAATAATCCGAAATTAGCCTAATTTTCTGATTTATAGTGGCATGTTTACGGAATTGGAAAAAAAAAGTTTCGAATAAAAATTATTTTGTAACGGAGATCTGTAATAAAATTGATGTTTTTCTCACACAACACACAGAGATGATTAATTTCAACACATTCAGATGCCCCATTTTAATATTCGATATCAGTATCGGTTTTCGTGATTTTGCGAATAATTACTCGACACGTACGGTAGGATGATTAAAATTAGTGATTTCCGAAAGGGAACGAGTGTCTGGAACACCATGGGCGAGGTTTCAGTTCGATATCTCTACCGGTTTTTGATATATTGTATTTTTTTTTTCAAAAACCATTCGTAAAGGTGTTTAAAATGAGTCATAGTCGTATGGAAACGTGGGCGTAGAACGGTCGTGGTTTTAATATTTATATCTTTATAGGTTCTCGTGTTATAGCGAATTTCTGCCAAATAATTCATATAAGTAGTTAAAAAGAGTTGTATCCATGAGAAAGCGTGGGCGTGGAACAAAATGGTCTGGGTTTAAATTCAATATATTTATCGTTTTTCGATATATTCCGAATTTTTGCAAAAATACATTAGTAAAGGTTGGAACAAAATGGCCCGTATCCGTATGGAATTGATGGCATGGAACAAGAAATAGGGGAAATAGTTTCACACGATACGTATTTTTCGAAGCATTTTGATTTTTCTACGTATATATTCAAAAAAGTACATCCACTCCATTATTTTATATTATAGGAACAATAAAAAACCTAAATTCACAAATATATAAGCATAGTCACTCTGATTTTAAATAATCATTCCGCAAACTATCCGGTAACGTGGTAATGTTTATCGGTTGAGCACGAAGCCACCACGCACGGGCCGTTTCCGTCACCTGTTGAACACTCGACTGAGTCTACCACAGATAATTTGATATGAATAACCGTGACTAATGTGCATTTAGTCTGCTGCTTCATCAAGTCACTCGTCGGTAATTCTGAAAAGGGACACTGACTTTCTCAACGTTGTCGTCTGTAGTAGAAGTGGCTGGACGTTTATGATTTTTCGGCCGCTTTATTGCGCTGTGATCCACGGGTTTAAGCTCCTGGTACAGATTAAGACCACAAATAAATATTAGATAACTTCATCTCCTTCGCAACAGCGAACTGAAGCTATAACGCTGTAACCTGCCACAAGCAAAGAGAGATTTCTAGCGGAATGAAGCATTTTATTCTTCGGCCCGTAAAGGATCTCCAACCTTTATACTATATTAATACTTCATACAGCATTTGCTTTTCCAGACAAAAAAGGTTTCTTTTGAATCTATATATATAAAAATGAGTTGCTGTTCGTTAGTCTCACTAAAACTCGAGAACGGCTGAACGGATTTATCTTACCTTAGTCTTGAAATGTTCGTGGAGGTCTAGAGAAGGTTTAAAAGGCGAGAAAAAATCGAATAATTTCCGGGAAAACCCTAAAAACAGCCCTTTTCTATTTCCCATACAAACGTTTTCTAAATAAAATACAAATCTACACCAGTCGAGCAATTTTCACCAAATTTCGTACACGTGTTCTTTGCGACCAGGAAACAAACACTGTCGGGGTGAGACGCGTCTTCCACCCCCAGAAGCGGGGGTGGAAATATTTAAACATACTAAAACAGCCGATATTTGAGTCGGATAAATATTTTTAGGGGTCAAAGATATTGATAGTGTTTCTACCAATGTTATCTGAATACAATTTTCATCCCCTACGCCCTGTGAAAAGGACACCCTTCGGGTTTGGGGT
Organism: Zhengitettix transpicula; assembly: GCA_037074705.1. Lineage (NCBI taxonomy): Eukaryota > Metazoa > Arthropoda > Insecta > Orthoptera > Tetrigidae > Zhengitettix > Zhengitettix transpicula. The sequence continues at coordinate 23,714,554 of CM073595.1, read as the reverse complement.
GAAGATGCTTTACAGTAAAATAACGCGAATACAACCAAGATTGGAGTCAAATCAAAGGTTATGGAAGTCACTGTGTTTAGTTACGACATTCAAATTGGCATTTACCCCTCAGATGCAGGGGTAGTGGGGTGCAAATTTTGGAACATGCAAACACGGCAGATATTTGCGTTGAAGAAATATTTTTCAGAGTTAATTATAATGATTAGGGTTCGAGTAGCGTTACATAAAATTTGCGCAAAAGCAGCCGAAATTGGAGTCATATCGGGGGTTATAGGTAAATGACATCTCGGGCAACGCCGGGCACCCAGCTAGTATTTAATAAAAATATTTATTAACGGGCGTGTATTCCATTGCACGCCTTTTATAGTTCAGAAAACACTATTGGTATATTTACGTGCACTATAATTTGAAAACGATACAGTGAATTAAATGCATCTTACCCGACTTCAGAATTAAGATATGTTAGCCATTTTGACTTTTCCTCATTTCCGGTAGTATACGAGAGCCTGTATGGTATACTATTACAGTTTGTAACGTGCCTAATTTATTTTACTGTATTTAAATTGTCAACCAACTTGATACTATCGTTTCTTCAAGTGAAAATAAATATACTGTAGAATAAATTTCGGTATACAGTTATTTTATATTTTTTCTTAGCAGAATTTGGTATGATAATTTATTTTGCACTGTATCTTTGAGAGGGTTTACTTTTTCTTTTTTTTTTTTTAAAAAAACGGCATCTTGATATAAGGCGAGAGAGCGTGTGCGTCCGTATTTGATGGATTAAGAATTCTCTTTCCTGCCCGCTCATTTTGCCAGAGTGTAACAAAACTCGACGGCAAAATTTCAGGAATGGAAGAAGACAAAGTGTATTACAACACGGAAATGCATAATTACAGTGTTATCCGAACTTTCGTATCTGATCGGTTTGTATGAAGTTCAACTGACTGGTTGGAGCGGTCTATTCACATATAAGATTAAATGTTCAAAGTGACCTCCTTTTAACAGAATATAGGCAGCTGACCTTCGCATTGTTTCGTCATGTAACAATTGTAAGCAGCCCCCGCGTTTTAGTCCAGATAACAAAGCTTGTCGTCATGCACTAACATCTATAAATGTTCGGATAACTCTGTAATTATGAACTTACGGGCTCATGTTGTAATACAATTTTTTCCTTGGCTCAATATGAGGAATCCATTCCTGTAATTTTACCGTCGAGTTTTGTTAAACCCTGTTGAATATTATTCGTTTTCTCCCATCATAACCCTAAATATTGAAGCATGACTCTGTCAGGAAGTGTTCTAATGAGTTTTGTATGAACCTACAAGAATTTTATTATAAGTGCGCATTCAACAATTGATCTCACGGGTTTATCTGATTCCGGCCTAAGCAATTTCTTTTTCCGTCTGAGCAGAAGCAGGTGCGTCCGTTTCTCGAACGTCACGTGCCTTCACCGTCCTTTATTCCTGAGATATTATTCTCAAGTGCGCACAGAAATTCAATTTCGGTTTAAAGTATTGGAAAACTGGCTTGGATTTTCTTCACGGGGCTTGTGATATTTTCCATTTCGTCCTCTGGCAGATGTAGAATTTTTCAATTTCTGATCAATTCAATCAAGTGTTGGATAAATTTTATTGCGAGATCTCAACCCGCGAGCAAAATTTGGTTCTGCTGACGAAGTATTAATTGTTGAGCGTTGCTTTTTTGGTCAATATTCTTCTGGTTTTTTTTCCACATAAAATATTACCTCTCCTGCTGGTGTATTAAAACTGAAGATATTAATAACCTATCAGTATTTTTGTTGGACACAGAATTGGTCTGCGACGGCTATTCTCTCGCAGACAATAACTGCGAGGGATGTTCTCTCGCAGGAAGAACCTTGTAGGAGAGATACGAAGGGGCTACCTTTGGGGATGCATTTTCCTCTCCGTTTTTGAACTAAGGTTCCCACAAGCCGAGGCACCTCGGCCTGTTCTGAGAGGTGTATGTTCCGGGGTCACAGACCTTGGGCATACGGTAAGAGTCGTCCGCTATTCCCATTGGAATAGTCGGCCAGTTGCCTCCTAAACTGGTCGAGACACGGAGAAGGGAATGCTGCGTCCCTACAGCAAACTCCTCTCCCGCTATCGGAAGGGCGTGGGACAAGTACCCAATGCCCGACCTACCTGATGCAGGTTTTTCTAGGGTTTTCCCTGCATTTCTTTAGGCGAATGCCGGGTACGATCCTTAAAAATATAGCCCGGGGGCCCTAGTTAACCCTTGGCTACCTTCCTCAACCCTTTCAAATCCCTTCCTATCCTATTAAAGGGGAGTTTCCCAACGTGAATTACCCTCGTGTAGCCTGTTGCCCTAAAAAAATGGTTCAATATTATTTACGCCTCTGAAAGACATTATTTCCAATTCTCAATTTATATTACATTTTAAACGAAACGAAAAGTTTCTTATATCAGAGCTCGAGATGATAATTTCCCTTTGTTAAAGATGAAAAAAATTATTCTCATTATTAATTAATGGTCACTTAATCACTCTTCTATGAGGATAACAGAACAAAGGAAAGACTCATGTGAATTATAAAATTTTATAATATAAATCCTTGTTTAATTTCTAGCCTGCTGATGCATATTTTAGTTGATTGAAATGCTTTATAATCGTATATACGTACCTGTTTGGAATCCGGTCTCTTCATGTTTCTCTTGCTGATTCTTCACATTCTAAATGGGTCCAAATCGGTATATTCATGATGTATGAAGTATGTATGTTGAAAATCCTCATTGTTCTCTTCGTTTTCAATACAATAATAGTGAAAAACAATATGGTTAGGAGTTGACTATATCAAAATTAAAAATTTTCTCTTCACTCTATCGCATCGTGCGAGTATTGCCATTTTGAGTGAATGTTGTTTTATGATTATCAAAATTAAATTCCAATTCACGGAATGATGGAAATTGTTGTAAACCATGGATCATGTTTTGAAAATAATTCGGTAAAATCTGTATTATTCTATTCACATCATGATTCATGATATTACGGAATTTTACAAGAAATGTTTAATCTCTGTATAAAGTGTTACGCGTTAAAAAATTTCCTTGGTCGTCCATAAAAAAATAAATCTGACTGGTCATTGTACCAGTTTTAAATATATATTTTTAACTGATAAAAAATTATCAGTACCTTCTGAAGAGTTAATTAAAAATATTTTGTCACTAAACGATTTGAATAATTTATATTTACATTAATTTATTGTATCGTGATGGTAAAGAAGTAAACTCAAGACTTACATAAGAGGTCGCCTCTTTATAGTTTTTCATTCCAACGTTTACTAAGCATCATTTAACAATTGTGTAGATTTTTGCAACAGCATTGGCAAACCTCAGTATTCGTGATGTATACAGTTATTATTTGGAGTCTCACTTGACCACAAGTATCAAAATATTTAGGGTGTGTCAAAATTTCAGAAATGGATTCTTCATATTGAAAAATGCATAGTTCCAGAGTTATCCGCACTTCCGTAACTGATCGGTTTGTATGAAGTTCAACTGACTAGTTGGAGCCGTCCGTTCACGTTTCAGATGAAATGTTCAAAGTGACTTCTTTTAGACTGAATACAGACAGCTGATATTCTTCGCATGGAGTTCCGAACACAAATATTCTTTATTATATTACAAATAAAGAAGGTTAATGCAGCCCAGTTGTGAAATATGCATTTAAAATGACAACCGTAGCTGTTTGTTTCAAGCAGCGCAGAGCAGTAATAAATATAATAGTTCCACAGAATATATTTTACATTTAATGTTCTTTCTTCATTAATTAATAAAAAAATTAATTCCAACCTTCAAATAAGTGGATAATATTGGGAAAGTTTATAATCTTCTATTTTTCTGCTCTTAGTATGATTATGTTCCTTATTACGAAAAATACTTAATTATTATTCACGTACTCATTATTATAGACAACAAATACATAATACGTAACGCGGAATAAACGAACTGCCCACGAGAAATTATCGTCGTAATTTAACTTAATAAAAGTGTAAATTAAGATTAGATTTTTTTAAAAAATTGAAATTTGTTACAATAAGTTTGAGTATGCGTTCCTTTCAACATGTCTCCCCATTTTTTCGATTACTTCGTTGACTGGGAATTATTTTTAAATTGATTACGGTTCGAGTTCTCTGAAACTGTACGCTTGAATTAAATAAATTGTAGGTGGAAACGACGAAAATGGAATACTGTCAACTTTAAACGTGGTGCTTGAAGAGAATTTTTCGAAAATGTCGGCGATGGAAAATAGCCTTATTTAAAACATAGTGTTGCGTATATAAATCGGATAATTTTGGTTGTGAGATGAAGCAATTACTATGAAATGAACAAAACAATATAAAACCAGTTTAGAGAAAAAAATTGTACGGATACGCCAAATTAAGTCATTAAATCATACAACTATTTTTATTGGAATTTTTAGTTTATGCTTACTTACCTTAGTTTGGTACCCAAAGACAGTCTTCAACGGACTATTACAGTTTAACATACAAATTTACCTCGGAAACTAAAAGATGACATGTATTGAATAATTATAAAATACGCGATGTGTCTAAATTTGTCAATACGGCTGCTTTCGGGTTGGCGGTCGGGTAAGCTCGGCTTAAAACTGAAAACAGACGTCAGTCTAAAATATTTGTTCAAAAATGCAAACCTGTACAAGATGAATAGATCCATAGTTAAGAAACCATGCGGTAGAGGCTCGAGCACTTACTGGATGTGCGAAATTTATTTTAGTACTAATTCCTTGACGTGAGTAAGCGCGTTCAAAAACTAGATAACCGTTTGTATTGAGGCGTTTATGTCGTTTTAAGCTATGTCCGCGAGGAAATCATCTACGGACATTTTGTAAAGGACTTCGATGAAATCTAATTATGCGGTGGCTTCTGTAAATGTGCAATATATTTTAAATAGTTGCCATATAAATACTATATAGATATTGTGTATCGATTTCAAAATATATCATATTAAATTTATTACGTTTACATCGTTTTAATATTAATTTTAAATACAATATTTCATAATTAATATCTTAGTAAATTAATATCTTTTACTTTAAGATTTTTCAATAATGCTTGCAATATTCGCCAATTTCACTATTTTTATTTCTATTATTTGCAACACTGCTCCTTGTTTTTGTTATTGTATAATGATTCAAAAACCACAGTTTATGTTTTCTATTTATATAACAACTAATTATCAATAAATCATCAAACAGTACAATTTTAAAATAATTTAATTATGAATGGATAACCAGAGAATTTAATGAAATTTAAATATAAACTTTTATGAATCTATAAAATATATAGATTCATAATACTACTGTATGAATATGACTGGACAGATTGAAAGTTTCGAAGAAGAAAAATAGAATGAATAATTGAGAATGAAGATTGGGTTATTGTAATTTCTAAAAATTAATAATAACTTAATTGAACGTGTGTTTAATCCAAAAAAACTGTTGTATCAATTTAGTTTTAAAAAATAATTATAATATGTCGAAAGATACTGATTTTTTAAATAAATATATTAATAAAATTTTATTCCTGTGAATTGTTGTTAATATTGCTAATTTAGCTTTAGTTTTGTATTCTTTTTATTTCAAAATAAAAATGTGTCCACGTATCTTCACGAGATGATTCATTTTGAGATGAAAAAGTGGGACGGAAGAGAAATGAAAAATGAGGATTTCGAGCCTGAGATTTCATAACAGATGAGGTTGTAAAAGTAGAAGTTAGAGAAGAAAGAATGATAAACTTACGCTTTGAGCTGTGATAAACTGTGTTCATTTTAGGTAAGAGCGTGATAAATTTCAGAGTATGAGCGTGAACCGAAAAACCTCTAGAGACATAAACATTTTTATTTAGTCAAGGAGTTAGCAGAAAGGATTAAATAAACGCACCGATACTTTGCTGTAACCATGTGTAAGTTTTTGCAAACTTTTTTCTATAATCACAGTTTAATTTTTACGACATCCTGGTAATTAAATAACAGGAACCGGTTAAAAAAGGGATGAACGTTACGTCATGTGAAATATTATGTTATTGTATAATAAAGTCTTCATTATACTAGGAGTGATAAATTACAACCATTAAAAGTGTACTAGAATCTAATTTATTTTGTATTTTATATATTTATTTAATATTTGTAGTGTTGGCCTAATAAATATGACCCAGTTATTGTAAACAACAGTCAGCGTGACGTATGAATGTGGTATACTGTAGACTTAGTATTGTAGGTATATATTTGAGGTTGAAAGCTTGGAGAACACAAGAAGTCCGTAAAGGGAGCCCCGCTGATGATGGTCATTCAGTTTCGTAACGAAACCGGCCGAAATTGGTCGCAGTCAGCCTAGGATATTAAGTGAAACAGTAAAGTGGAGACGCTGCATAAATATTCAGAACAGTAAAGTACAATAGTCAGTTTTCATTAATATCCACGATTGTAAAGTAAAGTCTGCAGATGCATGTAGGACAAAAAAGCTCTAGAACGAATGTTGGAGATTTGTCCGGTGGCCGGAAATTTAGCAAAGAGAACTAAAGTTGTGTGCAGATTTAGGTTTTTGAAAATGAATACCATGGCCTGTTAAATAAAATTTGTTTTAAATATCCAGTGAAGCAGCGTGGTATGAGAGCAGCTCTGATAATCTGGTATGTAAAAATTTTTCCATTGGAAACATTATTTACAAATTACGTACCGTCAAATTTCTGTACATTTCTCTGGATTTGAGATTTATTTAGATTTTTTATTGTAAATTTAATAATTATTTTTTTAACATTTTGGTTTTCATTTGATTTGGTGATGATTGCAAATTACTGTAACTATTAGAGGCCCAATAAGTGGCCTTGAATGGTTAAGAATTTCATTAAAAGCTGTGGCAATTATTTAAAAGTTTATGTACAGATTCCAAACAAAATAGAAATTTGTATTAAATGTTTTATATATAAAAGTTGTTGAAATTCAGTTGTAAATCTCACTAATTATCCACATCCTGGTGGCATTGTTAGTCTACCATAACATCATTTTTTTAAATTATTTAGCACATTAAATTAACACTACAACGTGAGTATCATTTAATTAAATTGTATATATATATATATATATATATATATATATATATATATATGGAAATCAGTCAACTGTTTCCCTAAATCTGGATTAATTGACTACACAAACATAATTCATTTTAAAAATAAGAACAATCCATAGTAAAATTTAACGTTGTAATAAAAAACAAAGCTGTTGCCATATAACGGACTAAGATATAAGTATTTTTATCAAAAACTTCAACCAATGAGGAAAGTTCAATCAGCGATGACAGTATTTGAGATGAGTAACTTATTAAACCACCTAAGCCCGAACCTTACAAAAGCTTTTGATTTTATCAATAACAATATATAACTTAAACACCAGAATTTTATGGAATTTGAGGAACTGTCCCCTCCTTAATTTAATCATACCTGGAAAATAGAAAGCATAAAAGTCGCGATGGAAAATGCAGACGGTAATATGCATTTGTGAGAATGGGAGAGTATAACCTGTGGCGTTCCACAGGGTTCTATTCTGGGCGCATTACTTTTTATCCTTTGTATAAATGACCTACCTAGTTATTTTTTAATCCCGTAAAGCCGGACATAGACAAAAGAAATTTGAACATTTCGGACACGACCTCGGAAAAACTGAAGGCGAAAATCTGGATTTCCATAAACCATCTAAATTTATGGATTTTCAGCAAATAGACCTTGTCTGAACTCAGACGATAATTTATCACAACACGCGTCTTTACAGGGTTTGGAGATAGATGATAAATTATAATGGCACCAAAATATTAAACTGCAAAAATTCAGCTCATTCTGCCTTCCCATAAGATTATTAGTGCGGAAGAGCGATGGTAATACCGGAAAAAAAGTATGTCACGCTTATTTTAATTCGGCAATGTCTAAGGGATTAGCATACTGGGGTCGCTCACATCACGCGATGCAATTATTCAAACTAGAAAAGCGAGCCGTGAGAATAATAACTTCTGTGTATTGGAATGAAAGTTGTAAACCTTTGTTATTTTAACTTTACCCAGTTCTTGTATTCACGAAATATTAAAGTTCGTTTGTTCGCAACTACGCTACATTAGCAACAGACGGCACGGAGCGTCTTCACGACAGGAGACAAGATTGCCAACTACGTCACCTTAGCTTCTCGTTTTCCCGGAATAAACCTAGATAATAGAATCCCAACTCAGGTTTTATTCAGAAAATAATATAAAAATGTTAATTGAGGTAGCTTTTTATAAATTTACTTATTTCCTCAAACGGCCTAATAGTTGAGTGCACTAATAGATTTATGGAATTACGTAATAGTTGAATTATACTAGCGTTATGTTTCCTTTAGCTTGTACAACGTGAATCGACGTAAGAACTGCGGTTGAAGATCAGAAGATCAGTGTTGTGTTGATATACTGTTTAGTTCACACCTAAATTATGTTAAGTGATTAATCTTTACTTTTTACGACAAACTGATATTTATGTATAACTGCAGTACTGTTTACAGTGTTATGAATTTATTAGGACATTAGTTAAATCTGTATTTTTAATTTTGTATCGATGAGTATTGCTGAATAAAAATCACACAAATTTTAAAAAAATATTCATTACTTTTTTAATTGAAAAATTACGTTGGCAATATTTTTAAATTCGTAGAAAATTCATGAAAAATATTTGCATTTCAAATAAACTCTTCAATAAAATAAATTTGTTTCCTAGATTCATAATATCTCCTGAAGATATTTAAATTTATTGGTTTATGTTTTCTTCCATTTATGTATTTACTCCCTCAATTTATCAACAATTGTTATTCAATTAAATATATTTGAAGAAATTTAGACATGGAATGGCTGAGTTTTGTAAAATAACTAATTCACTAACTCATTTAGAGTCCCAGGAACTTTATTTCATATACCAGAAGAATCCTCAGATAAAATTGAATTTCTTCCCATGTACAAAACAGTTCATGAGGCGTTCAATTATCTGTGAGATTTCTCATCTAATATTAAGACTGAGTAAATTGCTAATAATACATTATGACGATAAAGTTATAAACGCTAGAAATTTGTTAATAACAAAGTTGCTATTATTTTGTGTTGAATTGATACATTTTAATGCTATTAATATTTTTAACAACTTTGTCTGAACATTTTATTCCTGTTTGAGTTTTCGGTACGTTATCACTAGAAAAATGTTGCATTAGTCATTACAGGTATTTATGAATTTTGGATTCCCGTTGTAATGCCATAATTAAGCAAATTATTAAGTATATATCGAGGTATATGGAGGGTGATTATCAATCTTCATATTGGTATGAAAAGTAGAAATAATTTCTAAATACATGCAATGAGTAAAGTAACAGCAGTTAAGATGAAAATGGCGCAATGTCTCGAAAGCTCATAAAGGAATAAAATGGTGTGTCTGTCGCCTGGTCTTATATTTACATGAATTTTTAATTTCTGTTTTCATAGTTATTTTTAATGACAATTGATAAATATTCTTTAAAATAGACACTATAATAATTCTTAAAATATTGTTCTTTGTTTAAAGTATTTTAAACGGTGTAGTGTTTTTATAAATGGAGTGGGAATTAATTTTGTCTGAAGTAAGAAAATAATTTTAAAATATTTGATAAATGTAATGAACTATGGCAGATATTTAATTATGAAGGACTTGAAATTTAAAAATGGTCGGTTCAATTAAATTAAAATTGAACAAAATTATTATTAAGAAATTTTCAAAAACATTATTGACATTTAATAACTTTTAAATAACAGTTGTTAATTTGACGAGGTTCGAAATGTTTTGTTAATATTATAACATAATTTACGTACACATTCTTTTTTAATTTTATTTTTGACACGAACTTGCTACGTATTCAACCGGGCTTTAAAGACAATTTTATATTTAAGGCAAACGCCTGTAATGAACCTTTTTTCTTGAGGAAAATTAATTTTTTGGGCGTCGCAAAGTTTGAATGACTTCGCGGGGGAAAATTAAAAGCTAATGACGGAGGAGATTGAATATAAAAATGGCGTAACTGCGAAGGAAGACGCCATTGTGAAGAAGAAGTTGTGGACACTGCAGTGCCAACGGCACAGGCGGTCGTGGTAGAATAATTTGATTTAGTTTTTCCTTGTTTTTCTCCATATTGTCGGTTGATAGCGTTCTTATATTGAATTAATTTCGAAAACGACATTGATGGCGTTCACCAGACAGTATGTTTTATTTTTCTTCCCGTAAAATCCCTTGCAGTTTGAAACGTGGACAGTTTCTAATTTATAATATAATTTTCGTGGAATATAATCTGCCTATCCCGACAGCAGAGGTTCCGCATTCATTAATTTAAGTGAGCATAATGAAGGGTCGCGTGTCTGGAAGGGCTGCAGGCACGCCCTACGCAACTTCGTGATTTCGTTGGAAGATAAAACACAACCTTCCAGCTTCCACCTCACTTCATTATGCAACAAGGAATCGTCTGTGATATAACCACACCTCAACATGGTCATAAAGTGAACAAACGTTTTTTCTAAAATAGTGGATTATAATAGTCAAGCTCTGTAACTATGGTAATAAATTCTCTAATAATTATTTTTTTCCAGTACGTTATGATTGTTTTTGAGTACTGTAAATATTATATTATACCCTTAGTATAGTTAAAGAATGATTATTTTTGTTATTATTACTATATAGTTCTTTTACTTATGTTGGACAAGAAAATTTGTAATCCAGATTTTTAGTATTTTTATGTTAACTTCTAATTATTTATAATTGTAGTATCCAATAATAATATTGTAATTTTATGCAATGACGTATCCTATTTCCTCATTCGAGGACTAATGAAATAAAATAAAATCAAACCTTAATTATTGCCCCTTTACTACATGCAACCAGTTTACCGCAATCCAACGACCACATTTCGGAAAAGCCGGTTTTCATACTTTAAAATATTCTCAATAAACTACAATGTGTTTCAATCGGATTCAAAATTTTTCCGACACAGTTTTAAATATCCCTCGTTGTACAAATAATTACAGAAATAAAAAAACTGAGGTAAATAGATGTTTTCTCATATGAAGTATATTTCAGTGAGGGCAAGGATTTAGTTATATATATTTATATGATAAAAATATCGGGCAGATATTAAGATAATTTTGACAGAACAATACACATTATAAATCTATTCGTATAGGGTTACGTTGTGGGTTACAGTAAAAGGATTAGTATAACTTTTCTCTTAATATTGGGTCTCCAGTAACGTTGGGAAATTGTTTAAATATTTTTCTTAGTGTCTAATAAGTTATTGGAACATGAAAAAAAAGATTTTTTGTTCCATTTAGTAGGGTAAAATTGACCGTTATTATCTGTTTGTCTGAGACATGGAGTAGGGAAGTAATTGAACGTACGATCTTTTGGTACGTCAGTTAAATTTTTAGGATATTACGTTAAAAAAAAAGAGTAATAAATTTTGGTGTTGCGTCGGACCAGTTTCCATACATTTTCCGAGAAACCTCCACCCAAATATATTTGTAATTGGATTGAATTCTACTTCGGGTGGCGGCCAAGTTCTCGTTTGTCCTGTCCTGTGGAACAATCTCGCGCCAAGTGTGGATTATGGATTGGAGACCGGTTTTGTTCAAATTTTAGGACAATTCAGGGAAAAAAATTCCGCACGGAAGAGCCAATAAATTTTCTTAAATACAACGCAAACTTTAATACCGCATAAATGTATTCTTTACTGATGGACAACAAGGAAATCACAGTATATATACTCTCATAGTTGTCCAGAAAGTAATCAACAAATTAAAACATCTGAAATTAATACAAGGATTACGTGAAGTATATAAGCAATTTACCGAAACTGGAACGAAAATTACAGTAGCATGGATACCCTCTCACCAAGACATAAAAGGAAATAGTCAAATAACCCTCTACAGGACACTAAATAAATTCTCCCCCAAGCGCGACCAACACTTTCCAAGACGCCTGGAACGTAATTGAAAAGAAATTGGAAAAACATAGGAACGAAAACTGGATTCATAAATCAAACCACGACAAATTTTTGCAGCAATAACTGTAAACCCCAAACTAAATCGCAGAGAGAAAATCGTCATCTCAATAATAAGGAATGGCCATACCAAATTAAATCATCTTCATCTTGTAGAAAAAAAAAGTTTCTTTCCATTATGCAATCTGTGCAATGTCAATACAGCGTATACTCAAAAAGTACGAACAGCATTAAAGGGTCACACTGAGAGGAACAGAAATTCACGAAATAGTGGATGCTCCAAAGTTCAAGGATGACATATTACAATTTATGAAAATAATAGGCTGTTTTACAAAAATTTAAAAGTATTATTACGCATATACATTTTAATGCCACGAAAAACGTAATTATAAAAATCTATTCACTTGTAAACATTATTGAACATTTGTAACTTATCAGTTGCTAATGACCACAGAAGTTGACGCGACTATAAATGATGTCTCTGAGAATATGCACCGGTAGTTCTAGAATAAACCTAATTATAAATTAAGCTATGGTCAGAGAGAAAGAAAAACTTAGACTTTCCAATTGATAGGTAAATTATTATGTTAACATAGAATGTAAGACTGCCACTGGCCTTGCCAAAAGCAGTTGGAATAGCTAAATAGAATATTTCTCGTCGTAGTATGGAACATGTGTGTGTGGAGCTCGTTCCCACCAGTAAACCGTTTCAATTCCGCGACCAGAAATTTTGTAGAATTGTAGCGGATTCAGGCTGGCTGAAACGTAACTGCTAATCGTTTTTAGATATAAATGTATATACGACAAAGTAAACGCCATTCGATGCACTCATACAAATTGGTTCATCCACATTAGGAAGCTGGATTCAGATGAAAAATTATCAAGGAATCTACCAGCTTGGACGTGTAACAGTTGGTCTTGTTCTCGATTAGACATTTTCCATAAACGATAGGCCGATACTAGGCTGAAGCGTTTTTTGTTCAGCCTGACATAATAAAAAAATTACTATAATTTTATTTTTTAAAGTATTATCCTATTAAATAAATAATCCAACCATTTTGCAGATTCTTTATATATTGCATGTCAACCATTTCGCAAAATAGGAGTTTGTCTCATCCAACACTTCTTCATTGAAAGCAAATATTCTTCCACGAAGGAGATTCCTTACGTTAGGGAACAAGAAAGAGTCATTTGGAATGGTGCGAGTGGATGAAATTCGAAACGTAATTCTAGTAATTTAGCAGCAACAACTGAAGAAGGGAGTCTCCATACTCTTGCCGAAACAGATTTTTTTTCTTGGACCAATGTGGACGCTTGGACTTAACGGCCTACTTAAATTGCTCCAATAATGCTGCGGAACATTCTCCCGTCAAGGTTTTACCCTTTTTCCACGGAGCCTACGAGAACAACAGCATGAAATTACCAAAATAACACTAACCATGAATTTTCCCACCCATGCAACAGTTTTTATCTTCTTCCACGAACTTCCACCCGCGTTGACGCATTTTCTTTTAGCAGTAGCATATCCACGCTTCACCAACAGCAATGAAACGTCGCAAATACTTTAAACAGATCCAATGCTCAGCAAAGTTTGTGTTGTTTTCTAAAAGTTTATAATCCAGAATGATAGCGATTGCGTTTGAATTTAGTTTCTCCTTTCTTTACCATTGAAAACAATTGTGAAGATCCTAAATAGCTGTCGGTTTGAATCTTGAATACAGAAGTATTTTATAGTGGCACGAATATAATCCTTTTTTCATAATTAGAAAAATGTATCACAAAAATCAAACAATTTAAGGAGCAATTTAGAATCATTACCGTTTTCCATCTAACAGATAATACGGGTCTCTTTTTCTTCTTACTAGCGCCAGTTCTGTGTCTGGACGAGAAATTTCCGAACCGATGATAATCATTTCCAGTTTATCGACACTCTCTTACCCAGAGTGTTGCGATTTATAGTGGAAGCGACAGAAATAGGTCCCAAATAAATTTAAAATTGTTTCCGTACTGATTCGAAACCAAATAAAAAATCAAGTAAGAAGAAGCGATGTTTCTAGAAAAACGATGTTGATTGATTAACAGGTTAATTAATTAAATCAGCGGTCAGAGCTATGAAGTTGATAAGTTGAAACAAACTTCGACTTTGGTAATCGAGGAAATTAGTCACTCAGGACTAATGCATAATCTCGGTAAAAAAAAGTGTTGTCCTCAAACGTTGCGAATTTATACGTAAAAACTTATGAGACAAAAGATAAATTTATAACTGATGCCTGTGTTTGTAATTCGGTTTCTTAAACACTATCATCAATCAGTTTCACAAATTAAATAGTGAAAATTCTATAATAATTTATTGATGAAATTAAATCAATTACATGAGCAAATCGAGAACTGAATTCTTACTAGACGTCGAGACAGGGAGATTTGGATTTCTGGCCATCTTGGTTTTCCCCTGACTTAAAAGCTTTCCGTAGCTTGCAGAGTCATTTACAACGTGAGAAGGTTCTCGTACTTTCTTTTTGTCATTCCAAGAATTGGTAGTGTATTACTGGAGAATCTTTCTGGCGGATAAGGAAAAAAGCAATTTCAGAAAGCTCTTGCCCTAGCTCAAAGCTCCGCAAAGTTTCCTGCACGCAGAAGCAATTTACGATGGTTAGTGAGTAATAAGTTTTCTCTGCAATAACAGTTTCTGTATTTATTATGCAACGGAATGTAGCGCTGGGACGGTTAATCAGAAAGTCTGAAAAAAAACAACGTACGGGGAATGTGAAACTCCAGATTTTAAAAGTATTTTTAATGAAAATTTGAACTTCCTTTTATTAATATTACGGACTTTATAAAATTAATTAATTTAATTACACGCATCAGATCTTGTTTCAATATTTGAAACTTCCTCAGGTGTTTCACAATTTATGTTTTCGTAGTTTCCTTTATAAATGTAAAAAAATTCTGTTTTTACAAAATTCAAACATTCTTTCCAGACAATGAATCTCTATCGATTTTCAAATTATTCAAAATCCCAATTAATATCAGAAATCTTAAAATAAAGTGAAAAGTCCTGAATTAGTTTTAAATCAATTACAGATTTTTTTGAGCACAATATATAACTTATTAATTTTATCTAGTCAACAAACAACATGTAAGTTAATTATAGTTTCGAAAAATTGCATTCTTTTTATGTTACTTGTATTTCATATATTTAAAATCGATGTTATTAAAGCAATTTATGCCATTTTAACTATTTATTTTATTTAAGAAGCAACAACGTTTCGGTTCACGTTAGTACCTTCTTCAGGCTTTCTTCCTATAGAGGAAACATTTACAGATAGTCAAATTTGCAGATTAATGTATAACGTAAGCTAAGTCAAAAGGAAGTAAACAAAAACCAACACAAAACTGACCAAATTATTGTAATATTTTAGCACACAAAAAACATATTTAATAAGTTCACTGGATTTAGAAAAAAGTCCAAGGCAGCCATTACAAACGTGATCGTAACATGTCTGAATGAATGCTTTAATGTTTAATATTTTAAAATACTAATATTTTCATTCTAAATATCATCGAAACGAATCACTTTGTGTTAAATCTAATAAATTACCATATAAAGAGTTATTCATTAAAGGAATTTGTAATTTTCATTTCGTAATGATATGCAGAGGAAAATATCCGAATTAAGTGTTTTAGACGCACTAATACACAATCAGAAATCAAAATTTTCATTAATGAAACAATAGGTGTCCCTTTAATGATTATTTTCTTCGCATTTAACTATTTAAATGCTTATATTTTGCGAAGGCTACTATATTACTGTCGAGGTTACATTTCAAAGTAATACTTTAATAATTTGAACGCTTTGCATTCGTGCACTCGTGAGAGTAAATAACCCTAGTATTTCCTAAGACAAAATATATTTTTATTTCTCGTCGTAATCAACACATTATTGTTTAAAATAATAAAATTAAAAAAAATAAAAGTACTTGGTGGAACACACACAGTAAGTGAACCTTGTTTAAGGAATTACTATGTAACTAGATGCAAATAAATTGATATGAATTAATTCACGTCACTCCACTAGTTCGTCCCGGTATTTATTTATTTTATGAAGTGTGTCGTATGTCGTTTGGTTACTTTAATTTTCAATCTCAACGTCATCACTTTTTTGCATTGATTAAGATGTTTAGAAATTTCGCTGTAAAACATTTGTCATTCGCGCCACGGCTGGGAATTGAAGAAATTTTCCGTCCGTTTTCAGGTGTGTTTTTTTTTGTCGGCCCCAGCTTGTAAATGTGATTGTTATGTTTGTGTGGGCGACAAGGTGTTTGTGTGTCGTTGGGCGTGTACCCCGCGTGTGCGGGCGGGGGAGAAGAAGGGGCAAACAACGCCATTGTCCGTTCCAGATTAATTTGGCGTCGTTGTAAAAAGGAAATTGCCACAGCACCGCAGACAAAAGCACGACACTGAAACAAAAGACGCAGTCGGAGCCACGGACCCACGCTAAACACGTTTCCTCTCAGCAAATTGATTTCAAATTGAGTTATGCTGACGATGGGAACAAAAGACTCGGCAGCTGCTGTTACAGGAAATCCCCTCCCCCACTATGGATCATTCTTTTTACAGTCGTAACTCTACATTTCTGGCATTTGTCAAAATTAATGACAATTTTTCACGTCTATTCTAGTTTTCATAATAATTTCAAGTTTCCATCCTTCAGATGTTACTTGCAGAAATAAATTAAATTTTACGTTTCTTTGTTCGTTAACTGACTTCGAGTTTTGAAACGTTACGAAACCTTAAGAGAAAATATTTTAAAGTGAAAATGATATATATTTATTTTAAAAACTTGGGCTCTACGAATTAGTATTAGAATATAAATGAAGATTCAATAGAAAAACAGTTAGTCTGAGGTATTTACGGTAGTGTTACCACAATTTTGAAATGGTACCGTAATTTAGTAGCGTCAATGACGGACAGATTGCTCGTTGCACTGTAAAATTTACGATAATTACATCCTGTATTTACAGTTAACAAAAATTAAAGCTTGATAATTAATTTATCGTCAGTTTTCGATTGGAAAAGCAAATTATCACACATAATATCATCACGTGCATCACATAATCGTTTTTAAAATTGTTTTTTGGTTCGGTTCTAACGATATTTATTATAATGACAGATAAAATTTGCTGTAGCGTCGCATATGTCACACAGAGACAAGTTTTGCCTGCATAGCAATGACGAGTTGTTTTGAGAGTGAATGAGTAGACGTTTGAGGCTCAGATGACGTTGTTGACACAAGTGTGCGGGGACTAGTTCGTCATTTGTTCACGAGAAGCAGCATTGTATAAATTTTTTGCCCTAAGAGCACAGGAAGTTCTACCTTGAAGACGAAACTGGGCCAGAAAATTAATATATATCTTATATTGATGAAAAAATGACATTTAACGATGAAGTAACCGTAAAAAATCAATACTACATAAGGCAATGAAATGATTTATAATAAGATGGAACGAAGCAGAGATACATTACTAATCTCACAGTGAAGTAAACTTCCTTAAGAAACCTCTCTCCAAAAATGGCAAAACACTGTTATCATACGAACCACACCAGGGCAAAAGTAACAAACATCGTCTAATAGTATATACAGAACTATTACGCGAATATGGCGGAAGTTTCTTACAGAAGAGTCGGAGGAGACTTAATAAGAAACGTCTGAGCTAGAAAACGTAAAATCGGAAGATGAATTAAGTATACTGCAATCTTGACATTGCCATTGTTGCCACGTCATTGTTTCTATATTATTACACTCTATTGCATTTTATTATAAATATTAGTCTGAATTAGGCCTGTGTTATTTGTTCATTGGAACTAGAGTATATTAATTGAAGAACAGAAGAAATGCTAGCGATAAATTTCAGATCTAAAAGCTATGAAAGTGAATGTTAGGATAGAAAAATCTCGACAGGACCAGGAATCGAATCCAGGATCTGCACTTAGTGGAAACTACTGACCTATCATTGTCAACTGCAAGCTTTCTTATCCGTTGTGTAGACCGTGATCCAAAATACAGCAGATTTGAATTAAGCATGTTGGGAATATAAATTATTGTAACTTACATTTTTATTCATGTGTCAGGGTGTCCTGTATCCTCAAATAAGGAATAATAGAATAAATAAATGTATAAAGAACGAAATATATTTGTATATATTATATTCGTGGTTCAAAATATAATTTACTTCCGATTTTAAGAGATAATTCCAATCAGACGTAATATATATATATATATATATATATAATGAAAAGTGTTTGTATAATTTCAAGGACAGTATTTGAAATATAAAATATAAAGCAACATTATTCGCTAAAAAATTTTCAATGGATATTATTCCTTCATTGGAGCAATCAATTTAGAAAACTATGTATATCTCAGAACATGTATCGCGGGCTTGCATCACTAGGTGCTCTACCATTTTGTATCCAATCTGAAATACTATGTTCTATCACTGCCGCTCCATAGTAATAGCAGACTCTCAGAACTATAATCGAACGTAATAAGAAACTGGTAGCAGAAATAATCAATCCTCCAGAGGTAGAGGGAAACACACAGAAAAATGTAGCCTACTGACCTAAAGCCAGAGATGCACAAAATGACGTAAACAAAACGAACCTATCAATGGTATACGAGGGAATGGACAATGGACGATTAATTATTGCAATTTAACTGATCTATATTGTAAATTAGCAGTTAAATAACAAATATACCTAATATTTATGTATTCGGAAACATTGTAAATGTATACTGGGATCCATAATATATTAGCTACGTTTCTCTCTGTAATATTAAATTATTATCTACTCTAGTTATTACGCATAAGCGTATTGAACTGTATAACATATTTGTCATTTTAGAGTATTTTCACCCTAATTAGAGATAATTTGCAGTAATTCAAAACACATTATGTTATTAGGTTTGTTTTCAAATATTTATTCGTAATTAGATTACTTACATGAAGTTATATTGTATTTGACAACTGAAATGCTAATTACGCTTTCGTTGTTCTTAATACCAGTGTCACATTGGTATTTTTTGTAACATTACCAATAATTTAATGTTACCGGATTTAGATGTGCTAAGAAATCTATCAATACTGTTTTACATTTTATCTCTGTATTACCATTCTCGATTTTCATCCAGATAAAATTGACAGACATAAATCATGCAGGTTTAGATATAAAATTGAAGTAGTTTCAGAATTATTTTTGAAAAATTAGTAGGAATTGGCATTTCAAACTATGCATAATGGACGTCGTACAAGCTCAAAATTTAACGTTTTTTAATACGCGTAACAGTTCATAAATGGTTATGTTTTTTGACAGATTATAACCGTTGAGGTTATTTAATTCGTATATGTATATTTTGTCCTTTTTTCCTTTGCAGAATTATTATACTTCACTCACCGCAGAATAATTTCACAGATATTAGTCCTGGAAAAATTTACACTTAGCTTATCTGTAATAGTAACAAGAACTTAGTTAATGCATCTGCTCACCGTGTATTTGGTTTCTATATATATTTTTTGTAATAAGTTTTATGTTTGTTCAAACTTGTTTGTTGAGACTATGAGACTAAGATCACCAAATGCAAACTTTTAAAACTCGCTGTATGAATCCGGCAAGCACTTTCAGATATTGGAGATAATTTCGCCTGTAAATTTTTGATAGTAGTCATCAAATGTTGTGAAAACAAAATGTATTTTCCTCTTGCTACTTTTTTGGATTTCAGTAGCAAGCCGTATAAATTTAAATATCTAAGTCCCGAAGTTATTTTTCAATTCAGAACAAAATATTACATTTTCATTGAGAGAGTCTGAAATACGTTTCTTTTACTAGTTTCTTACGAAATAAACAGTTTCGTTTTGACATTGTGATAAACTGGGGAAATGCAATAAAGCTTCTATAACGATAGAAACGTCTATAATATTGATGACGCAATGCATTATTTTCCTTGCAGTTTAGTATTTAGTCAAACATAAAATAAAACTATCGATGCCACTGATATTTTAATTCTGAAGGATGTACGCCTTTGTTACCAAGAAATGGTTTGATTTATTTGAAACAGGAAGGAAAGATTTTAGCTTATTCCTTACTTAAAGCCTTCTCGCTTTGTTGAAAAGAAGCATTCACTCTCAATTGAACTAATAACCTCTTTAATTTGACTGTGATGCTGACATGTTTATACAATTTTGTTAACAATCTAAATCCAAGTTCTTTACGAAACGATGAAGCTCAATTTTGAAGGCATATGTAATGACCGAGTGATAAATTTCAACTTTTAAATTAGAAACGTTCCGGAACCCAACATACTCTTTGCTTAATGACACAATTTTATTGATTCCTCCATAAAACTAAAGCTTTGCATATGCAATATACGCTTTTCCGATGTTACCTTTAAGTAGTAAAAGTCCTTAAAGTTCGTCCTTACGTCATTCAAAGCCAATGCAGCGAACTAAAAGGGAAAATTGTATAGCGCGAGACTCGTCTACTGTATCTGATGTGGCTGAAGCTGATTTAATACCTCCAACATGTTTACTTCTTACAGTTGCAGACATCTCAACTACTCAATTTGCTACTGTCGCAAATACATTTCAGATGGCAATATGTTTTTAAAAAAAAACAGAAAAGAGTTATTGAAATACATTTATAAAGCAACTTTTGATGTACTCGCCCTTTTTAGCGATTTCTTGGCTCACTTTGAAGTTTGTAAACAACTATTACACGCACCGGTTGATCTTTTTAACTTGTCTGAATTTCTCCCAGTGCCTTTTTTTTAGCATATTACCAACGGGACATAAGCAGCAAGTGAATCAAGCTTTATTTGAAAGAATCACTCTAAATTATACTTATTCAAATAAACGCCTATTTGGACTAATTTATTATATATAGTCTATTAAAAGGAAATCCCTCTTTATAGGTCCTCAATAAGACAAAAAAATCCACCTTTGTCAGTCAACCATTTATTTTAACAGTTTTCTGTGACAATGCTAACAGAACAGGCGTAGATTCGAATAGAGTTAAGAGGAAAATTAACGTTTCACTGGTTTTTATTTTATAACGTATGTGCTCAGATGAGTATGACCGCAATAGGACGAAAGTTCCTGTTGTTTAAAATAAATGGTTGACTGACAATTGTGGATATTTCTGTATTATTGACGACCAATAGAGAGGGCTTTAATGAATTCTAATTATTTGTGCAAGATTTTCTGTGGATAGAAGACACGTTTAAAACCAACGAATAATACACAATCCATTCACTTTAAAATTCGGGATGTTATTCGTCTGATTTACGTGTTTGTGTGTGTGTGTGACTGTAAAAATATATGAATAAAAAAACACACAAATAGAGAAGTAAATGGATATGATGACCACTAAACGAGAAAACACAATATTACTCTCTCTAAGAATCGTAACAAATGTGTTCCAGCGCCTACAGTTCGCTTAATATTACACTGCAGATCAGGTCCGATATACAGGGTGATTCTAAAGTCATGGTACAAACTTTGAGGGGTGTTACAGCTTACTAATATATACGTTTTTTCTAGTATAGGAATGTATGGTCGGAAGTGACGCGTTGAGTCACGAACAAAAAAAAATTATGACACATGAAAAGAAAAATATTGTTTATTTACAACACCATCAAAATATGGTTCTTTCCATAAATTTTTCCTGTAGATGCTCAAAATTGCGACCACATGTTGGGTAGCGTCGAATCAGTAATTGGCGAACAGTTCCAAAGAAGCCAGGAATTTCGCGCACGCTCGCAGCCGCAATGAATAGTCGTGCAACGAGGTATATCAAATACAAAACACATACGTTAAAAAATTTATTTCTAGTATGGTTTGTATGCTCTTGTTTTTATTTTATTTTACGAACGTGATTTTTTACAATTTTTCACTTTATCTTAATTTTCTATTTCATTATTATGTACTCCACAGCTCTGACTTTTATTGCAATATTTCATCTGAGCACGCTCAATGACATCTCATTAGATGTTATTTCCGCAAAAGTTACCTGAAAGTAGGATATAATTTTCAATGAATATTTTACAAAATTTTATTCAACGTTACTTCCATTTAAAGAGCCTTTGTTTGCCGATTCCTAGTCTATTAGATTAATATCTTTGATATGCGCTCTATCTGAGATTTATTCATAGAAATTCGATTTCTCTTTCACTGTTAAAAATTTGCGTCTACTTAATAAACAATTTAATCTACTTATTCAGCAAGGATGCAGAAAGTTTCCTCGACGCCATTGAAAGCAATTAGCAAACGGATTCAAAATCCTTTGGCTCAACGCACTAGTACTTGCCTTAAATTTTTAATACGACTGGCTTTATTGTACCCATAATTTAATTTTGCTCGTTTCGTCGGTGTATTAGTTTCAGAGATCTTTATATATTATTTGTTAATGTTCCCCCCTGCCCGGATTATACACTTAACCATTTGTGTTTCCTTTAAAAATTCTCTATATAACTTTACTACCAGTTTCAAGTTATAAAATTTCTAAATTAACTGCTATAAAGTCGTTTATCGGTGTTCTTGTATCCATCCGTATATATATATATATATATATATATACATTCCTATATTGGTTAATAAATATATATATTGTTCATTCCTATATTGGTTAGAACTTGAAATTGGAAGAAAAATAAACAGAGCATATATATATTGTAATAAAAAATAAACAGAGCATATATATATATATATTGTAATAAAAAATAAACAGAGCATATATATATTGTAATAAAAAAATAAACAGAGCATATATATATATATATATATTGTAATAAAAAATAAACAGAGCTTATATATATTGTAATAAAAAAATAAACAGAGCATATATATATATATACATATATATATACATATATACATATATATATATATACATATATATATATATACATATATATATATATATATATATATGCATATATATATATTGTAATAAAAAATAAACAGAGCATATATATATATATATATATATGCTCTGTTTATTTTTCTTCCAATTTCAAGTTCTAACCAATATAGGTATGTACAATATATATATATATACGCATACAAGAAAACTGAAAAACGACTTTTACAGTAATTAATACGAAGCTGCAGAATTGCTTTCAACTGGGAGTAAAAATATACAGAGTAATTTTAAATGAAGAAAAGTGGCTTTAGTGCATAATTCGCGAGGGGAAATATTAAAAAAAATATGTGTAAAGGTCTCTAGAAGTTAGCCAACCGAAGAAAAAAGAAGAATTAAATTAATTTCTGAAACTATATACGTGTTACAAATGAAGTCGTTTAAGGCATAAAACATTTTTAAAAAATTTTTCGTCAGTAATAATTGAGAAATATTTGCATGGAAAATGTTTGCACCGTTATAAAAGTAATGCAGTCCTTTGACGACCTAAAATTTTATATTTGCAGTGTTTTATATTCATTGAAGAATTCTTCAAAATTCTGGACGCAAAATAAGGCAAATGATCTCTAAGTGGTTTTTTAATGTTTCTCTATATGAATTCTTTTCTGATGATTATTTGTTTATTAATATATTTATTACACAATAAAAGTGGGAAAATATTGATAAAAATAATTTAGCATCGGAACGGTCATGTATTAACAGAGAAATTGAAATTCTTTTTGAAGGTTCTCTGTTTCGACACTTACAGAAATTTTCAAAACGCCCAATTTAAATATCTAAGAAAGAAGTTTTGCATTTCGCACATATTTAATAATCTTGCAAACCCTCCTGTAATTTAACTGCAAATTTTGTATAAAGTTAAACGTGTGCAGTCGTACTTTATAATCATGCACATTTTTAATCAAATGGATGCAGTTGGTAGAGCAGCGAGTTGTGTTTTGTTTCTAAAGATCAGTTGAATACATCATGTGCAGAAAGTCCTTTGTGCGGTAATTTTGCTGCGCATCGTCTTTGTCTGCAACTGTAACTTTGCAGCTCAACCGTAGAATGTCAAACATCAAAACGTTTCGTGTGCCTTGAGCGACTCGTGAAATGCGAAATACATCTGCGCTTTCCTCTGCTCTGAACAACTGCAAACCGTCATGGAATTATCTGAATTCAGATGAGAAAAACCCGGGTACGAGAATTTCGTTGAAATAAAGTTTCATGAATCTTAAAACATATTTAACCATTACGATTAGATGACATTCACAACTAACCATGCATCCGAACTTTAACGGTTACTTCCACTTCTTCTTGAAAGTAAATATTCTTTCTAAATGAGACCGTATTAGGAAGGTAAATTTACATTGCGGTTTTAAGAAAAGCATTGAGAACCAATAAAATATAATTTTAAAAAATCGACAATGTATGACAAGAACTATTAGCTATTTATTTAACACTGTAAGAAAATCAAATATAAATAAAAATGAATTAGCAAATTAAAATTAGATTTATAAGAAAACGCTCCGGTATTAGCATTATAATGAAGTTCCTAATCTGTAGGGATGCGCATATGTGGCATATTGGGAATTTATATTTATTTTCCCGCTTACATATTATTTACTATTATTCTCACTTCATGGTATTTTATGAAATCATGGGGGAGATCTAGCGGCGAAACGAAGAACAGCCGTTCGCTTCCTGCTTCCGGGAATGCATGAACCCAGTTAATGTATATTAGATTAATAAAATTGTGTTCTTTAATATACGACCTTTTGCATTGTATTTATAGATTGGCCACGCGCGTATGCGACATTTAAATATGTTTAACTAAAGATATTACAGATTTTTCAATTACTTCTTACTGATCTATGAAGTTTAATTTATAATGCGCGTTGCGATCACTAACCATTTTTAATTATATATTTGAACATAAATACAATTAATATGACAACGGTATTAATTTAGATTATTTAATAATATAGTTCTCTGGAGCTTGCCATCGAAACTTTTTTAACCAGAAACATTTGTCGGGGATGAAACCCTAGAATTATATTAGCAACAAATTCACCGGGAAAACCTTCGCTCTCTAAATTTAGACGAGTTTCAGTAACGCTTCACTTGCCTGAATGTGAGAGCGTAACGAAGCCACACGATAAACTTACTCCACTGCTGTGTGTGAGGTATGGGATTTCCACTCCAGAGCTTTCGGTTTTTCTATCGCTCCTATTTTCTAACATACCAACTACATTACGACATATACGAAATTTAACATAAAAAAGACCACCGGACTATCTTGATTTCATCCGTGTTACTTTAATAATTATTTTAAAAAGGGCCATGCAGTAACGGTTGAGTTGATCCATGTATCAGTCAATATCTGTTCGTCTCAAGTATTATGTAATACTGTTATAACGATTAAAATCTCAGGTATGTCATTTCTCCGTGTTCGCGACTTTGCTGAGAATCAGAAAATTTTTTTCTCAAATTTTATAAGGCTCATGGCGTTTAGTATGACTCATATCTAATTTCTGCCTACTTTGAAGCATTTTCCTGAATCGTAATAATCAAGCCATTTTTATAGGTAGTTAATTTCATGCTTCAAAATCCAATACTGAGGTAGATAATACCGAGGATTTTGTAATTTCCACGTTTAATTCAATAGACAGAAACACACTGTAGCATATCAGAGATTATTACATACGATTACGACGAATGAAATAAATTACGAAACTTTGTGGGAATACACCAGGAAGCAAATGACTGACACTCGAGTTTATAAATATATATATATATATATATATTTTTTAAAATTACTTTTCAGGGATACGCCGTCTCCGTATATATAAAATAAATCATTTCATATGGAACAAAATATAGGATGGGCATCAATATACTTCAGCCATCAGTATTTATTAAGTGATAAAATGTGTTTCAAAACCAAGAAAATAGTCATAATAAGCTGCTCGTGAATTATTAAATGTAAAAATTGGAAGAATAATAAATGTGGAAGAAACTAAAGCGTTTGAGAATTTAATGTACGTCACTGATTTCAATGATTATTCGACTGTCGCTTGATATTTAATTACAACGAACAAAAAAATTTAACTGTCCATTATTTCTACGTAAATATAACTTATATGAGTAACATGAAGCTATAACACGCGTCAGCCACTAAGGCGTGCGGTGAAGATTAAGGGATGGGACGCAGGGCGGAATAAGCCCATACACTACACGGTCAAGCTCTAGACAGTTACTGAAGCTGATTGGCTGTTTACAGGGAGGGCAAACAGATTACGTGGTGAAAGAGGGCACGCCAATCTTCGAGATACTCCTCGCACTGGCTGACCCCACACTGTACTAACTCGTGACAGTGAGCAGAGGGTTAACGATACGGTCGAGATGGACGGGGATTATAAGTAATAATGAAATTTTGTTCTTAAGGAATCTACTCATTGTAAAAACAGGAACGCTGTAGGATGCAAATGTAATTTTCAAATAAATATTGTACAAAACTTTTGGAATGAGCTTCGTAATATAATTATATAATAATAATTATTAACTATCAATATCTGCCGTCATATTTCATTATTCTGATTTTTGCAGGAGTATCCTGCTTAATTCGCACAACGTACATATTTTTCGACTGAACTTTTGAAATATACCCGTTGCTTATAAATGCGTTTGTCCCAGAACGCACTGTACTCTATATAATGTGGCGTTACGAACACGCAAAGCGATTTGAATATTTGATTTTGATGAGGTTTGATCGATTCTCGCAACAATGTAACGTGCTCTCGGCAACTCAAAAACTGCAAAACTGCGACTCATATATACGATTTCTTCGGGTTAAAAGCGGCAATTAGGAGTATCTCGTATCAGAAATTTCCACGAAATATGCACATTTTACCCTTGAGGTTGCCATTTCTTCATACTTCTTCCATTATTTATGTCACATGAGCCAAAAATTTAGGAATTCCGTTTCAGTCGATTTGTGCACACAGGGAAATAAATCAAAGGCATCATACGAATTATTTAGGGCTCTAAAGGTAGGGTAAATAAATCAATTGGGTGAGAAGATAGGGAAGGATTTGATTTATTACGTTTAGAAAAATATATGCGCGTTCAGGTTAACGAGACAACAAAAACAAATTATAATAATAAACACTTTTTATTGGTATTTCCATGTATTTTTGAAGAGCAAAAAAACTAAAATATTATCTTTGTTGTATATTTTTCTGTAATTTCAATATTTTTACGCCAAATCATGATTGTTTTTGATGGTATTTATCGTGAAACAATGGCTAAAAAGTCAAAACCGGATTGAATGCAATTGAATACAAAAATTTTATCTATATAAAAACTGGACGTAAACGCTGCCTTACCGGTAGGTAGAGGATAGTTTTAGAATAATCTTCGATCTGTTTTAATAAATATAAACTTTTACAAGCTGATTTGGAAAAGTCAATTAAATGTTTCTTTATCCACCTATTTATTTTACCTTATTTTCAGTAGATGCAATATTAAAATGCTAGTGTATCTTAAAGATGAATTTCCGCACACATGTTCTAAATAACTAAAAATACATATATGTGGTACATAAATCAATGTATGACCCGATCGTAAATTTGTCATGATAAGAAAATTATCTATTGAAACGTTAGAGGTTAAAATCCGACAACAGGGAAAATCACTGCATCAGGCGACAAGCCGTTGGTACAAAAACATATTTTAAGCGGATGGAAATTTTTTTCCTGAAAGTCGTTTTAATGGACGTGGAACCAAATCTAAGAAATGGACGTTTCACCCTTTTTTTACGAACGTTTTCAGATATATATTATTACAGAAACAATTCCAAACAATATTACCTATATTTATATGTGATGATTATAGAATTTTTTTATTGTTTTCTGTGAGTTTTCATGCATTGTAAGAATTACTTTTTGTATTTTGATTATTTGCATTGATATTTATTTAATATATTTATCTATGTGAAGTATAAAGCAATTATTAAATTTTAATAATATGTAATAGTAAGTACTTATTTTAAATTATTTGATGTTATGTTAATTAAATTCTTATTATGTATTCATAAGATCAGATAATTACGTAAAATAATTCTTTATTTATAATTATATATTATGTAGCATAGATTTGATATTTATTTTATATTTAAATATTTATTTAATACACTGATCTATATAAGTGTACCATTATTTTTCGCGGTTTAGAAAAAATTTAATAATAATTACCTTTTATAAGTTATTTAATACGATATTAATTAAATTCTTATTTGAATTATTTGCACAAAATTGTCAAGAGAGATTTTGAAAATTCTTGCAGTTCTTCTTCATATTTCCAATCCTTTTGTTATGCAAGATATGTGGATAATATTTCCCAAATATAAATTGAATAAAATTGTTAATAATTTTAGTAAATATCACCTTAATTTAAAATTCACTTTTCAATTAGAATTTAATCATTCTAGTCGCCTTCACGAAGTTTCAATCTTTCATAATAATAAAATTTTTACGAATTATTTTCATAAACCTACATATTCAGGTAAAATACTAAATTCTTTTTCGAATCGTCCCATTCAAAATAAAAGAGGTATGGTTTTTAATTAGGTTGTCAAGGCTGTTTAGTTATCTTTAATTTTAAAACTACATAATAATTTTAAATTTTAAAAAATCTAATAATTTTTTAAAAAATTATCGTGTTATTTTTATTTATTTATTTAAAATAATTATTACACCCCCACACAACCCACACACATTAATTAAATAATTGAATTTGATTCGTTTGCGAAAGGAAGAACTTCAAGGTCATACTGATTACCATTCGAAAATAATATTGACCAGTTCATAAACTTTCATCAGATGCAATGAAAGAGAAGTCATCGTGAACAATTTAGCAGTTTACGGACACTACCTGCCTATACGTAAATATAATACACATATCAGTTGAAGGGGACTATCGCGACATTAAACTTATGAATGTGTTCATTAATGGAAAAGTTGAATGCAATAAAAGTGACTGTTATCCGTATGTAGAAAAATAATTTTAAACAATAGAGTTAATTGTTCATATAAAGCCGTTAATTCAGTTCATCACAGCACAAGAGAACGTAACAGGTAGTAAATTACGAGATATTGACAATGATATGTGACAGGGAACGCGCATACGATTCCCGTCGTCCAGCAGCGTAATTAGTCCATTGATCCCTGCGCTGAAAGTCTCCTCAAAATCTAGTTAGCAAACCGAATTGGATTTAGCAGGCGCGGAGCACTTACGAGCGCCATGCTCGCACTTATGCATAATCATGCACTCCGTTTTTAAATGAAGCAATGAAAGAAAGTCGTAATTTTCTGGAAGGGAAGGGACGTAGAGAGAATGTAGCTGAATTTATCTCACTGAATATATAGTGTAAAATTCGATTTATGGGGTAGTAATGCAAAGAAAATTAGATTTAAAATTGTAACGCATTCATCACTCCCCTAACCATCCCCTACCATCCCCTACCATCTGTCTATCCAATCCTCGTTTTCTAGCTATTTTATCAAAAGCTTTCAAGTTACACTAACATAAATAATGTTTTGCAACTTGCAAAAAACCATAAAAAATTAAAAGGAATTTTTATCAATTTAGTGGACATTTTTATTGTCTCTTATTACGAATATAAATTATCTTAAGTCGTTGATTATTAAAAGAAGCATTTTTATTATTAAAACTGGCTGGGTGCCCGGCGATGCCCGTGTACTTAATTATATAAACCCGAAAAATTATTTAATTCTACAATAATCTTTAGTCAAGAAGTGATTTAATAAAAATCTAACGGTTAATACTTTGAATTTCATTGTGCCTTCAGTCTTCAGACATTACGAAAGATTAAATTGATGACATTGTTAGCTGGATTCAGAATGTAAACAAATGGTCGCCATATTGGACTCACTAATTGGCACGAACATTTCCCGCAAGGATCGTTAAGTATTTCGTATTGTTTTTTATTCTCATTCGATGTTGTATTTCAGTATCAAATTTTACTTTTTATTCAATGAAAACATTTTTACTTTGTTTCGTTACGGAAAAGGTAACTATTTCCTTTGTTCGTCGCGTAGTAACGTCTGTGTCTCTCTCGCGTGACGTCATGGTATCTTGGCGCACAGTAATTTAACACAAAATGATCACTTTTTTTTAATTACAATTATTTCCACCTTTATGCTACAGTTTTTGCACCTCCACACTACCGTTTCTCGTCGTGTGAAGAATATGTGTACCAATGTTTGTAGCAAACTGTCCCCGTGTTTTAATATTTATAGAGATGAACATAAATACATACATACCAACATACATCCTTTTTTATTATATCTATCGTGCATTATTGATTCCTCAAATTTGGTTCAAAAAACTATCTAACAGCAGAAATTTCAGGAGCACACCAGCCCATTTTGTTTCCCGTTCCACGCATTGTTATCAAAGTCTGACAATATAAATAAAATTATAGTAAATTTTGGAACAACCATTAGTAATATTTGCATATTTTCATATTGAAATATGTGCTTATTTGTAGAAAAATTAAGAACTGGAAACTATAGCATTCTATAAGTACCCCTTATAGAGAAAAATTTACGTCACTGGACGTAATGTTCAAGCCTTTTATGTATATTTATATAACAAAAAGCTTATATATTATAGTGTTTACCTCAGATATTTTTTCCGTAAACCGTGCAGGGTTCACGTAAATACTTGACGTGACTGGAAATGAAAAATAAATTTCCAATCGGTCAATATTACTTTTTTCAGCATACAGCCTTAACTTTTATTATTGTTAAGTAGGGCTTTATGGACAATTGTCAAGATTATTGGATATGTTTGTCAGTAGATTTTAATTTT
Organism: Zhengitettix transpicula; assembly: GCA_037074705.1. Classification (NCBI taxonomy): domain Eukaryota; kingdom Metazoa; phylum Arthropoda; class Insecta; order Orthoptera; family Tetrigidae; genus Zhengitettix; species Zhengitettix transpicula. The sequence continues at coordinate 23,683,625 of CM073595.1, read as the reverse complement.
TTTTCTAGCCAGCGGCATGTTTCTTTTGTGAATAGTGCGAAAGAAAATAGATATTCGTAACCCATTGGCTACAGAAGAATTATCCAAGCAGAAAGTAATCATCGCGGAGAAATTACCATTACGTTTTAAATCCGAGACATATATACGGTTGAAGAAGGAGTCAACACCAAACATCACTCAACAATCAGCTAAATAACGCACAAATATGTCCAAAAAACCTTCTTGTAAATCGATATAAGTTGAAAAATATTCTCAGAACCAAAGGCCACTGAACTCTTTAAATAAACGTATGGTAGTTGGTTTATTATAAATGATTGAATGGAATAATAACATACATTACGTTAGACTGCCATAAGAGAAACAAAATGCTATTAATCTGTGAGATCTGGGTAGAGTCAAATTAAAACTGACAATTTGAGAATTTTTTTTACAACCTCAGAAGGGTTGATGCTTTGCGGTTTTCTCGGATGTTTTTGAAAATTCAAGGGAGGACGTAAATTTGGCATTTGCCATGATTACGTCCAACGTGTTGAAGTGCCGATTTCTCAATTTAAAATTTCTGAAGACCTATGACTTATTTCTCAAAATAGTACATGCTTGAGTCTCCAAGAAATACGAGAGGAAACTACAATAATACCAGCTTTAGCTCTACTCATTATTGTAATTTATAGCCCCTATAGCTATTTCAAACTTAACGATTGTCAGCAAACGATTAATTCACACGTTATACGAACACGAGAGCGTTACTGATAGCTGCAGTTTATGGAGTTCCCAGTTTTGTAACGCGAGGCATCCTGTTACAGCTTGAATAACCGCAATTTGCAACGGCGACGATCGATTATCTCCGAAAACAAAAACCAGTTGACGCACCGAACACTTCCATGACGCAGCAAGGCACGTGAATGTATTTTAAAGCTTACAACAGCGATATACAATATAATCCGTTTAATTTCTAATTGTAAAGACAAAGGTTTCTATTTTTTTTTAGGGCAACAGGCTACATGAGGGTAATCCACTTTGGGCAACTCCCCTTTAATAGCATAGGAAGGGATTTGAAAGGGGGGATGCAGAAGGGTGGAGGAAGGTAGCCAAGGGTTACTAGGGCCCCCGGGCTATAGTTTAAGGATCCTACCCGGCATTCGCCTAAAGAAATGCAGGGAAAACCCTAGGAAAACCTGCATCGGGTAGGTCGGGCATTGGGTACTTGTCCCACGCCCTTCCGATAGCGGGAGAGGAGTTTTCTGTGGGGACGCAGCATTCTCCGTGCCTCGACCAGTTTAGGAGGCAGCTGGCCGACTATTCCAATGGGAATAGCGAACAACTCTTACCGTATGCCCAAGGTCTGCGACCCCGGAACATACACCTCTCAGAACAGGCCGAGGTGCCTCGGCTTGTGGGAACCTTAGTTCAAAAACGGAGAGGAAAAGGCATACCCAAAGGTAGCCCCTTCGTATCTCTCCTAAAAGGTTCTGCCTGCGAGAGAACATCCCTCGCAGGTTACCTGCGAGAGAATCCTCTCGCAGGCTTGTGAGTTGCAGGCTTCCCTTAACGTACAAAGGTTTCTAAATAAATAAATAAAATAAAACGCAGTATTAAGTACAAAGGTTTCTAAATACTTAATACTGTTTTTTTTCACGGGTTTCATGTTCTGACAGAAACGAAAAGGTGTAATTGGAGACGAATGGAAAAATAATACGACTAGAGTAAAAGTAGAATACGGGACACGAAAATTTTAATATTGAAAAAGTCAAATTCACGTGAGAAAATAAAAAAGAAGGAGAGAAATGTATCGAACGTCTTCATGGTTTACGAATCAATATGAACTTTCTTGGAAAAAATAATTTTACAGTTATCAAGTGACACATGCCGATTTATTGCAGTTCCTGCAAAATATTCCAGGAAAAAATAACTATTTCTTAGAACGCAATGTACAATGTTTAAGCACTGTTTATATTAATTTAATAATAGTGATTTAATTTAAGAAATATTATTACCATTAATAACAACAGAGATTTTGTCTAGTAAATCGGACACGTATATGTCAAGTGATCAAATACATACTACTGTATCACCCAAATAAATCTGTAACAAATCGATATTAAATTACTGATTCTAAATGCTAGTTTTCGTAGTATCTTTTAATCTACAACGTTCAGTCAAGCTGCTGCCCTCTTCCACTTTTCATTTTACTCGCCTTTGAGCTACTCTGCGTGTCATCGTGACATCACGTGGGATCATAAAACGTATCTGCCTTTTCCGTGCACAGAAATAGACTAATTAATGTAATATGCTGACCTGATCTGTTTGCTTCTATCCAGAAATTACCAGAAGCGGCCAAACCCCCCCCCCACCTTAAATTATGCAATGTGTGGACTACCGGGTGTAACCTTTATACTTTATCATATCATCCTTACTCAAAAATATACGGAAATGGCAAATTATATAACAGTTGGAAACACACGTCGTGAATGTTATTACTAATTCAAATTTATGAATTTCAGTAGTATATAATGGTCTCGTAAAGTGAATATTAAAATGTGACTAAATTTCATTTTCACATGAAAACATAAAATAGTGAATTTAATTTTGCAAGGGCACAGGAGTTATCTTGCAGTGTGAGATTTTACATATCGCAATAGTGTCGGTTATATAATTTTCGTATTGAATTATCTGAATTCGTTTGGCAGTTTACGGAAAAAATTCAGTAATGAATTCGTCGTGGTTTACGAATCAATATGAACTTTGTTGGAAAAAAATATTTTATAGTTATCAAGTGACACATACCGATTTATTGGAGTCCTGCAAAATATTCCAGGAAAAAATTAACTATTTCTTAGAACGCAGTGTGCAATGTTTAAGCATCGTTCAGATTAATTTAAAAATTCTGAATTAATTTAAGAAACATTTTTACCATTAATAACAACACAGATTTTATCTAGTAAATCGGAAGGAAAAAAAAATTGTAGTTCGACAGTGGTCCGGAAATGTTAAATTACAGAGTTGTCCGAAATTCCGTATTTGATCGGTTTTGTGCGAAATTCAACTGACTAGTCGGAGCGCGAATTCATTTTGACTGAACACTCGCAGCTGCTCTTCTTCGCACTGTATCGTCACGTAACAATTGTAACCAGTGTCTCGCATTTTGGTCCAGATACCAAGGCACTAAAATCATACAAGTTCGGAAAACTCTGAAATTATGCATTTCTGGGCCACTGTTGTACTACACGATTTACCTTCTAACAATATGAGGAATCAATTCCTGAATTTTTACCGTCGAGTTTTGTGACACCATGGATATATTATCAGTTCAATAAAAGCCGAATACACACACATTTGGAGACAAAATTACGACACTACTGTAGAGAGATTCCCTTCATGAATTTTAACTACGTTCGAGTGCAACAAATAATAGAGAATATGAATTATAATACTAAAGAAAACAAAGAAAACGTTTAAGAGGAATACAGTACGCAGCATGCATTTCTCTTGTTCACATTTTTTTCGTTCTCATCAGATGTAATTATAAAAAATATTCTAATAAATAAACTTAAACGTCGTCGACCATTACTGGAAGTTTATCCTTGTCAGTATTAAAACTATATTTAATTATTCAAGTGAAGCGCGAATAACGAAATATTCCGTAATGGTGTAACATTTCGTCGCCATGCGTAACGTAACGAAACATAAATTTCCAGCTTGTTGTGCGACTGAGACCATTAGCTCTTCACATTTATCCGAGAGCCGTTTACTACTTTTGTTAGTCAACGTTTCAATTCATAACATTCTTCTAACGTTCATATAAGGTTAATCATCGAGTTAACTTGAAATACTGGGAGTTTGAAACGCAGTTAGATATTTAACGAGAGCGTGGAATGGCCTGGAATAGCAATTACGCCTGGCTTCGATCCATGCATACGAAATGAATCTTTCTGCACCGCATTAATAACGAACAAATTCTGGAGCCTCCGTACAAATTTCATCGAAAACGGACAACATTTGTGAGTTCAGCATATCGGGGTTTTAATGCGCAATACGAGTCGCGAATGCGAGCATGCAATTCCGCGGTTTTCTTAAAGTTTCATAAAATTCGTACATCGAATTGAAACAGAGTTTATACATGATATTTTGTAATATAACCCTACGGTATTTTAATCATTGTCCGTAAATAATTTTAGGAGAGAAACGTGTCCGATTTACTAGACAAAATCGGTGTTGTTATTAATGGTAAAAATATTCCTTAAATTAATACACAATTTTTTAACTAACCTGAACAGTGCTTAAACATCGTACATTGCGTTCTAAGTAATAGTTAATTTTTTGCTGCAATATTTTGTAGTAACTGCAATAAATTGGCATATGTCAATTGTTAACTATAGAATTATTATTTTTTTCATAACAGTCCATATTGATTCGTGAACCATGAAGACGATCGATTCATGTTTATTAATTTTGAACAAAGAGCTATCAGCCTGTAGTTTAGGCAAAAATAACTTAATAAAACATTTAAATTTTCCAAAGTCCTATTATTATATAATTTTTAACCTGTATATCACAAAAATTTTGCGTTTTGTTTTTTAATTTAAGAGAACAACTTATATAATTATTTAATTTGACAACATTAATTTCTTTATTTTTATTAAAAAAAGTTTTCGAAATAAGCAATGATTATATAAAATATATTTCAGAAGCATTGTTGAAAATTAATTAATAATTCGAAATAGGGTTCTATAATTGTTTAAACTACTGTGTGGTTAGACAACAAAAATACCTAATTAAAATCGGTCATACTAAATGTAAAACATGACAAAATTTAATACATTTCAGTCACTGAAAAAAAAGGTTTTTTTACATCATGTATAGTAGCGCATCGTTCACGGTATTCCATTATTATGTTAGAGAATCTTTGATTTGTAAATCTGTATATCCCAAAACTACAATATTTTCATTTATTAATAATGATATAAATAACCAACGACAAAATAGTTGAGCGCAAGATTGCGACAAAGACGTTTGGATGGATTGCTGCTGAAATGGATTACGTAATCCGTATATCTGATACCAATAATAGTTACTGATTGTTTTCAAGAGAAACCATTTAACTGAAAAATGTCTGCAAACCGTGTTTGACGTGCCACCATTTCCGAGAAGAGTTAATTAAAAAAGCTAAATATCTGTGTGGAGTCACAAAATACTAATTACAGTTTGGAAATAGTGTTACACATTTGTGTCAAATGCCTCACTCAAAATCTAAATTTTCTGATATTGCTGTTTAATTATTTTCTATTTTAAAATAAAATTCGAACGAAATTGATGCCATGGTGACAAAGAGATTAGAATTCATTCTACGAATTACATGTGTAAAGGTAAAATACAATTTTTAATCCGGATGCACAGTAATTATACCTCTGCGTTTTATAAAAAATTCGTTTAATATGAAAATATTGTTTTAAGTTGAGTTCTCTAAAATTAATAAATAGAAAGCAAAGTTTGAAAATGTTTGTAATATGCAGGTGTAGGAGTGTTAATTACTATACATAATATCAGCTTGCAGTTACAAAATATTAATTACAGCTCGGGGAGCTGAAGTGAGGGACAAAGGATAACTTGTTGGAAGTAATCAACATTTATGTTAAAAAGTTATCTTACGCCTCAGGCTCATTTTATATTTCTGCCATGGTTTTAAATATTTTCTACGTTTAAATAAATTTTAATGTGTTGCTTTACCCAAGTAAATCAGAAAACCGATGATGTAACTCAATTTTTTAGCGTGCAGAATCATTAAATTAAAAAACACATGCTAATATCAGCATTCAAACTTCAACTCAAGTCTGTTATAAACTATGGAGGCCTTAATTTCAGTCGCCGAGTCAAAGCATTTTTAATTTTTTCATAATAAAGATTATATTTAATTTAATACGAAACTGGACTTTAAATTTCTTGCAATGCGGAAAGCTTGTTTTGGCTTAAGAGTGTTAAATATCATTTTGAACCTAGAGTAAACAACAAAAATGCCTTTACAGGCCAATAGAACAGCGTTAAATTTATTTTTGTAATCTATAAAGCCAAATGTAATTTAAGAGGACAAATATTTCTTCATAAGCACAGCAAACGGTGACGTAGAGGTCTAGAATACGGGCCACCAAAATGTTGAAAGTGGCAAACTGACATGAGAAAATAAAAAAATAAGACTAGCAATGTATCGATCGTCTTTATGGAATACGAATTAACGTGAAAATTTTTCGGAAAAAATAAGGTTACAGTTACCAAGTGACACATGCCTATTTATTGCAGTTACTAAAATATATTCAACATAAAAATTTAACTATGACTTGGAACACAATGTAAAACTTTTAAGTACCGTTCAGATTATTATAAAATTTGTGTATTTATTAAACGAATAATTTTGCCAGTAGTAACACAAAAATCCGACGCATTTCTTTCAATGATCAAATACAAATTACTGCATCACCTAAAATAATATGTATAAGAGTTTTTCAGTTTCTATAAAACGAATTTTGGTTTACATAATACAACACGTAATATCACTTCCATTATTAAATGTTAAAAAATTGCTTTGTTGAGCCGCATAATAAAATGAGAAATGTATCAATCTGTGACAGTAACGAAAAAATAAATATTATAGCAACATATTATTTATTTCAATGTAAAATAATGCTAAAAACTGGGGCAAGTGATCACATTATACCTAGTTTAAAAGTTTACGTTCTGTAACATGAAAATGTGACACTTGAAGATGGTGTCTCAGATAGAAAGGAATTGTAAATTAATAAAAGGTTCTCGGCTTAACAACCATGTAAATTGTTTAGTAATAACACAACGTTTCAGCGAAATTCATCTCCGCGGAGAATCTTTTATTAAATCCCTACACCGGGAAAGCTTCCGTTATTAAATTGTATATTGTGTTCCAGAGAAACTATTTTAAAATACAACAATGGTAAAGTCTAAACGCTTTCATTTCAACGACGGATTATTAAAACATAATGTTTTATATTTTGGACGTTAAAGGTAATAACAATTAGTGCTTATTTACATAATTAGGTAAGTTTCGATTTTCAAGCGTCTTAAATTTCGTATTCTTTAATTTTTTACGCGGCAATTTGTGTATACTTAGTAATATAATTACCAATCAGTGTGTTGTATTTCGTAGAACGAAATCGGTTTATTGAAAATGATAAATAATTATATATATTATTATACGTTATACAGTAATATGTATTTGATCATTGAAAGAAATGCGCCTGATTTCTGGGTAGCTATTAATGGCTAAATTTTTCTTTTAATGAATAAAAAGTTTTAAAAATAATCTGAACGGTACTTAAAAAATTTACATTTCGTTCGAAGTCGTAGATAACTTCTAATAAATCAGCGTGTGTCACTTGGTAACTCCTTATTTTCCCAAAAAACGCCCACAATTAATTCGTACACCATGAAGACGATCGAAACATTTCTATTATTCTCCTTTACTACTTTGTTACCGTTTTAAGCATTAACATTTTTTTGTGGCCCTCTATTTTTGCATTCGTCACCGTTAGCGCAAAATATATGCTCGACCTACATACTGCACATGACATGCAACCACTTTAGATCTGATTAACAAGGCAAGTCCTCGAAAATTTAACGTTCTAATGCAGAGAGTAAAACTGTCGACATATTAAATTGTCGTCAGTTTTGCGATATGAAGAAAATATATTACGAGTTAAAATTATTCTTTGTTATTTATTGTCAACTAATAGTTATATATGTATATAAAGCCAAATGTAATTTAGAGGACAAATATTTTTTCATAAGCACAGCAAACGGTGACGTAGAGGTCTAGAATACGGGCCACCAAAATGTTGAAAGAAGCAAACTGACATGAGAAAATAAAAAAATAAGACTAGCAATGTATCGATCGTCTTTATGGAATACGAATTAACGTGAAAATGTTTAGGAAAAAATAAGGTTACAGTTACCAAGTGACACATGCCTATTTATTGCAGTAACTAAAATATATTCGCAATAAAAATTTAACTATGACTTGGAATATATATAGCTGAATATATATATATATATATATATATATATATATATATTATATTCACTGGAGAAATATTCAGCTTTGTCCCGGAAACATTAACAATTGAATTATTAACACTTACGTTTAGAAGAAAATTAAGAAACAATTTCAAACCTTAATTTTTTTTAAAATATATATATCATACAAATTTTATACGTAGTTTTTTCGATTTACGCCAGTAAACAGTTTTTTGATATGAGGAAATTAATAAAATTGGAGATTTTTGTTCTGAATATTTCGCAAATGGAAAAAAAGACCAGAAAAGTATTTCTCAACATCCACGATAATTTAATTTATATTCATTTTAGCTGTGTATTCAGAATTTGGTGAATTATTTAACAATAAGTAAATAAATAATTTAACGACGGAGCAATCGCGTGCTTTTTATGTCCCAGCACCGCTTCTTTAGATCAATTTCTAAATCGTCTCGCGTGATATTCCACAATAAATCGTAGCATTGTTCAGAATTTCCCTCTTTCAAATTCCCGAGTGGTTCACATTAATTCATTCTAAAGTAAACTTCAGCGTGCAGACAGCTTTAACGGTAAAACATGACGCGTGTTCTTTGTGTTTAATATTCTACTTCAGAATTTCGAGAATTGCTGTTGAGAAATTACTGACCTTTAGTGCCTCCATAATGCTTTTGTGTTACCCTATCTTTATACGGAACGCACGCACGCACACGCAAGGTAATATTAGTCTCCAGATTACAGTTCATGGTCAATAAAGACATGAGAACAATGCCTCTAATGTGTAAAAGTACAATTGAAACGAATGGTAGTAGCAATAACAAAGAAACGTTTGTCGAAATTTGCAAAAATAGAGGAAATTGAGCTGTAAGTGACTACGCAATACAGTAAGCATGGTCATCTTAATCCTCATTTAAATAACTTTAATAATTCAGTACAGTAGTTTCCAGATCATTATTCAACTGAGTTTCTGTAATAAATTAGCGTATCTGATTAAAGATGTAGGCAATAATTTTCCGGTTCTCGGAATTTGATTGTAGCTATGCTCAAGAATTTTTTTAAGATTCACCATTATGAATAAATTTAAACAAACATAATTTGGGATCATCAGAGTACTTAAGCTAACATTTTTATGTGTAACCCAGTAAAATAAAGATGTTTCAAGTCAAAAATTTGGATACAACAAGTGGAATTATGATATTTACGTTTGTGTTGGAGGTTTCCTGACAAAATAATTTTTAACGCAGCCATTACTAATTTTCAATTTTTGTAATTTACACAAAAGTTTCTAAACAGTCAGAAATTTAAATTAAAAACTAATTCTTCATTTATAAATTCTTCAGTTTAGAATTTTGCGGAGCTTTCGGAAGTTTTCATCTGTACAAAGATTTTAACAAGGATCCCTCAAACACAATTTTTTACAAATATGTAAATTAAATAAATTTAATATTTTTAAAATGACCCAAAATGTCCAAAAATTTATTTGTTCTCTCGTTTGTGTTGGAAGTTTCCTTAAAATAATTTTTAATTTTTGTAATTTACACAAATGTTTCTAAACAGTCAACAATTTAAATTAAAAAGTAATTCTTAATTTATAAATTCTTTAATTTAGAATTTTTCGGAGCATTCGGCAGTTTTCATGTCTACAAAGATTTTAACAAGGATCCCTCATATAATTTTTTTTTACAAATATGTAAATTAAATAAATCACAAATTTAATATTTTTAAAATGACCCAAAATGTCCAAAAATTTATTTGTTCCCTCGTTTTTTTTTAAAAAAAATTATTAACCTTCAGTAATACTTGATTCTGTTCCGGATCAAGGATTATAAGCAAAAGTGATCTTTAACATTTGAAACATTAAAAAAATGAGATATATAGAGTTTTATAATAAAGGAATTTGCTTTTACAGAATGATTTGTTCGATTTCGAGCCTGCTGAGCATTTTGAAACGGACACAAACGCGAGATAGTTGCCAAGTAGATACGTTTCGCGATTTCATATCTAAAATTAACGTGCTTCGGCTCGAATTATAAGTGTTTTGTATAAAAAAAGGTTTAAGGTTTTGTCTCCGATCTGGATTTTTCCTCTGAGAGCAGTTAAAATTTATAAAATACAATCTGAGGGGATTGTTCCGTACTGAAACTACTGTAAAAGACTAATAAATTAATGCAAAGTTCTAAAATAATGGACGGCAGAATGTGAAATATTAAATATAGCGTGTTACTACGCAGCAGATATGCTAACAAATATTTTTAGGCAACATAAAATTTGTAAGGCGAACAGAATCGTCAGACATATCGAGAATACTTAAAGGCTGAAAATTGAAATAATCCAATTAAATATAAAAATTATTTAGGTGAGTAATAATTTAATTATCATTTGTTTTGTTATTTTTATTCTTATAAATTAAAAAAAGGTAACGACCTCTTCAGAAATTTAAAAATATTTTATTTTACACTATAACGTTTCAATAAAGTAACAATTTTTAAAACATTTAAGATCACAAATTTACAGTACGTATTTCTTCTCATTCTTCTATTTAATATTTAAAATTTAATCAGAAATTTTCCTAATTCTTGAAATTTATTAACAAATGTAACTGATTATAAAATGAATAAATACAAAAAAAAATTCATATTAAAATTATATATATATATAATTGCATCACAAGTTAAAAAATAGTGGATTGTTAATATTACTTAATTTTATAAAGTATCATGATGCAAGATTTTAATTTGGAAATTTTTTGTTCAGATTAACTTTATAATTGGTGACATTTATTATTGAATTTCAAGACTGATGAATATTTCTGATTCTAATTTTAATATTCTAATAGAAAAAAAGACGAAATATATACCGTAAAATTCCGATTTTAAATATTGTATGACGCAAAATAGTTATTGTAGTACTCATATGCACTTTATTAAAACCTCATGAAAATACAAAAACATACTGAAACTTTGTTAAATTGATAAACAAAAGATTATAAAATTTCTGGAATGGTCGATTATTTATTTATTTTATAATATTATTTAGGGGAGGGTGAGATTTGTGTTTCGTACTTTATAAACGTTATACCGTCAATATATATACGTTTAAACTTATATATGATACAAAAATTGAAATATTCATAGTTTGAATAATTATTTGGATATTTACAACGATAGGTAGAAAATGCATTAAGTTTGGGAAATACTCTCTGGTTCTCAGGTTTGACGGCGTATGTGGAGTAGTAAGTCCGTATAATTTGCTAATTGAGTGGCTAAGAAGTTGAGGTAAACAGATCCGCCCTTTGGTTTCGCCGTGAGAATTTATGGGTCCCGCGGGTCACATAGAGGAGGGAAGTTACAAATTGAGCTCAGCTCTGGCCACCGAAATAAACTCTTCCTGTAGCAATTACTTTAATTTCACTTCATCCGATTCCTGGTCAATAATATTGAGCGTGCAGTCCCTCCACGTTTCGACACTTAGGTTGATGGGAAATATTTACAACAAAGTGACCCGTTTCGGTGGCAAGCGTCAAGCGGAAGCTATATTACATAGGGAACGGAAATTAGACATTCATTGGGATAATTTAGAGAAACTAACCAAATAAAGCACCAAATCATAGCATTTTTTCTACACTAGTGTTTAAATCAAGAGATTTTCATTTTTCTGAGGGAGTGGATCTTGGAGCTGAGCCAAAAACGGAGAGTCCTTGATTTCTGATCAGCCACATGATGTTCCCAATTTAACCAATTTAACAAAAAAATCATCTCTCACCGAACAAAGACTGTTTTTTTCTTAAAAAATACTTTGTTTTATTTGCATTTTATTTTATAATTTTTAAAATAAATTTGCCAGGTTGTTGGGTTGGTCAAGAAGTATCCTAAGCAAAGTAAAAAAAAGTCGCTGAGTTATGATTATTCAGCATTATTTAAGTGACTGCTACTGTTTCGCGAAAAATATTTGATGAAAACAGGTAAAGTCAAAGTAGCGTTCCTGAACCGCGAAATTTTATCGTTCTTATATCGAGTAAAACCTCAGAGGTTAGCTACTACATTTTTTAAAATGGTTTACGAACTTCTGCCAGGTGTTACGATAAACGTTCTCGTCTAATGATGACGTATTAAATTATTTTCTAGTAAAAATTATGACTATTTACCCTTTTGCCTGAAAACATCCAAATTTCTGTTGGTAATGTGTGGCGGGTTTGTTTCTTTAGCCACGAGAAATCTCAAGGACCGTTGGTGCGATTTCCCTACTTCGTTCGCCCTGTTTTTGCAGGTGAAACGGTATATTTTCTCTGAGAAAGTTTTCATTAGATCGTTTCGGTTCCAAAACTACTACAGAAGCCGTTCCCTGATAATAACGGAACAATTGAGCTGAACGATGTTTTCAAAGGCTACGTCTGGAGCTAGTGTCAAAGATCGACATGTTATATCACGCTTTGAATTATAGTGGACCAAGAATGATGCATTTAGGGAAACGTAACGTAACCTGATTGAGAATTGTATTTTGATCGCTATGCAGAGGGACAAAATTCAGTTTATTACTCTGAGTTGGGTGAGTTCACGACCAACGCTGGTCCACATCGTAGTTTAATTATTGGGAAACATTATTTTTTTCCAATCTGTCTGACCTGAGATAATAATACTAACAAGCGATTTATGTAAATATTATCTGTTCCAAATTTTTCCATAATTGGAATAAATCTAAATTGCACTCCTAAAATAACGTCAACTCCGATATACCAGTCACGATCCACATGTGTGTTCCGAAACACATATCTAGCAACATTATGTTAATCACAAATATAGACATATACAGCATTCATTCGTCATTTGAACAAAGGTTTAGTGAACCGCTCTCTTAAATGGTTGCCTTGAATGGTGGTCAATCCCCTTGCCTTTCGTTTCTTTGTTTTACATATTTATTCATCCTCCAAGTACCAAATTTCAAATCACCGTATAATTAAGCCAGCCTGATTCATAAAGTTCTTCGTTGACTAATAAAATTTAAGAATAAGCTGAATAATGAATGTGACACAAATAAATTCAAAACAGAAAATTTTTCATGCTTCAACAGGAATTGTAAGCTGTCAACTTTACCTAAAACAAACACAGTAACAGAATTTCAATTGAGCATCAATAACACAATTAAAATTACAGTATAATTCATTAAGCCTGACTCAGAAAGTTCATCGCTGCCTAATGAAATTTAAGTATAACCGTATACAAAATTCTCATGAAATGTTAAACGAATATATATTCAAACAGATTTTGAAATTATTGATCTATTTTATGGTTCATATCTTAAAAAATATTACTTAAAACGACAACTTTCTTTAAGCTTACGCTGCGAATTAATTTATACAGTCAGTTGCCGAACACGGTTGAATATTCCTTACTTCAGCGTCGTAACTTTAAACTCTCAAGTATTCTTGGACTTGCGGACAACTTGTCTCACATCTCTGAAAAACAGGACATTTGCCCGAATAATCAGCCGAGATTTGTTTCAGTAATAAGGGCAAATGATTGTTTAAATAATTTTATGCTTAATTTTGTGCCACAATTTCGTGACAAAGCGAATATCAGTGAGTCTAATACATTAATTTGGCTATCTAATGCAAATATAAAATAGTTATTTGCTTTGTCTTAGCTTTTATATTTTACATATTTTAAATACGGCTTGTGGATCTATTAAGGTGAGTAGAATCCCATTTCCGTATTTATAGGTACATTTCTGTTCCGTTCTGGTAGAAAATTCCGGCCTAGTTCCCGTAATCCGTGGAGCGCCGTAGCTGGAGCCAGGCGACCAGGCACTGAGAGGATTTCCAGCCACCTGTCTCAGCTCAGCCTTCGTCAATCTCATCGACGAAGTCATTCCATCACGATCACTACGTCTGACAGCGGCTCCGCAGTGAGAAACATCGATTATTTCCTAATAACGCGACTGCTCAGGACGTCACATGGGTCGGTTAACGCAATCTTCTTATACTTGATCATGAATTCTTCGTAAATAGTAAACGAATTGTAGAATTAAGACTTACCGGAACAGGATCGGGCGAGAATCAGCTGGGCCATCTGTTGAACGCACGCGTCCGTCCCTTCTCTAGCAACCCTCGCGACCGAATGTCGACATAAATTTACTTCTATATGAAATATAATCGTCGACGGAAAGTCTCGTTTCCAAACCCCACATCCCAGACGTATTAATGAACATAAATCATTATTCTAGGTGCAAAAAAGGTGGCGTGCGTTGTCAAGGTGCAATCTTGGTGCTGTAAAAGTGAACTGTGGGTGCAACAAGGTGCAAGAAAAGTGCAACAAAGAGTAGACGAAAGTGTTTATCTTTGTACTGTATACATAAAGGTTTGTAAAATTTGACGACATCGTCCGCCGTTTTATTTTCTGTGTGGTGGTAAAAATTTACTGTGGTGTGTGAATAAAGCGATGGATGATGTCAGAATATTTTGTACAGAATGGAAAATTAAAGTTAGACAAGTGAAAACCAAAAGAGACATATAATATTTGCGGGCCCGTCTCGGTGTCGGTGGCATGTCTCACCATTCCTCTTGGCACTGAGATGGCCGTAGAGCCGGCTCAGGTCGATGGCCATGACGGTCTGCGGCAAAGCGGCGCAGAGAGCGGCCAGAGCGGCTGCCGTGAGCGCCAGGTGAGCCGACACGCGAACCATGCTGCTGCTGCTGCCTGCGTCGCTGCTCTGCTGCGAGTGACGACTGCTCTTCCTGCGACGCCCGGCGTCCCGACGCCCGGCGCCCGCCATCGGCCAATCGGTGCGCGCCGTGCCCCGGCCAATGGCGGACCGGAGGCCCCCACTTTGACCCCACACCCACGCGGGGAATTCCCGCCATGTCACGTCTCACGCCCGTTTAAGACTCCTTAACCCCTCGCTTAGTAATTACGCTAATGTCACGCTCTAAATGTTAACCGGATTTTCTAATCAATATTTGGTTCTTCCTTCCCCTTTTCCTATCTTCCAAATGAATGTAGGACGTGTTCCTCGATCAGCGTGACGGTTCAATCAACACGGAATCCGCAAACCAACTAAAACACTCTTCCGAACTCACAGTTCCAAATTGAATATATGTTCCATCTGGTCACGTTCATGTATGTTGTGCCTGTAATCTGAGAGTACCAGTATCATCAACATTTCATATGATCCAGACCAAATTCTGTCCATAACTTGGAAAGTTTGGATGTTGTCAAGTGTTATAAACTTTTTATTCAGTTATTTTCAAGTTCTGAAAGGTAATGGGCTGAGAATTACTACGATAATGTCACACACAATGCATTAACAGAACAGTATTTTGGTGATTTCCTTCATATGTGCATTCAGAATGACGGTAATAGTCAGAACCATGCTTCATTTCACGTTTAAAGTGGTACAACACCTAAAAAGCAAGCAAATAAAAATGGTTCAGTGCCAGTTTTTGGACACAACTGAGTGCTGGAAACTGATATGCCCGAGAAGGCTATTCTCATGGGTCACGATATAATCTGTTTGCAAGAATACTTCACCATATAACTTCCCTTTTCCGAACTAAATAAATAGTGAAGATTATCAACAGTAGGACGGCAATAGAAATAAATTCTCACCGCATTGAAATGACAAAGTAAAATTCTGAAGTTTCATTGGCAGTTGCAGTGGATGAAGATCAGTACGTTCATGGCAATTACCAGTTGTTCAAGTAATTCACTCATTTTACGAACGGAATTAAGAACTGAGTCATGTTAGGTGTGAAATGGGAAACATTATTCGATGTCGAGATTTTTACATTTTTATCTTTAATAACTATAACCTATTTAATAGGTAATTTCTTAAACAGTTACAATAATTTTATTAATATTAATTTATATTTGCGGCACAGTGCTGGGTACCGAGGAATACTGACCTACACATAATTACTTATAAGACTAAAAAAGGATAAAATTGTGATATTTGCTTTTGGATATGTGTTTCTTCACTGGAGGTAGTCATCGTCGTCAGAGATCGGGCTGAATCGGCGTCGTCTGACGTCCCGTGACGTCATCCGGCGAGGTAATTGTCGCGGGGTAGACAGTTTACTGCGGCGGGCACTAAAGAAAGCAGGAGTCTCCTCCAGATTAACAAAACTTTACTGCCCTCGTGTCTCGCCAAAGACTAACAGAATGAATTCGCTCAAGGGGCAAATATATATATATATGCCGTTGTTTCCCTCTAACGAAGAAATGTTTCCCAAAAACAGGAACAACCTGTATCTCCTGAAGACGAGCAAATACAGACTGTCTTACTGATTTATGTTCACATGTGCGTAAACCCTCAACGTCCATCAGCCGCTGGCCTCCCACACAGTCATGAATCATGGAAGGTTGGGCACTCAAACACATTCATCAATAATGTAACTATTGCGTCTTTGCCCCCAAATAACAGTAGATGGTTTAGAAGATTCTAAATTAAATTCTATCTTCATCTCAGAGCTTTATTTTATTCCTTCTATATCAACGTACTTCCTATTTGTTCATTTTATTTCTATTGTTTTCATGTGGCTTGGTTTATTATTAATTTATTTGGTAATTTGCTGTAATCATTAAGTTATCTATTTCACATAATGCATCCAAATAATAAATTTTATTCATTATACTTGTTAAAAATAGAATCATCTCCTGTAGTAAGAGTATCAGTAAAGTACGGGACATGTTCTGAAAGTAAGTTTACTAGATTTTTATATTTTTTAGAGAAATTGTATTTGAAAAAAAATACAGGATATTGCTGATACACTTCTTGACTATTTTTCCACATAATAGCCACCCAGTTCCATGCACGTCGTGAGCCATGGCACAAGCTTCTTTATGCCCTCCTCGAAGAACTCTCGCACCAGGTCAGAACCCTTTTCTGCAGCTGCTCGTCAGTTGAAAATTTAATTCCCCTTCAGGGAGGTGAAAATTTGATAATCTGAAGGCGCCAAGTCAGGGGAAAACATTCTAACCTTTACAGTTATTAATTTAATTCAGTGAGGTACCATTTTTGAAACGAGAAATGCGCGCTACGATAGAAATATCTCATATTACGTAAAGGTTGCAACTTTATTTTTGTACGCTTCTATATAGGTAACGTAGCTAACGTAGTCGCGTGAAAAATATTTTCTGTTTATACTAATAGCGTTACGTTGCCTTAATATGCCTTCGCGATAAGAAGTATCATCTTTGTAAAATTCTTGGGCTTGCCTAACAGTTAATTGTTCATTCAATATTCAAGGCTCCCCCCCACGAAACTTCCACAGCTTGACCCGTACTAAGCCGACGGCTTTTCTAATTATATCTTAATATGGTATAACTTGTCTTTTTACATGATCTAGGTTAAATTAAATTATAGAAACTGAAAGATAAATTAATAATTTACAAAATATTAGCGTGGTCCTCATCAGGTGAATATAAACCATTAGACTAAAATTTACCAAATTTAAAAAGTATATTTGGTATCTTGGAAACTAATGGCTACCAGTTTTATTCCAAAATAACTCGCATACCATTAGAGAAATTTTCAAAGTTTTTCCATTTTATTAATGTTTACACAA
Organism: Zhengitettix transpicula; assembly: GCA_037074705.1. Lineage (NCBI taxonomy): Eukaryota > Metazoa > Arthropoda > Insecta > Orthoptera > Tetrigidae > Zhengitettix > Zhengitettix transpicula. The sequence goes on along the minus strand of CM073595.1, from coordinate 23,666,017 downwards.
TAGCTCCAGGAGTTTTTTTCCAGACCTTCAACATCATCCACCAATTGAAAAGACCCTACCAATTCTCAGGATATTATAGTATTTCTTGCCAAGATTGCCCCGCTGGTTATATAGGACAAAAACAATAACTTTGAAAACCAGGATTAAGGAACACGTGGTTATCCATGAACTACCAAATGATGAACAGTACTTTGAACGAACCACACTTTTTCTTTTGTTTATCAAGATTGTAGGTAAGAAGTGTATGTATAATGTCAGATTAATTTCTGAAATCATTTAGATTACATAAAATATGTATACTATCAACGTCCAACGTGACACAAGAAGCCTCAGCATGAGCTTAATATCTCTGTTAATTTAATTTTGGTTTGATCGTTTGTAAATTTTAGTATAATGTTCTTTGTCCACCCGATGAGGTCCACGAGTCGTTGTGTATTATTCTGTAACGCTAATTTAAATTTTAGATTCTATACTGTCTGTATGTGGCCAATAATTTAACTTGAATTTCATCTTTTGTAGCTACAAACCGACATTAAATATATATTTGAACCGCTTAAAGGATGAAATTGACTGGCATTTAAAACAAATCATGGGACTGTAACAATTGACAGATTCCCTATATTTTTGCCACACTAATGAGACTTAAATTGTTCGTTCCATTATAAATCGACATAAAATATGTATATTTCCAATCGGGATAACTGCCCTATTTGAAGATTAAATAAATATTCAAGTCTGATTGCTGACTTTTTTTATGGATATTCTGTCGATTATATACGGAATGATTTTTCAGCAGTGTACATTAAAGTGTCAAGATTTATGACGTTGCACGTTGGGTTTTACATTGCCTTAAATTGGCAAAAAAAATTAGGAGTAGTTTGTAGGTTAAGAAATATTTTGTCCCTTAAAGCTAAAAAAACAGTACTTATGTACCTCATATACGTTAATGTAGTTCATTATTGTTTGGTATAAGTATTAATGTTATAAATAAATTACGAATAATATGGAATAGAGGATTAAGAGCAATCTTGAATGAAAATAAATATTGTAAGATTCAGGATATGTTAAATATACTAGAATTGTTAAATATTGGCGACCACATTTTGTATGATGTGTTAATTTAGACTAGGGGGAGTTGCCAGAGTATTTAAATATTTTTATTAAAAGAAAATTAGATGTCTATAATCATAAAACCAGGGGGAGGGAAAGTTTTTTTTATTGAGTATCAGATTCAAAGAAGTACTAAAAATTAGATATTTGATAGAGGGTTAATATTATATAATGAGTTGCCTGTAGCTGTAAAGAATAGGAATAGTTTACATGTATTTAAAAAAATTATTGTTGGAGGTAAAAAATAGTGAGGTAAATAGTTATAATGATATGTAATTAGCTTTAAGCTAAATTGTCAAAATAAATGAGTTAATATCCAATTTGAAATTTAAAAATAGAAAATTATTGGAATAATGACTATTGAAAAAAAAGTATATTATAGTTTCAAATATAACTCCGTTAAAAGGAATCTGTCAATTAATAATAGTTTGAATTATCATGGAATTTTTTGTTAATTTTCCACAAATACATAATGTGTGAATTAAGACGGAAAGCAGTCACAGAAATAGAATAATAGTAGTAGTTGGGGTTTATAGGGAAATATATTTTTAAAAAATAATGCAGAAAGCAGACATTATCGTATTTTTATCAAGACATTGTAGTAACAGACGGTTTAGGTTAATGGTTATGATTATAAATCAAATTGGCGTGATATTTTTTAGGATAGTGCTCCTTATATATATTAAAGTACAGAGAAATGAAGAGAAATCTCTATGTTTATTTATTTAATAAATAAATTTACCACCAGATGTTAACGGATTATCGACATTTTCATAAAAAACGAACGCAATAATTTCACTACCATTATAGCCATATTTATAGTGAAATAAATTTTGGGGAAGATGCTAAAATGTATTTTAGGATTGTAAAGTAATGATTATTTTTTGTAATATATTTTAATGAATATTTTAAACGTTAAAACATAAATATTTGCTGCAAGTCAAATACAGTGAGGTTGTATGAAAATTCATGAACTTTTACGAAATAAAAAAAAATTCTTCGATGACTGCAGCCATGCAAATAGAAATATTTATGGAAAAATTGAATTAAATATTATTAAATGGTCACAGCACAAAGTATTATTTAGAGGTCACGTACGAAACAAATATACTACATGTAGCATTAAATCATTAGTGGTTTAATGTGTCTCACACGCAGTGCTTCACAAATTATTTCATCTTATCACATATGTAACGCATTTAACGTAAAATAAGTTTTAACATTATTTATCATGTAACCTTGGAGAATTTAATGTTTTTATCTCTTCACCTAAAATAAATTAACTTTATTCTAGGAGGATAGAATTATTGACTCACGCGGAGGCGGATATTTATATCTCAATATTGCCGTTGCAGTGGGACGGCGTGTCACAACTGTGATGCCAGTGTCACAGCAGAAGTCCGTAGAGAATCGGACACGTCGAAAATCCGGTATTGCTTCACGACGTGTTACGACACCGCGTCAATTCAGAAATCTCGTTCGCTTGGCAGTCACACGGGTCGTTCAGATTCATCACAAGTGTCAGCACAGCGGTGGAGCACTGTGACACGTGTCTGCCAAAGTCTGTGTTGGTGGCGGCGAAAGCAATGACGACTGATTTGTTAGATTCACAGCACACCGTCAAGACTGACTGTTTGTGGAAGGTAAAACTGTGACTGGTTCCTTTTACGAATCGTTCTTGAGTTGTTTGCATTGTGAATGATATGCGCCTGGTGATACATCCGAAATTGTGAGGGAAAAAGTGCATGAGATGGGGGTCGAAATGGGTCCACAATACAATATTTTACATATATAACCTCGAGTGGATAAGTGCTTAACTGTGTTTTGGAGATAAGTGTTCAACAATCTGCGCTGTGAAATGACTTATTTTCTGAAATAATAATGAAAAATGGTCTCTGTCTGAATCATTGTGTTAAATGGAAGTTAAGTTGAATTTTTTGCATATAATTTTATTTATTATGTTTTTAGCCAAATATTTATTGACCCAGCCACATTCCCTCCCCTAAAATAGTTAACTCGAGAACAATTACCGGCTTTGACGTAAATGTAGCAGCGAAGCACTTAACATCCAACAGTTGTCTGGGTCTTGCAAACGAACGCCACGAACACCTCAAGGGGGGTTGGGGGGGATCAATTCCGCTCTACAAAGCGCCCGGAGACCGATTCAGCAGATAGTGCAGTGAGAAGGCTTCACCTGCAGCCTGGGGGAAAAAAATCAAGACGATTGTATTGATGAAAAATGGCGACGTGCAAGATCGCTAGGCCTATCCGAAATCCGGAAGACGTTCGCCCCGATAATCCGGAATCGTCTATCAGAGGATCTGGATACAATCACGGAGCAGATAGCACGCAGGATTCCGGAAAGGATTTACCACATGTAATACTACAGATGTTGGAAAAGTGCGAGGTGTTGCACATTCCACTCAGCCTCGCATTCACCGATTCAAAGAAGGCTTTTGACTCCGCGGAATCAATGGCAGTATTCAATGGTCTGAACATTTTTTTGGCCAAGGCGCCAAAGCTATACCATCTCTCTGAAACTCTTCACCATCAGCCTGGGGGTGTTTCTTAACGGTCTGAATTCGGACCATGGTTTATTAACAGATCCTGAGCACTTGACAAACCTACAACTTCCAGATTGTTGTGTTTTATCTTTAAAACAATTAAAGAGAAATATCGGACATCAAATAAATGGTCCCAAATTGTATGTGAAACCAGTTTGTACTGAGCACACCGTCAACTCGTCGAAGAAGATGACTAACAACGACTCTCTGGGATACCAACTCAACCTTGAGGGTTGTTTGTTCCAGTGATGTGTGCAGCCTTAGAAGAAAGTCTGATTGGTATGGTTCCAATTGCATCAAGACTGCACTGATAGACGATACTCATGTTATGATGTTGAAAGGTGTCGTACTGGTGTTTCTCTTTTGGAACTCAATGTTGGACGCCAACAAGAGCTGAAGAAGAAAAACTGGCTGTAACACAAAAGGCTGTGCAACATCATATCTGCAAAGCCTTTCTCTCTCTCCGTGATCACATCCCTTCGGCAGAGATAATAATACACACCAAGTTTGTCGATGTAATCAAGGAAATTTCAAACGGAAAACGAGGAAGAATGGTGGAAAGACGCGCATAGTGTGAGGTAATATCATGAAAGGTAATTCGTGGCACTAATGAAGACAGTCAAATTTGTATGGTAGTTGAGTAACGCAATAGTCAGCAACATATTGGAAAATTAAACAAAATTGTACAGTAGTAATTACATGGTCGATAAAAGGGTCGATTAATTAATACAAGTGATCAAATTTTTTTATTTTATTTAATAACAATCAGAATCACATTCTCTGAGCTATTTTTGTTGGCTTAAAATTAATTTACATAATTTAATTCATAACTGTCCTTCTGGAGTCCTCTCCAATGATTGGTCCCCAGTTACCACGTTTTCAGGTCAATTGGCCAGCATTTCTTCAATCTTTTCTTGATTCTGTGTTCCAGCAATGAATGGGTGTATAAACAATGGGTGTTTATAGTCTTTCGTGGTGTTTCATTGCTCTCTCTTGAATTATATCTTTGATGTATGGTATTCGTAGATCATGATGTAGAGTTAGATTACTAACATACCTTTGAGTATCAACCATGGCTCTGAGGATTCTCGACTGCGATTTTTGTATCTTTACTGTATTACATTTGCCCGAACACTCCAATAATTTAATTGAGAATGTCCAAATCGGTTTGATAATGGCTTTATATATAATTATTTTATTATCTAAAGATAGATTAGACCTTCTACCAAGCAGCCACTGTAGCTCAGCAAGGCGTACGTCCATTTGTTTCTTTTTTCCTCTCTATATGTATTTTCCAAGTTGGTTTTGAGTGACCAATAATAGGTGAATTTGTGGATTAAATGAAAGAATATACAGAGTAAAAATGTATAAGAAACAAAGTATTTCAATCTCATGAATCGGTGGTTGGATCATAAAAAGTATTTATGTATGAGTTTTTAACCTAATAAAGTGTAATAAATTTTATGAAATATATTTTTTCTGGAAAGAAAAGTGTGCAACCATATTAAAATATAATGCATTGGAATTCAATTATTAAAATATAAAATTATCTAATTTTTTTGGCCATATGTCAGAATAAATTATTTATGAATGAATAAGAAAGGTTGTCCATTCAGACAAAAAAGTGATAATATGAATACGACACAACGTTTCTGGGATCCTTGTGCCTTTCGTCAGGTGCGAAGAAGAGCCTAGAGCGACACAACAGCACTTGTCAGTTGACAAAACTTAAAATTGACATAAAACGCAACGACAATGGGAGAGCCGAATGTTTAGCGTAACAATAAGGGAGCAACGACAATGGGAAAACAGAACGTTTTAGCGTAATAATAAGGAATCATAGCAATTATTGAGTTTCATAGAGTTCGTTTATACATTAATAGCTGTGATGTTTGATTTAATGTGAATAATCTCTGAAATAAGTCTGGAATTGTACCTGGTGTCAATGTCTAAAATATTAGCATTTTGCCAATCAAATGTATGTTTAGAATTGATGATATGTTTGGATACTACAGATTGTTTATCAATGGGAAGTTTGATATTAGACATATGTTCCTTGATAGTGTATTAAGGGAACGTTTTGTTTGCCCTATGTAGCAGGAATTACAATTAGAGCATGAGATTTTGTAAACAACACAATGTTTAGGTGTCAAGTGGGTCCTTAATCGAGTAGGAAAGGGTATTAGTGGATCTGTAAGTGATGGATATTTGATATTCTTTGAATATTTTGATAAATTTGTGATGTAGAAATTTGTAATAAGGGAGTACGAGAAGAAAATTGGCTTGAGGTGTTTGGGGACGAGTGACAGTAGGATATTGGATTTTGTTCAATCTGCTGTTAATGTGTTTAATAATAAAATTTAAGGGGTACTCATTGGAGATTAAAATGTTTCGGACAATATTTAAGTTGTGTTGATGGATCTTGGAGTTATAAAGTAACATAGCTCTGCCTAAAAGATTGTATACCATAGCTCTCTTTTGGTTTGGTGAATGATCAGAAAGATAATTGAAAACACGTAGGTTTCCTGAACCAATTGGTGAGAATTGAAGTATTGTGAATGTATACGGTGACATCAAGGAAATTAAGAGAATCGTTAAATTCAAGTGCATGGGTGAATTGTAAGTTGGGATGATAATTATTGAATGTATTGACTATCAGTTTAATTTTAGAGTTATTCAGAATACAAAAAATGTCATCTACATATCCGATGAAGCAAAGAGTTTTGACAGGAAGCAGAGAAAGACAAGAATTTTCTAAATGTCTCTTGACTATCACAGCAAAAAAAGTAGTATCTAAACATATAATCAATTCTAAACATACATTTCATTGGCAAAATGCTAAGATTTTAGCCATTCTAACAAATTGTTTATTATTAATAATTATGTATTATGTCTAAATCATATATGTATTTATTTTAAATTCAAATGTATAAATTTAAATATTGGTTTATATAAATGAATACTCGTTGGACATTTCAAATTTCTCTTAATTTATACCTGAAGACGTCCTAATAGAACGACGAAACGTTGTGTTTGCCTATGAAGATTTTATAATTTCATTATTAAATATTTTATTCTGACTTATACCATCGTTAATTTTTTTTAAATCTTAATAAAAAGGATTTCTTAAAAAAATCATTAAAATTATGGGTTGTAATCAAAAGAGAAATAACTGACTTACATTATTTTATCATTGTGATTGACAATTTTATTTCACTGCATTTTATGTAGAACTGACTTACAGCACCGAAGCCTAACTCTTAACGCAAATGATTCTGAACATACATGAAGGTCAAGTATTTTTAATTGAATGTTGGCCTCAAAGTTTAATCAGTATACCCATAAATTGTGCATTGCACCAGAGAATAATAGAGAGTTTTTTAAAATGTACGAACAATGTGTTTATCCATTACCTTTATTATTACAGCTTGCCCTGGGGAGCCATCGTATGTGGACGTTTACTGCGACAAATAATCGGCTCGAACCCACGGGAGATATTTTTTTTTTTTTTGCTGTAGCATTTTTGTAAATCTAAATTAATATTGTTTTACACTGTTCACAGAGAATTTATAAATATATTCCTGGTTGGCGAGAACTAGTTTATTTATTTCTTGAAACTATTTCGTGATAAGTAATTGGTGTGTATCAAATGACGTGTAGTTATAATTAATGTTATAGGAGGCCCGTTCAGGAAATTTTAGTATATGTATATGTATATCAAATTTCTGTGGTGCGCTGTTTTTATTTTAAGTTATTTTTTTAATATTTTTTGTTTAATACATCGTACCTGCTGTAACTCAGAGATCGAAATAATATAGATGTCAATAAATTTTAGTTTCAGCTAAGGTATGAACAGGCTGAATAGAATCAGGTCGGAGGAAATTCCAGCGCCGTCTCATCTTCAGTGTCAAGAGGAAGACTTCTAGGATAGGAAAACAGGAAAGTCTTGTTATCTCAGTACCGTCCAGAGAGGGGAACAACATCAGTAAGCGCTATTAAAGATATAGTTTAATGTAGAAAAGGAGAGCGCCCAATTTGGACGAGGACTGGACTTTATGATCAAGCCGAAGATTTTCACCACTACAGCAGAGAACTGGAACTAAAATTTGGGCCGACGGTGGAGTTCAAAACAGCAAGGCGAAAGTTAAGGATTATGGGAAACAGGTTGGAAATAATCGCTAATTCTATTATTTATTTTTATTATAACTCAATTTGTTTACAATTTGTGCTCAATTTAAATACTAAAAACAAGAAACATCTTATACAAACAAAATGTAGCCTTTCTCGGGCTTCTAACCGAGTAAACAATTGTATTCGCGACGTTTCGATGACGTTCACTGCCATCGTCTTCTAGCAATAGTGTTAGTGCGGTGTTATCTGGTGTGTAATAAGCAAGGGAGACGAGGTCACGTCTTGAGACACGCGCTAGCGCTGAGTAACTAAAAGTCACCTGATGGCTATAAATATAATAATAAACACATGGATATAATAAAATTTCATTCAATACATAATCAATAAAGAATCCTATTTACGTCTTCTATTCAATTAATGAATTTACATAATTAGATTTATACTTCTGTGAATTATGTAACTGCAAATTCAAATAATAATAATAGGGTATTATTAATTCCATAAAAAGAATGACGAAAGACCAGTTGCTCAATAATGTCTGTGGATGTAGACGAAATATTAAAACTCCTCATACAAATGTTATAAGAATAAACCCTGTTATAGTTACCTAGAATTAAATAACGCCAATTATATTAATTTCTAACGTATTTATTCGTTAAAAAATTTGAAATAAGAGAGAAATAAACGTACAGAACAAAATAATTATTGCAAACATCTTACCCATCAATTTAGTATCATACATTACAAAACGTCATATACAGTACGTATATATACTACTCTAAGATGTATTTATTCTCGATGCTGGACGCTAAACAATCAAAAATCTTGGATGCGTATGGAACAATCAAAGAAAAACCAAAGACGAGAACAAGTTATGAAATATAGTTGTTTACATAGCACATAGTAAATAATTTTTCAGACATGGACTTTCTGGAGTGAGTCAAAGAATCTTAGATTTTACCCGTCATTTATGGGATGAACTTTTAAATGTGGTTACATAGAAAAGTATAGACGAGTAGGAAAGGGTGATGCTTTGTGGAGAAGGCCGAATGTGACGTGGCACGAAGACTTGCGTGATTTCTGGTGAGTAGTAAATAGGTCTTGTTTTCACTCAAACTTCAAACGTCTCAAAAGTTTAAAATTAGGTTTAGCTAAAGCGCGTGTAAGCTTTTCATGTGACGTCCCTGTGGGCCTCAAAATGCGAAACACAAGTAAAATAATAAATATAAATACAATTTTTTAAATAATTGACTGAATACTCGTGTTCGTCACATGACCTCAGCATCTTATTTTTCAAAACAATCGTCACTTACTAATTCGTGTAGCCGACTGACACAAATTTTGTTAAATTCTCATCGAATTGTAGCCAATGAAATAATAACATTTCATTGTTTGAACAAAACATATATAGTAATGTGGTACTTTTATTACCAAATTTAAATAGTTTTAGGGAGTTGTAAATACATTTTTCAAGGAAAAAATATTTAGAGATTAATAAATATTTATAATATAGTATTCAATAAATAATATTCTTTTGCATGTAATTTAATTTCTTTTTTAAACTCGTCATGTTCGAAACTTCCGTATTTCAACATTTACCGTACATAGAAATTGCAGCCTATAGAAGCAAAACCGTTGATTGTAAGTGCAGACATGTAAGAATATTAACATCGAATTATTTTTTTTTGAAAATTTACTCAATGAAGAAACTTGACAACATAGCAATAGGAAACCCGAAACGCTTGTCTAACAATTATTTGGAAAACAAAAATGTTCCCTTTCTCTGAAGAATTATCCACGTTAATTATACTATATATCAAATGAAGGAGTGAAAGTATGCAAATAGTCTAATTTACTAATTGTATATTCCCTCCATTATCTGCATTGGTCGCTGAACTTAATCTGTTTGAAAGTATCTACAATTACATTTGTTATTATTCACAATAACCCTAATAATATTTGAACTTAATAAATGTTATGCTCCTGACTTGTGTTTCATAATTTTATTTGAATTAGGAGAAAATTTATTTTATTATTTGATAATATATTAGCTAAAATAAATTCAGTAAATGAATCAATTCTGACGCCTAGTGTTTATTCTTTATTAATATGCTAGTGTCATTCAAAATGATATTATCTCAGTAATTGGATTATTTGTTTTTGGAAAATCACCCTCTCACAAACAAACATCGCATATATATATATTGTAATAATAATTAAAGGCAATTAAATAATAATAATTCAACATTTGAAATAAATTGTTATCGGCTAGAACATAAATGCAATAATGGCTAAGAATATATATACAGGCGGGTCAATGTCGTTGGCGAGCGTATAAGCTACGGGGCACAGCAGTCGGACACAATTTCGTCAAGTAGAGTTGGATACAAAAACTCGTAGAGTCCAGTTGAACCATTGATATAGGGAGAAAGGTTGAAAATTTGTTAAATAGTACAGAACATTGTGAAACCAAAACAAATTGAGTCTGGCAGTGGCGTGGAACCTTGGAGAAGGAGAACAACGTTTTGATTTGATCGTAATCAAAACTAGAGCAACAATCTTGGATGGAGAGAGAGGTTCAAAGTAAAGGTCAGCAGTATTTTTCGGAAAAATCGTGTCTGGTGGACGATTCCAGAGCAGTGCAAAGTGAATTAAAAAATTAAATTCAGTGAAACAATGGCCTGTTCTGTGTACATAATGAAAAGTGTATTATAAAATTCCAACAATTGCCTGGTACCGGTACAAACTGTAAGTAGAGATAAACGTTCTAAATTCATTGCTATGTAAACGTTAAATAAGGATAGATCGTCAGATTTCGGTTTCAATTTCATTTTTGTAGTTTTAATTCTGATTAAATTTTGAATGTTATAAACATTTTGTTTGTTAATTTTGGATGGTAGGAAAAGTTAATGTTCTTTGCTTAAAAGGCCCAATTAATGACCCTGAGATAAGAGTAAAGGACATTGTATAATAATAAAAACATTAATGTAAAATTACAACAAGAAAATTTGTTATTATTAATTAGAATAAACCAATTGTTTCAGAGATTTAAACCTTTGTAATTATTTCAACATCCCGTCGATAAAATAATTTAATAATAAATTCATCCGCTAATTAATCATAATTTATATATATATATATACTATAGAGTAATAGATCCAGATGAATCCTTGTTTGTTACTCTTTAATTTCTGTAAGACTTAAACAAGGAATTGGGTGTGCCAATAACTGCATTGTTTTCGATTACATAGCAATAACCTACTAGATCAAATGCCTTGGTCACAGATTGTTCTTAGTAGTTTAACCCTTTTTTGTAATGCTATGTCACAGAAATAAGAAAACATTATTGTCTTTTCTGTGGAACATTGTGAATTTGTGACTTCTGTTTGGTTAAATGCTTCAAAGCTCTGCTTTTTTTTAAAAAAAAACTTTTTCAAATATTTTAAAAAACACTGATAAAAGTTAAGCTAAAATCCTCGAAAGTTGGACATTGCATAGAATGGAATACTCTGTCAGTAACATTCTAAATATAACAATACAAATCCTATGTCTTCTGATACGTGAAGAGACGCGCTCCAACTAGTCCGTTGAACTTCATTCAAACCGATCAGATACGGAAGTGTGAATTTCCGCACCGGTGTTGTGGTACACCTTTTTCTTCTTCTCTCAATATGAGGAATCCAGCCCTGAAATTTTAGCTTTTAAGTTTTGTTACACCATCTATGTATGGTTAACTACAGATTCAGTTAAAAATCTAAATAGATCGTTATTTACTAAAAACATTCATTCAGTTTTAAATTTCTCATTTATAGAAATTTTATTTAAACCATCTTAGAAAGAAAAATTCTTTAGATTGGGTATTAATTATCTTTTGGAATAACTGATTCGTGTATTAGGTGTTATTTTGGTATTTTTGATAAATCAATTGCATTCTTCAGATTTTACTGTCGTAATGTGAGATGATGTGAAGAGATGGGTGTTAACTTATACACCGTGCGTTTGTGTAAGGTGAAGTATTCAATTGAGAAGTAAAAGTACCCATAAAAATGTTGTTTTTCTCCATCTAGAGATTAGGTAACGTAAGACCTGCAAGTTTCGAAGAATAAAGTTGGAAGCCGGTGCTAGTAAACCTAAAGGCTGACATCGGAAGCGAAGCATCTTACGGATTCTTTAGAAAAAGTGCTGAAAAGCGATGTAAGATTTACGGAACGAGGTCTTGAGCTCGGAGATGAGAATATTCGTGTAGTGAAAATTGTTGAAGCCAACATTACTTCGAAATGTACTTAACGCAATACGGCATGTATTTAAAAGTAAATATATTTGACGGAGGAATTAAAAATATGTGTTTAATCGATATCTCAATCACCAGAAATTAGTCAAAAATAAAAAAAAGATTTTGAGAAAATTTAATTTAGGACTGTTATTATGATTTAAGACACGTGACTGAGCAACGGAACTAATATTTTAAGCCCTGATCAATCGTTTATAGGAAAATATATTGTACTGAAATTCGAATAAAAAAATATAAGATACGGAATGGAGTGTTGGTTTTTATATTTATAACAAAAACAACATTCACGCAATTGCGACGTAATGAAAGCAAAATTAGTTTGATACGACAATAATGATCCGTGCTTTACCTCGTGATATATAATAATATAGTCAATTTATTTTTTTAATTTTACTGTATTAGTCAAGGACTTACGGTGTTTGAATGTTGTTCTATGCAACTTTAGGCATACTCAATTAAAATCTCTATAAAAATGACAGATCATCACAGAGTGAAATATTCATTATAATTATGGAAGACATAACCGTGATTATTAACCCAAAAATACTATGAAATACACAATTGCATAAAGAAAATTTAAAGTAGAAAGAAGTTTATTTTGTAACTGTAACTGAATTAGAATTTAATGATAATTCGTTTAGTGTGTTCAATAAATTATTTTGTTTCTTAACATATTCACAAATAATAATACAAAGGTTAATTACAATTTATGCGACTCAAATATAAATAAATGTAAATCCTTTCCTGAAGTGTTCTGAATGGGGAAAGTGAAGTATAACCATGGAATGAAGTAAAAATAGATACATACATAAAATGATATAAATAATGAGGCAATATTCACCTGATTGTATTTTTTCACTCACGTAAATGTTTGAAGGCGATAAAGTCTGCGTATGACATCTTGGATGCGTCATGCGGAATTCTTCGCAGATGTATTTTACTGATTTGAGGAAGTCAACCGCTTCGCTCCTTACATTATATATCTTTCTCTCTTCGTCAATTTTTTACTTTGCTTTTATTTGTCCAGCCTTCATATTTCATAACTCTATGCCTTAACCTGGACAGATAAAAGCTGAATCCCTGTTTTGAGTTCACTGCCTTTTGAAATTTTTTTGAGATATATGTACAAAAAATTTCTTTCAATAAATTATCAACGGCAAATTAAGCATCCACTTTCGTCCTTCCCAACATGTGTAACGGGCTAAAAAAAAAAATTAACTGCGCATAAATTATTATAATATCATTCATTACAAAAGTGGCTTATTATATACAGCATCAAAAATTTAACCAATTAAAATTCAGCAAATATCGTTCAATATAATTTTTGTTGACTAAATGGATTTTTTTTTGGTTCAGTATTGGGCTTTGAGACTGAGAAAGAGCTGAGATAACGTTAATGGAGCACGGCCCATGGCCATAAAGCAACGTCCGATGGACGAATGTATAGTTTCCCGCAGTGCAGATGTGAAGAAATATATCTACAGCTCTGCTTAAGTGAGGGAAAGGAAGTGAAATGGAAATTAAAGATCTGAAATAATAAAGTGAAACTAGTGCATTTAAATCGATAGATTAACTATCAATGGAATTCTTAAACTTTCAATTTTAAAAATAGAAGTCAGTAATGTTAGTGACTTAAATTAAGAGAGAGTAGGTTTTTCCTACATATATATATATATATATATGTATGATATGACCAAGAAAATTTAGCTTATCATTTACCACTCAACCCAAATATTTTAGTTGATATACGATTTCAGCCGTGATGCTGTCAATTTTCATTGTAAAACTGTTATTACCAATAATTAGATATTTGGTCTTGTTAATGTTTAATCTAATTTTATTTTCACTAAGCCGTTTTAAACTGTATTAACTTCTGTATTGAATGAACTCAACGAGACATAATATATAGTTTTATAGCTAAAATCGTAGTTTAAATATAAAAAATAAATTTTTTAACGAATGGAAATAATTAATCCCAAGCGGTGAACTTAAGCCTCTCATTATCTGCCTATTAATTAATATTTTGTGGACGAGCGATTCGAAACAAGTCGTTTAAAGTGAGGGTTATAAAAGAGAGAAAGGAAGAAACCTAAATAGAGCCGACGCGACGACACAAAGGAACAAAAGAGACAATTGTACAATGGCTGAGCAGAGTCGTAACCATCTCTCTGTCTCGAAACACTCAAAGGGCTCTCAGATCTAAGAAATACAGATATACCGACAGCGATACTGCCTCAAAGTCCTTAAAGCAGTTTTCACATCTGCCCATGTAACGATAAAATACAACTGGGGAAATAATTTCTCAAGAAATAATTTAACAAACACGGCTTCAGATAAATAAGCGTAGTTTTTTTTTACCTAGAGCCATTCATTTAATAATTATGTTTTTCATGTCTTTCATTTAAGCGAAACTTGAATATACAAATATTTATATCGTTCAACAGAGGATATTGGAAAATATTACCCGTATGTCAGTAAATATCATCCGAATAAGATTAGAAGCGTATAACCAGCAACGTTGGGGAATTCATTGAGGAGGTCCCTTAAGGAATTACTTAGTTCAGAGATAGAATGAGATTACCGCAGTAGATGACCCCTGGATAAAGACTTCTCTGGACTGGAACGCAAGAGGTAGGTGTGATAGGGGCATTAAGAAGGCAGCAGGGGATAACAGGATGAAGGTTGCCCCATCAAGCCCAGATTGGAGAAACCGAGCCGGAAGAATGTAAGTAGACAACGTAAAGGGTTTTACACCGTGCGATATGAGATGAAAAATTGTTACGTATTTGAAGTAATTCTTATCTTAAATAATATTTTCATTTTCGTTTATTTTATTAAGATTATAAATTAAAGAAATTAACGATCTATCCGGACATAATAAAATATTTTATTTACCACTTTAAATATATTTCTGTACATTCTTTTCATTCCAGCACGTTTCAATAAGGTTTCTATGCTACTACGGTAACAATTTTGTGTCCTACAATATATCAAATAACAAATTTACGGTATATCTTCTGATACATCCAATATATTATTTATATTCAAATCAGAAATTTCCAATATTCTTCAAATTTAATAATAAATGGTACCTTTTATATAGTTAATTTGAATAAACAAAATTCTAATTAAAATTACGTATTATTACTAATTTTTTATTAAAATTTAAAAAATAATGTATAACAAACATTATTTAACATTAAGGAATAAATAGGAAAATTTAGTGAGCTAAATGTTTTTTAATACAGTATTTCTGATAAATTACGTTTCATAAATTTTATTCAACCTCAAAAATTTTCATATTATTCCAATCAAATTCATAGTTTTCTTATATTTAATGTATTATGACATTCTGATTTGAAGTTTTGTAATTGTTTTTTTATTATTTTAATTTAGTTCAATGAGCACGTTTAGTTTACCCCATGTAACATTTTCTACACATATGTTGACCACAATTATATACTTCATTATGTTTTTTTTTGCATTCACCTCAGTTTATAATTTTATGCTTGTTATTAATTTTAAAGGTGACCATAAAGTTAAAATTTTGTTAATATATGAATTTAATTATTCCCCCAATTTTACCATAAGACGATAATATCATAAATTGTTTCAGTAATTTTTTAACATAATTATTTTTATTTTCATTTGTTTCATACTTCTGAAATTTAGTAATTTTATTTTTTTCAGTATGGTATTTATTATTGAAACCTGACCTAAGTACAAAAACGTACTGACACGTCGTTAAAAGTATTAAGAAAAATATTTTAAAATGTCTGAAAAGATCGTTAATTTCTTTAACATAATTCATTTTATTTTGTGTGTAAAATAATCCTGAAAAATTCATTCACGTTCTGCGTGTGTTTGTAACCGTCTACGTAAATGTTTAGATAATAATTGGATTTCGTAAAGTTAAATTACGTCACGGTCTCACCACATCAATTCACCAACCGTTGTGTAAAAATAAATAAATAATTGATAGAAAACATTGAGTTTATTGGCCAACAACAGCCGCCAGGTAAGTGGAAGAAGAAATCAATAATTTTAAAGATGACAATAAAATTAAAATTTATTAATATGTTATTTTCACTTATTTTACCATAATACGGTGTTACATCATAAATCAAGATAAAAAAGTGCGTGATTTGAATTTTTTTATTGTTTTTATGTTAATTTAAATTAGTTTCAGAAGAACGTTTAGTTTGCCCCATGTAACATTTTGTACAAATATGTTGACCACAATTAAGTTATATATAGTATTATGTTGTTTTTCATTTTTTTTCTTCACCTCTGTTTATAATGTTATTCTTTTTATAAATTTTAAAGATGACCTAGAAATTAAAATTTTGATAGTATCTTTTTAAATTATTTCCCTATTGTACCATAAGGAGTTAATATCATAAATTGTTTAAATACTTGTTAACACAATTATTCATTCTCTACGTCGAGAAAGACTACTTTATGATTATTTTTATTTACGCTAGTTTTCGTCTTCTGAAATTTAGTAAGTGTAATATTTTAATTGTGGTATGTATTATTTAAACCTGATGTTTGCACAAAAACCTACTGAAACGTCGTTAAAAGTATAAAGTATAATATTTTGAAATGTCTGAAAAGGTCGTTAATTTCCTTACTATAATTTATTTTATTTTGTGTGTAAAATAATTTTGAAAATTCATTTACGTTCTGCGTGAGTTCGAAAGCGTCTAACTGAAATGTTTTGATAATTAATGTATATGTGTTGTTTTTATTGTTGTATTTACCACTGTTTATAATTTTAAATTTGTTATTATTTTTAAAGATGACCATAAAATTAAATATTTTGTTAATAAATTTTTAATTATCCACTTACTCATAAAACGGTAATATAAATTCGATAAATAGTTCTCGGTTTTCACTCGGTAATATAAATTGTGGAAGTACTTTTATACCTTTATTATTTTATTTTCATTAGTTGTTTCTTCTTTAATTTATTTCTTTATTATATTTATATATATTATATTATATTTATGATTATTTATTTATTTTAATATATGTTTAATTATAAAGGTTAATGGGTGAGAAAATATATATTTTTTTAGTAGTTTTAATATTTTTACTTTGGTATTTATTATTGAAACCTGATGTAGGTACAAAAACGTACTGAAACGTCGTTATAAGTGTTAAATAAATTATTTTATAATGTCTGAAAGGGTCGTAAATTTCTTTAATATAATTTATTTCATTTTGTGTGTAAAATAGGTCTGAATAATTTATTCACGTTTGGTGTGTCTTTGTAAGAGTCTAACTGAAATGTTTAGATAATAATTGGATGTCGTAAAGTTAAATTACGTAACGGTTTCACAAACCGTTTGTGGGGACGAATATTCCGTGTCCCCACGCGAGCAAGAGGGTCCCGTTACGCGTCCCGTTAGGGGATGCAAACAATGCTCCCCACCAAGTAACGGGACCCTACCGAGCACCTACAGCGTGCACACGGAGAGCGCCATTCTGTTTCCGGCTCTCGCGCGACACACTACCTGTGCTTCCCGACAACGGCCAGAGTCGCACCACGTGGTGGAATAAAGTTTTAGTTTAGGAGACCAGGCTTATTACTCCCGGCTCCGGGAATCCTAACCCTGCACGAGTCTCTCCTATATTGGTGACCCCTACGATGGACATTTTGAACAACAAAATCGCCGAGCTACAGCAGGAGATCGCAAGGCTGAAGGAGGATCCACGTGGCCAACACCATGACGCAGCACAGGTCTGTAGGATCACACCGAAGCTGCCGGCTTTCTGGGCGGACAATACGGACGTCTGGTTCGCCCAGGCGGAAAGCCAATTCGCCATCGCCGGCATCACGCAGGACGCCACCAAGTTCAACCACATCGCAGCTCACCTCGAACAAAGATGGGCTGCGGAAGTCCAGGACATCCTCGTCAACCCGCCAGCAACAGGCAAGTACGAGTGTTTAAAGAAAGCTCTGATACAGAGACTTTCGCCCTCACAAGAGCGAAGAACTCGGCTGCTGCTCAGCGAAGCCGAACTTGGCGACAGATCTCCGTCGCAGTTCCTGCGGTACCTCCGCAGCCTAGTAGGGCCTACTCAAGTGTCGGACGATTTCCTGCGGACGTTGTGGCTGCAGCGCTTGCCGGCCTACGTACAGGTCGCGGTCCAAAGTCATATAGACGCACCGCTCGCCACGGCCGCCCAAATCGCTGACAGGCTTATGGAGATTCCAACACCCGGTCTTCCACCGCACGTCCACGCTGCCAGCACGAGCTCACAGTCCACCAATCAGGCAGATGAACTCCACGGCCCATCAGCCCCTAGCCTCGAGCAGCGCCTGGAGGCGCTCACCGCGGAAGTCGCAGCCCTACGAGGCGAACGAAGGCCGCCAGCACGCCGTCAGCCGCCCGAACAACAGCGTGGCCGCCGCGACAACGCCAGCACCGGGAAATGCTGGTACCACAGACGGTTCGGTAGCCGGGCTCAACGCTGCGAACCCCCGTGCAGCTACACCCAGGGAAACGAGTAAGGCAGCCGGCTATTGCAGCTGCCGGCTGCCCATCCAGTGGACGCCGTCTCGTCGTTAGGGACCACACCAGCGGACATGGGTTCCTAGTCGACACCGGTTCCGACTTATGTTGCTTCCCGCGCAACCTACTCAAGGGCCAGCGCGCGGTCACCAACTACAAGCTCAGCGCCGCGAACAGCAGTACTATCAACACGTACGGCTGCCTACCCATGCGAATCGACCTGGGGCTGCACCGGGTGTTCGTATGGCGTTTCGTCATCGCGGACGTCGCGTTGCCAATAATCGGCGCTGATTTCCTGGCACACTTTGGACTTCTACCGGACTGTCGAAGCGGGCGCCTGCTCGACGGGACGACGGGCCGCGTCGTAAGCGCGAATAAGGACCGATCGCCGCAACCCAGCGTCAGGGTGCTGACGACGTGCTCGCCATACCAGGACCTCCTGAGCCGATTCCCGGAGCTCACGCGCCCGGCCGGCGCGCCCCGCGTTGTTCGTCACACCACGGTTCACCACATCCGGACGACGCCAGGACCCCCAGTTTCCTGTAGACCACGACGCCTGGCACCGGAGCGGCTCCACATCGCACGGGCAGAATTCGAGGCCATGCTCGCCGACGGGACCGCGCGACGATCGAAGAGCCCGTGGGCATCGCCGCTGCATCTCGTGCCTAAGAAGAAAGACGGAGAATGGCGCCCATGCGGTGATTATCGCGCGCTGAACGCGCGAACCGTCCCAGACAGGTATCCCGTTCGGCACGTACAGGACTTTGCTATGAGCCTTCGAGGAAGCAAAATATATTCTGTCCTCGACCTCGTTAAGGCATACACACAGATTCCGGTGCACACGACGGACATCCCGAAAACGGCCATAACCACGCCGTTCGGGATGTTCGAATTCCCGTTCATGACCTTTGGACTGAGAAATGCTGGACAAACGTTCCAGAGGTTTATGGACGAAGTGTTACAGGGGCTGGACTTCTGCTTCCCGTACATCGACGACATTCTAATCTACAGCGCGTCTCCAGAGCAACACCGGGAACACCTGCGAACCGTTTTCCGCCGATTGTCGCAGCACGGCATAATCGTCAACGTGGAAAAGAGCGTGCTGGGCCAGCAGGCCGTAACCTTCCTCGGCTACCACGTTTCCTCGGAAGGCGTAAGCGCCGTACCAGAACGTGTCGCCGCACTGCGCGATTTCCAGCGCCCATCCAACGCCAGAGGGCTCCGTCGCTTCTTGGGAATGATAAATTTCTATCGTCGTTTCCTTCCCGAGGCAGCGGCGCATCAAGCAGAGCTCCAGGAGGCTCTCTCAGGTCTCCGCGGCACCCACCCTGTGCCCTGGAACCCACTCAGTGCAGCAGCCTTCGAGAAATGCAAGGCCTCGCTCGCCAACGCAACGATGCTGGCTCACCCGGACCCTACGGCACAGCTCGGGCTTTTCACCGACGCGTCGCAGAATGCAGTCGGCGCCAGCTTGCAGCAGCAAGTGGGAGGAGCGTGGCAACCGTTGGGTTTCTTCTCCCGGAAGCTGACGCCGCAGCAAACACAGTGGCCGGCATATTATCGGGAGCTACTCGCCATCTTTTTGGCGGTCCGGCATTTTCGTCACGCGTTGGAGGCTCAACACACAATAATATTTACTGACCATAAGCCCATATGTTTTGCCTATCAGCAGCAGAACGAGAGACTCCCGCCCGTTCAGAGGAACCACCTGACGTACATCTCGCAGTTCACCACGGACATTCGGCACGTCAATGGGTCCCAAAACATAGTCGCCGACGCGTTATCCCGCGTCGAAGCTTTGACAGCAGCCAATAGCCCGGTGGATCTCAGCCGCATCGCCCAGCAGCAAGCCGAGGACGACGAGCTACGCGAGCTGCTAGCCGGCAGCACAGCACTCCAGCTCCGCCACGTCGATGTCCCAGGACTCGACCTCCGGGTGTTATGTGATGTATCGACGGGTCGCCAACGCCTAGTCGTCCCAGCTCCAAGTCGCAGACAGGTATTCGACGCGGTCCACGGCCTGAGCCATCCCGGCACACGCGCTACCACGCGCCTGATTACGTCGCGTTTCGTTTGGCCCGGGGTTAAACGAGACATACGCGTATGGACTCGGGCGTGTTTGCAATGTCAGCGCGCGAAGATTACACGGCACGTCCACACGCCACTGGGAGACTTCACGACGCCGTCAGCTCGTTTCCGTCACATACACATTGACATCGTGGGTCCACTGCCGCCAGCAGGCTCTTACCGCTACCTCCTGACGGCGATCGACCGTGCATCGCGTTGGCCAGAAGCTTATCCACTGGAGCGAATCACCGCAGAAGATGTGGCCAACGCCCTGCTCCACGGCTGGATCTCGCGCTATGGCTGCCCAGAGCGTGTTACTACGGACCAAGGACGGCAGTTCGAGTCCGATCTTTTTCAGGCACTGGGGAAGTACACGGGCTGGCAGAGGTTCCGCACGACGCCGTACCACCCACAGGCTAACGGGCTAGTAGAACGGCTCCACAGGCAGCTGAAGGCAGCGATAATGTGCCATGAAGGCGCCTCCTGGCTCGACGCCCTCCCGGTCGTCATGCTCGGGATTCGTACCGCCTTCAAGGAGGACCTGCAGACATCAGCCGCCGAACTGGTGTTTGGAGAACCGCTACGTCTGCCCGGCGAATTCTTCACCGCAGAACCCGAGCTTGGCGACCCGACGTCACTCATCGAGCGGGTCCGCCAGGCAACAACAAACATACGGCCCACACCGGCTTCGCGACGCTCCCGACCAGGAAGCTTCGTGTTCAAGGAGTTGGCGACTTGCACCCATGCTTTTCTCCGTGACGACGGTATAAAGGCCTCCCTTTGTACGCCTTACACGGGACCCTACCGCATCGTCAGCAGGGACGAGAAAACCTGCGTGTTGCATACAAGTCGCGGAGAAACACGAGTTTCACTGGACAGGGTAAAACCGGCCTTCATGTTGCGCCCAGAGGAAGCAGTTGGGCCCCCCAGCATAGCGCCGGCAGCCACGAACGACAGCCCGGTGGCACCACAGGCGACGTTCTCCACGCCAGCGCAAAGAGACTGGCCTCGCCCGCATCGCCTAGCAGCGCCGCCAACTCGCTCGGGTCGCCGGGCCCGTGCCCCGGACCGCTACTCGCCCACGCCGTAGAACATTTCGCACATTATTATTTTTTTTTTGTAAATATTCTGTATATTGTTTTGTAAAAATTATGAACATATATATTTATTATGGTATTGTAATGCGACTCTGGCACAAAACGTATATCCTGACTCCGTCTCTTAACGGGTGGCTGGTGTGGGGACGAATATTCCGTGTCCCCACGCGAGCAAGAGGGTCCCGTTACGCGTCCCGTTAGGGGATGCAAACAATGCTCCCCACCAAGTAACGGGACCCTACCGAGCACCTACAGCGTGCACACGGAGAGCGCCATTCTGTTTCCGGCTCTCGCGCGACACACTACCTGTGCTTCCCGACAACGGCCAGAGTCGCACCACGTGGTGGAATAAAGTTTTAGTTTAGGAGACCAGGCTTATTACTCCCGGCTCCGGGAATCCTAACCCTGCACGAGTCTCTCCTATACCGTTGTCTCAAAAATAAAGAAATAATTAATAGAAAACAATTATTTTATTAGTGAACAATATAAATATCATATGAAAGATAAAAAAGTGCATTATCAATATAACTAATATAGTTTATAGTACACTTGTTCGATAACGTTGCATTCTGTTTAGGATTTATGCTTTACTGCCGTCGTAATAATATATATTTCTGAATATTCGTATAGCATCGGAAATAAAAATGAATATTGAAGCTCAAAAGTAAAATATTAAACATTAGCTCCTGTATTATTTAATTTCTTGTATCTTTCGTTTTCCAGAACTTTTCTTTTTCCTACAAACCGATTTTACATATATTTTCCTTGAAGAAACTATTGAAAAACTGTCAGTACAGTGTTTTCCGTGAACCATCCTAGTTATTTTACTACTGAAAATATAATTGTTCTAAAATCAGGTACCTCTTTAGATTGGACATGAAATTTAAAATTAAACGTAGGAAACAGAATTGTAGGAAAAACTTCATACTTAAATAGGACGATAAACGACTGGGATAATTTAAATGTGATGGTGTTCGGGGAAAGCCATTTTCAATAAAAATAAATTTCCGTTCAATTTAAGGAAGAGTATATTAAAATTAAAAGTAAGGGATGTGAAAATGAAAAGCTGATAAACGATTTCTGAGTATATATATATATATATTGTAAAAATTAATAAGGGAGTAAATGAATTAATATAGCGCCACGTTGTGGAAGCCAATTTATGTAATAATTAAAAAGGTGGTCTTTATTAAAACAATTAATTAACGAATTATTAAGATTTAAAAATTTATTCTTCAAAAGTACAAATTGTAATCCTTACTTTATACGCCGAATTTCATCACGTTAACAAACAAATATTTTATTTCAATTTTGCAATTCGCGGCGTTCTAGGAAAAATACAACTTTATATTTTACAATCAAATACGTCGAAATTCTCTTTATCTGAGGGTCATTACTGGGTTTGATAGTAAGGACAATGCAATTTAATAAACTAACATTAACAATTCAAACTCATTGAAGGTAACTTAACACTATGAAAATAAACGAAATGAAAGAAACTAAATGGAAAGAAAAACGAACGAAATCTCACTTCTACCTTTAATCCTCGTTTACAGATTTTATATAATTGTTTTGTACTCACGAATGTCTTTCTGGTACCAGATCTGATTCTTGGAGCTTGAGGACAGCACTCACTAAATTCACTGATTCTACACATTAAATTTTTAATACACACTGTCGATGTTCTCGTTCTCTGCCACCTGGAACCTTGGATCAGCCGCCCCTCAGTCAGCCCTCGGACATAGGTATCTGTGTGAAGCAAAACCTTTTGCTTCCAACTTTGCGATTATTATTTGAGACTTTCCGTCAAAACTGTTTACTCGCGTTTTATGTAAACTAATAGATCTCGCTTGGACTTCTTGGACCTCGCTATTAATACTTTTAGATCCTCATCCTCACTCTCCCGTAACCTTTGCCGGACTGGCCTTCCGTACGACCGCGCGGTTTTTCAACTATCGCCGACAAAGAGCCGTGATTGTTGTTTTCAAGACTCGTGCCGCTAACAATCCAATTATATTAAAACAATTAATGACCTCTTTAAATGGTATTACAATATATATATATATATATATATATATATATATATATATATATATATATATATATATATGTGTGTGTGTGTGTGTGTGTGAGAGAGAGAGAGAGAGAGAGAGAGAGAGAGAGAGAGAGTATTATTAAGCTCCATTTTGACTATTATTTTTTTGCCTGCAAGTTCATGTATCTGCCACCGGGCTGTTTTTCCACTTATTATTTAAATAATAAATGACACACGAATTTCCCCACGTCCGTGAATAAATTATGTTTTGCAATATATATTTTTTAATTTCACCGTATAAATAATGTAAAGGATTTATACATACAGTTCATCGATTCTAGCGGCCATTCTCTTAATTTTTAAAATTAAATATAAGTATTGATCCAATTTCTTTTCCCCCAGATTCCCTTGGGGGATTACAGTTTGAGTTAATTCCTTGAAGCTGCATTCACGGAAAAATAATTGGAAGCAATGTTTCCTCTATTACTCTGCTACGATAAATTTTATTCAGCTCGTGTAGGGGTTTTTAACATTCTAATTTTAATATGTTAGATCGGCAATTAGTCACTTTTAAAGTATATTTAGAAGTAATTTGTTTTACGTTCATTCTTATGTGAAGGGGAATACTGATAGCGGCATTGACGAGGCTCTAGTGATCACCAAATCCCTTCCTATGCTATTAAAAAGGAGTCGTCAACACGCCTGTTAATCTAAATAATAAAGATAGTAAATGCGTCCTCATATTTTCACTACGTCCATATCTTGAAATATAAAATAATAAGCATATTAAAGTAAACATACTTTGATAAATTGTATCTTTATATATAATAAGACTTGTTGAATACGCAACATTAATTTTTCCGTTCCCCACAAAAAAAAAATCTTTTGAACTCCTAAATTAGTCCTGTACGTTTTACGAGCAGAATCTGTTGTATTTTTCTTCCTGGGTTGCAAAAGTAAACAAATTTCTGAAAACGGCTCGCACTGTTGAGACGAAGTTTTTATTTTGTTTTACGAAACTTCATCCACTGCCACGGCAGCAGTAAAGCCGCGAAGAGAGGATCGGGGTTTGAATCGCCATTCGTCCGCAGATTTCCCAAATTGATTAGACAAATGTTGAAATAAAGTTTCAGCGCAATACATAGACAACTTTGTGTTATGAAACAGAAATTCCCTGAAATCAAGGACGGTTCATTTAACTGCTTTTCAGTTCGGTTGAGTTTAAAGAGACATAGAAATTCGCTCTTGGGCGAGGCGTGGGTGCATTAATGTGATTATCTCTATGTTTTAATATTCATCCGGACTTACTGGTTTCTGACTTTTAAGGTATTTAAAGGTCAATTTTTTTATTTTAATTTTAACTCAAAAACTTGACGGAAAAGGTAGTCCTGAAATAACTGTAGTATGGTTTTCCTTGGAGAGCGGATGTCCGTAGACCGGAAGTTGTGTGTGACCTCTGACCCTTAGTATCGACCGCGTGCTCACGTGACCTTACGTGATACACAAAGCAGCTCAGTTAAATCGTTGTCTCATAAACGTACTTATATAATAATATTATATCCTGACCTCATTCGCTAATTAGTTACAAAATAATTATGTTTCTACGGTGTGAGGCTGCGGAGTGTTTTACGACGTGTATTGGTCTTTCTTCCAATTTATCTATAATTGAACCCATGCTTCGCATTATAAATATAATGCTCGGTTTAAATTGCATTCAAACAACGAATCTATTGTACTTAATTTTACCCTTATTTCTGAACTATAATACTCATAACTTTAGTATCAATTTTCACCTTATTATGCTTCAAACGATACTTGTAAATGTTCTTTATAGTAGGCCAAACCAAAGTAACATAATTTATTTTTCATTTTTCTTTCAATTAAAAATTGAGTCGCATTACAGTCTGGGTCCTTAGCGGCTGCAGTTTTACATTGCTTTTGACTCACACATTTTTATAAAATTAGATAAATTACAGACTATGTTTATATAAATTTAAAATATTTACACTTACTTATACATGTAAATTGTCTTCAGACACATTATTGTGCACCTTTGGTTTAACAATTTTTTTTAAATTCGTTAATAAATTTTATAATGTTCTTTATGTACGTCTATGATATCTCTGTTCGAATTTTTGCAGTCTTTGATAATGTGGTTTGTTTGGCACTTAAAATCACACCTTAAGGGAGTTGTTAACGAAAGAAAATTTAACAAGTAAATTTTTTTATACGTTATTGGCCACAGCTTCCTGTTAACATTGGTTTTGTTTAATAGTGTGAATATCTCCATTATAATAACCTCACATGATAAATTAATATACTGGCCAAAAGTCAGCAAAAAATTATTCAGTGATAATTCAGTTAATACAATAAAATATAATATCAAGACGTTTCGTCCATAATTTTGAACTTCATCAGATGAAATTGATTGTTAAAAAAGAGATTTTTAAGACCTTAATTATTAATGTAAGAACGAAAACTTTCTGCAATATAGTGAAGTAAAATATATTATTTCCGTTGATATTTAATCAAAACGCATTTGTGTAATATTAAATTTTGTAAGATATTAAAGAAAAATATTGGCTATTTAAATTTTATTCATTATACTCCATTTCATTGAATGAATGTTTATATTTAAATTAATTATAGATTTTTCTTATAACTTTTCTGCAATTTATTTACACCTGATGAACTACCAAATTTGGGAGGAAACGTCATGATAATATATTTTTAGTGCATTACCTGCTTTCGCATTTAATAAGCTAATATTATTTTAATCACACGGATTCGTTTGACAAAAATCTTTTACTAAGATATCTTTAGTACATCTTGCGACTCAATTTGATTATATCTTACGTAATTATAAATCCCTCACATTCTTTTATCTTTCTAAATTTCTCAGATTTTCTGAAGTCCCATTTTGCGCTCATGTAGATTCAATATACCTTCACTGTACAGTTTCGCAAATGTAATACACTTTCCACAATGAAGATCGGTCAAAAAACATAGAAAAGCTATGTCGTCATAAAAGTTTTTTGCCCCTTCCTCAACTGCAACATGCAAAACACCCTTTGGTTTCAATTTTATTTCTATCCTGATTGGCTATGAAAGCAAATAGCTTCTCTACATACAAGTCTCATACGATTTCTGCAACGTGTCACAGTTTATCAATACTAATATTTACTTGCATCCCTCACACTATTTTTAAAGGTGTGCGTGTTGAATTATGGGGGATGCGCTAAATTCGAGTTTAGAAAATACTATAACAGACCAGAGAATTGTGGATGTGGGTCACGTGAAACATTTTATATTACAAATTTATTAATTAAGGACTACAACTATGGCAACAACCAATAATAGTTCGCGTGAATATTATTTGTATTATTATCAGACATGAAAAAAATTGTGCACTAGGAACTGTTTATCAATTCGAATAATATAATTATTACCAATTTATTGGATTGATGATATTTTTATATTTAAAAACTTTAATATCTGTAAATTTTCCACACCTTTTTTTGTTAATTTAATACCACATATGTAAATTTCAATAGCAAGATTAGGTTAGTATCACATAACGCACGTTTCCTAAAATTTGAGTCAAAATTAGCTTCTTATCTAAGGAACAGTCATCGAGCTTGATGTTAATTTTTTAATCCTGAAGTATGGTGGAAAATATTTTGGAAAACGTGACCGGATCAATTACAAAAATTTCATTTCATTCTCATGTAGAGAAAAATATGGCAAATATTAATTGTGAATAGTAAATAGATTTGACGGTGCACCTAGGTGGTTAGAGCGCCTGAATACACATATCGGATCCGTGTTCGGTTCCCGGTACAGTCTATTTTTCAATCTTATTTATTAATTAAATTTAATATTTATTACAACTTCAGTTGTAGATTTTTGCGACTATCGTCGCTTAAATAATTTCAGGCCATGGTTACATTTGGTCTTTTTCTTAAAAAAGGATTGAAAATTAAGTGTAATATTGAAAATTACCCATTTTATAGATACATTATCAGACCTCTGACGTGACAGTTGACTTAGCAAATAAATACCTACATATGGAAACTTCTTGAAATAGAAATCAGAGATTGTAGTTTAATATTTTAACTGGAATTATTTGTTATTGTACAATAAGTAAATAAATAAAGTGGTTGTAGGCAAGATGATATTTAAGAAACAAATTGATAAAAATATAATTACACAAATTAGGACTTCCTCAGGTGTAGTTGGTGTATTATAAACAATTTGTACATAGTCAAGTTATACAATTAATTTTTTCCAAAAATAAATAATGTTTTATTATGTATTATTTAATTATTTTAAATTTTAGTTGGCTTATTAATTTTTTCTGTTTATGACAAATTATTTATTGTAAAATTAATATGCTTTGTAACTTCGTTATCATAATATCCTAGAGGATGACTAATTAAAAAAAATTCTTAATTACCCGCAAGTGAATTAATTGTATATGGGAAATATATTTCGGTATCCGAGTCAACATATTCAAGGGATGAATAAGTTGCTGTTAGAATTAGAGACATTATTTCACACAATACATTGCTTCTTTTGATTGGCTTAAACTGGGGGATGGCAATCTCTTAAAACGAGGGACACTTACCAACCTAAACCCTCTGAAAGGTGCTTCTACAGCACGGCGAGGGCTCAATACCCTGGAAAAGAGGTGCTAAAATGCTGAGGCAAAACCATAAAAATTGATCTCATGGGAAGACGGAAGTAAGATAGCTAGCGTCGGGAAAATTGTAACCCCCTTGTTATTACATAGATACATTGGCTTTCAGCAAAATAAAAATAGATAGGGATTCTTTCCGAGTCTACAGGAAACTCCCATGATAATGTGCAGTCAGAAAAATCTAAATATGAATGCATTAAAATCACAAGTAACTAACTCAATCGATAACTATATCTCAAAGTTGTCGAACTACAAATCAACGGTTTTTAATTGACTGTGTTTCGAATAACTCGAAAATTTAAAGAAAATTCTTCAATTTATATGTGGATCTTTAGCGTTTTAATTGGTTATAGTACGGTTGCGTATTACATTGTAATTTTTGTGGTAAATCGCAATTTAGTCAACAAAGAATTTTAAACATTTAACCATACTCACTCTTTTTTTTTAATTACAATTTAACGTCACATTAACCTTTTGGTCATTAGCGACTTACATCTGTTAAGTTCTACATTTGTATAACATTTAAACTACTTTAAACAAATCAGTTTTCATCGTAAAGTCTATGAGGTTGTTTATTGCGGCTGATGAGTTGCAAATCTCCATCATTGAATGGACGGCTATGGTTGATCTTCTTATCTCGCTATATTTGGGGCAGTCAAAGAGGACTGAGGAATTGTTGTGGGCTCCTTGCATGAGCTGCATACCGGCTGCGGAGATCTGGAAATCAAGAATCTATTTCTGCTCTGATCATTGCCCTGTAGGTGAGACTCAATAGTTCCATCTTTGCTCCCCAGTTCTTGGCAGCTAGTAGCTTGAGGATTAACAGACGTTTTTTGCTTTCTATGATTAGTTGCTCGATGTGAGTCTTGAACGTGAGTTTAGAGTCCCAGAAAATTCCCATAATCTTGGATTGTTTTACATATTCAATATTTTTATCATATATTTTTAAATGTATCTTTATTTGCTTGTATTTCCTTGAGAAGCACATTGTTTTGACTTTGCAAGGGTTAAAATGGAATCCCGTTTTTTCAGCCCAGTGAGTCGCCTTGTTTATTGCCTCCTGCATCACTTCATGTTGTTCCCTCTAGTCATCAAGATGACATCATCTGCAAATATCAACGTATCTATCGGGGGTTTGTTAATGCTACCCATGTCATTTATGGCTACCAGGAACAGAATGACGCTGAGGCTCGAGCCCTGGCTTATTCCGTTCTCGATTCTATATTAATGAACTCACTCTTCTAACATAATAATTTCGTTATTGATGCTATTGAGCAATAGTAATTATGTACCCATGATAACTGTAATTATATCTTGGGGGGGTTATTTAATTCTAGTAAATTGTTGTATGACGTCGGAGAGAATGAGAGAAAGACGAGAGGCAAGGCTGCCGAGCCGACAGGTTGGCCAACGCGACCATTGCATGCCTTACGTCATCTAAATTTAAAATTTGACAATGTATTTACTTTTGGCAGACTTCGAAACTTGGTGTGTTTAATATATTTATGAGGAAAATCCCACGCAGAAAGTTTGCTGGCTTACCCAGCCGTTGTCTATGATGATACCTTATTAGGTTCTGAATGGAAGAAAATAATGTGACATAGTGCATGCAAAGAGGTGACTTATTTTGATTGTTAACCAATCGGCTAACAACGAACGAAACACAAAAGAATTTAAATGAGAAATAATGACATATTGAATTTTTTTTAGACAGATTTGAAACTCAGGAAGAGCATAGACTTAGACGACATAACATCTGTTTTGCCATGATAAGAACCTAATTTTCTGTAATAAGGTGTACGATATACGCTGGAGGTATTATGTCTTAACGCCTGAAGATGAGAGTTTTTTTCTTTGAAGTGTCTCCTCTCTTCCACTCCAGCTCTTAGCTTCGTGCTGTAACTCCATCTACAACAGGCGTTCGCTCTTTACCTGAGTGAAGCGCAGTACTTCAGTTAAAATGGTTTAACGGTTCCAGACTTCGATCATAGAGACATGTTCAACAAATTTCAATGAACTTTAACTGATGTATTAGGACCATATAATAGTGCGGCTGAAATATATTCACAAAAATGATTTTTTAGGTCAATTTTAAGTCAACTGTTTTCGAATTATATATATATATACATATACATATATATATATATATATATATATATATATATATATATGATATTATAGTAAACTAACCGTATAATACTTAGGTTCTAAAATATTTAGCAACGTTAATTTAGTTTCAATATTTTATTAAATTAAATTATTGAAAATATTAATTTACAAATTAACATTAACTTATTTTATAAAAAGAATAACCTTTTACAGTCACATTAGTATTTAATTACAAATTACAAAATTAAAATTTTTAATATATTAAACCTCATAAACAAGTTATGTAATATTATGTTACATTAAAACATTGTTAAAAAAATTTATATAAGTGTACTGTCGGTTCACGGAATAAAAAATTGATTATTTCAATTTCTTTTATATTTTTATATATTTTCTTAGTATAAAAGTAAATAATGTCAACTCATTCCATTATATTAATTAATCCACAACATAATTTCATACATATTTGTGTATATCATCAGTGACAAAATTTTCACATTAAAAATATATGTCTTTCTGGCATTACGCATCGCTTAATATAACGTTATGTCACATATTCCTATAATATCTAATATCCCAATGAAATAGCACTGTATCTCTTTCTTACAAACACAGAAATTAATTATTTTCGCATTTAAAATTTATCAGCCTTCCTCTGTAAAAAGAAAAATGTTCAAAAAACAACTAACATTTGTCTCACGTTGCATGGCGTTAACTCTGACGTCACTCCATTCACAGGCACAATGATTTAATAATCTCTTCGGTTCAATCGTAGGGATGATATTGGACCTTAGCACAAGTTCAAATACTATTTACTACAAGATAGTTGTTATTTTATATTCATGCTCTATCAAATAAAATGATCAAGCACACAACTCAGAGGATTTTTTCATCCATGAAGTGGCATGCCGATAAAATTTCTTATCTGTTGCAAATTCGTATCCACTATCGGCAACAACTCCGTTTGTTTGACAGTTAACACGAAACCTTAAGGTAATAAATATAATGCTATTTTATATCTAGCTGCAGACTATGTGCTACGACTAAAACTCCCCAATACAATATTGCAGTTATTACTAATGCTCAAAATTCAGCAGCACAGGTACTGTATTTTATTTTACTTCCAAATGAAAAGTATTTTAAGTATTCCGACTGTAAATATTATTACTTTAAATTATGAATTATTTATCGCACGCCAAATCTGAGATATATATACCCTTCTGTTAATTTTTTCAGCGATCACTGCCCGAAGAGAAACTTTATCCTATGGTCCAAATTCAATAAACAGTTTACTTACAGAATATATTCTTAACTTATTTTCACTGGCCTAAAATTATGTTACATATAATTTATTACAATATATATATATATATATATATATGTATATATATATATATATATATATATATATATTGTAATAATTAATAATGATTGATTTAATTGGATTGCCCTATGTTGTGGAAGCCAAAATGTAATGATTAAAAAACAGTGATTAATTAACAAAATTTTATTGATTTATTTAAACAATTAATTTTCAGTTTTATTAAATTGATAATTAATTCTGAAACAATTTATTTTATTTTAACAGGAAGGATCAAGAAATAAGTACTACTTTAAACTTTATGATACCATTCATTTTATTTAATAGAAATCCATAACATTTTCTCTGGAGTTAAGTACATTTAAAGTTTCAGCGTTAAAAAATTTGATAAATCTTCTCTCAGGGTCGTTTACCTGGACTTGATAAGTAAAGAACAATCATAGAATTTATAAATTAAGAAATTAACAATAAAAACCAAAATGAGACTAACAAAATCTGACGAATACCTTTAACTATCGTTTACAAACTCAATTAACTTGGTTTCTACTTACAAAAATGTTCGGCTGGTACCAGACTTAGTTTCCTCTGCTCGGGAACACAATTTACACTAAAAAGGCCATGAATCACTGACTCTACACTTGATTGTCTAACACACGGACGTAGTTATTGAATTTTCCTCCGGGAACTGGATCTGCTGCACCTCCGGATCATTAGCTAGACTTATTGTTACACATTGTCTTTATGTGGTAAATGTTGATCTCAGTACGCGTAGGAATCTTAATGTGGCGCAAATATTTGATACTCTTTGCAGTTTTTACAAAGCATCTCGCTGTCCAAACTTTATACTTGGATTTAATAACTTGTAACTTTCTCGGTTGAATTTTGTTGGTTCTCTCAAAATTTACTTCCTCTCCAGCCTACGATATCAGTCAGACTGCTTCAGAAAAAAACTTTACGGCAGAACAAAGCCCGCCGACACATTGTTGTCTTTGAATAATTGGTACCGCTAAAAATCCAATTATTAAAATCATTACTGGCCTCTAATTAGTATTATATATATATGAACTTATATCAGTTAATTATTAATGATGCAATTTTGTTCATTATGTTGTAGCATATTTTGATGTTAGTGTTAGTTTTCACTTTGACGAGTGTCCTATTTTAAAGTGTGACAGAAATTAATCTAATCCGTTTATAATCATGTGATTATTCCTCTTTGTCTCGTTATAATCTTATACATGACAATTTATAAATCTGTGTGTCAGATCTGGGTTCACAAATTTACAGGAAATTTCCAGGCGTGCGAGGAATTACAAAGAGAAATATAAATTCTTCAAAGTTTTATCGGTGTGGTATTTTACTTTCCTATGGTCATTCAGAACTCCTTCATCGTAAATATTAATTTCACAAAAATAATTCCCTTACTTTCATAAATGAATTTTTGACGGGGACAACGAAATTTTATATTTTCATTTCTTTAAATAACAATAGAATTAATATAATGTATTGTAATGATCAAATAAAATGAGCGTGGTTTAATTTATTTTAATGAATTTGCTGCACGTGAAGCGCCATTAAGGTAATAATTCAGCGGAAGGCGTTAATTAAATGAATTAATAATCAAAAATTAACAAACAAAATATTTATTTATTTTGTGGCAACAGTAGATGATCAAAAACACAAATTTTGATTTCTCATTCTCTCAGGGCCTTGACTGGATTTGATA
The DNA here is from genome assembly GCA_037074705.1 of Zhengitettix transpicula. Lineage (NCBI taxonomy): Eukaryota > Metazoa > Arthropoda > Insecta > Orthoptera > Tetrigidae > Zhengitettix > Zhengitettix transpicula. The sequence continues at coordinate 23,632,346 of CM073595.1, read as the reverse complement.
ATGGACACAACAAATTGATTTTAAAATCTTATTAACAAACAGTTCACATTTACCTAACCAATGAGTCGATAGAAATAAATTAAAAAGAAAAGAAATTAACTTTGATTGACAATTAAAAGAGAACGAAATCTGACTATATCCTTTAATTACGTTTACAATTAATCATTAATTTTGGTTTTGTTACTTACATCTGTACAGCTGGTACCAGCATTCCTTTTGGTTTAGGAAGTACACTATTGCAAAATTATACACTGATTCTAGAAATCAACTCACAGATTTTACACTATTGAAGTCAAAATTTATAGGTTCCCAGGAACTCGGATGATCCTCCTGAACGTCAGCTAGCTGATGTCTGCTTGCCTTACCGGAATCCTATGATTCGTAGATTTATTAGTCTTTTACTGAATTGGACGTAAACTGCAACGTATCTCATTGACGATTTATTTTAACTGTTAATTCTTTAGGAGCGAACTAACTTTTCTTTAGCTCCTGGCTGTAGACGCAAAAAAACTGACTTCCTTCCCTGGCTGGCTATAGACGTAAACTGCTTTTACTTAGCGATATTTACGAGGTAATACTTCCGTGAATGTTTTTACTTTGTCTTAAATTCACAACTTTGTTTAATAATACAACTATTAACAGTTATATTACTTGTTCTGCTCCTCACGATGTTTTTCCGCGAACTGACTCCTAGTTATCTCTCGAGTTTGAGCGCGCATACGCCATTTTTGACTTTTCGACAAAGTAAAGTGAGCTCGCTTCTCTCATTGTTGCTTTGTTCGATCAGACCGCTATAATGGATTTCTCAAACAATTCAAATTTTATGTCCAAACAATTAATGGCCTAATTAATTGACATTACAGTATCTATAAAGTTGTGAGAAGACAAGTAGGAAAAAATAAATTGAACCGATCATTTAATGAGAATATTTGAGCTTACGTATTTGGAAGGAATATTTTTTCGTCAGAAAATAGTAACTGGTTTTGTAACTAGTTCTTTTTTGTCTCGATCGAAAGCTTTCTTTTGCTCAAGTCGAGTTTTACATATAGTTTCCCGACGTCCGTTGCTACATTTTGTGCTTTCAGCAAAAAAGAAATCTCTTAGGGAAAATATACAAGGCTTCCTTCAGCGACAACGAAGACCGATGAAAGTTAGGTGAAGTTCCGCGCCGGGAAGTCTTCTCACGTCTTTAGTGTCTTCAGTTTGTTTTCAATCAAACTACGAATCTGCTTTAAGCTCTAGCACAACAATTCAGCGAGGCTTATTGTTCGCACCCACGTAATTCGTTTCCGATAGTCTTTTAACTTTTTAATTATAATGACCCTTAAATATTTAATTTTCTTATTTCCTATAGAACTTTCTTTTCATTTCAGCAGAATTTAATAAGCTCTTATTTCAATTAAATTTTATTCAGAAATATTTCCCGTACACAGTGCGGTAGCTAGTGGATGTTTTGTTATGTTTCGTTTAATGGAAAATTAAAAAATAAACTTTGGAACTTTGCTGCTGATTTCGGCTCTACCGCATTTATTCAGAAAAAAAAATTAATTAGTACGGAAATTCTCAAGTGATTCTAGTCCTGAATATCTAACTTGAAAGTCAAAGTCAATAATTACTATAATTTTACGAGATAGAAAGCCACGAGCAACATTCTCAGGTGCTGATGTTATTTCACTGGAAAATACAATTTTATTTTGTGACTTGCCTTGTGTAGTTAGCATATCATGTTTCGCTTTGTGAAATTTTATTGATAAGTGACACACAAAATCTGTTGCTCATATTTCGAGACACATCAATGTACATTTAATGGTAGTGTCTCCATTTTACTCCCCATAAACCATGCTGAATAGATATTTTAGTGTCTCACGTTTTCGCAATATCCCTACTATATGAATAAAAATGAAAAAAAATTAATACTGGGACTGAATTGACTGGAAGTACGGAATTGGATATAAAGTGCAACCTGTTTTATCTTGGCAAAATGCGTCGCAAGGATTTTTATACACGACACCTTGATCCTTACGGGTTGAAATAAAATTTTTTGATAGCCTTTAAAATGTTGATCATGCGCGATACACGTTCAAGTCATACAGATGGGGATGTTTTATTATGAGAATTTCGCGGTCAGGCGCATAAAAAAGTCTCTAATGAGAAAGCATGGGAATTAAAGGTGAAAAAATATCTTACATCAAATCCAGGGTTACGGATGTCGCTGAGCTTAAATATGAAAACATAGGCAACGCGCAGGGGTGAGAGGGGCTGGGTGGAAGTTGGCGGGTGTATAAATTTTCAAAAATGTTAAGCGGCCGATTTTTCCCCGAGTAAATATATTTCTGGATCAATGAGATTCTCTACATGTTTCTGTGTATATTTTCAACCCTTTTAGGGCTTGGGTTGGAGCACACTTAAGGGTGGGGTGGAGTGTCATTACATAAAAATAACGCAAAACCATCGAGATTGGAGTAGAGTACGGAGTTATGGTTATCACTGAGTTTAATTATGACATTCAACTTGCCGTTTAACTCCATCAAACGTGGGTGGTCGGGGTTGAAATTTTCAAACATGTGAAACGGTCGATATTTGCAATGAATAAATAGTTGTCAGGGTGTATGACTTCGATAGTATTTCTACCCATGTTGTTTGTGTATAATTTCCACCCATTCTGGAATGTAAGGGGAGAACGCTTAGGGGTGGGGGGTGAAGAGGCGTTACATAAGAATAACGGAAAACAACAGAGATACGAGTCAAATCCGAGGTTATGAATGTCGCTGAGTTTAATTATGACAACCTGGTATACTCGCGAGGGTGGGAGGGGCTAGGCGGACGTAGAATTTTTCGTTTTTGGGGTCAATGATTTCAACCCCTTTCGGTATTGGAGGTGAGCGCATTTAGGGATAGGGGTCGCTGTGCTTTACTTAAAAATAACGCTAAAGTAACAGAGATTGGTGTCGAACCGGGGGTTATGGATATATAACAACCTGGGCAACGCCGGCACCCAGCTAGTTCATAATAATATAAATAGATGCAGAAAATTACGTTTATTGACAAAAATTAATTATACGACGTTTCGTCATTACTAAGGAACATTTGTATTCTAAAAATTAGGAATTAAATACATATATATCTATAAAGCTTTGTAAGAATAATTACAAATTATTATAATTAATTTAACTTTACTTACAATTATGTAGATAAATATTGGAGGCAAGATTCTGCTGGCTGGCCTGTTGTAACCGAAATGCAACTCTTTTGTAGCAATTAAAATGGCCGAAAAATATGTATTGTTGCCTGTATATTTTAAGAATAATTTAAAGTTTCAGGTTTGGTAACTTGAGGGTAATCGATGTTACGGCCACTTACTTACAATAACCGATTCGTTCTTGAAGCTCTTCCTTGTGCCCTCGAATCATAATTCGTGCGACGTTGTCACATATTATTGTCCGAGTAGCCGCATTAAGGGTTTGTTGTCTTTCATTATTGACATTTACTTATGGCCACTTACTTATAATAACCGATTTGTTCTTGAAGCTCTTCCTTGTGCCGTCGAATCAAATTCGTGCGACATTGTCACATATTATTGTCCGAGTAGCCGCATTAAGGGTTTGTTGTCATTCATTATTGACATTTATCTAATCTGCACTCATTCGATGACTGCTAGAACGGGCTACGATTTGGGAACCTTTAAAGAGCCTACATGCCTGTACTTGGTTAAGGATCTTACTCGGCATTCACCTAAATGTGAGTCATGTAAATCCCTAGAGAAACCAGCATCAGATAGATATCGGTATTTGGCTTACTCCCTTCTGATGACTGAAAAACTTTAATTTTGAGACAGCTGCCCGACTAATCCAACAGGATCAGCGGAAAACTGCGACACCCTCAATCCAGACCCAGGTGTCACGGCTGATGGTAATCTTAGTTTAGATACTCTGGATTACAATTAGAGAGTAAAAAATGCATACCTTGATTCTATTTTTGGCGAAACCACTTCTTCTGTTGACACCTATTGAGTCCGGCCTATTCATAGTATCGGAAATTTTCCTGTTTGAACCTCATTGTTGCTGGAAACTACATACCACAGAGGTTTCAGAGAGAATCCGTAATAAATTTAAAAAATATGTAGCTTCTTCTGTACTCCCATGCCCTCATGAATCTCCCGATCCCACAAATTATTTTCCCTCACGAGTAAAGTCGTTTCTTCCATTGTTATCTCATGAATACAGAATGTTCTGCACTGTCGGAAAAATCAAACAGACGTTTTGGATGAATCTATCGGGTTCTTATGGACGGCCCGGTTACCCCTTTATAGGATTCGCCACTATTATCAGATTTTTCTCCTGTGATGCTGTTTTCAACTTGATGTGAAGCCAACGAATAATGAAATATTGCATTCAATAATATGTTTATTTTTTAACTGTAATTATCTTGTCAGCGGTTACAAAATTCTTTAAAATAAATATTAAATATTTTTATATGAATCGTATTATGTGACACAAATAGAGTGATTGATATTGAATGCTAAGTCCATAGAAATCTGCAGTGTAGATTAAATTAATGGAAATATTTGCATTGTGTCGTTTAATAATAATGGAGAACAAAGAAAACTTAGATTTTATTATGGAGACGTTACATCAGAGCAAAGCATAACGAAAAAAACGCATTTTTTTCTTTCCTGAATAACACAGAAATGAGGAAGGTTGTTATATTTCGTCTTGAATTACTAATAAGTACCGAACTATATTTAATTTTTATACCAAAATTAGAAGACTAACAGACATTAATATAATATTTTTATTTTTAGTACATATCTACCAACAAATTTTTTACCTGTTGTGATACCTGGGAGCAAGCATATGAAAGGAAATCCCTTCTGCTGAAAAGGAAGCCGAGGAATACTCCACGTAAAATTGAAACACAATACTAGTTGAGGAGTATCGAATATGCAAAGTCCTCGTTAAGCCAACCCGGGCCAAACAATACACAGCAACAATTTCAACTTAAGGGGGCTTTTAATTTGGTTTGCAACTATCGAATTATCAATATTAATGGGTTCAAAGTTGACAAATTATATAAAAACGTCAATATATAAGAAATAAAAGTTTCTCTGGAGTAAGCAATGGACTAAAAATAGTCTAAGGATTAACAAGAGAAAAACGCCAATTACAGACAAAAATTTTTATTGAAAATCCTACGACGTTTCTTCTGTCAATTGTGAGACCTTCTCAAGTAAGACAATCTAAGAAAATTAGTGCTAAAACAACTCAAGTAACTTACACGCTAACAAGTTATATATTCGTTCTCGTATTTATTTCTGCTTCCAATTTGCCTGGCGGCTGTTGTTGACTAATTAAGTTGATGTTTTCTATCAACTATTTATTTATTTTTCAGACGAGGGTCGGTGAATTTATTATGGCGCAACCGTGACGAAATTTAACTTTACGACGTCCAGTTACTATCTAAACATTTCAGTTAGACGCTTTTGAACACACACAGAACGTGAATAAATTTTCATAATTAAATAACAAAAAGAAATTAACGACTTTTTCTGTCATTTCAAAATATTTTATTTAATATCATAACGACGTTTCGGTACGTTTTAATACTTACGTCAATAATAAATACCACAATGAAAATATTAAAATTACTAAATTTCAGAAGTATGAAACAAATGAAAATAAAAATAATCATTCTAAAAAAATACTTCAACAATTTATGAAATTACCGTCTTATGATAAATTAGGGGAATAATTTAAAAATATATTGGTAGAATTTTAATTTTATGGTCATCTTTAAAATTAATAACAAACTGAAAATTATAAACACAGGTGATAACAAAAATAAAAACTACATAATGTCATATATAAAATAATTGTGGTCTACATATTTGTAGAAAATGTTACATGGGTCAAACTAAACGTGCCTTTGAAATAAATTAAAATAACATAAAAACAATTACACAACTTCAAATAACACACTTTTTTTATCTTGATTTATGATATAACCGTATTTTGGTAAAAGAAGGGAAAGTAATATATTAATAAATTTTAATTTTATAGTCGTCTTTAAAATTATTGATTTCTGCTTCTATGGCGGCTGTTTTTGACTAATAAACTTTCTATTAAGTATGTCGTAAATTTTGAGTCAACGATTGAAGAATTTATATGGTGAAACCGTGAAGTAATTCAACTCTACGACAACCAATTATTATCTAAACATTTCAGTTAGACGCTTTCAAATAAACGCAGAACTTAAATGATTTTTTAAGAATTATTTTTCATCGCAAAATAAAATAAATTATATTAAAGAAATTAACGACCTTTTCAGACATTTTAAAATGTTTTATTTAACTATTTTGAGGACGTTTCAGTACGTTTTTGTACTTATGTCAGGCTTCAATAATAAATGCCACAGTAAAAATATTAATATAACTAAATATATTTTAATTATTTTCTTACCCATTATACTTTATAATTAACATATATCAAAAGAAATTAATAACTATAAATATAATAAAAAAGAAAATAATAAAAATAATCATTCTAAAAAAGTATTGAAACAATTTATGATAATACCGTTATGTGGTAAAATAAGGGAATAATTAAAAATATATTAACAAAATTTTAATTCTATATTTATTTTTAAAATTAATAACAATCGTTATTATAAACGGAGGTAAAGTCAAATATATATATATATATATATATATATATATATATATAAATTAATTGTGGTTAACAATTGCGGCAAATGTTAGGTAGGGGTAACTAAACGTGCTCTTGAAACCAGATTGAAATGACATAAAAAAATTTATAAACTTCAAACCATATTGTTGTCAATATACATTAATTAGAAAAAGCCATGAATTTGATTGGAATTTTTGACGTTAAACAAAATTTATAAAAACGTAATTTATCAGAAATGCTGTATATTAAAACAACTTTTAGCACACTATATTTTCATAATTATACCTTAATGTTAAATAATATTTATAATCCACAATTTTTTGTTTGATATAATTTTATAAAAAAATATTAGTTCAAACCTGTGATATTAATTTGAAAAAATTTAGTACATTTTTACTTTTTAATTGGTGACAATTATTATTAAATTGCAAGTACGTTGAAAATTTCTGATTTTAATTTAAATATAATATTAGAAGAATATGATGGCATATATACTGTACATTTGAGTTTTGATATGACTCCCAATTATTACCGCCGTAGCATAACCTCATTGAAATTGATGAAAGTAAAAAACGTACTGAAACGTCGTTGAAGTGTTATACGAAAAATGATAATATTATTTTAAAATAAATGACAGTTTCTCAGACCCGGACATTCAATAATTATTAAAATAGTCAATCTCAGGGACAATAACTTCATTCACATATTATGCTTTGATGCAGAATATCGTTTCACAAATTGTTGCGGAAAATATTTGCAGCATAATTAAATAGCTTGTTAATTTATTTAAAATACATTATGACTATTATTAATTTTTAAATATATTTTTTTAATATAATAATAATTTAATTAAATAAAATCTTAAAAGCAAGTATGTTGCTTAATGAGAATAGTGTTCAGTTACGTAAAGGGTTGGAGAATGTCGTTTACTGTGTTCTGCTTGGCGACATCTGTAGATAATCCCGTTGCTTCTGGAGCCCATTCTCGTTTATGGTACCTTTCGTTTACAGATGTTTAGATTCTCTCGCTGGTCGCCAAAGTCGGCTTTTCTACCTGGTCTGCACTGGACCTGACACTCCTTCGGTTGACTTTTAATTATTTTAAGTGACACTTTTGCCAGACCACCTTTTATCTGGTAGCGTTTGTCACATCCTCGCAACGTGTGCAAGACCCCCGGCTCCGGACTTTCCAACAAAAGACGGTCCAGGCAAATTGGGTCCTTCGTTATAATGGCTCTGGCAGGCAGGAACCTAACTTTGAAAAACATTCTCAATTCAAATTTAATAATAATAAAAAATTAATAATAATAAAATAAATTTAAATATATGAGTTTACATTACAGTGAAATATAAAATTACTTATACTTAATATATAATTAACATTTTTGGAGGAACACTAGTTACAAATTGATCGAGGCTGAATCTCATATTACATTTACGATATATTTGTTTTTTAGGCATATACTGTAATGTAATTAAATGACTTAAGTTGTTGGGAGAATGATTTGGGGTAAATAATTAAACCTTTCCAAAATAAATATTGTTTAATTATAATAATTTGACGTATTATAATGATACAATACATTAATAAACTGGCCATAAGTCAGAAAATAAAAAAGATTTAGATTTATTATTCATTCCATTAGTCCACGATCGAGAAAATATGATACGTCATTATATAAGATTAGAAACAAATAAAAAATTATTACAATTACAAATTTAAAAAACAAACGTTGTACTTTACAAAAAAAATTATATAATTTAAAACTACGTTAAATACATTAATATAACGGTAATTAGTGATTAAAGTAATGATAAGTATATTAAACTTCAATTCGACGGAGTTTCCAGCAGAAAATTTTACATCCATTCCCGTCGAACATGAAAAAGAAAATAAATCGGTGTTTAAATTCTACAAGACTATAATCATAAAATAATAGCATAACTTGATAGGATACCAGAAAACTATTGTAACATCCCAAACTGCCATCATGTAACCCTCCACCACTGTGACCATGTAACATTCCAGCAGTTGGAAATGGGAAGTCCAGATAGATCGTTCACCAACCAAGCTATACCTCCGTTAGCTCACCTGGCTACCGATCTAGAGGATAAAGGAAGAATTAAGAACAGGAAATAGGAAAGTCGGTAACGTGAGGGTTCGGGTTCAACTAATTGAACCTAGGCGTAGTGGTTGGTGTTTCGCTGCACTTCAGTCAAATAAGAATTGATGAAGAATAAAGATATTTAATAGTTAGAAATAAAATAAATAAGACAAACTGGCGGATAGCACCAGGAGCCACCGACCCGTCTGGAGGTTGGATCACGACTGTCGTTCCCAAGAAGCTCTGAACAATTCGAGGACTCCTTTCCCCCTCCCTGATGATTTTAAGTCTCCAATGAGAACTCTTTCAGGGTGGAATGATTTCTGCTGCCGTGTGCATGTCTGCATAAGGCACTTAAAATTCTGACTTCTAGACGCAGCGTTTTCACAGCTGCCTAGGCGGAAGGGGTGAAGATTTATTGTGTTTCGTTACTCACTATATCTAAAGTGATGTCTTTAACTGCATCAGCGTTCTTGCAGCTGCGCCCTCTTAGGTCCGCTATGATAAGAGGGCACGTGTAGACTATTACATTACACTATTTTATTAAAGTGAATCTCATATGTCCTTCTTGTTTACGATTGACAAATCAATTAAAACAATAAAATATATTATCAAGACGTTTCGTCCCCTAATTTTGAACTTCATGAGGTGAAATATATAGTTAAATAAGCGATATATTACACATTAATTTTTAATACATGAACTAAAATGTCTTCAATGAAGTGGAGTTAAGTTTATTATATACCGTTGAAATTTACTCAAAATATTAAAGTTTGTAAGATATTAATGGCAGATCTTAGATTTCTGTGTAAGTTATTCATAATACTCCATTTAATTGAAGGAATTTTTATCTTTAAATTATTTATAGATTTCTCTTATCGTTTTTTTTTGCAATTTATGTACACCTGATGAGGTACCAATTGTGGGACGAAACGTCATCATATTATATTTTTAATGCAGTTGCTTTATCATCTAATAAACTAATATTATTTTAATCGCACAGATTCGTTTTGTAAAAATACAGCTATATTTCTAGTGCATCTTGCGACTAAATTTGATTATATCTTTTATCTCACATTATTTTAACTTCCTATCTTTGTCAGCATTTCGTGCTAATAGAGGTTCAAAATATGGTCACTGTACAGTTTTGTAAATATTTTACTTTACCACAATAACACAGAAAGTTATGGACTTTGTCATCATAAAAATTGATTGATATATTTGATTCTTTATACATAAACTGTAATATAATTAAATGACTTAAGTGGTTAGGTAAATTATTTGGGATCAATAATTAAACTTTCACAAAATAATTATTTTTCTTTAGAAGGTATTTCAGATTTTATTTACAATAAGGCCTAACTTTCGCTAATTCCTCTCAGGCTATGAGAACAAATTCGGCTCACGCTATAAAGCTAAGGAATTGGAGAAAATTGGATACCATCTGTAGAGGAATGGAAAATACATTGGTTATGCGAGAATACATAATTTTATAATTACAAGCCAGAAGTAAGAATGTGTTGAATTGTGAACCAACTGGAGTCCCATAGACGTAGAGTGTAGTTGATGTTTCTCACTGCACGTAGTCTGTCTGGATAGCCCGGGGATAATCAGTTGGTGCTCTCTTGTCAGCCAAACCATTACAGCTCGTACTTGAAACATAAACTTTAACTCTCCTCTAACTTGCGCCTCTCCCAACGGCCCAACTATCAGCTCCCAAGCAACAAGCTCAGCCCTGCCCTTCTAATCATCACTTGCATACAAACTATTCGTGTCTGATTGGACGGCTTGTCATCAACAAAGCTGTTGAGAAACTGCCTCAGTGTGTAGCTGCACGCAACATCTGGACTCTTCCTCTACATAGACGAGTTCCGCATTAATCAATACATGATGGAGTCAAGTACACAAGCAGTGAACGATGAAAGGAAAACGTATACATCCATACGCAAATGTATCGAAGATTCCATAAATTTTCTGACCCAACATACTTTGTAATGAAATAACACACGAAGACCGTAAATACATATGTATTAAAAATAGAAGAACTAAAAGAGACTGGAAGAATTAAAATAGAGAAAATAGACAAATCGAAAGTGCCCGACGTTTCCCGGGTATTTATTTAAATTAATCCGGAGTAGGAATTGACTCGACACTAACCTCTTGGTAAATATTTCATTTAACCAGTTCCAATAGTGTTTGAAACGTTTAAACCTTCGGCATCTAACTCCAAATAAACCCCGACGTTATTCGGAAACATAAAATAAAGGTCTATAAAAATCACGACCAATTAAAGCAATAATAAATAATCGCAAAGAAAATAAAGTCTAAAACAACTCCCAACGTAAAGGAGTAAAGAAATCCAACTATTAACTAAACAGAGGCCAAAATATAGCTCGTTCCCTAAAAAAATAAAAAATTATACTCGGTAACTTATCTCAATCATGACCACCTCTACGAATAGGGACATAAAATTTCATCAATCGCCAAGATTAATGAAAAATTTAAACTCAGCGACTCCTATAACCCCGGAATCGACACTAATATCTGTAATTTTGAATTATTTCTTCCACCACCACCAGAAACATAGTAGTCTTTACCTCCCATGCCTTTTTAAATTGAAATTAGACACATAAAAATTCTAGAATAAAATTAAGCGACCCCGGAAACGTTCCATAATGGCCGTTTATGAACATTTTTAAATTACACCCCCTCATTTCCACCCGTAGAGGTGGTCGCTGTGTCTTAACCCCTCAGTGTTTGTTCCTGGATCGTAAGTAACATGTGTATAAAATTGGTCCACGAATTTAAGATTCTAAACGGAAATTTGTTTCACTCCTTCCACCCCCACTCCTAGGGGTTGAACTGCAACTTAACCAGTATGGTAAATATCAGAATTAAATTCAGAGACTTCCATGACCCTGGATTTGACACAAATCTCGGTTGTTTCGCGTTATTTTTATGCAACGCTCCCTAATTGGTGCTTTAAGGGGGTGAAATTATACACGAAAATCATCTGGATAGAAAATATCAATCATATAAACCTCGAAAAGTAATTAATCGACTCTAATGTCGGCCGTTTTAGTATGTTTTTAAGTATCACCCCCGTTCACCCCTTGGGAGTTTCCTAACGCTTCGAAAACCCGACAGTAGCGTTCGCGGGGATGCGCACAACAACTCACCAAAGTATCATCGAAATCGGATGAATGGTTTAGGAGTGCATAGGGGAAACACAGACATACATTCACGTATATATACATATATATTTGTGTGTGTGTGTGTGTGTGTGTATATATATAAAGATCATTTGAAACAAAGCTTTACATTTGTGATACATTGTCGCACTTCGTCAACACTTTATACCTGAGATTCGTTATTTTTTGTTGTTTGTTTCTGCCTTCGGTTGTCTTTCTCGTGGCAATGTACATTGACTAACGGTTTTATAATTTGTAAAATTGCATTATTCCAAACATATTTTCTGTAGATCAGAAAAACTATCAGTCTCAGTTAAATTTTGTTAGCTTTTCACATTTTTCAAGTGCAAAGATACAAAATTAAGTGCCACCATTAACCAATGAACTTCACACGATTTTGGAGACAGTGATTACGTTCGTGACACTTTAAATTCTTAAATTATATACTTGCCACAGAAAGCTCACGTCATACTTTATGTAAACCAGAGATAGTCTTGTTTCATACGCTGATAGATAAGAACTAGTATCTCTCCTATCAAAAAATATGCAGATGTTTCACAAATCGCGGGATTATGAAATAAATGAAATATATTTTTAAATACGTATGATGCAAATATGTGGCTACATTGTGCCACAAGTTGAAATGAATTCAGGACGATTCAAAGATTACAAACGGCTTTCTTTTTAGTTCCAAAGAGGATACAAAGTGTAAAATGTGCACGAGATCGGAAACGTTATTTTCTTTTATGATAAAGATTCTAGAAATGTTATGATAAAGATTCTATAAATGTTACGTATCGAATCACACATGGATTAAATACAGTGAAATAAGAACTATCAGTACTGATTAACATTTATAAGTAGTTTATGGAATTAAAATTTTCAAGTTCGTCACAGACTACACAGTCGAAGACGAACGTTAAGAAAAACCAAATGTAATGTCAAACGGCAAAGTGGAGGACTTTTCCAAAAAGCCTACCACAATATCGTTCTAGTATAATTGTACTAAATAGTACAAGAATGTAAGCATTCCCGGTGTAAATTATTAATAAATTTTTCGCGGTTGAGCCCCAGGTTCAGATTTGTCGATTTTGACGTTTCTGCGGTCATTCTCCACTGCTGTCTTCAGACTGTGTCGCTGCGTATACAGCAGCGGTGGCATCTAACTGGAGGTTCAGCCTCCTCTTCTAGTTGTCGGAGTTCCTTCCACGTGGAATCTGCTCCGCGATGACGAATTTTTGTGCCTATAACATACTAATATTCTGTCATTACTAAATTGTCATAATTTGGATAATACATTCATACATAACAATTGTAAATGCCTTTACGGCTACCTAATTATTAGATTCACACTCTCATTCATACACTCATTCATTCGCATTATTGCCGCTCTCCCTTCGTTCTGATTTTTCGGATTAAGGTGGAGGGTGGGGGTTGATAAGGATAAATATGTAAATAAATAATTGTTGGTGAATATTCTAGGAAATATATGTAAATATATATATATATATATATATATATATATATATATGTAAATAAATTTTGTAAATATCTGAAATCTGAGTAATAGATCACATTAACGTACAAGCTGTAAAGGGGCTCATAGGTTACTTAATAAATTAATCTATATAATAAAAAAGGATGTATATTTGTATGTATGTATGTATGTATTTACGTTGTTCTTTATACAAATTTTATCGCGTGGACAGAATTCAACAAAAATTGGTATACGTGTTCTGCCAAAATCGAGAACCGGTACTGTGGGGGTGACAAACCCATAGCATAAAGGTAGAAAGAATTGCAGTTGATTTATTTTTACGAATTTTCCCATAAGAGTTAATGTTATAATTTAGTGTAAAATTAATGCGCGCCAAGAGACCGTGACGTCACATTTATCCGTTGGCGCGTGATACAAACGAGACTTTCACGCGAGACATTCACGCGCCATAAAAGTATATAGTACTGTGGGTGTGAGAACCGACTAGCATTAAGGTGGAAATAATTATAATTAAAAAATTTGAACATTTTGTGTTAAATTACTACGCGGGAAGATACCGTGACGTCACTGCAAACGCGAGAGAGAGTCGTTTCTACCCGACGGTACTGCACAACAACAAAATAGTAGTGAAATGAAGCAGAAATATTTTGATTGAATAAAAAGTATAACTATATGCGGCAATACTTCATCTAATGATAATAAAGAAACAATTTGAAATACTTACCGATCCTTGAGGAAATGTAAGTTAATTTTCCTGCCATATTAGTGACTGGAACATTTGTTTACATTTAATATTTACTAATGTCTGAAGGCTGTGGGACAATTATATTCTGCAATACTCAAATTTTTTGGGGGGGATTGATGCAATAAAATGCAATGTATTTTATAGCTGTTCAATTAATGGACTGTCGGTCGAAAGAATGTACGGAACTAGGAACAGTTAGATTTAGGTTGTCACTTCTTGACTAAAGATTAATTTAATAATTATATAAATAAGTACACGGGCAACGCCGGGCACCCAGCTAGTATAATAATAATAAGGCGTAGTTTCTGGGTCGTAGCAGCCTAGCGATGAGACCAGCTCATTGCTAGACTCATGGGCCCTCTGATAAAACCTTACGGAGTTTTCAAGCATCCGCTCCCACAGGTTGCTTATCCCTGCCAGGTCCCAGAGTACGGCGTTTGAGATCTGTGGCGGGAGATGCAGCGCTCGCCTGAGGCACTTCCTCTCCAGGGCGAAGATCTTCTCCATGTGGGACTCCGCAGCGCAGGCCCATACTGGTGAGGCGTACTCCAGGATCGGGCGGATGAGCGAGATGTAGATTGAGAGCCCCACTCTCGGTGACAGCTTCGAACTAGAATTAAAAATTGGATATAGTGTAGCTAACCTAGCTGTTACCTTCCTGTGTAAATCATTAACGTGGTGCTTCCACGTTAGCCTTGTATCTAAGGTTACCCCTAAATACTTAGCTTTCGTGGTCCACGGGATAACCTCTCCAAAGAGCCGCAGGACTGGCTTGTCCGGTCGACGACGGGTGATCATCAGCGCCTGGCTCGTCGACGCGTTGATCTTCAGCATCCAGTTGGTGGCCCATCGTTGAATCATCTCTAGGCCAACGTTGAGACGGGTTCCCTCGACGTGCTCGTCCCACGATGCCGTGATGCGAGATGTCTGCTCCAGTACCCGGCTTCGGGATGTCCGCGGTGAAAACGTTGTACAGGACAGGTCCGAAGACGCTGCCCTGCGGTACGCCGGCCAGGATGCTCCTTCTTGATGATAGAACCTCTCCCACCCTTACTGAGAAGGTTCGGATCTGCAGGTATGATGCGCACGGCGGACCGCGCCAACTTGAACAAAAGCCCCGACTGCCAGACGGAGTCGAAGGCTTTCGTGACATCAAGAAGCACCACATCACAGTGCTGGCCCCTGTTCAAAACAAGAGAGGCTCTCTCGACGACCCTCATGATCTGCTGCGTCGTGCCGTGCCCTTTCCTGAAACCAAACTGAAAGGAGGGGATTAGTTTCAGATCGTCTTGCTCAACCTGGAGTCTTACCAGAAACAGCTTCTCGAAGACTTTCGAGAGCGTCGGCAGCAGAGGAGATTGGCCGATATGTCGCTGCGTGGCGTTTGCGCCGTATTTATAGGGTCGGTCTCCCAAGACTCCCTGCTGCGATCTGATTGACCGTTGAGGATCGCATGACCACACGTGTTTCCATGTCACGCAATATTTTAATAATTGGATTCCACGCGTTACTGATTTGGAAGCCGGAGTCTTTCTTTAAAAGATTGTTATGTATATTCATATCGGTGGCTTCCAAAAATCACAGCGTCGTGCCACTTTTCAGCTTAATTTAATTTGACAGTGTCCGAAAAACACTAGTACATATTTGAAGGAAACGGCATTTAATTCAAGTCATCCTGCTTTTATTTTCAACTTGACAATAACAGAGTCTTTGCGTCACTGAGATAAGCTAATTGACGAACTACGATTCTCGATAATGTATTAAGAAATGGGACACTACCAAGATAACATAACTTGATATTTAAACTGATAATACGAAGCAGTTTGCAGGCGCAAATGACATCTGACGAACAAACATGACTTTCTATGCGGTGAGAAATCTCCAGTTATTTATTTTAAATGTCTACCAGAATATACATAAGCATAATATATCTGATTGTATCGCACATGACACGTCCGCAGCCATTATCTTTCGTTATCCGCAGGAAAAATGGCCTACATTTCACCCATTCAAGATTTTAATCAATGACGGCTCGTGAGTTTTTATTTTTTAAGTTATGTGCTTCATCACCACAAGCAACTATTTTTTACGATGATAATTATCTAAAATAATGACAACAGTGTTACCAATACTCTGACCCCACCCGTAAAATGCTACATTTCGAATCCCATCAACACAGTTTCCAATAATGTCAAATATTTCAAAGCGGAATAAATTTGCACCAAATTGCCAACGAAAGTATTTTTCCTTCGTACATATTTCAAATAAATTTAATGAAATTATTAAACCCTTCAATGATACAGTCACATATAAAATTTTTATTTCAATATAAATTACATTTAAATGTCAGGATTTTAAAATAGTCCGTCATGGAGCTTATTCTAGCCATATTCACCTGTAAAATTATTAAGTACATCAGTGGAATTAAATTATGTGTATACCTATGTTCACATAATTTTCCTTGTAGTAATGGACTTTCGTCAACTTTTTACATTTATGGTCTGACTTATTCATTGTACGTTCCAGTTGTTGATTATATTTAAAATGTTTCGTTACACGTTGATAGTTAATCTTGGTGCGTGAATTTAGACTTTATAATAATAATGTTTATTTTTTCATAATGTGCAACAATGGAAAATGGAAAATCGTCAATCAATTAATAGCAATATAATTAAATTAAATAGAGCTTATATTTTAATATAACATGATTAATATTATGTTTAGGCCAACAGATTATATAACGATACAATATATATTTTTTAAGGCGTAAAGTAAAGCGGCTTTTTAACTATTTTTTTAGTTCTACTGCAAATAACTTATTCTCTACATTATTCATATATTCCTGGAGCTTGTTCCCTTAACATATGGGTTGTGTCTCTTTTATTTGTCCTGATTCTAAAATAATTTCTCCTGCCCCGAGTATTGATACCTGTTATTTCCTTTTTTTGCATACTTTATTTTCATTTTTTTTCCACCTTCATATTTACTTTGTTAAAATGAAAAAATAATACGTCAGATTTTAAAATAATGAATAAGAAAGGTAGCCAGTTCAGACAAAAAGGGTAATATAAATACCACAAAACGTTTCTGGGATCCTTGTACCTTTCGTCAGGTGCTAAGAACAGCCGAGAGCAACACAACTGCACTTGTCAGTTGACAAAACAAAAAAAAGGGACAAGGATCCCCGAAATATTGTGTGGTATTTATATTACCATTTTTGTCTGAATTGGCTATTTTTCTTATTCATAATTACTTTGTATACATATAGAGCATATACAGTTTGTATGGAAATTTATATAAAGGCTTTCTTACAAGATTCTGCCATTTTTAGTCCCATTATACATCTAATAACTCTTTTTTGTTTTAAAAGCAAACGTTTCATGTTTTTTTTCTGAAGTAGCGCCCCAAATTTCAAAGGCATAGTTGATGTTGGGAAATACTAAGCCATAGTATATGTTAAGTACGTATGAGGGACTAAAAAATGCAGATAATCTTTTTAATGCATATAATTTTCTATTTATCTTTTTGCATATGTAGTCTAGTGTGTTCGTCCACAGTTAGTTTTACAGTCAACATATATTGTTACTTGTGATGCCTTATCTTCCACTTCATTGCACCATTTATCAGTGTTCCTATCCATATCCAGGGTCCATATATGGGTACACCTATGTCTGTACTTGTTTAATAAAAACAATAAATGCCTTTATTAATATCATAAATGATTAAACCCTTTTTTAATACAATCACATATAAAAATTTTATTTGACTGTAAATTACATTAAAATGTACAGTGAATAAGTCAGCTCATGTAAGGAGTATTTTATTTTTTGTGACGGTGCGAGGCAAATGGAAATAAAGAGCGAGAGAGACGGAGTGTGCTTGAGCCGATGAATAGTAAACCAGCGTGTCTGCTACCAAAAAAAAAAAATGTGACCTCCATTGTCACTTCCTTTCTCTATAGATTTAAAATTTTACTTTTATTTATTTTTAACCATGAATTGTAAAACCAAGTCAGGGGTGATACAGACTCTGAATTTTAATGTAATGCTGCAGGGACTTCAACCAAAAATAGGAAAATAACTCTTAGAAAATTTCTTTGATTGTTAATATTAATCATAAAAGGAAAAAATGTAGTAAATTAAGTGAAATAATATACAACATTATTGATGATGAAAGTCGCGCTTCAGAAAATATACTAAATACGAGACAAATTTGTGGACTTCGGTAAAATGTTAAGAGATTATTTTATCTATATACTAATCATTAATATCGCTTCTGGTCCACCAAGCACACTCATATCTTTAGATGTGCTGGATACACATTACAATCAAATTATATATTTTCACTACAGAGTGGCAAGTGAAATATCAACCACAGCATTGTACGTATTTATTAATAGATGTAACATATCTGTGACACATGAAGTCATATTTGTTGTAAACGTTGCGCGTTTCATATAGAAGGACGGAGGGCAGATGAACTGTGACGAGAACATTCTCTTTATGTCTCTGAGAGCAACTTTGCGTTCTGCCGTGTGGTTTTTTGGCGACAGAAACTTCAAATCAGCACTCTAGCTCGTCACGTACATCCAGAGAGATAATTTGTTATGAACAAGGGGCAGTTCATGTTTACACTGGACTAGAGTTACTTTGCATGGAGTTCAAACGGAAGCCAGAATGGCTGAAATTAATTATTCATGAGGAAAGCGATGGAAGCAAAATGAACATAAAGTACGAGTCCATTTATGTCATTTCATTATTTATCATTCAACTTTCAGTTTAGGGGAAACGAATTAGAAATACAAAGTAAAGAACTGCTTTGTGTAACATAATAATACTACTAATAATTTTAGAATATAGTTTACTAATATATGCCATCAGTAAAAATTAAAAATAAAACATTGCCCTATATGTTCTAGGATTGCTTAAAGTTACGCAACACGCTAAACACTTCAGTTTACCTAAATACTGAGATCACATTCTGCAACAAACATTTTGTCCCAATTGTCTCACCTACGTATCATGAGACCGCAAAAAACTGATCTCATATGAAGGCTTTTAACAAGTATGCTATTTTAGGCACACTTTCTCAATAAGAAAATTCCCTTTCTCATATTTTATGAGTTCCACGTGCATTATAAACACTCTGAAAATGTTCAATTTAACCTCCAAAATGATTCACACCATAGAAAAACGTCGATCTGAGCGTCTACCTCGACACTTAATAAACTATTACTATTTCTCATTTGATTATAATATCTGAATAATAAAAAAGTATGTATGTATGTATTTACGTTAATTCCTATTTAAATTTAAACGCGTGGACAGATTGCAACGAAAAATTGTTACAGATATTCTTCAAAACACGAGAAACGGTACTGTTTGAGTGAGAAACCCCTAGATACATAGATAGAAAGAATTAAAATTGAAAAATGTGATCATTTTGTGTTAAATTACTGCGCGCCAAGAGACTGTGTCGTCACGCAAGACAGAGACGTTACTACGCGACGAACAAAGGAATTAGTTCTTTTTCCCGTAATGAAATAAAGCAGAAATATTTTCATTGTATAAAAAGTATAATTTTATCCAGTAATACTCCATCGAAAGACAATTAAAAAAACAATTCACTTTACGATCCTTGCGGAGAATGTAAGTTGATTTTCGTGGCACATTAGTGACTCCAATATGGCGACTATTTGTTTACATTGTGAATATAGCTAATAATTTCTTCAATTTAATCTTTCGTAATGTCGGAAGACTGAGGGACAATTATATCTTGCAGCTTGTATATTTTATTATAAAATATTACTCTGTCTTCTTCCCACAGTGTTATTCTCTAGATAACCAAGTTGTTTTTAAATTGCTCCATTCGTCCATAAGACTATATCGTTCATATATATTTAATATACTAGCTAGGTGCCCGGCGTTGCTCGTGTACTTATTTATATAAACTCGAAAAAGTATTTAATTGAATACTTAAATATATTCCTTCAGTATTTCAGGATATAATCGTCACTCAGTCTTCATACATTACGAAATATTACATTGATGAAATTGTTAGCTAGACTCACAACTAATACAGAGCGAAAATTAACTTACATTTTCCCCAAGGATGGTAAAGTAATTCGTATTCTTCTTTATTATCATTCGATGGAATATTTCTGTATAAAATTATACTTTTTATTCAAAAAAAAATATTTCTACTTTATTTCATTCCTAATAAAGGAGATATTTCCTTTGTTCGTTGCGTAGTAACGTCTTTCTCTCGCGTGACGTCATTGTCTCTTGGCGCGCAGTAATTTAATATTTAATGATCACGGTTTTTAATTATAATTCTTTCCACATGTATGCTAGGCGTTTCTCACCCTCACTGTACCGTTTCTCGTGTTTTGAAGAATTTGTGTACCAATTTTTGTTGCATTCTGTCCACGCGATAAAATTTGTATAAAGAACAACGTAAATACATACATACATACATACATACATACAAATATACATCCTTTTTTATTATATAGAAGAAGAAGATTGGTAATAGTATTATTTATCAAAATTGCATCACTATAAAATTTGTTTTGTGAGATAAAGGGTCATGTGGTTTGAAGAATACTTGAACAGTTTGCGTGTGTTGTGAGAAAGGTGAATCTATAGGGTCCCAGACATAGTTTTTTTTTTGAACGGGTCTTTAGAAAGAATGACAATATGCATTCTGCAGTCAAAGATAAACGATTGCTGATCCGTGTGAGCCTAAACAATATCAAAATCTCACTAGTAGTTGGATCTGCAATAGTCTGGAACTTATAGAGGAGTTAATCGGGTGAACTTGGAAGTGGTGTATAGTTGGAGATCTGCAAATTGAATGGTGTGCTACAAAATTGGATTAATCGAAAACTGCTATGTTGAGTGTTTATTTAACCCTTTGGACTCGAGGGCTCCGTAACGGAGCCCTCGAGCTTGATGACAGTTTTAAATGGGTCCGCTCCGGAGCCCTCGATGCAAAGGGTTAAAATTAATACAATGTAAATATGGCATAGTTTCTGAGCGGTCAAATTTAATGTAGTGTAATCTTAAATTGAGGAATATTTTGTAAAAGTCAATATTTGGTATATTCAATTTTAAATGTTTTCCTTAGTTTTCCTGTTTCGTTGTAATAAATTTAAAATATTTTAATAAACGACATTAAATTCGTTGCGTTCCATACATATTACGAGGCTCGGTAAAGCGTTCTGCGCTGGGATTCTCATTTGTAAATATAGTTGTGGCGTAAATTTACGTTATTTTTTAATTTTTTTTATAACTAAGTTTCGGTTTTATCATTTCAAACCTGTCATTATATATTAAGTACCCGCATCAGACTAAAATTTTAACATTTTGAACAAATTCTATTAAAATTAATAAATATCTTCATATTTGCGTATTACGATATATAACTTCGGATTTATATATTGTAATACCAATTAAGAAGGCAAATTAAGAAGGCAAATTAAGAAGGCCATTATTTTTTTTAATGTGGATGCCGGCTATTATTAAAATCTGTTTACTGACTCAGACTGGAGATTTTGGGGCGGCTCTTATAAAAATAATTGGAGATCTTTGGCGGATTTTCGATATAATATCTAACTGACGTCGGGACAAGTCTCCAAAGGAACTACGGACAGCGGCCTTGTTGACATTCAATTACAGGACCAGGGATTGTTTATTTAACAATATTTTGAGTAACTCTCTTAGACTGAGAAAGCCGGATGTGATCTGAGTGTGGGAAAGCAAGATCGTGGGAAAATAAGAAAATTCAGGAGAGGGGATCTTGATAGAATAGTCAGCCGTAAGCCAGAGAGCGATCGGAATGGATGTGGTAATGGAGAGCAGCCGGAGGGCGGTGCTCGAAGGTGTATTCTTGATGTTGGACGTTGGAGCTTGAGGAAAGCAGATGGTTTAGTTGAAATGGAAGTATTAGTTAAATGCAAGAACTGAACTCTGTTGTGATGTGTGATAAAAGATCCGGAACATTTTAAATAAATTGAACGTTTGGAGTTGGCAATCATACTGGCCAAACTGACTGGTGGCCGCAGGCGTAACATCTGTAAGAGGAGTTAAAAATCTACAACCTGGAATAAGGATACAAAAGGGATAAAGTGCTGTGCTGTGAAAAGTGTCAGTGAAACATCTGTGCAAATTCTATGCACAGAATTGGCCATTTTATTTTAAAAATGAAACATGTTCCTGAATCCAAAGTGCAACTTGTAAGTAAATATTAAAAATAAATAATTTTTGTAAACTGAAATTAAAGGTCAGGTGTCAGATTTCGTTGTTTTCTAGGAACTTCATTAAATTTTATTTTCTATATTCTTTAAATTCTTCACATTGTAATTGAATATTCGTTTCTTTGAATCAAGCCCAGTAGAGACCCTGAGATATTTTTGAGTTTCATTTCATTGTAAAATTTGATTTAAATGTAATGTAAATAAATAAAATTGAGATTGAAATTTGTATTGTTGAGTTAATAAATTTGTTTTGTTTTATTGAATTTAATAATTTGTTTAATTTAAAATTCCTATCAAATTAATTGTATTTTGTGCTACAGTGTGGGGAAATTAATTAGCCTTCTAGCTCTTAAGAACATTTGACAACAACTTGAAGTAATCATAGTATTTGTCGTTATTTATTTTGGTTCGACACAGTCTTTAAATTTACTTTATAAATTTTTGGAAAAATTTGCATATTTTATTTTATTTAAATTCATAGTTATCGGTTATTACAAATTGGCTTCCACAACGTGGGGCTTATTTCTTATTTTTAAAGCCTTTTCTAGTTGATTATTACAATATATATATATATATATATATATATATATATATATATTATGACTGTAAGATTTAATTTTATATTTGATACTTATTTCCTCTTATTCTTCTATCCTAAAATTTAAAACAATATAATATTTTAAAACAAATCAAATTTTTTCTTATTGATCATAATTTACTAACAAACATGTTTGTATGAAACCAGCATAAATTTTAAATAAAAGTTTTTCGAAATTATTCAAGCCTGTGTATGTCCAATTGTTTTAAGTTATTATATTGGCTATGCTGAAAGAGAATGGGAAAATTTGTTATGAAAACAATCTGGGAGGAGTGGTTCAGTAAAACATTAAAATAAATTCCCTTTCGAGAAAATGGTTACATTACTTATCATATAAATAAAATTAATAATACTGGAATTGTTTAAAGAAACAACTGTGAGACTTTCGTCGGGGGATGTTGGGCCATGCAGCTGTGAAGGTTCTTAGAATTTTTGTGGTTTTGTGTCTACAAAAGTCCGACAATGCATGCATATATCCTATGGAATTTACCCCTCGGTTTACTCGCTGTTGAAGTCACGTCAGACAGAAATCACGGCTCTCTGGCTGAGTAGTGATGTCTCAGACGGCAGCGCAAGTGGTCGTAATGATGTAATCATGGCCGGAGTCCTCACTCTCCAATCCTCCATCCTCCGCGTTTAGCCCGACACTTCTCAGCGACTCTTTCTCCACGGTTCATTTAGTTTATACAAGTCTTCAAGCCCTCTCCTTCCAACCATCGAGGTATGTTAAAATTCTCCTTTCTTCTCTCCGATAATTTTATCACTACCCTCTTGTTTATGTCTAAGTCACGTACTGTGAGACGCTGTAAACTTGACACTTTGTATTCTATTGCCACCCAGGCTACCTGCCTGAGGTAATACAGGTCTGACTGACGATACAGGGTCCAAACGCTAGTTTATAAAATAGCGACAAAATAGAATATTTAAAGGAATATAACGGCGAAAAAATCACTCGTTACAAAACACGATAGGAAAAAATTAAAATAAAAACGAAATTATTTGAATCGGAAACAGAAATACTATATTCGTTAACAATTAGGATTAAATCACATCTTACAGTCTGAAATTCATGGTTGTTTAATCGGAAGAATCTTTCGACTATACTGTCATACTCACAACCTTAAATATAATATACTAACCTTAAATATAAAACAGTATTTGTACATTAGTATTGCCACCCATGCTAAAATAAAATAAACAACTCAAGCACACGAGCAAACAGTGCTCCATCTCGCTCCATTAATTCATCGTTAAATAGAAACCAAATAAAATACTTAACAAAATCAATAAGTTTAACATAAATTGTGGCCTTAACGTACGAAATTATAAATGTTCCTTGTAATAATGGTATAACCGAATTTATACGCATGGAACCAATTAATCACACCCAGAACGTATTAACGAAAATAAAGGGTAAAAAAAATAAACATAAGAAAAAATTAGTATAAAAATTTCATTTTTAAATTTCAATAGCTTTCATATCGGATACGCAACAACCAACCTAAAAACAATTACAAATTTAGTGTGAAACCAAAATCTAAAGTAAGTGCATCCTTGTCATAACTTTAATTACGATTAAATAGTCATTTTTCTCAGAAATACGAGGGTGAATCAAATATAAACGAGACTTTTGGACCTGCGCGCGCAATAGTGATGGAAGAACGTTCCGCTGTTATTGGCTGTTTTTGTCAGGAGTGGGGGAAACACGTGACTCATCATCATAGACTCGCTCAGTGTCCATCGTTACGATGTCCGAGCAGGAGGTACCTCCCTCTATTGCGCAACGTATTGTTATCAAGTTTTTAGCTGCAGAAGGTGTAAAACCAGCCGAAACCTTGAGAAGATTGACTGCACAGTTCGGGGAAGAGACGCTGTCGCGAGGTAGAGTGTTTGCTTGGCATAAACAGTTCGTGGAGGGCCGTGAACGTGTTGAAAATGAGAGCCATGACCGCAGACCCCGCAACATCGACAGTGTTCGTCAACTTGTTGAAGGTGATAGGCGTCTAACAACTTCGGATATTGCAATTGAGGTTGGAATAAGTTATGGGAGCACTTACTCTATACTCTCAGAGGAGCTAGGGTATCGCAAGGTGTGTGCCAGGTGGGTTCCTCGCCTTCTCACAGTTGACCAGAAACTGAATCGTTTTCAAGTGTGTGAGCGACTTCTTGCACGATTTCGGGAAGAAGGAGACCCATTTCTTTCTCACATTGTCACCTGTGATGAAACGTGGGTGCATCACTACACCCCTGAGTCGAAACAAGCGAGTATGGAGTGGAGGAAGAAAGGAGAACCGGACCAGTGAAAGCCAAGTCACGATTATCGGCTGTCAAGGTTTTGGCTACCGTTTTTTTTGACCAGCGTGGCCTGCTGCACCTTGATTTTTTGCATGAGCGCAGAACAATTAATGCGGCATACTACTGCCAAATTTTGACTGAGGTCAGACTTGCATATCGCCGCAAAAGACGAGACCTTCCGATGAGAAAAGTGATTCTCCTCCATGACTGCTCGCCTCCATACAGCAGCCCTGACCGTACAAAAATTGGAGCAACTGGGTTGGGAGACACTGGAACACCCTCCATACAGTCCAGACCTGTCTCCCTGCGACTTCCATGTCTTTGGTCCTCTCAAGGAAGCTTTGGGAGGGCAAAAATTCCACAGCGATAATGAGGTTGAAGCATATGTGCGCAATTGGCTACAAACACGACCTGACTCTTTTTACGTGGAAGGAATTAAAAAATTACCTATACTCTGGGAAAAATGTGTTTATAAATCAGGAGATTATGTAGAAAAATAAACTATGATTGTTTGTGCGTTTAAAATCAAAATAAATATTTAAAAAAATAAGTCTTGTTTATATTTGATTCACCCTCGTAGTTTCAAACTTAGTATAGTCGAATCGATCCATATAAATTTAAACAGAGACAGTATTGATAACTGTAGAAATGAAGTTTCAGACATTTGTAATAAATATCCCAAGATTAATAAATCAACGAGAAGAAAAATTACATAATTACCTGAATGTTATTATATTTATGAAATTTGTGGCTAATATTGTACGTATCTAGAAGGCTATGATTAAAATATCAGCCATCATTAAGCAGATTTTGACCATTGACAAGTAGAATTGTCAGATAACTTTTTTTCGCGGAAACGTATAGTTTCGGAGATAAACTTACTTACAGATTAGCAGGCGTGACGTCATCAGTCAGCGCTTTCAAAGGACGATGTTAACAGCCCCCCTCCCATTTAAATAATGATGAAGCATTTAGACAACCAAAAATAACTATTTTGCGTTTTTAAAAAGGGTTAAAAATTATAATAGAAAGAAATTAAACTTCTATTTTAAAAATAGATGTTATTTTCTGAAAAAATAAATGCTTTGGTATATCTGAAAAATGATCTGATATTACGAGTCAAATCATTTGTTAGTTAAAGGTGATACCACGAATATAGCTATCAAAATATTTTCTATGTAGGATATGGACGGTGGCATTGTATTGTTACAGGTTAACTGCTACAGATGAAGGAGATTTAATTATTGAGCTCATCTCACTGCTCCCATGCCGTTAGACAATGAAATGACATGAACAACACTACTGATCTCATCATTTTGAACAAATTATTTTCCCATTCAACCGTTCTCCATCCTAAACCGAAAGGTGGCCAATATGGAACATCAAAAACGAGTTGACTGTTACCAATCAACACAATGACCGCAAAAACTATGGAATCGGCACCAATTCTCAGTTGTTAATTTCGTATATCATCCCTTCCACCCACACACTAAGGGAATTTAGGCTTAAAATACACAAGGAATGACAATATAATGTAATGCCAATTAATTAGGCCATTAATTGGTTTTAATAAAATTTAATTGTAGCGGCAGGAGCTTCCAAAGCAACAATAGAGCCGAGCTCTGTTGCTTTGTCGGAAAGTCAAAAATGGCGTATGCGCGCTAAAAGTGGAGAGCACTACGAGTTAATTGGTGGCGGGACATTACAGAGGACGGAACGAATAATACTAGCCATCGTTAATGTATTATAAAACAAAGTTGTGAATTTAAGACAAAGTAAAAACATTCACGGAAGTATTACATCGTAAATATCGCTAAGTTAGCAGTTTTTACGTCTATCAGCAGACAGGAAAGGAAGTCAGTGTATGTCCAAAGCGGTAAAAGACTAACAAATCTACGAATCATAGGATTCGTATAAGGCAAGCAGACTTCAGATAGCTGACAAAAAGAGGATCATCCGATTTCCTGGGAGCCTATCAATTTTGACTTAATAGTGTAAAATCTGTGAGTCGACATTTTATAATCAGTGTAAAAGTTTGCCATAGTGTACTTCCGAAACCAAAATGAATGCTGGTACCAGCTGGACAGATGTAAGTAACAAAACCAAAACTAATGATTAATTGTAAACGCTAATTAGAGGATGTCAGATTTCGTTCTCTTTTAAATTGTCAATCAGAGTTAATTTCTTTACTTTTAAATTTCTTTCTATCGACATATTGTTTAGGTAAAATGTGAACTGTTTGTTAATAAGATTTTAAAATCAATTTGTTGTGTCCATTAACAAACCCAGTGAAGGCCCTGAGAAATTAATATTTTAAATTGTAATTGTTTTGAGTTATTGCCACAAAATAAATAAATATTTTGTTTGTTAATTAATTATCTTTTCATTTAATAAAAAACCTTCCATTTAATTATTACATAAATGGCGCTTCACGTGAGGTAAATTCTTCAAATTCATTAAAATTCTTTAAATTAAATTAATTAACGTCTTATTGTTGTTTATTACAATATATATCAGCGATCCTGAAAACTATATATTCGATATTAATATCTGTCGTTTTTGCAATATTTTTAAATGTCCCCCCTTTATCTGTCGCCAGGGTTGTCAAATGAATGGAAATAGTGAATTTTTGGCCGTGTAACGTATATTTATGAGTCTGCCAGAAGTGTTTCTATTTGTACTAAGTCAATAATAATATATTAAAATAAATACACTGAAACGTCTTGATCTGTACAAATTTGTTTCTCTCATCGATGTGAATATTTCTAAAGTTTTTCGCATTTATGTAACGTATTTCTTTTTCTTTAAATATCAATAATTTTTCACTTAATTTATGTTTTAAACATGACCAATTTTTTATTAACTATATTTCTTCGCTTGTGTATTTGTTTTTATTTGTGTGTGTGAGTGAGGTATGTTTCTGTTAGATGTGTTTCCATAGTTATGTTGTATTATTACGTCTGTACAGGAGCATAGTTAATTCTGTCCACTGTAGGGGATACCGCCCTGATGTGCCTAATCCGTAATGACCGTCCTTATTGTGTTGAAGTCTGGGCACGTCCTCGCAACTCTGGGGATTCAGGAAGGAACATATTTCGACCCGACGTAATTGCTTCTCTAAGCCATTTCCCGTTCGCGTAATTCTCACAGATACGAAACACTACCCACAGAGCCGAAGAAACTCAATTAAATAGATTTATCAATTGCACATAAATTTACGCGAAAGTAATACATTAAATAATATTATGATTATGTGTCCTAGCACTCTTCAGGGAAGTGAAAGTCAGTGCAAATTATTATAATTGCCAACATAGACTGAAACAAAATTCAAATACAAAGTCATTGTCTCTCACTATTAAATTATGTCTTTAAAAATGACTGGACGTTGATTATAATGTTTACATGTTCCATTTTGACGTATTCCGTCATTATTTTGTGTCGTAATTGTATTTGTCTGTAAGAGCTCAAGGGAAATTCACGTTTGGCTTTGTATTTTCACGTCATGCCCGCGAGGTATATACATACATATTCATATGATGACGTCATTCGAGAGGAAGATGAGGCTATCAATTCTGACGAACTTCAGGTGGCTCTAAACTCTAGACACTTTGTGTTTCAGGCCGAATTTAATCGGATGATGAAGCTTACAATCAATTTTCAATACCGCAGTAAGGAAACTTTACCGAAGGAAATGCAAATGATCCCCAAAAATTATATTCAATAATTATCTGATGTATTATTAAATTAATAAGATTATCTTTGGCCAATCAAGTGAAAAACAATGTTATTAAATTAACGTATTGAATAAATTATACTATATTATACAATAAAATCTCCCATCACGGCCAAAAGCCCAGTTGCATCGTATCAGGCACACTACTGCCCTCTGCCCACAGCATTTCCAACCAATCACAGTTGCCTAATTTTTGAAAATTTGTTTAATTAATGATGGAAACAATCACTTTGCGATGATTGTGTAAATAAACAAAGTTTTTTTCATGTCTCATTTTCTGTGTTCGTGCCTCAACACGTCACTTCCGACCATACATTCCCATACAAAAACTACATGTTTTAGTAAGCTCAAAGTTAGTCCCATGATCGTGTAGTCACTCTGTATAACGCCATAGTTTTTATTTTAACTGGAATACGTTTTATTGGATAGTAAAGTTGTATAAATCTAGACCTTGGTGGTCTATGCGTCACGATAGTACATTTACGTGAATTTCCTTGGTCTTTGAGCTATAGTATTATCGCTGAAAAATCACCACGCAATAATACATATTTATGCTCCGTTGTTTTTAAAGATTCGCTTACAATTTCCAGTTTTTTAATTGTGAAAACCGTTTTGAAAAGTCATTTCGTGTTTAATCTCTATTTTAATCCTCTTAGTTGTGTAAGAATTATGTCATTTAAATGAATTAAGTATATATATCGAGGTTTTTCGTCTGAAATTGGTTAGGAATTTTATTATTTAACTCACATATATAATTGTATCGTATAGTTACATGTACACGTACGTATTATTATTGAACTAAAATTTATTAACAACTTCGTGTTTTTCATTCAAAATTTTAGTTATATATTGAATCTATAGCATTTGGCTGTATTCATAAGAAATCATTACAAACGTTTAAGTTTACCCTAGGAAAGAACGATTGGACCCGTGAAACAGTGATTGCAACAAATCTAATAAGGGCAAATACTTAATTACTTTCTATTGAGCCGTAGATATTTGACATAATTCCCCGGGGAATGTACGAGCCACGGGAAATTACACAGTCATCGCTACTCAAACATTTAACTTACCATGCTACTCCACGGGGAAATCTAATATTACGACATTTCTCGCTCGTTTCAGCACGCGTATATTGACTCGACTTACAAATATATTTTTTTATGGTTACAACATTGCTGTTACAGAATACGTATTAGGACATATGCAAACGAAAAACATTATTGTAGTGACAATGAGTGAAGGTGATAATTTACTGTCTACAAAGTAGAACCCCAGGAAGTTTTGGGCTTACGTTCTTCCACTGCTCAAAATATTTCTGTATATATAGATGCAGGAGCACCACCGCTTTCGCTTGAACACCTTACACTTTGAAATTCGTCTTTCTTAGTACTGACTTGATTTTTGCGAAGAAAGCGCAAGGAGCTAAATCAGGAAAATATGTGCTGAAGTACATCGACAATATTATAGAATTTTGTGGAGTGAAACAGCGAGCAATTAAACTGATCTCGTGAGTAATTGAGACTCCCAAATTTGATACATCAGCGGTCCAGACTTTGATTCACTTATGATCACTTATGATTAATAACAACACCGCTTTAATCTAAAAATAAATGTAAAATTGCCCTATCCTCCTCAATTGTTGGAATGTTGCTACTTGACCTGCTCTCTCATTACTACTGCGAGGGTGCTTCAAAAAGTAGTGCCTCCTATTTTTTTTCTCCTTAATTGAGTTAGTTATGTAAACAAAAATAATTTTGCGCGATTCCTAAAACATTCTTCTCCAATCCACTGCAGTAACAACTTCATAAGTCAACTGGTGACAGCACTGTACCCTCTTTAAAAATGTCTGACTTTGACGTACGGATTTCTGTGATTGAATTCTTAAATGCGTGAAACACCCATTCGCATTCATGAAAGGCTGAAAAATGTGTACAGTGATGCAACAGTGTATGTCAGCACTGTTTGGCGATGGATTCGTCGCTGTAACGAAGATGAAGGGCAAACACCGCAGGCTGATGAAAAGCGAAGAGGCAGGCCGGTTACTGCAGTGACTCCACATGCGCTTGTCAAAAGGTGGACAAACACTGTGGCAAAGGACGGAGACTCTATTAAAAGTGAAAATTTAATCATTAATGTTTGGAGTTTATGCTGTTTAAATTCCATTTAATTGTATTGACAAATAAAGGAGATAAAAAATAGGAGGCATTACATGTTGACGCACCCTTGTATCTTAAATCTATATTATGCTAAGAAAACTAATTTTAAAAGTTCCAGAATATCAATTTTTTAATTATCAACTATTTAAATTACTGTATAAATTTCTATAAATATATTCAAATGTGTATGAGATATTTTTTCTTTAAATATTTTTTTCTAATTATGACCAACTTAAGACAAAACTGGTTTACAGTTTTGTAACTTCTCGCTACACGAGATCTCATTTATAGTCAGTTTCCACTATTACTGGATACAGGAATTAATATTAATTATTGTGTTAAAATTAAACAAATATTCAGTTAGCATCTTGCTTGTGTCAAGAATCTCCGGATCTTAAATTATACATATTCATAAATTATTGATTACAGTACCATATGTACTTACTAATAAGTACTTAGTAATAAGTAATAATTAAATTCATTTTCAGTAATAGCGTGACTTTTAAAACCGTTAAGGTTTACATTACTGTTACATTAATATAGTTAATAAGATATTCATGTTATCAGTACAATTAGCGATAGAAACGAAATTTATCGTCATGTTTGTGTTTAGAAGGCGACGTTTAGACTCCAGGACGCAGTACCAAATATTTTTGCGGATATCTCACGATCCGTCGATCACCACAATTCAGATGCGAAAACGAATGTCACGAAACACAATACAGATCTCCTAGAAGCAGCACAAAACTGTGATCTTCAAATCGTCGCTCGGTGAGTGAGCTATTAACAGTTTAAATTAATATACTTAAAACTAAATCGTGTTTTTTGCGCTCTTGTAACGTAGAGAGAAAAATGTAGACCTGAGCGGGTATATTTTTCCCGAAACCTTTAAGTAACATCTCAAAGGTGATTCGTGAAACAGCGAAATGCCATGACGAAGGATGAAGCAAAAATTTACCTTCTCATTAGACAGGGTCTTTTTTTATATATTGTTATGTGACTGTAGAATTAAGCACAACCCCTGCCCGCTGTTAGTGTGTTGCGGGGAGTGTCCGCGTCGTTCTTTTGTTAGGCTTCTCCCTGACTCTTGACTCCCCGTCTGCAATGAATGAGTCACCTCCGTCGTTGTAGGGGTTCCTGACTTTCAGCATGTTCTTCAATTTCATCTTTTGAGATATAAGTTTCTTTGCGTGGCTTTATGTTGTTTTCATTTCCACTTTTTGTCAAACGGGTATTGTGTATTAGTTTCCTGTAAAAAATATTAATTCAGAAAGAACATAAAAGCCATAAGATTGAATTAAAGCATCGAACCCGAGTCAGCTGCTCGGTACGCTGGTGCTGTAACCAACGAAGTCACCAGAGTCGACTCCACGCCTCGTGTGAGACTTCCCCAGAGCCAGAGCCTTGTTCGTGGACATTGAAAAGGCTTGGTGTGCATACAAGCACTCATAAACATTAAATCTCCCAATAAAATTCTTACGCCTTATACGATCCTTCCTAATAGACAGATCTTGATCTCTATCGATCAATGGTAAACACACTTCCTCCTTCACCACATCGCTGGTCTCCTCAAAGAAAGCTTTATTTTCAGAAATTCTTTTTAACATATACTGTCATGACCATCCCCACCCTACGGAAGTTTACAATACTTTTTTTCTAGTTTCCCTGCGATACGGTCTTTTTGACATCAAACAAAAATACCACCGTCAACACCTTCACCGAATGACTACAGAAATGGAGACCCAACCCCACTAAAACAACACTTGTAATATTGCGACACCAAAACTATCCTGTTTCACACATCCAGAAAAATCCCATCCATATAGTTTTCTGGAATCAAGTAATCTCCCCCTAAGCCACCGATCTCCGCCTAATCCCCCTTATCCAACTACGGCACTCTTACCTTATCAGATAGCCTTCAACCTCTACGGGCCCTGGAAAGAAAGAATCCTCCGCTTCTGTCATTCACTTCAACCTATCCAAAACCATCACCTAAATTTCCATCCTGTACTCCAACGTCTTGCCAATCTCCGTGAATCCTACAGTCACCGATCAATTAAAAATATTAAAAAAGTTCGATTCACCTTCCTCCAAACCATAATTTTGGACGGAAACTTAAATTCAAATATTCCTATCCTTCGGAAAACATCCTTCATAACTTAAAAGAAAAAAACCAAGACTTAAAACTCCCAAAATTCCCACCTCACTATAATCGTCCCATCCCGGATCAATTGGAAATCAAAGATTAAGTACGATATTCAGCAGAAAAATATTTGTCACAATAAAACCTCCAAAAATAACCTACGAGGCACTCAATTATTTAAAATAGCAATTACATATTACCACTGAAAAGTTATGTATATTTGGATTACTTTTCCCCGCTACAAATCAATAAAATAATTCTGCCACCAGCTCCAAAACACAAATCCCACACAGAGAAGGGCCTCTAACAGTCACTGACTCAAGTCCTTTTATAAAAGTGAAATTAACTTCATCATAACTATTCTTACAAAGCTCTGGATCTACCTACATAAATATGGATGAATGTTGGCTCCATTAGTTGCTTATGTCTCGGTATAGTAGATTGTAGTGGTGGGTTTATTAAATGATTAAGTAAATGAATATATATTCCATAATTTATTAATTATTTATGTGAACATGAAAAAAAATACAAATTATGCGTGTTCAGCTAGCCGGGCAAAACAATCGGATCCCTTAATCCCAAGTTAAACCATGGTTTACGGTAATTCCCCCAGGCGCGTCAAGGATTGAGACACTTGGCAGTTACCTCGCGTTGATCTCTGGCCGTGATCATGTGACACCCTCGATCTCTCGAGTCCTCTGGATGATGCACGTTTGGGGCTGTACGTCCGTCCCTGGCGACGGTTCGTCGAGGAGTCTCTCTACACTTTCTTTACAGCCCCTTCGCTGGATGTGAAACATCGATGTTCTCAACCAATTTTCGATCAATCTTTCCTGAACCAAGAAATGTGATTGGTTCAGGCAGTCACGTGTTAATTCAATTTCTGGGATTTTTGGAGAGACGTTTCTCACGGTGCGACAGTCCAGGTAACTTCCGAGGGTCATCACACTACGTGCCTAAGTCCAGACCTTAGGGATAATCTATCCGCCTCGGCGGCGCCTGGTCAAATTCCAACTTGCCAAGCTGTCAACCGTTGCTAATATATAATTATATTAAAATGAAAAATATATATATTAATAATAAAACTATCGCGCAACAAGATCTTATTTCTGAAAGCCGGTCTGTGGGATTGGATATGTCGCTACTTCGCTTTGCTCTTCCAGGCCTGGAAGATGACCTCAGAGCTGTTGGTTGTCGAAACGTCGCGTATTATTTACTATTGTATCCGGGTGCAAACCCTAGATATTTTTATAAATATTTCCCACTTTAACTGCACATATTATTACACATCACTGCAACTGTTAAAGAGTGTTCAGCTTTAAATTGCATTGATCTTAATTACTAAAACCCTGCTCATAACCTGACGTCGTTTTGTTAATTGAAAGTTGTGCTCTCGCGTTACGCATATTACTTGAAAGAATGGGGGCATTTCTTAGGGCTCTAGAGGATGGCGCGAATCCCGAAGCCGTTTGTCGCTTGTGCCAAGCGTCTGCGTGCCATGCAGCGGCGGTGGGTGGCGACGTCGAGGTGATGCGCTTCCTCCTGCAGAGCGGCGCCAAGGCCGACGCTGTGGACCGCGAAGGCAGGACGCCGTTGCACGTCGCCGTCGCACTGGGTCACGACGCCTGCGTCGATCTCCTCCTCCTTCACGCGCCACAGCTCGTAAGCTTGGGAGCGAAAGCTGTGCACAACAGGCCGAGGATCCCCAGGGAGAAACTGGACTCCTCGCAGCACGACCACGACAAGCTCCGTCTTATGGTTCGTAAAATTTTCGAATAAATGTTCAGTGGCCTCCTAATCTAGATGATATAAGTAGTATTTCCGACAAATTGGGTGCTTGAAGAAATCCATTAAGAATAAGACTCAAATCGGCTGTTTTTTTTGGTCACCAAAAATATGACAGATGTTGAAAACCACATATTTAATTCAGTCAAATAATTATTTAAAATTCCGCAATCAGTAGTCATTGAGGTAATGAAAATATGTAAACCTTTTAGCACACCTTTTATTAGAAAAATTCACAGGTGGGGGGGGGGGGGGTTCATCACTATCAGATATTAACATTTACGTTGACGAATCGTGAACAAAATATACATTCAAAGACAAGAGACCGTGGTTTATTGTTAGATGGTGATAGATTGAAAATTCTCAAGTAGACGGGACAATACGGATCTCTAGGAATGATATTTTAACTAACTGCGTTCTGATTTACCCAGATAACTATGCCATAACTAGGCACAACGATCGTAAACAGTCTACCGAAGTAACAGTGATGAATAAATTCTCTTAGTAGAATTTCGCAACTCGGAATGCGACAAATTGTCATAATGAAGAAATATAAACCGAACTGATTTACTAATCAAAACAGTAGACAACGTTTTGTACAAGGTTACGGAATCTGATGAAAGTGATAAGCATTGACCGGAAAAATAATGGCCTCATTACGTACATACGATATGTTTTTGATATTCAAGTAAATATATAATTAGGTCCGGAATTCTTTTTAAAAAAATTAAAGTGACGTGATGATATAATTCCAGAATACTTGTACTGAGAGTTGCAGGAGAAACGCCCAAATAAATGAGATTCTTCATTAAGCTGAAACGTTTCTCACTCTTGTGCCGGAAAGTTTATTCAAAAGAATTCCCCCCTGATGAGTGAATTAGAGGTTTTGATTCATACTTATTTTCTGAGATGACAAAAAATTGGTTCAGTGCTGGTGATTGTTTTGATCGTGAAATAAAAAATTGAGTATTTATATTTTAAAATATTTTTATTTCTTTTTTACCATACGATCGATGTATAGCGTCACTAAGGTTTTGTGGAAAAATAATTGTGCTTGTTGGATATTGTGCTGAACATGGCAGAATAGCTGTTAGTGGAACACAAAGGCTGACCTATGGCTAATTATTGTTTTCAGATGCCACGTGTGAGCAAAGGAGCGACACCGATGCACGTGGCGTGCCAGTACGTCAGAGTGTCGACGGTCGCCGTACTCCTGTCCCATGGAGCGGCCGTCAGCTCTCGGGATGAGGATGGCCTCGCTCCCTTGGACGTGGTGGGCGAAATGCTCTCAGCCGAAACCGACAGGTTTCAATTGTTATTACATGAATACGTCCTAATTTTTTGTGAAAAAAATTCTTATCATTCAATAAACTTTATTTTTTTACATAAATGGCCACTAATATTGATATTATTCTTTAAGAATGTCAAAATTTTCTTTATTACTGGGCTTGTGACAACATAGGTTACTTGATTATTCATCGAAACCAAAATAGCAGCTTAATTTTTCAGGCATCCGATCAAATATCGCCAGAAAACATAATGGTAGCTACTAAATGAAACTGTTCAGATGACTTATTACATTACATTAACCTTATTAATCACGAATAAAATACCTATATCTTCATTCTGCATCTTACGGTTCTACTAGTACGAGGGTGGTTCAATAAATAGTGCCTCCTATTTTTTTCTCCTTAAATAAGGTAGTTATGTGAAAATTATGAATTGGCGTGATTCCTCAAACATTCTTTTGAAGTCTGCTGCAGTACCAAATTCCTGAGTCAACTGGAGGCATAACTGCACCGTACTGCAAGATGGCTGACGCATTAGACAGAATTCTATGATTGAATTCGTAAATGAATTTGTGAAATGTTGAAAAATGAGTATTGTGATGCAACAGTGGATGTCAGCATTTTTCGGCGATGGTTTCGACGCTGTAACGAAGCTGAAGGTCAAACAACGCAGGCTGATGAAAAGCGAAGTGGCAGGCCGGTTACTGCAGTGACTCCAACGCAGTGGAATACGTGCCCTCGTTAGAAGGCGTTTAAAATCTGTGGAAAAGGACGGAAACTATATTGAAAAAAGAAAATTTAATCAATAATTTTGTGGGTTTATTCTGTATAAATTGCATTTAATTGCCTTAGAAAATGAAAGAGAAAAAAAATAGGAGGCATTAATAATTGACTCACCCTTGATGTTTGTGGTCCCACAGCTTTCTTGTTTGTGTGAGAGCCAAGTAAACATGATTGGTCACGGGTTTTTGCACTCCGAATCAGTTATCGCATATCTTTATGGCACTTTGTGAAAGTAACACAAAGAAACGCTTGCCTGGCAGAATGCTTAAAAATTGATAAAAATTAAGTTTTCACTATTTTATTTAGTCAATTTTTATGAAGAAATTCTGAAAAGAATCAAAATTCTGAAAGGATCCCAGAACCACGAGCTATTTGTACAATGTCCCTTTCCAGGCTCGTTGACGTGTACAACGCTCTAGTGGCGGCGGGGGCCAGGCCAACGCTGAGCTGCCGTCGCCCACGCACTTCGTCCCTGCACCTAGCTGTGCGTCTGGCCACGAAGCCGGGACCCGCCTTCGGTGCGCTTCGGAAGGCGGGGGCGGAGGCGACGCTGCTGGACGCCTCCGGGGAAACACCCGCGTCTCTTGCCGTGAGTCTACGGAGGCTGCGCTCGCTGGAAGCGTTGGCCCAAGAATTCCCCGAAGCCGTGGACGCGAAAGACTCGAACGGAAACACGCCACTTTTGTCGTGCGTGTCTCAGCAATGGCTGGCGGGCGTCCATGTCCTTCTGGAATACGACGCCGACGTCGGGGCCACGACAACAAGCGGAGAAACTGCCCTGCATCTGGCATCCAGCCTCGGCAACGAAGAAATCGTCTCGGAACTCCTCAGTCTTGAAGAAATTAAAGAGGTAATTTCGGACTCCAACCTCACTCGCTTCTAGTGACCAAAACAGGATACATAATTTAGTTCAAGGTAAGAAGAATATATTTATAGAATTTTGCCCACAAGACCAGGGCTACGAAGAAACATCGAACATTAATTACTTTCCGAATGGATCACAAAGGAACATTGTTAATAAATTGTCTCTACAGCCCTCTAAGAGCTCTGGCTGCTAGACTACCTTCTTACATGACGTATTCTGAATTTTTTGGAATAGCACATGGTCAGTATGCAGATTGTCCTTCAGTCTTGACCACGGTCAACTCAAACATCCATGCACGAGATTTTTACGATGCGAGGCAATGACGCTGACCACTACACCACATCAGGCCGTTCTGAATTACTTAACGCTGCAGAATGCGTCAGATGCAGGTGTAGTTAGAACCCGTCGGTTTTGTAATAATTATGAAATGGCGGCATGACCTCAGTCTCACATATTAAAAACAGCTTAAAAAAACTCCGCTAAACGTTGGATGAAACCCTTAATCTTATACAACAGACCGAGGTCAATTTCATGTGAATAAATTCTTCATATCTGATTCATTCCGTTCATCTCTTTCACGGGACCGTAAAATTATTTGTCTAGTGACCTATTTTCAAAATTTTGCTGAATGGGGTCCATTGGAATAATAATAATAATAAAATATGCTTAAATAAAATGCTCAACTGTTCCAAGAGATTATATCAATAACTTTTTCCGACAATACAAGAACGACTAATAACTTTAAAGAAAATGTAAGATGTGTAAATATGTGTTATATGATTGTTCCAGAAGTTTAACTAATCAAAAGTACTAAATATGAATTTGACGAAACTAGAATATACACAAGGACATTTCCGCCCGGCTCATAGAAGCAGTTATTATATTCACGGTCCTGAAAAACTCCTGAACAAACTCAACTGGAATAAAACTAACTTAAAGTTGAAGAAAATTTTAACTTTCAGTTGAGATATTCGCCAAGTGGTTCACATAAAATAAGAAACGGAACTGAGACAAGATGGTAACTGAAAGGGTGTGAGGCAGAAACGTGCTGGAAAATCAATAAATTTTTGTAACTTCTCACCAGTGACTACATACTTATTATAGGGACTAAAATTCGAGAAATTACTTCAAATGTGAAAGAATTGTAATTGTCTGATATTTATCTAGCAAGGTTACCTTTGAATAAACATTGAAAAGGAGATATCAAATTTATATTGGATACTTTCTGCCTTATTCAAA
The DNA here is from genome assembly GCA_037074705.1 of Zhengitettix transpicula. NCBI lineage: Eukaryota > Metazoa > Arthropoda > Insecta > Orthoptera > Tetrigidae > Zhengitettix > Zhengitettix transpicula. The sequence continues at coordinate 23,592,979 of CM073595.1, read as the reverse complement.
GATAGAAACCTGTTAGATTCCAACAGTAAAGAACCCCTACGAAAAAATCTAATAGTCAGAATATTTGGGAGTAGGAAAGTTAAACGTCATTACAAATCGAGATAAGAGTAGACTGAAAGATTTTATCATATGAAGTAGTAGAAGATTTTTGAAAAATAAATATAATATTGTAATAACCAACTTTAAAAATTTAATTAATTAAATGAAATTTGCCCCACGTTGTGGTGCCAATTTGTAATAACCAACTTTAAAATATTTAATGAAAGGAAATTTAAATTAAACAAAAATTTAAATTTAAAAAACAAAACAAATTTATTCACACAAAAGACAATTTACATCTCTACTTTATTTCGCCACATTTAGATCAAATTTTACTAACAATTAATTTTAACTTTTGTGGCATTTAATAAAATTTATACCTTTATTCTTTTTACAAAGAATGAAACTCAAAATCTCAGGGTCTCCACTAGGCCTGATAGAAAGAACAAAATCCAATTACACTTGAACGAATTTTACATAATATAGAAATTCAATTTATTGAAGTTACTAGAAACGAAATCTGACCTTTCATCTTTAATTTACGGTTTACAAAATTATTTATTTTAAATTGCTACTTACAAGTTTTATGCTGCGAGTTCGGGAACACACTTCCCTTTAATAATGGCCACTCTGTGCATAAAATTTACACAGACATTTTTACTGACACACGTTTCACAACACAACACTATCCTTTCAGTATCCAAAATCCATACTTCAGACTTCAGACTACTCGTATGGATGTTTCGCCCGCGGCCACCAATCAATTTGTCTAGTATGATTGACAATTCCAATGCGTTTTGTCTTATTTAAAATGTTCTGGATCTCTCAACCTTCACCAAGACAGAGTTCAAATCTGGTGTTCAACCCAACACTCCTTTCTCCTTCCAGCTACGACATCAACTTCTATGTCTTTTTCCGCTAAAATATCTTACACAAACATTATTCAATTCTAACACCAACTTCTAAATTCTTCATTACTTTGGCTTTATTTACTGCCAAAACCACCCACTTTATGCCTACATCTCTTATCGATGACCAAACTCTGCTCTCTGCAACCACGTCCTCCTTCCTTGCTCTCTGATATCCCACTCACTTGTTCGCTCTCTGGCTTCCAACTAACTTGTTCTATCAGCTTCCCCCTCTCCAGAATATTCCTTTTTCCCATAGTTTTGATTTCCCACGTTCGGACAAAATCCGGCTTTCTCACGCTAAGAGAGATACTCAATATTGTTAGATAAACATTTCCTTATCTTATAATTTGTTGTCAACAAAAAACTGTTGTCATCGTTCCATCGTTCCGATGTCCGTCAGACATTAGATCTAAGAGCCGCTAAAGATGTCCAATTATAGTTCTCCCTTTTGTGAGCCTTTATCCGCCGTCAATCATAATTTTTTATACGAGCCACTCAAGATCCCCAGTCTCAGTTGGTAAAAAGATTTTAAATAATGGCCGTCCACCTCTAGTCTGTGCCGTGAAACAAATATTATGAAATTTAAACAAAATAATGGCCTTCATAAATTACAATATATTGTAATGAATAATTAAATAATAATTTTAATCGGTTGGCAATACGTTAATGACGCCAATTGTAATGAATAAACATAATTAAAAGAATTAAATGGTTGATTAATGAATTAATTTATTTTATTTTAATTTAAACAAGAAGGAGAAGGATTCAAATAATTTACCTAATTCTTTTAAACTTTACAAGACAATTAATTTATTCCAGGTAAAAATAAAAATGTTTCTTGACGTGATTATTTACATTTGAGTTTTTGTTATTTTACAGATTTTAACAACTCTCATCTCAGGGTCGTTTATTTGGGCCTTCTAAATAACGAACCAACCTTTTACATTTAAATTAAACAATCCAATTCCTTTTACAATCTTAAAGTTAAACAATAAAAACAAACGTGAAACCGAAATCTGACGATTCGATCTTGAGTTAACGTTTACAAACTTTATTAAATTTCTTTCTACTTACAATCTCTGCTGGTACCAGGCTTACGTTTGGGTTCAGATGCACCACACTTTTCACATTTAACAGGCCATGAATTCATTGAATTTAAATTTATTACAAAACACTGTCAAAACTTTGGTATCTCTCAACTGGAAACGACTACTCCTTCTGAATTGATGGTCAGTCAGATTGTTACCAACTTTCTCTCGGTAAAATTAGTGACGGTCTCTTTACTTATTGAATTTTTTTACTGCGGCATGACTTATTAAGTTACTTTCCTGTAACTTTACTCGATGAGTTTCTGTCCAAACTTTTACTCGATGATTACTATCCGAAAACTTTTTGTTCAAGTTCAACCTGCAACCTTTCTGGGTGGATATCTGCCCGCAACTGCCTTCGCCGTTAGACTGCGGTTTTTAGAAACGCTTGTTGCCGACAAAGCTTGCCTATGTATTGTTGCCTTTGATATTCTTTCCGATAACAAACCATCATAAATTTCCAATTATCAAATCACTAATGGTCTCTAATTAGTATTACAATATTAATAAAATCTGAGACAATGCCTATTGGAACCTAATAAATTTTGTGAAGATTATGATCCTGACTTTTAAATTATAAATACTAGAATTTTGATGGAGCTGCTGTTGGAATATGTAAACAGAAGAGCCAGAACAAATCAGTAATTGATACGGGTCAATAGGCGTAAAAAGTAATAGTTATGAGATGTTTCTTAGTTGAGTCAGTTTCTAGCGAATTGCATGTGATAGTGCACATTTAATCATTGACGTCAAGTAATGTCTTCAATTCCTTAGCTTGATTATTGAAAGTACTTTCAGGTGGTGTTAGTGCTCAATATTAGAAAGTTGTTAAGTTGTGTTCGTCTTTTGTGCAGCGGGACCTCTTGGAGAAGCGAACCAACTACCAGGAGACGCCTTTGTTTAGAGCGGTGTACAGCAGGAACTCGCCAGTTGTGGTCCAGCTGCTGGCCGCAGGGGCTGCCCTGGGCGCGTTTCTTCCCGGAAACGTGAGCGTGTTTCACCGTGCCGCAGTGGGAAATCTACCCGACATCCTGGAGGAACTCCTGGCCGCCGCAACTCAAGTTCCGCAGCTCAAAAACCAACGAAACGGCGAGACGGGGATGTCGGCGCTGCACCATGCAGCTTTCGTTGGTGCCGTCGATTGCGTAAAGGTTTTTGCTCATTATTAGTTTCAAACGATGTCCAGTTATCAGAAGTAAAGCCTGGCCAAATATTAACACAAACGCAAGAATCTGAATTCATCCACCAAACTTTCATATCTGTTTGGAGGATTAGCTTACATCACTTTCAAAGACTGAAGATAGTGGAGGTATCAAATCGGTGGACTTTCTTACACACATCCTTACGACGAAATTTGTAGGTGCTGCTTAAGAACGGGTGCGACCCTTTGCTGAGGACTGAGGGGACCATGTACGACGGGTGGACGGCACTACATCTCGCCGCCTGTGGAAACCACACGAACGTCGCTGCGCTGCTGCTGGAAGTCCAAAGCGACATCCTCGGATTGAGCAATGGCGCGGGCGAGACTGCGCTTCACATGGCTGCGAAGGGCGGCTGCAGGGAGACGGCAGGGCTGCTGCTGCGCCACGGTGCCGACGTCGTCCCGGTGATGGAGTTGTTGATGCGCTGCACGCCCAGACCAACGGAACTCTTGGCCGAGACTCTGGACCACGCCGTGTCCACCAACGGCAGGGGCATCGACGACCACTCCTGCGTTGTCTCCGTCGACTACGAGCTCCTCTGCCCGCAATCCAAGTCCGGCAGACAGATGAAGGCCAGTTCAATTATCTTCCTTAACTGTTACTGGAACCCATCCACTGATACATGTAGTCATACGAGGGTGAATCAAATATAAACGAGACTTTTGGACCTGCGCGCGCAATAGTGATGGAAGAACGTTCCGCTGTTATTGGCTGTTAGGTTGGTTTGTCAGGAGTGGGGGGAGCACGTGACTCATCATCATAGACTCGCTCAGTGTCCATCGTTACGATGTCCGAGCAGGAGGTACCTCCCTCTATTGCGCAACGTATTGTTATCAAGTTTTTAGCTGCAGAAGGTGTAAAACCGGCCGAAATCTTGAGAAGATTGACTGCACAGTTCGGGGAAGAGACGCTGTCGCGAGCTAGAGTGTTTGCTTGGCATAAACAGTTCGTGGAGGGCCGTGAACGTGTTGAAAATGAGAGCCATGACCGCAGACCCCGCACCAGAATTACAGCGGGCAAACGACAGTGTTCGTCAACTTGTTGAAGGTGATAGGCGTCTAACAACTTCGGATATTGCAATTGAGGTTGTAATAATTTATGGGAGCACTTACTCTATACTCTCAGAGGAGCTAGGGTATCGCAAGGTGTGTGCCAGGTGGGTTCTTCGCCTTCTCACAGTTGACCAGAAACTGAATCGTTTTCAAGTGTGTGAGCGTCTTCTTGCACGATTTCGGGAAGAAGGAGACCCATTTATTTCTCACATTGTCAGCTGTGATGAAACGTGGGTGCATCACTACACCCCTGAGTCGAAACAAGCGAGTATGGAGTGGAGGAAGAAAGGAGGAACCGGACCAGTGAAAGCCAAGTCACGATTATCGGCTGGCAAGGTTTTGGCTACCGTTTTTTTTGACCAGCGTGGCCTGCTGCACCTTGATTTTTTGCATGAGCGCAGAACAATTAATGCGGCATACTACTGTCAAATTTTGACTGAGGTCAGACTTGCATATCGCCGCAAAAGACGAGACCTTCCGATGAGAAAAGTGATTCTCCTCCATGACAATGCTCGCCCCCACACAGCAGCCCTGACCGTACAAAAATTGGAGCAACTGGGTTGGGAGACACTGGAACACCCTCCATACAGTCCAGACCTGTCTCCCTGCGACTTCCATGTCTTTGGTCCTCTCAAGGAAGCTTTGGGAGGGCAAAAAATCCACAGCGATAATGAGGTTGAAGCATATGTGCGCAATTGGCTACAAACACGACCTGACTCTTTTTACGTGGAATGAATTAAAAAATTACCTATACGCTGGGAAAAATGTGTTTATATATCAGGAGATTATGTATAAAAATAAACTGTGATTGTTTGTGGGTTTAAATTCAAAATAAATATTTAAAAAAATAAGTCTTGTTTATGTTTGATTCACCCTCGTATTTATATCAATGTATGTTGAACTTTATAATCATGCTCTACTTGAAAAGTCTACCGCTATTTATAGGAAAATAGTAAATATTTTACGTAGTCTGTTTAATTGTACACTACGCTTAACTTCTGTGTGAATTTTCAGGTTTTGGCAACTTTACTTGTGTCGGGACAAAGGCAAGGCCAGCATTTGCTTCTTCTTCATCCTCTCGTTCAAAGTTTTATATATCTGAAGTGGAAGAAACTTCTGGTCACTTATTACATTTTCCTAGCAGTGTTTGGACTTTTTGTAGCATCTTACAGCATGCTCGTCGCTTTGAAGTACTACTTACCAGGTATAAACAGAGAACCGGACGAGAAAGCCGTGGTCGCCTGTAGGATTCTCACGTATGTCACACTGGGAATATTTTATTCACAAGTAAGTGTTCTATCAATTTCTTCTATCACATTTGTATATTAATCTACTACGTCTGTAAAAGGCAGTCGAGCAGTTCTGTGTTTTGTGGTTTCCTATGGGTTCTCACGGCACATTTTTATGATATTATTTTATAAACTTGTCTTTAAATAAATACTTCAAAGATATACAGATATATTTTGTATATTCCGTTTGCTTCATAGTAAAATAGTGGAAAAATAATAATTTGGAGCGTAACAACTATTTTATTTATTACACTTACAACTGATTTATAAACAAAACATCTAATTAATTAATAATTATAATTACACTGTACATTTTTAAAATTTAAAATTTGGTTTTGATTAAATTGGCAATCAAATCTCAATAGACACAACCACAATATTAGAAAAATGATTAATGTCCAACTTTATCCTGTATTAATCTCACAGTGATTCCAGGCAGCTGCAACGCAAAACATCTGGCCTCATTCTGTCAATATTCACTGCTCTATGGCTTCATTTGATGTTGTAAACGAGCATAATATAACACATAATAAATTCGAATATTTGGCTGGGCTGTGAAATATTACTTGTTTAATGCTTAAAATCGTATTTTCTTTTTCTGGTAATTTTGTGCCTCCTCAGAAGTACTAAACCACAATTAATATCAATTTTCAAATTGCTAAGGAATTCAGAAATGTTATTAACAAAATATTACTATCGATCTTATATTTTTTAAATGTTGCTAGTAAAATCGAAGGTTAATATGAATGATTCTTTTATACGGAAGCTGTAATAAATCTTTTAATATCAACATAAAAAGATTTTTGATAGTCCATCTATTTCAGTTTAGATCAAAGGGTGTAAGATACAAATTTTCTTAATATTTTAAGGTGTTTATAGGACTAATTGTTAGTAAAAAAAGATGGAACCGTTTTTTTTTCGAAAAATTTGTTATATTGTAACACCATTTTGGTCAGTAACGTTCTCTAATACCGTTTGTTACCAACTTGGTATTTTGTTGAAAAATTAATAAAGAATTTGTCCGTCATAATTAACGATATTCAAAAAAATACCTGACACGAATATTTTGGTTTCAATATTTCACAATCAGAAGAAGAAGAAACGCTGAATTCTATATAATAAAATAAGTAAGATATCTCTTAAAGTGTAAAGAAGAGAGTAATTATAAATACGTCTGGGGTATGGTAGGATTAATTTTACTGAGAGGATATGTGGAATTATAATGGTATTGTTATAACAGTTCAGTTAATACTTTTACGAAGAATCGTTTTCATCTTTCATATTAAATTCTTTTTCAAGCCATTCATAAATGATAGCAGAATCATTTTATATGTATTACATATGAAATGTTACATGCGTCCATCTTCCTCAACAAGACTTCAGCATTTAAGACCAGGCGAAACTACAACTTTCGCTACGTCTGGAGTCGGTTGTTGAAATGAATCTGAAGGTTTTGGACCGTAGAGTGAAGGTCGATTGCGTTTCGTGGTCGCCTGAACTGCAGCAGACGACGTCGTTTTCAAATGGAGCGCGACAAAATATCACGGCGTCCAAAGTTGGCTGAATAGAGCCATTTGCACAAGTATGTAGTGTTGTATAGTCGGTATATCAGCGAAATCGCGCGCCTCCCAAAACTTCTGAAATAGAACACACAACTGCCTGTGCCACGTACAAGACAGCGAGCGTTTCGTGCTTGACAACGTCTGTTTGTGATGAAAGTAACAAAATAAAAAATTTGGACAGTATTTAGCTTAACTGTTTCATTGGACTACACGGTATATCGTTAGAATATTTAATTAAATTATATTACGAACATAGTACGTGAATTTTTAAGTGGCCGTTTATCCGACATTGGCTATTTCAATAAAATAAATGATTGTCTGGTCTTATTTTTGTTGTAATGATGTGGAAAATTGATATATTAAATACTAGCTGTGCACTTATTTATGTAAATCCTAAAAAGTATTTAATTCTATATTAATCTTTAATCAAGAAGTGATTAAACCTAAATCTAACTGATCCTAGTTCCGTACATACTTTTTTTTTATTAATTATGAATTTTATTACATCAATCCCAACAAACATACCTCCGAATATTGTTTGCTAGATTCATAATTTAAACAAATAGTCGCCATATTCGATTCACTAATATGGCACGAAAATTAACTTGCATTTTCCGTAAGGATCATAAAGTATTGCGTATTGCTTTTTATTATCATTCTATGGAGTATTTCTGGATAAAATTATACTTTTTATTAAATTAAATTATTTCTGCTTTAATTAATTAGGGAAATAGGAACTACTTCCTTTGTTCGTCGCGTAGTAACGTCTCTCTCTTGCGTGACGTCATGGTATCTTGGCGCACAGTGATTTAACAAAAAAGGATCAAATTTTTTAATTTTAATTCTTTCCACCTTTATGATTGGAGTTTCTCACCCTCACAGTAACGTTTCCCGTGTTTTGAAGAATATGTGTATCAATTTTTGTTGCAATCTGTCCACGCGTTTAAATCTGTATAAAGATTATATATATACATACATACAAAATACACGCTTTTTAATTATATAGATATTCAAATCAAATAAAACCAAGTCTGATCATCTCATTATCACATCACTTAGATCCATAGTTTTCAGATGGTAGTTCTATGGGATACTGTGTGGTCCATTGACCCTATTTAATTAACATTAGGCTCAAGTTTTAGAAAATAAATCCGGTGGATAGTGAAATAATTTTTGTTTTATTCATCCGAGTCAGTAGTAGTTAGTCACTGCCGAAACACCCGCTGTCATGCGACGCAGGCATTTCTATTTTATTTACGTACATGTTCAGTACTACAGGATTATGTGATGACCGTAGGAAGGTCTGCAGCTGGCCAGAGGACCTCGGCTTTACCTGCGAGGCTCCGAGATCTTGCTGAAGTGGTTGTGCTTCGTGTTCTCGTGTGTGAGCGCGTCCGTGGACAGCGAGAGTCCTGGAGCTCGTCTCGTCACCACGGCTGCTGTTCTTCTCACCTGGACCGTGCTCATGTGTCTCCTTTCCCGCATACCGGGCTACGGATCCTACGTTCTCATGTTCTACAAAGTAGCGGGCAACGTAATCAAGGTACGCTTAGAAAAAATTGTTTGCGATCATAACTGCTGATGGTTTCCGTGACTTAAATCGATGATCCTTCATGTACTGTGTGGCCGATGTTTCTCTTGAGGCCGCAGGACATTTTATAGATTTTGTTGAGCCCATAGGATGCATTTTGTGAACAACCATATGTGTTTAACAGATTTTTCATCTGAGAATTAACTGGCCTAATACTCAAGATATGAGTTCTCCATTTTATGGTGGGTTTTCGTCAGTACTTTTCGTTGTGCAGGCGCGACTTGATCATGTCTGCAGAAACCCATCCAGAACTTCTTAAATAGCTGAGGTCAATTCAGATTTTTACCGAGATCTGTGTATTTCAGTATCACTTCTGGCTTGAAGATTTTCTTTGAACACGATTTACGCATGTACACGATAAATATTTACGTATAATTTAGTTTCAGATTTGTATTACAAGGATTGTAATAACAGTTTGGGTCATTAAATTCATTTATGTAATAAAAATAATTTTCTGATAAATAAAAAGGTTATTAATTTGTTCCCCTTACAGTTTAAACATGGAAAATTATGCGATAATAATTTTTGAAAAATAATTTGTTTGGGTAGGAAGAGAGCTCTGGCGGAGGCTACCTCTGGGGATGCCTTCACATCTCTCTGTTTTTTTAACTAAGGTTCCCACATGCCGAGGTACCTCGGCCTGTTTTGAGAGGTGTATGTTCCGGGGTCGCAGACCTTGGGCAGACGGTAAGAGTTGTCCGCTATTCCTATTGGAATAGTCGGCCAGCTGCCTCCTAAACTGGCCAAGGCATGGTGAGGCGTAAGCTGCGACCCCACAGCAAACTCCTCTCCCGCCATCGGAAGGGCGTGGGACAAGTACCAAATGCCCGACCTACATGATGAAGGCTTTTTTAGGGTTTTCCCTGCATCGCTTTTAGGCGAATTGCTGGGTAGGATTCTTAAACTACAGCCCGGGGGCCCTAGTTAACCCTTGGCTACCTTTCTCTACCCTTCCGCATCCCCCCTTTCAAATCCCTTTCTATGCTATTAAAGGGGAGCTGCTACCATGTGGATTACCCTCATGCAGCCTGTTACCCTAAAAAAAATATATTTTTTGGATTTAAATACTAAATCAGAAACCAAATCAAAGTCCGCAGATTAATAATACATAAATTTCCCATACGATAAATTATATAAAGGAATTTGTGGCTGTTATACCCATAGACATCTACAAAATCATTTTACAGCATATCTGAATGCTTCGAAATGGTTTTGTCGGTAACAATGGCTTATTTATGTAATGTAACGAACGAGAAATAAATGCTTTGTTAATTCTGGGGACCTATTAAAATAATAAAAATTATAAACTTATAAATTATAAACTTTTTTTCAGGATTAACAGAATTAATTTAAACCTGACTTAGCTCAATCACACAAAATAAAATCTCTGCGGATAAAAATGGATCTGTTTTTTTCTGTTATGACCAGTATAAATATAATTGTATGTGATGAGTGCAGGTAATCGGACGATCTTCGTCCGTCGACTTCACACGTACTCTGTCAAAATTCTTCTAACAGACTCTTTCTTACTCTAAAAACCGAACGAATTTTTTTCAGACAATACTTTAAATGTGTGTCAGTAATTACAATCTCGCATCGTAATCGTCACTTCCGCACAAAAAAACTGCGGTTTTAAAACCGTTCCACGACCTTATTTAATTCTGGTCTCATCACACTTTCTAACCGCTTTGGACTCTCCACCATTTTTGGCCACGAATTTGCAAAAATAGTCCTTCGAAAATCGCCAAACCGTCCAGGAAGTATTTTTTGTGGAAAGCAATAATAATCAAAGATTGAAGCCTTTCCCGGTGCAGTTGTTCAATATATTGTTCTCGGAGCTCAACCGGGTTTTGCATAATTGTAGAACGCAACGTTTCGACGAAGTCGCCTAGAAGATGACGACAGAGCTTTTAGTCGTCGAAACGTTGCGTTCTCCAATTATGAAAAACCCGGTTGAGCTCCGAGAACAATATATTGAACCAATAATAAATTAGTAACTGCCCTCTTGCACGTAAAATATAAATTTGCATTTTCTTCTTTTTCAAATTTACCAGTTTTAGTTTTAGTGTTAGTAAATATAATTAATGAAAGCTTAAATGTGATACTAAAATTTATAAATGTTTTCAGAGTTCACAGATGAAACTTTCTCGAAAGTATTATAATTTTTATTGGCATATTTTCCCATCTTCTGAAGGAAGTATGTTGAAGAGATGACAAAATACTTCTAATAATTATGTGTATGAAGTCGATTTATTATTTTTGTGACAAACATTTATTTACTGTTGCAGGTTCTCTTGACGTTCATTTTCTTAATGATAGGATTCTCTTTCGCATTTATGGTCCATTTTAAGGGCATACCGCCATTCGATAACCCACTCCTTGCCACGTTGAAAAGTGTAGTAATAATGATGGGAGAGTTCGATTATTCCGATCTGTTTCCCGACCCGAGTGATGCAACTGGAAGAATCCTCTTCACTGTTTTCATCATAGTGGTTAATCTGGCTCTGATGAACCTCCTCGTAGGTCTCGCTGTGAGTGACATTAACAATCTTGAAAAACGAGGACTGCTACAACAGCTCAGAAACCAAGTAAATTACATAACCCTGTTGGAACTTGCGGTTTTGGAAATAGTGAGGTATTTACCAAATTCGTTTATGGATGCAGTAAAAGAGCAAATAATTGTTAAAAAGGAATTCAAAATACACCCTGGTCGGGCAGGCGTAAGGAAACTCCCGAACAGGATCCAGGACGCTCTTCTTGAAAAGGCACTGCAGAACGACAAGAAAAGTGGACCAGAAGTGGCGTTGAGCAACGTCAACTCCCACCTGACAAGTATCAAAGAAGATTTAACAACGTGCGGAGGTGATATTTTGTCACTGTTGCACGACATCGACAGAAAGTTGGATGAACAGTGTAAGAGAATTGATGGAATCGAGAAAAGGCTACAAGGAAAACACAGGGAAAGCAACAGAAGTCGCCAGAGTTTCTGATAATTTTGCTTTTCCAGGATTCACAAACACGGAAAGAAGAACACCTCATTTTTTATATCACCAATTTTGTCAAATAATTTTTATTTATGTTCTTTTATTAAAAACTGTGTATACAACCAACTGAAATATATTATTCTTCATAAGTATTATTTATTAACTTCTCAATAATCGTGGATAAACAGCCAGGGAATAAAAATTTTGCTTTTACGCATTAATTTCTGGTCGCTCTGCATGGCATCCTAATTTTAGTAATATATATTGTAAAGGTTCATACTAACTTCAATATAGAAAATGTATGATAAATACTGGGTACGACCTTTCGTTCTATCTGAACCAGCCTGTTCAGTCGATAGAGCATTTATAGTTTAGCTAATTTGAGGTTGACACACACAAACCAAAAAAACAATTTATCATCAATATTGAATTTAATGTATTTATTTTTAACAAAATTGACTCATTCACAAAAAAAAAACATAGCATATCAGTAATAAAATTTTACTTAGTTTGGGCGCCACGATTTTTTTGGAAATAAGTTGTGCGGGAGACACTGGTGCCAACCACACCCATAAACACTATTGAACAAACAGTTCAAACAATAACAGAATTTTAATTTTACAAGTTGGCACTAAATGTGCAATGAAAATTATCGTTTACAATTGGCGGCCGAATGATGACAGGGGCCGACAGTAATCACATTAACTACCAACAACAACAAAATAGCATGTCCAATTGAATCCTTATTCAAATAAATCGTCCTCGTTAATGTTTTTCACACGATTTACACTTCACTTTATTAACTGATGCTTGTGTTTTAATGTCACCACTCAGTACCCGAATTTGCTATCCGTCCTGGCTACGATGTCTGGGAAGAACTGTTGATTGATCCGGACGATCAGCTTCCGCGATGGGGAATATGGAGGACCAGAAGTCCGCGTTCACACTTCGTTGATGTCCTCTTGGAAACCTGGCAAACGATGGAACGTTCCGCGATACTTCGTGACTCAATCTCAATTTTATAACATTTAGGGAATATATTCGGATTATTATTTTCATCGTTTGAGGGTTAATATTCTTTTTAAAAATGATTGATTATGTTGGGAGCGTGCGTATATATTATAATTTAATGAAGGTCACAAAAACGTCCTAGCGTTTCGGAAGTTCAAAGAAGAAGAAAGACAACCCGATGTTTTTTGTTTTTAGAAGAAGACAAGAATGGCAAATTTCAATGCGTCATTGTTTCATTCTCCAAAGAGAAACCTGCCGCTAATTTATTCGTAAAAAAATATTATAAACTATTAAGTTAGTTAAAAAATATTATAAAAAAATAATTAAATGTTTTCGTATTTGAAAAAAGATAGTCAAATATGTTTGAAAAAAATTTCAAAATTAATTTGCTAAATAATTGTATTATAAGCATTGAGAAACTGGAGGAGACTCAATGACATGTCGCGTTATTGAATAAAAATTAGGGAATTAACGCTGGTATCTTCAGAATAAATCTGAAACCTTCGCAAAATCGGCGAATAACATATGGAACCTCACTATATATATTGTAATAACAATCATTTAATTAATTAAATTTGTAATAGCTGTCTTTAAATTATTTACTGAAAGGAAATTTAAATTAAACAAAAATTTAAATTTAACAAAACAAAACAAATTTATTCACACAAAATACAATTTAAATCTCTACTTTATTTCGCCACATTTAGATCAAATTTTACTAACAATTAATTTTAACTTTTGTGGCATTTAAGAAAGTTTATACCTTTATTTTTTTTACCAAGAATGAAACTCAAAATCTCAGGGTCTCCACTAGGCCTGATAGAAAGACCAAAATCCAATTACACTTGAAAGAATTTTACATAATATAGAAATTCAATTTATTGAAGTTACTTGAAACGAAATCTGACCTTTCACCTTTAATTTACGGTTTACAAAATTATTTATTTTAAACCGCTACTTACAAGTTTTATGCTGAGAGTTCGGGAACACACTTCACTTTAATAATGGCCACTCTGTGCATAAAATTTACACAGACATTTTACTGACACACGTTTCACAACACAACGCCATCCTTTCAGTATCCAAACTCCAGACTGCAGACTTCAGACTACTCGTATGGATGTTTCGCCCGCGGCCACCAATCAATTTGTTTAGTATGATTGACAATTCCAATGCGTTTTGTCTTATTTAAAATGTTCTGGATCTCTCAACCTTCACGAAGACAGAGTTCAAATCTGGTGTTCAACCCAACACTCCTTTCTCCTTCCAGCTATGACATCAACTTCTATGTCTTTTTCCTCTAAAATATCTTACACAAACATTATTCAATTCTAACACCAACTTCTAAATTCTTCATTACTTTGGCTTTATTTACTGCGAAAACCGCCCACATTATGCCTACATCTCTTATCGATGACCAAACTCTGCTCTCTGCAACCACGTCCTCCTCCCTTTCTCTCTGACTTCCCACTCACTTGTTCGCTCTCTGGCTTCCAACTAACTTGTTCTATCAGCTTCCCCCTCTCCAGAATATTCCTTTTTCCCACAGTTTTGATATCCCACGTTCGGACATCATCCGGCTTGCCACGCTAAGAGAGCTACTCAATATTTATAGATAAACATTTCCTTATCTTATAATTGGATGTCAACAATAAACTGTTGTCATCATTCCTTTGGGGTTTTGTTCCGATTTCCGTCAGACATTAGATCTAAGAGCCACTTAATACCCCCAATTATAGTTCTCCCTTTTTCCGCTGTCAATCATCAATTTTTTTCTGTGCCACCCAAGATCCCCAGTCTGAGTTGGAAAACAGTTTTTAAATAATGGCCGTCCACCTCTAGTCTGTGCCGTGAAATAAATATTATGAAATTTAAACAAAATAATGGCCTTCTTAACTAGGTATTACAATACATACATACATATATTTATATATATATATAATCAACCCGTAAAAACAATAAACATCGCCGTGTTTAATAGTCAGTATAAATGGCACCTGACCTGATTTAATTTCCTTCTAGAAAGATCTCAGATTTCTTTCAGAAAGCTTTGAGAAAACGTAGAGATGATTTATATCATCATAGTTTTTAATTAATTGAATTATAAATTATCTTGTTCCTAAAATCTTGCTTTCTTGGAATTTTTAGAAAGACGGATTTTGAAATTATATAATTTAATTGACTTTGCAGCACTTAAAGTGGTCGTCCTAATAAATTAGGGATGAAACTTTGAGGATGTGTTTTCTCTTATTTTTTAAATAATTTTTTAAAAAAATTAAAATTAAAAATAAATTTATAACTAAAGAGGTTGATGCTTTCATTTATTTAAGGAAGTCAGATAAATATAACTGTTAAAAGATTTGTATCTTAATTGATCATTTCTAAACATATTTATTAAACGAATCATTACCAATTGGAACAGTTTCCATATTGTAGATAGAGATGGAAATTATAAATCCATTTAAGTTTCATAAATCTTATACATGTTAAACCGAGACTGATTCGGAAACTTTATACCTGCTCACTCAGCGGTCAGGATTGTGGAATGGTCGGGGGTCGGGGGAGGTTGTCCGCTCGTGCCACGGCCGCTCAAAATACGTCCCTGTTGCAGTTGGCGGAGGGATCCTGCAATAGATGGGTTAAATTGGTGTGGGAGATTATAACGTGGATTAACACCACCTGTTGTCTTTCTTTAATGGATGGTTTAAATTCGCGTCAACAAAATTGTCCTTGACGACTGACTGTACATGATCAAAACATAATATAATAATTCAACATAGGCTTAGTGCAGATAGTTAATTTAAGTAGGGAACTGTGGAGGGTAACATTTCTTTATCCAGTCCTGTGTCTGCGAAGAACTCGAGCAGTGAGTGGATGTGCAGATTTCTGTTCTGGTAAGGATTGCGAGAGTTATTTTCCCTGTGCAGTCGTACAGAGGGCACTCTGTATCGTTAACGCTGACCTGCAGAGAGTACATTGAGGCTGAGGTGAACTGGAAAACAGAAAATTATGGGTTAATTAGGTGTGTAAAGTGCGAATTCTTGATATGATTACTTGTTGCCTTCTTGTGATGTTTCCGGGGAAGAGAAATGTCGTAGTAGCTCTCCAATTCACTGAAGAATAACCCTTCATTCCTTCCAGACCATTTATTTTTCCAATGTAGCCAGAGAGGGTTACGCAGGCATTCCTTTTGGTACCTGTTGTCTTCTGGAGACGGGTTTGGGAGTGTTCAGATCTTTTATGCTTGCCACTTCCGATATAATGTTGCTCTGTATGATATATTAGTTTTTGTTTATAGAATACATACGGGTCAAATACCACAGTATTTAAATATTTTTTAAAAATAAAATTATATGTCAACAGTCATAATACAAGGGGGAAGGAAATTTTTATTTGATCAATTAAATCTACTCAATGTTTCATAGAGGGTTAGTATCAAATAATGAGTTACCAGTAGAAGTTAAGAATACGAAGAGTATAAATCTATTTTTTAAAATTATTGTCAGTGATAAAAATAATGATAGGTAAATGTAGTTATATTTCATTATATGTAATTAGGCGTACAAATAAATGAAATTGCGTCATCACAGATTTCTACCATCAAAAATTCAGATTCATAATTACACCTATTACAAATTTTATACCACAAAAATCTTATAGGAAACCATAAGATGAAGGGTAAGCGGAAACTAGCGTAAATAGTCCCATATGGAAACAATGCTTGTTATTTCAGTA
Organism: Zhengitettix transpicula; assembly: GCA_037074705.1. Taxonomy (NCBI): domain Eukaryota; kingdom Metazoa; phylum Arthropoda; class Insecta; order Orthoptera; family Tetrigidae; genus Zhengitettix; species Zhengitettix transpicula. The sequence goes on along the minus strand of CM073595.1, from coordinate 23,576,515 downwards.
ACGGCTAACGGTATTTCAGATTAACTATTCCTAGAATACAGGTAAATGTACGAGTTAAAGGTATACAGGGGTGTATGAGAATAGTATATTTCATTTTACACTGGTTAGAAGTAACTTAAGTGTTAATCGAAAATTTTTTGTCAATATTGTCTTGGAGACTGAGTTAGTTTCTTACAATAAAATAGCAAAAATGAGAATTAAAGAGGTTTTAGAATCCGACTAAAATAAAAATAACTGGAGGGAGAGTCGAAAGTAGCTTGTAAAATTTTTAATTTGATGTAGACCCACAGGCTATTTTCTCTTAAGAGAGTCAATTAATTGTGTTATTCCAGGAACTTTACCCTGATGTATACAACGTTGGATGAAAGGATAGATTAAATAAACGCATAGCATTTTCAAAACAGGCTAGCTGTATGTTTGAAATCAAGTTTTGTTTTAAGAATTGATGAAAAACACGCTGCGAGCTTTTTTAAAAACACAGTTCACGTAAGTTTTTTATTGATTTATTTACAGTCGCATCAACTGCTCTGATAATTAGCAACTCAGTGTGGGAAAACATTTTTTTCTAGTCGGGGGACTGATTTTCCGAAGCATCCATGACCTCGCCGGAATTCGAACCCGGAACCTCTGTGAAGTGAGGCAGTCACGCTGACCCCTACACCACAGGAGGTCAGTAAAGTCAGTTTATAGGGAAATCAAAACAGTATGTTTTATTATATGTGAATCCACCACCTTACGACAGCTCACATTTTGCAACTAAACAGGTCTGAAGCCATTTTGATAGTCCGGAAAATCTGTTTTTTTGAACCATATGCTTTACGCATCAAAGCAAACCGCTATAACCAATTGAAAACTTTGATGCCATTTGATATTTATAATCCTATTACTTCCGTTAGTCCTCCCTTAAGGAAATAGGATACATTGACATTAACTTCGAAAGCAGAAGTCATTATTTTGCTAAAATATTATAGATTGAACTTTCACTTCGATATTTCTTCCACTGATCAATTATTCATCGGATTCAATTCTAACATAATTTTATACAACTTAACTAAATATTTAGCAATATTTTTGAACAAATTTATTTAACAAAGAAAATACATTTGAGTGGTAGCTGCCATGAATTTAACTATTCATTTGCAGAGCCCCGCCTGAGGTGAACTGTGCTCCCTTGGAAACTAATTAAGGCGTGTTTGCCTGGTGTCGTGTTAGCTTCGAAAAACTCGACACACATGCGCGAACTTGTCCAAACTCACCTCAACGTATTTTTAACTAACGTGATAAAATGCACTCATAAAATCATACGAAGAACCTCTTGTAAGTCGGAATCGTAAATGCGTCGCAAGTGTTGACATTACAAAGCACATCAGAGGGAGTTAATGCCGTTTTACGATGTTTGGAAGGTAGTGGTCCTTGAAAGGCTCTGCCTAAGCATTTACCGTTAGAACTTAGTCAGATGGACAAAAACAAAAGAAGAATTTACGGTCGAGACTGTAAATGTGTGATTCTTATTTCCTCGGTCCACATGAAATAAATCGCAATTAAATTTAATATAATTTGTATCGAATCAAGACGAAAATATATTGCTTAGTAAAGGTATGGCTTTGTTTACAGAACCTTAATTCCTGGAATTAAATTATACAGTCCATGGACATATTTTTTTCTCCTAAGAAAATCACCATATGAATTTATTATTGAATCGTAAATGAACTAAAAGACGAATTTTTCATTTTCAAACAGATCTTTAAGGTACCTTTTCAGTTCAACAACCGGAGACTTTCCCCAATGATAGGTATAAATTTGCAAACATACTGTGAATTTAATAGCCCGTACGCATCACCCAAAATTTGTTATTACACACACACATGTATATACCACTGTGATCAAAAAGTAAGGTGAAATGGTCATTTAAAACTCCCGGGTATTAGGAAGGCAGGTAAATTTTTTTGTCCTAGGTTGGTAGGACTGTCTATAATATTTTCCAAGCGTCTCTTTGTTAAAAGGTTTAATTATCTCTGAGTTACACGTGTTTTTGTAAACAACAAAAAGTGAATTTTTCGATTTCTGCAATGGGTCATTTTGTTGAGCAAAGAACTTGCATCAAATTTTGTTTGCGGAACGAATATTCTTGTGCGGACACGTTGAAAATGTTGCGGAAGGCCTTTGGTGATCAAACTATGGCACAAAAAAACGTTTATAAGTGGTACGAGTTCAAAGAGGGCCGAGAACACGTTGAAGACGAACCGCGCTCTGGACGACCATCAACGTCTACCGACGTGGGCCACGTCTAAAAAATCAAAGATTTGGTGCTTGAAAATCGTCGATGAACAATTACAGATCTCGCTGATAGTGTTGGAATATCATTTGGCTCAGCCCAAACCATTTTGAAAAATGTTTTGTGTCTCAATCGCGTCAAGTCTTGATTGGTGCCAAAATCGCTCAATTTTTTTGGAAAAAAGCGTCGCGTTGATGTGTGTGAAACTTTGCTGTCTGACTATCAGGACCACTTGAAATGTATCATTACTCGAGACTGGATTTACGCATACGACCCTGAAACCACCGACCAATCCAGCGAATATCGTGCAAAAGGTGAAGCAAGGCCGAAAAGACCACGGCAAAGTCGATCGAAACTCCAGGTCATGTTGACAGTTTTCTTTGATTATCGTGGTGTGGTGCACTATGAATTCCTTCCGCCGGACCAAACTGTCAACAAAGAATATTATTTGAGCGTTATGCGTCGTTTGCGTGAAGCTATTCGTCTGAAACGGCCGGAATTATGGGCGAACAACTCTTGGTTCCTTCATCACGATAATGCACCATGTCATACTGCATTGGTTCTTCGCGACTTTTTTGCCAAAAACTCGACTCATATCGTTCCGCAGCCACCGTATTCACCTGATTTGGCTCCGTGCGACTTCTGGCTATTCAGCAAACTCAAAAGGCGAATGCGAGGAAGCCGTTTTGACACGATTGAGGAGATAAAAACCGAATCGAAGGCTATACCGAAAAAAGACAATTTCTTGTTCTTCCGAGGACTGGAAAAAGCGTTGGAAAAAGTGCGTTTTATCGGACGGGGATTACTTTGAAGGGGATGAAATTGATTTGGAAGAATAAATGAAGAATTTATATTTTATAAATAAATTCACCTTAATTTTTGTTCACAGTGGTATATATATATATATATATATATATATATATATATATATATGTATATAAACATATATTGTGATATTCAAATTAGAAATATAAGTAATAATCCAATTATGTTGTCAATTAATGTGATAAATTATGATTTGGTAAATTAAATAACGTAATTAATTAAATACTGAATACAAAAATGTTTATTACCATTTTTATTAAATTACACTTTATACTTTTATCATAGATGCTACAGCTTTATTGAAATTCTTCAATCTATTAGGATCGCTTAACGGTCCTCTAACAGTTAAAGTAACCCGCAATTACTAAAGTAAATAAAAAAAATATATACTTGGGTAATATTAACATTAGAAAGATCTATTGAAATCTGAAGAAATTTTACGAAATCTTAAGACATTTTAAGAAATATGACGGTACGAAATTTTATACTAGGTTTACAATAAAAGTTTCGTACATACCAAACATCAGAGCAGCTCTCATATAACACTACTTATTCACTTAAAAGATTTTAATTAACAGTATTTCACACAACATGCATCAACACAACAAACAAAATTTCCATGTAACAGACAATGAAGTCCTACAGAATGTTTTAGAAGATAAACCGATCGGTTTTAAATCTCCGCTGAATTATATCTGAGTTTCATCAACTTCTAACAACTTTTAAAAACCATATTCCATAACTTTACTTTTACTTCGCCATGTTTCCGGTTAATCTGACTACCAGAGACGTCTCCAACGTTCCTTCTACAAAATTTTCGACCAAGATCAACCGGACAAGTTTTAGAGTTTAAGCTCCGCATAGTTTGAAGTCCATACAGAAAACTATTGATCGTTCTCGGTCATTACCCAGCGTCGACTGAACTGAACTCTCGTCAAAGCTTTCAACCCCAAAACGCCGCCGACAATAATCACGTGTTAAAACTCTATAATGAAAACTCCTAGAATGCCTGTTCCACAAAATTACGTTGACAACACAAATATTAAATAAATTACAATCATTTATATTACTTATATTAGTGGTCACCACAATATATATATATATATATATATATATATATTTTTTAATGATTAAATATAAATAGGGTGATTAATTAACAATTGGATTGCCCCACATTGTGGAAGCCAAAATGTAATGTTTAAACTGATATTAATTAAACAAAATTTTAATTATTATTTAAACAATTAGTTTGCAGTTTTATTAAATTGATAGTTCGTTGTGAAACTATTTTATTTTATTTTATTTTAAAAAATTGTATTTTTTAAAAATCTATAAAAATGTTGGATCGAGAAATAATTACTACTTTAAACTTTACAATACCATTTATTTTATTCAATATAAATTTATAACATTTTCTATGAAGTTAAAACCATTTAAAGTTTTCAATGTTGGGAGATTTGATAACTCTTCTTTCAAGGTCGTTTACCTGGGCTTCATAAATAAAGAACCGTTCTATTTACGTTACACAATCATAGAATTTATAAATTAAGAAATTAACAATCAAAACCGAAACGAGAAGAACGAAATCTGACGAATACCATTAACTATCGTTTACAAAAACAAACTTAATTAAATTGGTTTCTACTTACAAAAATGTTCGGCTGGTACCAGACTTAGATTCCTGGGCTAGGGCTCACAATTTACGCTAATAGGCAATAAGATCACTGACTCCACACTTGATTGTCCAAAACACGGTCGTAGTTATCGAATTTTCCTCCGGGAACTGGAACTGCTGCACCTCCGGATCATTAGTCAGACATATTGTTACACATTGCCGTTATGTGGAAACTGATGATGGTCTCAGTACACGTAGGAATCTTAATGTGAGGCTAATTATTTGATTACTCTTTGCAGTTTTACTAAGTCTCTCGCTGTTCAAACTTTATACTTGAATTAAAAAAACTTGTAACTTTCTCGGTTGGATTTATACTCGGGCCACGCTGTTCGTTGTCCGCTCCCAACTCTTTTGATTCCCTCATGCGACCACAACACCAGACTAACTGCTCCAGACAGTCCCGCGGCTCACAACAAAGCTAGCCTACACATTGTCGTCTTTTGAACAATTGGTACCGCTAACAATGCATTTATTAAAATCATTACTGGCCTCTAATTAGTATTACAATATATATATATATATATATATATATATATATATATATATATATATACTAGCTGGGTGCTGGGAATTACCCCAGTATTTATTAATATTAGCCAGGAAAAGTATTTAATTCGACAGTATTTACATCTTAAGAGGGTCAAAAATAGCCCCAGTACATCAATAGTGAAAATTAATTGCGCTCTCACCACTCTTATATGTCCTAGGCGTGATTAGCCCATCCCGAGTTTGTTTATGGATCGTAAGTAACGTGTAGACAAAGTTTGGTAGAAATTTCTCCACTTGGCTGATTGTACGTGTATTACACAATTCAGATTAATGATTATCTAGCACATAATATTAGGAGATCACTCAATTCAAGCATCGGAAAAAATCTTAGATTCCTGTACTGAGACAGGAAGACGAGTAATAATTACCGTAAATGATGTCACGGCTTATTCAGGGATCGCAAGCCTCTTCAGTTTGGTCTAACAGAAACCTCCCTCATCTTCGTGGTTTTGCAGAGGGTACGACACTGAGTAATAATAGTCATTCATCTGTTTCAGCGTCTCTAATATATACCGCTCGTCGACTTTAGTCGGTTTCGCACCCCCAAGTGGTTTCTAATTAAATTTCCGCAGAAAACTCGACGTCCGTTTCTTCTTCGAATTTTCTTGGCGGCGAATTGTCTCCACCATTTTTAGCGTCACATTTAGTTTTAACCGAAATGTATACACAAATTAAACTGAAAATAAATACAATGGAATAGTTTGCCAAACCATGATGAAACGACGGACACTTTTTGAACGTGACGTAGTTAAACAATACCTCTGGAAATTGAAGGTGATAACGGGAACAAGTTCAAATCCTGCTCACTACTTCTTATAGAAAATAAAAGGACAAGAGTTACTTCGTGTTTACGTAATACGCCTAATCAGTACAGGATTAAGGAATGAAGTGAACAGTTATAAATAGAAATAACTCCCCTTTCGCCGTAATAGCAACCTTTCATTCAACGTTCTTCTACGAAACGTCCACTTCTTTCTGAAAAGACGTCTTTCACTCGCCAAATCGATTGAATGTTCAGCAAATACCTACAACAGAATGAAACAACTTTCTGCGATACAGCCTAGAATTTATTTTCGTCATTCTTACTTGAAACCATTCAGTTACGAAGACACTACGTGAAATTAATATTTCTTGAAATTATAACTTAAGAAAGCTTTATTTAAATATTTCTTTGCTTTAGACTATATTCAATTTTTATAATTAACATACAACTTAATTTTCAGTCTCAAAATTTATTTTATTTATTATACTTCAAATCTTCCCGATCATAATCATCCAGAATATTTATACACAAAATTTATATATTATTATATTATATGTATCAATCAATTATACTATTTTGAATTACCTTAAAATCTTAAAATAATTTTTTCTGTTTAAATATAAATTTTAAACGGTTTCAATGTGAATGTTTTACATCATTTCATTGAAATATATTTTTTAGTGATATTGCAATATATTAGTTACCAATGATATTCTATTAATATCTAACGGTTTGTATAATTTATTCAAACCTATATAATAAAAAAGGATGTATATTTGTATGTATGTATGTATGTATTAACGTTGTTCTTTATACAAATTTTATCGCGTGGACAGAATGCAACAAAAATTGGTACACATATTCTTCAAAATACGAGAAACGGTACTGTGAGGGTGAGAAACGCTTAGCATACATGTGGAAAGAATTATAATTAAAAACCGTGATCATTAAATATTAAATTACTGCGCGCCAAGAGACAATGACGTCACGCGAGAGAGAGACGTTACTACGCAACGAACAAAGGAAATATTTCCTTTATTAGGAATGAAATAAAGCAAAAATATGTTCTTTAAATGAAAAGTATAATTTTATACAGCAATACTCCATCGAATGGTAATAAAGAAGAATACGAATTACTTTACCATCCTTGCGGAAAATGTAAGTTAATTTTCGCGCTATATTAGTTGTGAGTCTAGCTAAAAATTTCATCAATGTAATATTTCGTAATGTATGAAGACTGAGTGACAATTGACAATTATATCCTGAAATACTCAAGGAATATATTTAAGTATTCAATTAAATACTTTTTCGAGTTTATATAAATAAGTACACGAGCAACGCCGGGCACCCAGCTAGTATCAAATAAAGTATTGTATATTAAATATAAAAAAATATTTATTACATTCCCTAATATAAGAAATAAAATTATGTAAGTCATAGATATTAATATAATTAAATTATTTATTAATAATAATATGGAAAATAATATTTAATGCCCTTAAAAATTATATGACAACTATTGAGATGATATAAATCATTCATATGACTGCTATTTAAAAAAAGATGTTTTAACTGGACAAAGATTTAAAATAATTAAAATTAATCAATATATGTAATTTATAAAAGAATAATGCTAATATATGAATGTTATACACAATTATTATCGAAAGATTGGAAGGAAAAGGATGTATGATTGTTTGTACATATATTCTTTATAGAAAGTTAGACGCGTGGGCAAATTGCAACAAAATTTGGTACAGATATTATTAATAGCCTGGACAAAAACACTGTGGGAGTGTAGAACTCATAGCACAAAAGTGGAAAGAATTTTAAATATGCCAATATAAGCTAAAGCCTGCTGCGCACAAAGGCCTGTGACGTCACTGCACAGAGTTTTTAATTTGCGTTACGAAATGGATTAAACCAGAAACATATCGATTGAATTTAGTATTATTATACATGGTAAATAATTTACTATTTATAAAATAATATTAATGATATGTAAATATTATACATGATTATGATAGAGAAGATCGAAAGGAAACGAAATATATAATATATTGAGACTAATAATTGGGTTATTTGTTATTTTAGATTAATATGAAGGTGAAATAAATTGATTCTGAATTCAGAGAATTTGTTCGTTGGTTCAAAAAATATAAGCTGTGGTTTAATGTCTCAATATCTTTGCTTAAAAACTTTTCAGCATAGTCGTTAATAAGAATAATATAAAGCAATTTTTTTTTGTATTTTTTTGATTCCCTCTTGTGTGGCACGAGAGTTATTAATAAAACTTCCATGCTGGTAGCTGGAACATCATTTTTGTTAGTGATGAGGAGGCGACGTTTATTGGCCCGTAAGTGTTGATGCCACAATCAATAAAACGAATTAGCCAATCTGTCGTCGACGGACCCAATGAAACGAGGTAAATCAGCTCTCTGGACCATGTTAAATAGCGTGGGCAGAATAAAACAGGCTCAAATCGTAAAACCAATGCTTACTCTGCTTGACGGAAAGCTACAGTAATTTGAATATTAACTCCAATTATTGAATGTACTTAATCAATGACGTCCATCGAAATATTTGAGTCTCTGCTGTGCTTTTAACGTTTACATTTTTGAGCTGCCACCTTATCTATATAATAAAAAAGGATGTATATTTGTATGTATGTATGTATGTATGTATTTACGTTGTTCTTTATACAAATTTTATCGCGTGGACAGAATGCAACAAAAATTGGTATACGTAATCGGCCAAAATCGAGAACCGGTACTGTGGGGGTAACAAACCCATAACATAAAGGTGGAAAGAATTATTATTAAAAACCGTGATCATTAAATATTAAATTACTGCGCGCCAAGAGACAATGACGTCACGCGAGAGAGAGACGTTACTACGCAACGAATAAAGGAAATATTTCCTTTATTAGGAATGAAATAAAGCAGAAATATTTTCTTTAAATAAAAAGTATAAATTTATACAGCAATACTCCATCGATGGTAATAAAGAAGAATACGAATTACTTTACCATCATTGGGGAAAATGTAAGTTAATTTTCACGCTGTATTAGTTGTGAGTCTAGCTAACAATTTCATCAATATAATATTTCGTAACGTATGAAGACTGAGTGACAATTATATTTTGAAATACTCAAGGATTATATTTAAGTATTCAATTAAATACTTTTTCGAGTTTATATAAATAAGTACACGAGCAACGCCGGGCAACCAGCTAGTTATTAAATAAATATCAAGTGCTGTATCGTCATTTACTACACGGTAGAATTTATCATTGACCTTGTGATCATAGAAAGATTACAGTTGACAGGTACCAATTTTTTTCTGCTTTCTTGACACAAACATTAAAAGACTATCGAATTTTAGGCAACCTTCATTAAAAGGATATATAATATATTAATTGAATTAGTTAAAGAACAGAAGAAATAGCTTTAATCGAGATCAACTCTAAAGGCTAAGAAAGTGAATTACAAATTAGGAAACAATATTTTTGATAACTTCGAAGAAGAATGGTTTTTGTGTTAGAGCGACACGTATTAGAAGGTGAAATTGGGTTCGATTCCCGGCCCTGTCAATATTTTTCTATCCTAATCAGTTATTAATTGTTTTTATTACGATCATCACAATACCATTGACAAATAATAACTTTGAACCAGTGAAGTAGGCTGAAAACTATGCGGAGATTTCTTTTGCCCCTGCCAGATTGTTTAAATTTAGTATGTCCGTCTTCGCAAGCGACGTTTCCGGGACACTTAACTCCTCGTTCTGCTTAATATTTTTATGTCTCTAGGAAGCTTGCAGGAGTGTTTCTTCAAGTTTCCGACGCACTTCACATTAAACGCTTTTTGTGAACAACGTGCAGATACGCTTTCTTTGTGCAAAAAGGGACGAAACATCACAACCCGGTCAAGTAGCTTGCCCAAATAACCAATTCCGTGGCTTTCAAAATATTATCCACGTAAAATACGTAATGGATCTAATACTAACATCGGATAATTTTTTTTATGCTAGTTATTCCATTTAAAAATGTTATTAAGAAGACACAGAAGATTTTTGAGTTCTGGTTGATTTATATTAGCTTATTACATATTTTCCTTTCGGATGCTCCTACCATTTCCTAGACCGTTTTTTATGATTATAAATTATATCTTTTTCTTCACCTTATTCTCCATTCTCTGCTATACACCAGTTTTTTTTAAAAAAAATTTAAAATTGATATTTTACGAATCTATTAAAACATGGGAATATTCAATTCATTATATTGAAACTACCATAAAACATTTTAAATATTTCCACCTCAATTTTAATATGGGAAAATAAAACAGTGAAACCTTTTCTTTATGCAAACATGGATAAACTATTAATTAAAACTTCCATTTAAGTATCTATTTATAAGTTCTTTTTTGGTGGACCCAAAATAAATCCATCTTCCTGTTGTACGTGTAATTAACTTTCCGATTTGGTGACGCAGCGTAACTTATTTTTGTCAGGCTTCGGGCCTTGCTTGTCAAATGAGTTGCCAATCAACGTAGACACAATTCTGTGTGATGTTTCAATTTCCACGTTCAATCCCCGTAATTGAAGTCTGCCCGCCCGGTCCGGGCATTTCCATTAAATTCTGGAGAATCCAAGTCTTCAAATTTTCGGCATGGTCAATATTTAGTCCCAGACGAGTTCTTGAATATTAACTCCGTAAATTACGTTTTAGTGATGGGTTAAACCCATCACTTACAATTAACATTTCTAGCTGTCTCAGCAACAAAAACACAGTCAACGGACGTTTCAGGAATTTTTTTTCCTGACTAAAGTTGAAACGGTGAAAATTGTCCGAAAAGTTCATTAAGTTGTGTAGCTTGTTTTTTGTTTTTTAAGAAGTCCTGACTATCAACTATCATGAAACGTGTGTGACTAAGTATATTCAGAGGTTTATTTCATGGTTCTCAATTTCCATATTAGTGAGGTTTATTATTACACAGCCTCCCTGTTTGTCGCGCCGTTATGATGAGATAAATATTTTCCTTGGCGGCATAACTGTACAAGAATATGTAATTAAATAAAATCAAATTCAGAGTTCTGTTTGTGCAACCAAAATAAAATGAACATAGCATACAACACGACCAGTTACCTGGAAGGAAATCAAGCCCGCAAGCCAGTGGTAAAAATAAATGACAACATTATAAGAAGACAGAGAAGCTTAAGGTATCTTGGAATTTGGCTGGATGACAAACCCACATTTATGGAACATATATTAAGAATTATGAACCAAATTACAAGAGTAGCAACAATGAAATTTCAAATTCAATTTTTTTTAGGGTAACAGGCTACATGAGGGTAATCCACATGGTGGCAACTCCCTTTTAATAGCATAGGAATGGATCTGAAAGGGGGGATGCGGAAGGGTAGAGGAAGGTAGCCAAGGGTTAACTAGGGCCCCCGGGCTATGGTTTAAGGATCCTACCCGGCAATTCGCCTAAAAGTGATGCAGGGAAAACCCTAGAAAAACCTGCATCAGGTAGTTCGGGCATTTGGTACTTGTCCCACGCCCTTCCGATGGCGGGAGAGGGGTTAGCTATGGGGTCGCAGCTTTCCCGTCTCCGTGCCTTGACCAATTTAGGTGGCAGCTGGCCGACTATTCCAATACGAATAGCGGACAACTCTTACCGTATGCCCAAGGTCTGCGACCCAGGAACATACACCTCTCAAAACAGGTCGAGGTGCCTCGGCTTGTGGGAACCTTAGTTCAAAAACGGAGAGGAAAAGGCATCCCCAAAGGTAGCCCCTTCGTATCTCTCCTAAAAGGTTCTGCCTGCGAGAGAAAATCCCTCGCAGGTTACCTGCGAGAGAATCCTCTCGCAGGCTAAATCCACTGCCCCAAAGGTAGACTATATCACAATTCAATATTGGTAGCAATTACAGGTTTACGCTGCGAGCACAGGGGGCGCATAGATTCAGTCTGGTTAAAGCCATGTTAAAGATAAAAAAAAAAATTCAGAGGAAAATTCTATTAAGAATATCAGGAGCTTTCAGTACAACCCCATCCGCAGAACCAAGGTGTTGTCCCATTGGACCAAGAGATAAGGAAAAGGGCTGCGCAGTACTGGCTCAATAAAGGGAACCACTGCAAAGTCATACAGATTTTAGGAAAGGAAGCAAACAGCAAAATAGAAATTAAAGAAGAAATGTTAAACATTTGGCAAGGAAGATAGTAGTCGTCAAGTAAAGGGAGAAGAGTGTACGAACTCCTACCTAACATAAGTTACGACACCATACATTTTATAACCGGCCATGGTCCATACGGACAATATCTGGCAATAATAAATAGCATACAGAGAAACAATGCGCTTGTGTAGAGATAGAATCGTCGGAACACGCCATACACTGGATTGCGTCAATAATTACTTAGACCAGACAAGAGATACTATAAAAACAGAGAGGGTATGGGAAATAATTAGAAAACCCGCAACTCACCGCGGTTCTAGAAGATTTGAGAAATCAGCTTTCTGCGGTAGAATTATCAAAATACAGGACCCTAGGAACACCGTCTTTTCTAAAGACACACTATTATAAAATACAGTATTAATATAAATATTAGTAATATAAACTAATGAATATATCATAAATCTCCATTTACTCGTCATCGAACCGGACTCTCAAATCCTGGAACCGGATGATTTGATTTATTTTATTCCATTAGTCCTGGTATGAGGAAATTGGATACGTCAACACATAAAATTACAATATAATAATTGGATGCTACAATTATAAATAATTAGAAGTTAACATAAGAATACTAAAATTCAGGAACACAAAATTTCCCTGTCCAACACAAGTAAAATGTATTCATAATAACAAAAAATAATAATTCTTTAACTATACTAACGGTATAATATAATATTTACAGTTCTAATAAAAATATTCAATAGGTACTACTAAATAATTAATGATTCGAGAATTAAATATCATAAAATATAGAATTTACACATCACAAAAATAAACACAAAACTTAACACACGCACACTAGGAGGAAACACAAACGAGGGACAAGCCACGCCACTTCACGAAACAGAGCGACGAGGAATCTGGAAACTCCAGGCCGTACATGAAACAAACAAACAAAAGAGCAAAAAAAACAACAGAGACTAAGCAAGTTATTAAATAAATAGTTTTAATAGCAACACATTGAACACTTCTGTACTTTCTTTTTTAAAAAAAATAATTATAATGGGAACGATCTGAATAAAAAAAACACTGGCGCCATCCAGTAGAATATTTTTACATTGAATCCCAAAACTCTTGTAGTTATTATTGTTGTTAACATGTGGTGGAAGGCTATTGTATAAAACTATCCCTGAATGGTGAATCCTTCTCTGGTAGAGAGCCAAGATCTTAGACCTGAGCGATTTCTAGTCTCATAATCGTGAGACTCGCCATTCCTTTGAAAAAGATTCACGTTCCGCTTAACAAACTTTAAAATTTCGTGAATAAACACGCTGGGAAGAGTTAATATTCAGAGACTTTTGAAAAAAGGTTTACAACTGGATTTATTATCCGTATTAGAAAGTATTCTAATGGCACGCTTTTGCAACGTGAATATTTCAATGCTCCTGGAGCAATCGCCCCAATTTGCAATGCCATAACACATGAGGGAATGAAAATACGCAAAGTACACCATTTTCGTTGTGTTGATGTCAACGTGTTGCATTAAGGTTCTGCGACAATTACAACCCCAGAAAGCAGATCTACATGGTGAGACCACTTTAAATTACTATCAACCTGAAGACCCAGAAGAGGCGCCTCGGCCGAGAACTTCTCTAGAAGGTTGTTACTACTGTCCGCTGAGAACTGGGCCAACTTGGTTCTATCTAGATTTAGTGATAATTAATTGACTTTAAACCACATATTTAGTTTGTCTACGTTTCTAACAAGATTATCAACATTTTTATCATCCGCGTAGAGAATTGATTTAAGAGGTTGTACGAATCCTGGAAGATCATTACTATAAAGTATGAAAAGTAAAGGCCCAAGAATGAACATAGAGGAACACAGCAAGTAATTAATTCCCAATGAGATTCATGAATATGCCCATCTTTAGCTACTGCTAAATCCATCCCATCGACTGCTACCTTTTGTTTACGATTTTTTAGATATGATTTTAGGAGAAGTAAGGCCTTTCCCCGTACGCCATAATATTCTAACTTTCTTAGTAAAATTTCATGATCAACCGCGTCGAATGCCTTAGACAGATCAGCAAATATTCCATCTACCTTCAATCCCTCATCTAATTAATTTTTGAATAAAGTCGTACATTGCACTATTTGTGGATTTTCCTTTAAGGAAGCCAGGCTGGGAGGAACTTAAAATATTATATTTGCTCAAGAAATTATGTAATTTGATATGAATTATTTTTTCAAAATTTTTTGAAAAAATAGGAAGGAGAGAAATGGGTCTATAATTTGATACGTTGGATGGTAAACCTTTCTTGCTTTCGCAATTTTGAGAGCATCGGGAAATATTCAAGTTTCAATATGAATTGAAGTGGAAATGCGACGGCTTCGGCGCACTCTTTCACCATTTTGCATGTTATGCCATAAATATCTGCTGCTTGGGTACGAAGAAAATAATTTCTCAATGTATGAACTAAACAACATTAAATAGGACATAGACTATTAAATGAAAAGCAAATAAATTAGTCAAACCAAAATAAATATTACAAATTACTTAACATCCAAATTATATTACAATAATAATATCCTTAATAATAATAAGAGCATAATTAACATATTTCTTGTGGCGTGCCTCAGGGCTCAATATTAGGCCCACTGCTTTTTCTTTTGTATATTAATGATCTTCCAGAATTTATGGAACCTATAAAATCTGTCTTATACGCAGACGACACTAATTTGTTAATTACGGACATTGATTTAAATAATCTCAGTGCGAAGATTGAGGCTGCATCTAGAAACCTAAATACTTGGTCCGCCGCCAATAAATTAACACTCAATGTACAGAAAACTTAGTTCGTTTTACAACAGAAACTTGCACATTGATCGCCTCGTGCGCAAACTTAGTTCTGTTTGTTACTCATTGAGACTATTGATGCAACAAGTTGATACCAAAACTGCTTCACCTAGTCTATTTTGCTTGCTTTCATTCACATGTGTGTTACGGTATTGCCAACTGGGGCAATTGTTCTCGTAGTGTGGATGTTTTCAAACTGCAAAAACGAGCCATTAGAATGATATCAGGTTCAGATGATAGAGAAAGCTGCAGACTTCATATTCTGACTCTACCTAGCGCTTACATATTAGAAGTACTAAAATTTGTTAAACGCAACATGAACCTTTTTGCAAGTAACGGGGACAATCATGGAGGAACCGTTCAGTTGTCAGCCTCAGTCTCTACGAGTCTAGCGTTCATTATTCCGGTATCGCACAATTTAACAGACTTCCTGAACGTGTAAAGAACATCAAAAACTACAAATCATTCGTCAAGGAGTGTAAAACTTTTCTTGTAAATGGAGCTTATTACTCAGTACACGAATTTTTTAATCGGTCTCATATTCCTTAAACTGCCTTGCCTACAAAATTGCCGAATATCTATAAATATGTAAATAGTTTGTACAGTTTTCCCCTTTTGGTTCTGTTTTCCTGCCTCTGCTTTCTGTTTTAGTAAATATCCATGACGACATCCCTCCGTACCTAGCGACAGGAGATGAATGCCAGGAAGTGTCGTGTGTGTGTTCCTAAAGATAGTGTGTATGATTGTAGTGACTATACAAATGTGAACAGATAGGATTTTTTTTTATGTGTGTGTGTGTGTGTAACCTATTAATATTAATTCTGTTTATATGTAATTTATCTACTGTACATTTGTGAGGAATCCTATTTCCTCTTAAGAGGGCTAATGGTGAATAAATCTATCTATCTATCTAGCCAATAAAACTATAAAATAATATACGGTCATACCAGCACTCGACAGACTCTTCACGGAGATCCGGAAACGTGGGTCGTAACCGGAAAACTGGAGTTTGACAAACAAAATGTATAGAAGGCAGGAAGGATGGAATCGACGCAGGCCGGGTTTGGCTCCCAACCTTTCTAAGAGGGATCAGGAGACAAGGAAATTGTGAAAGCTCCCCTGCTGCTTCTCCGCGTAGAAAAACATTACTCCTATGCATATTTATGTATATAAAAAATTATAAAATTGTTACTACCATAAAGCTAAAATTGGTTTTGTCTCATTGTTAATGTTCAAGTAATAGTGGAAATTCACCTTACATTATATTTATAATCAAACATATCTGTAAAAAATATAATCAAAAGATAAAACATTGTTAAAAAAAATCTGCTATAGCATCTAGAAAACAGGCCAGTAAAGTTGTTACAATTAAAGTCCAGAATTTTGAACCACCTTGTTATGTTTCTATTTACGAGAATTTCCGCCCTAATAGAGTCAAAAGTACTGCGGTACCTTGAGAGTGTCAAAATCACACCCGGTAAGTTATAATAAAAATACTCCAGGTCCGTTATAATAGTCAAAATTAATTCTGCTAACTTACGAAAGTACTTACTGCTGCTGTAAGAATAAAAAAACATCCAGTTTTCATTTATTACATTTTATGTCGCAAAACTATCAATTTCCATACTGTAACCGAGTCTCAGATTCCTTTGTTAAACCTTGATTACTCACGATGTTAGGTGTTTGTTCATTAGGTTTTTACGTGTCAGCGTCTGAATATAAATGTGTCCACATTTTTGTCGTCACTAGACTTTTGCCGCTCAACATTATAACTATTACTTAAAAAGTTACCGTATCCCCCAAGCTCGAATTAATCCAGCGGGAGAAACTCCGTAATTACACACACAGTTTCTGCATCTCCAGACTTGTTGCTGGAATTAGTCCACGGGGAGAAACTGTGGAACGACCTGAGAAGTACAGAAGCAATATCAACTGAAATATCAAGCGGATCTGTGGACAATATACATAGGAATGAAATACAGTGGATCTCAACACGTTACTTTATTTATCTATGCGTCTGTCATTTTAAACGAAAAAATTATAGCGCCCATATATTAAATAAATAAAATCTTCTATATAATAAAAAAGGATGTATATTTGTATGTATGTATACAATTTTTTACGCGTGGACAGAATGAAACAAAAATTGGTATACATATTCTGCCAAAATCGATAACCGGTATTGTGGGGGTGAGAAACCCCTAGAATAAATGTTGAAAGAATTGTAGTTGATTTATTTTTACGAATTTTCCCATAAGATTTAATATTATAATTTAGTGTTTAATTACTGCACGCCAAGAGACCGTGACGTCACATCATACGTTGGCGCGTGATACAAACGAGACATTCACGCGTCATAAAAACATAGTTCCGTATTTCGTAATGAAATAAAGCAGAAATATTTTGATTGAATAAAAAGTATAATTTTATGCAGTAATACTCCATCGAATGGTAATAAAAAACAATACGAAATATTTTACCATCCCTACGCAAATTTAATTTGGGAAAAAATAATTATCGTCGCCATATTTAATAACGCCAATATGGGATAAGAACTGTCGTATTATTTATAACGATATCCGTGAAAAAAATTGCTATGTGTGTGTATGATAATAATGTCACATATTTGAATGTAAATGTGTAAAGATTAAGGGAAAACATTGAAAATTCTGATTTACTTTCAGCATTGGTTTTCAGTATAAAAAATTATAAATATCCAAATTGGGAATAATCGTGATAATATAAATGTCTATGTTAATAGTGAACCAAATTTTGGTTAATACAAAAGACAGCACAATTATTTAAAAGAATTCTCAAATTTTGAATTATTTTTGTCACATTTACAGAAAAAAAATAGAAAATAGTAATGATGAATCATGAATCTGCAGCACATACATGTATGCTTCTAGATATAGGACAAGTTAACTTAAACTAAATCTATAAGTGTGTATTGTATGTATATGTGGGTGGCAGAGGATGGGCGGACGTGGGCAGGGGTAGAAATATTAAAAAAATGTCAATAAGTCGATATTAGTGTTTGATAAAAATTATTCGAGGTCAAAGTAACTCATATTTTTAATATATTCTGTGTATAATTACAACCCCTATGCGGAGGAGAGAACCATGAAGTATAGGGTGGAGTTGCATTACATAATTATTTTGCAAAATACCGAGGCTGGAGTCGAATCTGGGGTTATGGATGTCGCTGAGTTTAATTATGACATTAATCTTCCAGTTAAACCCCCAAGGGCGGAAATTTTCAAACATATTGATCGGCCGATATTTGCGTCAAATAAATATTTTTCTGTGTCATTTAAATTTATAATATTTGGGTAGTTATTCTGTGTGCATAATTTCTATCCCTATCGGAATGTGAGCAGAGCACGCTAAGGGATGGAGTTTGGTGGAGCGTTACATGAAAATAACGCGAATAGACCGAAATTGGAGTAAATTGGATGTCGCTGAGTTTCATTGTGACATACTGGGTAATGCGTGGAGGGGGGACTGGGTGGGGGTAGAAATTTTTAAACAATATAACCGGGCGGTTTTTGCGTGGAATATATAATTTATGTTTAACCCACAGTCGCGGGGCTTGGAAAATTTCGAACATGTTCAACCGGCGATATATTTCTCGAATAAAACTATTTCAGGATCAATGAGTTCAACCCACTTTGGAATGGGAGGTACACATATTTAGGGTTAGGTGTCGAATTGCGTCACATAAAAATAGCGCAAAAGCCACCTAGATTCGAGTAAAGTCGGGGGTTATTGTTAAATAATGTCTTGGGCAACGCCGGGCACCCAGCTAGTCTATATAATAAAAAAGGATGTATATTTGTATGTATGCATGTATTTACGTTAATTTAAATTTACATATTTAAAAGCGTGGCCAGATTGCAAGAAAAATTGGTACGCAGTGGGGGTGGAGGTGGAGGGGCGAGAAACTCCTAGCATAAAGGTAGAAAGAATTATAATTGAAAAATGCGATAATTATGTATTAAATTACTGCGCGACAAGAGACCTTGACGTCACGCGACAGAAAATAGTTACTACGCGTCGAACAAAGGAAATAGATCATTTTTCCGTAATGAAATAAAGCAGAAATATTTTTATTTAATAAAAAGTATAATTTTATCCAGTAATACTCCATCGAAAGACAATTAAAAAAACAATACAGTTTACGATCCTTGCGGAAAGTTTATTTTCGTGGCATATTAGTGACTTTAATATGGCGACTATTTGTTTACATTGTGAATCTAGCTAATAATTTCTTCAATTTAATCTTTCGTAATGTCTGATGACTGAGGGACAATTATATCCTGAAATACTCAACGAGTATATTTAAGTATTGTAAAGTATGGTAAACAAATTCGGAGGTATGTTTGTTAGGATTGATGCAATAAAATTCAAAGTATTGAAGTATGTACAGATCTAGGAACATTTAGATTTAGGTTAAATCACTTCTTCACTAAAGATTAATATAGAATTAAATACTTTTTCGTGTTGATATAAATAAGTACACGGGCAACGTCGGGCACCCAGCTAGTATCCAATAAAATTAAGTATAAACTATTCATTAATTTTATAGGGAAAATATTTCAGTCTAAAATATATATATATATATATATATATATTGAGACTGAAAATGGGATTTTATATGAAAAAATATTGAACACTAATTAATCATCTATATAATAAAAATGGATGTATATTTGTATGTATGTATGTATTTACGTTAATCTGTAGACAAATTTTAACTCGTGGACAAAATGCAACAAAAATTGATACAAATATTCTTCAAAACACGAGAAACGGTACTGTGGAGTTGAGAAACCGCTAGCATAAATATGAAAAGGATTATAATTTAAAAAGTGATCATTAATGATAAATTACTGCGAGCAGAGATACCATGACGTCACGCGAGAGGGACGTTACTACGCAACGAACAAAGGAAATAGTTACATTTTTCCGTAATAAAATTAAGCAGAAATATTTCCATTAAATAGAAAGTATAATTAATTATCCAGAAATACTCCATAGAATCTTAATAAAAAACAATACGAAATACTTTACGATCTCAGTGGAAAATATAAGTTAATTTTCGTGCCATATTAATAAATCAAATATGGTGACTATTTGTTTACTTGTGAATCTAGTTCTAAATAAAATGGAACATATTCCTTATTACAACACGACGTTTCATCCTGTCTTTGAGACGTCTTCAGTTGATAAATTAATAAAAGTCACAACTACAAGCCTGGCTTTGATTTAACATAGAGTATAATGCTCTGTGCAATATATATGGCAGGGATGTAGGTAAATAAGTTAGAAATTATTTTTAATAAAAACATATTTATTACACAAATAAATTTTTACTATTACAAAGATTATGTTAAATATTTATGAGACTCTCCTTCTGTGAGGGTATTTCTGGCAGTTAAAAAAACGATAGTTAGAAATATGGTGGCCTTATGTTGTCAAAATTACTGGCAACTTGTAATATATACTTACGATGTTTTTTTCCTCTCGACAGTTATTGTGCGCGGTACATTTATTGACGGCCCAGTTTAGTGTCTTTCTTCGTAGGTGATTCCCCTTCTCCGTGAGCAGTAAATAAACTACAGCTAGCGCCTAGAGCTTGATCGCATTATATAATTGTCGTGTACGTATTTATTCCGCTTTACCTCCCCTCCCTGAATCTGCGCCACCAACCGTGGCTGCAGACGCGTGATATTACCTTGTCTTGCGGAATGATGTTTGAAATTGGGCTAAACTCCCAGGGACTCTTGAAGAATCATCAAAAGTCCTCTCTGCCTCCACTATTATTATCGGCACTCGCACATCAACTATCCTTTTTTGTTGTCCTTTATTTACTGGTTCAGTACCACTTTCATCTACAGACGTTTCTCTGACTTCCACTCATCGGTTCAAGTATTCTCTTTGACTTTCAGATATCAGCTCTTCGTCTTTCTCTCTCTGTCTCCTTCATCACCACGCCACGATTCCTATAAGGTCCACCCTACTACCTATAATTTGATCACGTTTCTTTCTCCCTCTCCTCCACATTCCGTCTGTCGTTTATGTTCATCCACGGCCCAACTTCCCTTTCCATAACTGACTAGCCACTGACGGCTCCAATAAAAAGCTATGTTTATTGGGTATATTAAAACTATTAAAATATTTTATAAACTAACCGCTACTAAAATCAAGCTCCTTCATCCTTTGAAACAATACGATTCCCCTCGCTCTGCGTTTTTAATCCGGCAGTTTCTTCCTTATAGGTACTTTATATTGGTGACTTATTCAATGTATTGCCTCGACTATCGGAACTCTTTTTGTGGAAACTTGGGCTCACGTTTCGGAGGCTGCCAGTCGTGTACCCATCCAGTTGCAAAAACTAACCGTCCCAGAACTTTCTCCTGCAGTCATCGAATTATTTGTTCGACTTTGAGTAAATTGTGTGCTAACTCCATCGCCTTCACAAACTTTCTTGTCCCTTTATTCTGACAATACTTCAACAGGGATAGCAAGTGGTTGCTCTCAAGTCATGAAACAATTTTCCTGGTAACATCTGTTATTTATTTCAGCAACAAATTTTCAGTTTTTCAGATAATAGAAAATTATTTTCACCAACACATTACATTTATAACTGTATCTTATAAGAAGAAACGTTTTCCTTGCACGAGTTGTGATTTCAACATTTACGATACATCTGTAGATCTATACTCTAATATGTAAAATTTCAACAGATTTATCTCCATTTTCTAAAATTTTCTCATGTTATGAAACTTTATAATCAAGGCTTTCTCCTTCTGTTTATAATTTTATAATAAAAAGGCTGCGTGCCGTGCGGGAGTGTATGCTTTAGCGCTAATTGCAATTTAGTGGAGTTACGTACGGGAGGGGAGGGGGGGGGGGCAAAAGAAATTTTGTTTCATTAAAATGAATTTTACGCTTAGATTATTCCTGGCAATAAATTTATATTGCATATGAAAGTTCTCCGATTGTCAATTCGAGTGTTCAGGTCAAGTGAAATAAGTTCATTTATATTTACAGAATGCTCGTAGACCACAGTTTTAAATATTTATATAATTACTAACCTTACAAAATATAATCTATATAAATATCTACAGGCGCAGATAAGTTAAAAAAATGATTATATTTGGAGTATTGCTATATTATAAATATAAGGAAATCAGTAGAAATATGTAATTAATTTTTGAGATATGTTTCTAATATGAAACCATACACGTTCACTTGACTTTTAACCTGCTTATAATAGTTTTTTTAAAAATCACAGGCTGCGCCAGTTGAGTCCTGCAGTTTGATGCAAACTTTCTCAGGTGACGGCGAAATCATATTTCGTCGCAAAAGGGAAAACTATTTCGGAAAGTGGTGAAGGATGTGAGCCTAGTTCATATTCTGTAGACGTCTAGCGTCAGTTCACGGACAGCAAGGCGTGACCAGAACGCACAAACTATTCCCGATAGCTGCTTCACAGTCCTGACCGAATCACACACACACACACAGATATATATATATATATATATATATATATATATATATATATATATATTGTATTAATCAAAATAGAAATGATTTTACATAAATTAATTTGCCCCACGTTGTGGAAGAAATTTGTAATAATCAAATAGAAATGAAAATTTAAATAAATTAATTAGCAAATTTTTCCAAAATTTATAAAGTAAATTTAAAGACTTTAAATTAAATAGATGTGAAAACTTTGTAGCACTAAAATATAAATAAACGACAAATGATAAAATTGCTTCTAGTTGTTGCCAAATGTTCTTAACAACTAGAAGGCTAATTAATTTGCCCACACTGGAGCACAAAATACAATTAATTTGATAGGATTTTTAAATTAAACAAATTATTAAATTCAATAAAACAAATTTATTTACTCAACAATACAAATTTCAATCTCAATTTTATTTCTTTACATTACATTTAAATAAAATTTTACAATGAAATGAAACTCAAAATATCTCAGGGTCTCTACTGGGCTTGTTTGAAACAAACGAATATTCAATTACAATGTGAAGAATTTAAAGAATATAGAAAAACAATTTAAATTAAGTTACTAAAAACAACGAAATCTGACACCTCACCTTTGACTTACAGTTTACAATAATTGTTTATTTTTAATATCTACTTACAAGTTGCATTTTGGGTTCAGGAACATGTTTCACTTTTAAAATAATGGCCAATTCTGTGCATAAAATTTACACAGATGTTTCACTGACACTTTTCACAGCACAGCACTTTATCCCTTTTGTATCCTTATTCCAGGTTGTAGATTTCTAACGCCTCGTACAGATGTTACGCGTGCGGCCACCAGTCAGTTTGGCCAGTATGATTGCCAACTCCAAACGTTCAATTTATTTAGAATGTTCCGGATCTTTCAATATGCACCACAACAGAGTTCAATTCTTGCATTTAAATAATACTCTTTTCAACTGCCTCCCTTAGGCTCCAACTTCCTACATCAAAAATACACCTTCGAGCACAGACCTTCAGGTGATCCAGATGCCACATCCACCCCGATCGCACTCTGGCTTACGACTGACTATTTTATAAAATACCCTTTCCAGAATATTCTCATTTCTCACGATTTTACTTTGTCACACTCAGATCACATCCGGCTTTCCCACGCTAAGAGAGTTACTCAAAATATTGTTAAATAAACAATCAATGGTCTTGTAATTTCAATGTCAACAAAGCCGCTGTCCGTCGTTCCTTTGGTGACTTGACCCGCCATCAGTCAGATATATCAAAAAGCCGCCAAAGATCTCCAATTATTGTTCTCCCTTTATGACCATATATCCGCCGTCAATCATAATTTTTTATAAGAGCCGCCCCAAAATCTCCCGTCTGAGTCAGTAAACAGATTTTAATAATAGCCGGCATCCACCTCTAGTCTGTGCAGTGAAACAAATATTATAAAATTTAAACAAAATAATGGCCTCCTTAATCTGCCTTCGTAATACAATATATATATATATATATATATATATATATATATATATATGTGTGTGTGTGTGTGTGTGTGTGTGCGTGTGTGTGTGGATATGTATATAAACATTATTTGATTTAATTTGGAATCTAATGAAATTGTACTAGTAAATAATTAAGTCTCTTTGAAAATGGCGGTTCGTAGGAAGATTGATATTGTTGTGAAAAATATTCAATATATTTGGCCTGAATTTTAATTTGAACGATTCTTATATACCGGCAACAGGAGACTATTTGTTTGATTGTCACTTTAGATGAGCAGCGACGGACTGGATGAAACTACTCACTAATTTAATCGGCTGCTACAGTTCGCGGCACATTTATTGGCGGCTCAGTTTAGTGTCCTTCTTCGCAGGTGCTAACCCTTGTTCGTGTCAAGCTTCTTCAGCAAGCTTATTGAGCCTGCGGTAGATAGTTTATTCCCTCAATCTGCGTCACCCGCCTTCGTTTCCGACGCGCACCATAGACATCGACGACACTTCAAATATTGAACAGCGGCAGAAACTACTGAAAGTTATAAGGAGGAGTTATTATCTCTTTAATATCATTTCGGTACACGTAATAGTATCTGAATCTTACGTCGCGGATTTCGTGTAGGAATGAATAATCTACGCGGTAGGAGCTGCCAAAGGCATTTGTGGGAGAAAATTGAATTCGCGGAGGACTGGTCTATCCCGGATCCTGATGGGTTTTTTGAGCCAAATTGAACGTTTGCGTTGTAGTTACACTTCATCTTTTTCCCAGATACGAGTCTTTATGCTGTGCGAGGCGGTCCTGGACCATTGAGGTGCTGAGAGCTTGTGGAGTCTTCTTTTCCGGTGGAACCTGTACGGCTAGAAACAACTTCAAAGAATGAGTTAGAGAGAAGGTGGAAAAGGGTGGGGCGGAAATTTAGAGAGAACTAACGCCGATCCATTCATATTTTCATTTAGTCATTTATGCAACCTAATATCAAAGAGCTATGCTTTTTTAATAGTCAACATGATTTCACATTTCCTTCTTTAGAGACAGAATCTTATTTTTTCAATTATGCTGGAATAATAATCGTAAATGATTTAGAAGCTGCAAACGTTTTTTATTAATTTTACGCGGCTGTAAAAAATCTTGTGTTATTTGTAATAAATTATTTGTGAGAATTTGTTAAATTGTAGAAATATAAACAATTACATTATCGAGTTGATACGATTCCTGGGCTACTTAATTTTACAATCAAATTTTGGCAATTGGCGATGTAGAAATACCTAATGGAAATTCCGTCGGTTATATATATATATATATATATATATATATACATAGTGTATATAGTGGTAGGTTTAGTAAATGATAAAATAAAGGGATAGTTTCCAAAATTTATTAATAATTTAACTGAACATGGACAATTAATATTAATATACAAATTATGAGTGTTCTGCTAGCCGAGTAAAACAATCGGATCCCTTAATTCCAAGTTAAACCAAGGGTTACGGTAATTCCCCCAGGCGCGTCAAGGATTGAGACACTTGGCAGTTACCTCGCGTTGATCTCTGGCTGTGATCATGTGACACCCTTGTTCTCTCCGAGTCCTCTGGATGATGCACGTTTGTCGAGGAGTCTCATCTATACTTTCTTTAAAGCCCCTTCGCTGGATGTAAAATATCGATGGTCTCGATCATCTTTGGATCGATCATTCCTGAACCAAGAAATGTGATTGGTTCAGGAAGTCATGTGTTAATTCAATTTTTGGGATTTTTGGAGACGTTTCCCACGGTGCGACAGTCCAGGTAACTTCCGAAGGTCAACATCCTACGTGCCTAAGTCCAGACCGAAGGGATTAGCTATCCGCCACGGCGGCGCCTGGTCAAATTCCAACTTGCCAAGCTCTCAACCCTTTCTAATATCTAATATCATTAAAATAAAATATATATACCAATTATAAAACTATCGCGCTACAATATATATATATATATATATATATATATATATATATAACGAGTTGATTACATAGAATTTTTTATGTTTAAACGTTTGGTTATTTCTTTGTCCTCTGCTTAATATTAAGTATGGATGTTACAATTCTCAAGTGTAAAACCGAACAATTTTTTAAAAGATAGTAAATATTTTACTATTATTATTAAGCTACTATTGGGCATTTCCCCGGTGGTACTTATATCTAGAAAAAAAATTTAAAAAAATGACAAATATAACATATAATCACATATATGGGTAACATAAACCAACTGTTTTTGCCAAGTTTATTATTATTTACCTGGAAAAAATACAAAAAAAACAAATAAAAGCCAAAAATCTTCACTTCACGTTTTATTTGATCTTTTTTCTCTCACAAATCACTACACTTCAATGCTTACTAATCTGACCATATAGTATATATATATATATATATATATATATATACACACACATATATATATTGTAACGATTAAAGGGCAATTAAGAGGTAATAATTATAAACTATTGAACTGAATTGTTACCGGCAAACACACAAAGATACAATACTGGTCGAGAATATTGAACAGGAAAGGTATTGTTTGGATTTGGCGCGCGTAAGTTAATGGAGTGTGCAGTCAGCCACGAGACATTGCTGAGAATGGAAGAAATTAAAATTTAACAGTCTGAAATCAGAGGCGAGAGAAATTAGCTGTATTAGGAATAGTTTAGAGGAAGTAAAACATTAATAAGTGGAGTAGAGGCAGACAGCAATAAAAACGACGGAAAGTGTTTGTGAGCTGAATCAACGGGACGTGTTATTGAAAGCGGAGTTGGACGGAATTATTCCAGTTGGTCACTCAGTTGAGTCTCTGAGTGTTGCTTCAAATTGTCAGGAAAACGACGAAAAGCGTAAATTCTGTGTAACATGGCCTGTTCGTAATAGTGTTTGAGGTGCAAGTGTGTTGCAGAATCTTTACAATTGCCCTGGTACCAGTACAAACAGTGAGTAAAAAAAAAGAAACATTGTAAACGTTAATAAAAGTTATAATATCGTCAGATTTCGATTTGATTTCGATTTGATTTCAATTTTATTAAAATATTTGTCAATAGTAAATTGTAAAAATAATTGTTTAAAAAGGGAATAATAGTTATTTATTGAAAAGGCCCAGTAAAGACCCTGAGATAAGGAGAAAATTTCAGTTATTTATAATAAATTGTTGTAAAGATCGGCGAGCAATTGTTTTGTAAATGTAAAGTATTTGTGTACAAATAAATTTTTGGGTCAGTTGTAATAAATGTTTTATTCATGATAGTTTTTCATCATATTAATTTCCTTTCAATTTTTGTTAATTATTATTGAGTATTACATAAATGACGACATCAACGTGAGGCAAAATCATTTCAATTATTATTATTTTGCTTATTACACAAATATATTTTAATGTTGCTGGAAAATTTCATTTACTATGTTTGAAAAATACGTCAACAATTTTAATTGTAAGGCTTAAATTTTGTCGTGATCGTGGGGGCAAAATGATTCAGGTATTAAGAAGAGGAACAAAAGATTCTCGGAAACAATTAATGATGTTTCAAAGTTGATCATGTTCTTAATTTTTATTTCGAATTTTTGATACGGAAAAAACTTTTTTGGAAGTATATTTGGTCATTTTTAAGAAATTCTGCCGTTCACTTATTCTTCGTATGTAGTATTTGGTCAGATCCCAATCTGATACTTTCTATTTTTCCTGCAAGATTTTTTTTGTGTAGGTTTCGTTTGGATTTGTAATTCGACCTCGTTATTTTACTACTTTTATGTTCTGCTGAGGGAAGAAATGCAAAAGTTTTTGTTGTCAGTCGCGAGAAATATAATATAAGCGTAAAGGCAGTCATTTGTTTAAAAAGAACCTCTAGCTGTTTATCTTGGCTGCAAAAAGATTAGTATTTTATTCCGTAGAACAATTGTTGAAATCTTAATTAAGTAGCGAAATTATTGCAAATTAAAAGGGCTTGTTTTCGGCGCTCGACGCAGTGTTGTGACACTTGTGTCGAGGTCCGAGATAGCCGCGATTTATGGGACGATGTTGTCACAATTTTATTATATTTCCAGGCTGCACGTGAATTAAAGAAGTAGTATTACTTTTTTTCCCCATAATTCCTAGAGCTGTTGTTTTAAGAAAAATTGCAGTGATTGATACGTTTTATTGGCTTTCCAAGTCCGATGTGAACCGATTAGACTATCGATGTAACGATAACGCCACGCGATAATGACATTCATTATCATATTCGTCTGCCACTATACTGACGCAATCAAGTTCATTCATGGAATTTCCTGGAAGGAATTTGTTATGTTCGGGAAACACTGTAATCAAAATTATGGATATAAATTGTACAATATCAGCATCCTGTCAATTGTCTCGATTAAGCTTTTTAGACGTACGTTTGTTGTGAATTAAACTAGCATATTTTAATAGAAGTTATAAATTAAAGTATGCAGTTTTTGAAGTGAATTTCTTTCTAAAATAGGGAACAACACATTCCGTAAATACTAATCATATATTCTTTGTGCGAAATTGACGGTGAATAGTTAATACGTGTATCGGATTGTAACAGATACTTAATGATATTTTCGTAATTTTCATATAAAATGTATTTTAGAATCATTTTCGGATACTTGCTCATTAAAAAACCAGTTAGAAGCTTACAACTTGCAAGGGGCGCTCACTTTTTGTGACGAGAAGTGTACAGTAATATTCCTATTTTCTGAAAGATTTGTATCGGCTATCAGCCCATTATAACGTGTTAATTAATATTATATTTTTTTCCAGAAGAGTGAAAATTTAACGATCAAGCCCATGTTTCGTTTTCTGGAATGACAGTCGTCCAAAATTTAGACTTTTTTTCTTTGTCATTGGCATTTGTAGCAATGGCCATCCAGTTGATTTATTTTTAGGATCCTTATTAATAATTAAAAATAATGAAACAAGAATCAATCAACTGGATTGTCCGTCACAAATGCCAATGACAAAGAAAAAGAGTCTAAATTTTGGACGACTGTCATTCCAGAAAGCAAGACATGGGCTTGATCGTTAAATTTCTCTCTTCTGCTAAAAATATAATATGAATTAATATGTTATAATGAGCTTGTAGCGGAAATAAATCGTTCGGAAAATAGAAATATTAATGTACATTTCTCGTCACAAAAGCTGAGCGCCCCTTGCAAGATGCAAAGAGCTAAGCAGATATCTAACTGATTTTTTAAATAAGAAAGTATCCGAAAATGATTGTAAAATACGTTTTATATGAAACTTACGAAAATATCAGTAAATAGCTGTTACAATCCGATACACGTATTAACTATTCACAGTCAATTTCGCACGAAGAGTATAAGATTAGTATTTACTAAATGTGTCGTTCCCTATTTGATAAAGAAATTAACTTCAAAAACTGCATAAATTAATTTATAAATTCTATTTACAATAATTTTGTCTAATTATTCTTAATTATTTATCGTAACCCGCATACATACAGTTTCACGCATAAATGAGATTTTCTGTGTTTTCTAAACGCAATTACTCTGAAGGAGCAACGTTAAATTAATTGGGACTCAGGAGAATATGGACTCCACTTCCTTAGATTGCACGATGAAAGAGAGAAACAGACCGTAAAAGTATGTCGGGTCTAAGAAATGTTAAGTTGAAGTTTTCTTTTCAAGGAAACGAGAAACAACTTACTGAAAATAATTCATTTTGTCGTAAGGTAACTTAATTATTTTGAAAGACATGAAATAAACAAATGTACTGAAAGGGTACACAATTATGTATGCAATTACGTAGCATCATTTGCAAAAAAAAAATCTTCGCACATCGGAGAATTGTTTTCAATTTCCTAACCTGGAAAAATACCTCACGGAAAAAAAAATTGACGACGACTAAGATCACTGCCAAAACAAATATTTATTTTCTTATTTTGAGAAACTTCCGGAAAGTTACATTTTGGAGGGTTTGAAAAAGTTACAGAAACGCAGAGCGAAGTATCGAGCTGAAAGCTGTTTTTCTATTGTTTTGTAAGGTTTCGTTGGCCGACCCTAGTAACATGGCTTCTTTTTGAATTATTTTGTTTTATTTGTAAGTATTTGATAATTCAGAAAAAATTCCACGGATCTATTTTAGAAGTTGAGGTAATCTGAGGTGATAATATTCCCTTTTAATAAAAATAATGGATATCAATCCAGATTTTCTCGACCCGTTATAATTAAAAATCTATACGTCACGGGGCAGTAGGATTAAGCGCTAATTTAATTTAGTTCGAGGAAATGTGAAATCAAATTTTGTTTATTTCAGACGAATTCTAGCCACAGTTTACAAAATATGTATATAATTAATCAACTTCCAAAATTGGATGAAGAAGGAAATGCATTGAAAAGTTACATTTGGTTTTGACTTGTTATGTATACAATGTTAATTCATTTAAGCGATTTCAAAACTATATTCGTTTTTATATTAGTGTTGGAAAAAAACGAACAAATAGAATCAACAGTGAAACAAAATATATATTTATTTTGTGGCAAAATTTGAGATCTTTCTCTCTCTCAGGGCCTCTACTGGGTTTGATAATGGACACAACAAAATGAACCGAGCTATAGTCTTACATACTGTAATCATACGAAGCGTAGAATTTTATTTGTATTCGATTTACGGTATACATATATGTACAAACAAGCAAAATATTATTGGTCGAGGGAATCGTTTATATATTTAATTGGATTGTCGTTTGGATAGCAAAGCAAGAATAATATTATAGACTGAGGTAGTCATATAAATATTTTATAGAATTAATTGTCGTTTGGAAAAGCACGACTGTGGAAATCGTTTACGTATTTTAATTGGATGATAGACCACATTAAATTTGTTGAGTTATTGCTTAACTTTTATGGAGGTTGGGGATCAAAATTACAAGTTAGACTGTTACAGATTTAGAAATTTGGTAGTTTAATTTGTAGACGGCCAGACAGGACTCCGATAAGCTTGAGTTTTGTGTGTGTTGCCTGTCACTTATGCGCGTCACCGGTGACCGGAGCCCAAGTTGCTACCTGCATGGATATGTGATTTTACATTTCAGTGAAGTAGAATAGATGTAAAACACTTTGGAAATATATTTTTCTACCTTATACAGTGTCAATCATAATATCTTTTTCAATGAAAAGCCCACAATAAGAACCGAAAGTACGTATAATATTTTTATTTTATTATTATTACATATATTCTCATTTAGGTTAGATAATATACATTGTAATGCCAATTAATTAGGCCATGAATTGTTTAGACATAAAATTTGAATTGTTTGAGAAATCCATTATAGCGGTCTGATCGAACAAAGCAGCAATGAGAGAAGCGAGCTCACTTGCTTTGTCGAAAAGTCAAAAATGGCGTATGCGCGCTAAAACTGGAGAGCACTAGGAGTCATTTGGTGGCGGGACATTTCAGAGGACGGAACAAATAATACTAGAGCACGGACTAGCCATAGTTACTGTATTATTAAACAAAGTTGAATTTAAGACAAAGACAAAGACAAAGTAAAAACATTCACGGAAGTATTACCTCGTAAATATCGCTAAGTAAAAGCAATTTACGTATACAGCCAGCCAGGAAAGTCTAAGAGATTTTACGTCTGTAGCCAGCCCTGAAAGAAAGTCAATTTTTTTACGTCTACAGCAAGGAGCTAAAGAAAAGTTAGTTCGCTCCGAAAGAATAAACAGTTAAAATAAATCGCCAAGGAGATACGTTGCAGTTTACGTCCAATTTAGTAAAAGACTAATAAATATACGAATCATAGGATTCCGGTAAGGCAAGCAGACATCAGATAGCTGACATTCAGGAGGATCATCCGAGTTCCTGGGAGCCTATCAGTTTTGACTTCAATAGTGTAAAATCTGTGAGTCGACATTTTAGAATCAGTGTATAATTTTGCAATAGTGTACTACCGAAACCAAAAAGAATGCTGGTACCAGCTGGACACTACGTAAGTAACAAAACCATAACTAATGGTTAATTGTAAACTTTAATCAAAGGATAAAGTCAGATTTCGTTCTCTTTTAATTGTCAATCAGAGTTAATTTCTTTACTTTTAAATTTCTTTCTATCGACATATTTTTTAGGTATATTGTAAACTGTTCGTTAATAAGATTTTTAAATCATTTTGTTGTGTCCATTATCAAACCCAGTAGAGGCCCTGAGAGAGAGAAAGATCTCAAATTTTGTTGTAATTATCTTTATTGCCACAAAAAAAAATATTTTGTTTGTTAATTTTTGATTATTATTTCATTTAATTAACGCCTTCCATTTAATTATTACCTAAATGGCGCTTCACGTGAGGTAAATTCTTCAAATTATCTAAATATAAATTAAATAAAGCTCAATTTTTAATTATTACATTTTGGCACCACAACGTGGGGCAAATTCTTTAAATTAATTAAAACATCCATTATTTTTTTTCATTACAATATATATATATATATATCATGTACAACATGTATCTAATAATTAAATAACGTACGTAACTTATATTAACATAATATCGCCGTCAGTGGATCGGCTCGTGCATCCATTCAGGAGCATCTAATCTGTTGTTAATGATCAGTTTTCAATATACTATTTCTAATTCATGGTAGGTAGTAAATATATCGACGACTATCCTATAAAGGGGTTTAAGAGAAAAACCGTGTGTACTGAGGAGACAATCTACCTAATTCACGGCTCAAGGATTTATATCGCATAAAACTTTGATAACGTTTACCCAGACATCGTGGCAGATTTATTAGTTTAATGAATGCCAGGTTCGTTTGCCTTACGTACTCATTGATTCCCGTTATCTTTGTGTTGTCGTTCCCTTTGTTAGCTGAAGGCGGAGACCATTAAACCAATATTCTTCTAACCGTAGCTCTAAAAATATTACTATATTGGCATCATACTTTAATATAATTATTTCCGGAAACAAAGCGTTATTAATTTTAAATAAATAAATACATACAAAATTATTAATTATTGAAAGTGACCTTTTGATATATGAATGAAGGCCGTCTCAGGGTTTACTTTGAAATGTAATTTTCAATTTTCAATTGTTGCAATTAGGATTTTAGCAT
The DNA here is from genome assembly GCA_037074705.1 of Zhengitettix transpicula. Lineage (NCBI taxonomy): Eukaryota > Metazoa > Arthropoda > Insecta > Orthoptera > Tetrigidae > Zhengitettix > Zhengitettix transpicula. Next base: position 23,543,296 of record CM073595.1, on the reverse strand, counting down.
GAGATAATATCTGAAATAAATTAAATTGCGGACATTAAATGAATTTTCATTTACTTACACATGGTTTTGCAAAAAAAAATATTTTCATCATAATTTTTATCAATTTTTTTAACAATTATTAAGTCTGGTAATTGTTAAAATATAACTTTGGTATCACTTTCATATACACTGTCGGCAATCTGACCCATTGTCCGCGCTAGACTTGCGTAATATTTAAAGATTCATTAATACTTATATAGAAAAATATTCCTTATAACTATAAATGAAATATTATTTATTAGATGTAACACAGTTTGGACTAATTTTTGTTATTTTGATCATCCAGGCCGACCCTACGCCGCGAATTTTCCTTTAACAGCGAATGTATTTGAAATACATAATTGAAATGAAGCATTATGTTCTTATCTATGTGTTTAGTAGCGGTTTAACAAGTAAAAATATTTATCGAGAGGAAACTCGACCCCACGTTGGGAGCCTAGTGATTCGGGTGTATTGTCATTCAAATAAAATGGCTCTGATGTATTCGTAATATGTAAAATACGATATTGTTCACTTAAATTTTAAAACTAATCAAAATATACTAAATATGCATATCCATACAGTAATATAAATATAAAAATACTTTGGAAATATTCAGTATGTAATTAATAGCATGTTAGCACAAAAATTAATGTAAAACAGGAACAAACCTTGTTTTAATTAAAACTAAGCACAAAATGAATGATGAAGTAATATTTTAAAATTATATCGTTTGTCTTGTGCTGTTGAAGTAATTAAGTTCTGGAACTACTTTTCTGGTTGGCGGTTGAGTGTTTATGAAATAAAATGAAATTTCAAAATTAATTTTGGCTAATTCAAATGACATATTTTAATATCAACATACATTTTAGATATGTAGTAAACTATGTTTGAAATATAGCTCCTGCAATATCTTAAAATTGTGGAATTTTGTTTCAGTTTATACCTTGCCGAAAGTTGACTTGGACTTCTATCTTCGACGACAAGCGCGATTGAGATGTGAATCGATCCAGTGAGCAAGGACGTGAGGATGTGAGGAAATGTGTCGCTTTTCCATCGCGATTGATGTCAACACTTCAGTTCCATCCCAGGTCCCAACGGATAGATAAACAGATAAATTGTTGGGGTCAGGTAATTTTAAACGATTCTCCATTTAATTGGGCAAACTTTAATATAGAGCCAGTTAAAAACGACACAGACATTAAAATTAAACAATTTTCAAGTAAATCGCTAGACATTACTCAGATAACGATACGCTTATCAAAAATGTTCCATTGATTATTATCATCTAGTGAGTTACGTAATAAAATAACAAGTAATAACGAACAACGTATTACCAAAACTGCTACGAAAATGACACTCGAGTTTACTTTGAATTTACTAACAGAAAGCAACTTTGAAAAATTCATTAATCTACATAATTATATAGTGTATGATAACATATGATAACAGATAAAATATTTTTTTTTCTAATTTATATGGTTCCTATAAAGTGGGAGTTTGTATGAATTCATATACCTCAATTTATTGATGCGAAATTTTCACAACAAGCTGATATCGTCAGCAGTACCGCATTAAATAATCGCATCGCTACGAACGCCGATTCATTATGCAAATTAAATATGAACAGATGATTATGAAACTTTAATAATGTATTTAGAAAGGTCTTGACATACAGTAACTTATGAATTGATATTGGACAAAGACTTGTAAATTGACGAAATTAAAAAAAAACTTTCTTTGACTTCATGATCTCTGTACCACAACAAATGAACTTAGTAACAAATAAATGAAATTTCCATGACGTATTATAGTGATCAAACCCTGTTAACCATGAAGTAGATGGAGGAGAGAAGGCATCTAGTAGAGCCTTTAGAATCGGGAGTGAATTTAAAGAAGTTAGTAGATAGTCGAGTTTGAAGTTAGTTATCGATGGTTGTGATATGAGAGCAGGTATATTAAACATGGTAATTGAGACACCCTAGATCCGATAAGTCAGAAGTTGAAAGCAGACATACACTTTGTAGATGGTGTTCTGTCTTCGAGGATGGTTGCTTCCAGTCTGACAAAAAACAGTGAGTAATTTCGGTCCGGAGTCGTGATAGAAGTCAGGGAGCACATAACAAAGAGAACGAGAATAATCATGGTGCATCGTATGTCTGATTATAATTTTAAAATATAAACTTTTCACATATTTGTATCATACCTTATTTTATATACTAATATATTGGAAGCGCACACATGCCGTGCATTACATTACAACCTTTCCTTGCTTTAAGCTACGATATATTTACGTCTATTCCTACATTTTACAATATGATATCTCTCACAGACTTCTAAACACAACTCACATACACACTCGTCTTTTGGTTAATGAAATAATTTGCTTAAGCACACTTTATGGTGAAAGCCATGGATCGCCAATCTCGTCTTCGTGTGGTGTAGTTCATGGTTGGCTTCCATCCATGTCCTGTCCTGCATAGCAGATGTTGTATAGAAGTCCTCCGGTATGTTCCGTTTCCTCTCATACAGATCCTGTAAAAGCTGTCTGAAGCTGGAACAAGCTGGTAGTATCAGATCATATCTTAAATCCTTTATTAGGAAGGTCGTACACTAGCCTCGATTTTGAATTTTGTGGAACTCCTAAAATTCTTTTCAGGTATCTAGCCTTTACCCGCTCCAGTTCTTCCAGTTGTCTGTACGTGAGGTATTCTCCTACTAATTCTAGGCCACACGTCAGAACAGGTAGTACAGGTCCATCGCTGTGCTGATCGATAATTGTGTAATGTTTCTAATTTCATTCATAGCTCAAGATCTTATATGCAATCTTAAACTCCTTCCCGTTGTTTGGATTGTGATGCCTAGATATTTAAAGTTGTTATCCCTCTTGAGTAGTTTACCAATGCATTTGACGTTCTTCCTCCTTTCCTGAACACTACCAACTCCGTCTTCTCTTCATTTATCTGTATGTCATTTCTCTCCGGCCTTTCACTTAGTGTGTTTGTCGATATCTGTCGCTGCGATGGCCACGTCATCAGCGTATATGTACGTGCTTGTTCCTGCCGTTCCTTCGTGAGAACGTTAAACAGGATAGGGCTGAGTGGGTCGCCTTGGAGGACACCGTTCGTCTGTGACAGCCAGTCTCATACGCCTATTCCATCATTTATCTGTATATGGTTTTCTGCCAGTATATTTGATATCAGGATCGTTGTCCTCGTTCTTCCAATTAGTTCCTCCAGTTGTCTATTAACACTTTTCTGTTAACCAGATCGAATGCTTTTGAGTAGTCAACAAAAACCACATATAGTTTTCCTTCTGGTCTTTCTATCGTCTGTTTTATTTGTCCAAACAGGTTTTCTACTGCCAGGGTCGTGGACTTTCCCTTTCTAAAACCAAATTGTTACTCTGGTAGAAGGGGTTCTAGCTTCTCTGCCAGTCTCTTGGCGATGATTCCTGTTAGGAGTTTCAGTGGTGTGGATTCCATGGCTATTCCTCTATACGCGTTTGGGTTCTCTGTGTCTCCTTTTCCCTTGTACTATACATTTAATCTCCCCAAGAAACCCCTAGAGAAAGATGTGTTCTTAGCTAAACCTAAATTGTATTAACCTTATATTAAATTTGTAGAATTAAATTTTATTGAATATTAATGAATAGTTATTAAAATACTTCCTAGTTCCGTAGCAAACGGTACTCAAAGTCCCAACACTGAAAAAAGGTTTCTGATCGAAATATTTCAAGGTGTTTTTAAAGAAAAAAAATATATTTAGAGTTTTCAGTCAAATTTACATAGACAACAGGGAAAGTTTCTAATTTTATTTGCCCCAATAGGAATATACTTGGAGGGAACCCATAAACTAAAGATCGACGTTTTTTGTTACTGAGATTTGGACAAGTGCCTAAATTATCTTTTAAAAAAAAGATTTCCTGGTGGTTGACTTAACTGAACCAAAAGCAGCATGAAAGCGACTATTCGACTGGTAATTATAAAACTAGGCGCAGTGAAAAATAAATAATGTCAACTACAACAAACCAATTATGGTATCCGTAAGAAGTGACATGGGAAGAAGCCATCCAGCCGATTAAGGAGCACGGCCCGAATGCGGCACCACCCAAAGGGACAAAATGTAAATATTTATTGATGAAAGTAATATAAAAATTTACACACGTTTAATAGAGTACGAAGTGAAACTCGAATCCATGAACAATCAGAATAGTGGGACTGTACTTAAATTCATAAAAATTTCAGAGCCGAAAGAATTTTTTAAGGAATTAAACTTATGTTTATTAACCATCAACAGTCAATTTTAACACGCTGTAATGAATAAAATTGTAAATTTAAAATTTATATAATAAAGTACGCTCCATTATATTTACAATAATATGTGAATAATTCACAATATTAAATTATCTATACATCGTATGGGCCGTTACATAAATAAATATTAATTAAACATTCATGACTGAATAAATGATGCTGACATGTTACTAATTTCATTTAATATAATTGAAAAATAGCCAATGTTACTGAAAATAAAAGAATTGTCTTAAGGCCATAAATTGGGATAAAGACCAGGCACTCACGAGTATGATTATACATTCAAGTGTCGTCTTTCCTCGAAATTACGGGATGATGTTCGGAGAAGAGTGGTCTGAGCTAAGAAGACCGAAGAACGGCTTCACCTGAGCTGAGCCTGATACATAGAAGACGCACGTGCATTTCTACACCTTCTGAAATAACAAATTCTGACGCCAGATTTGTTATAAAAATCCTGTTAGTAAATTTGAAACACAAATACTCATGTCCTAGTAAAGTCAGCGGTTTGAAGTTTATAATTTTTTAAAAAAACTTTAAAACAGTCACACTCTAATAATTAAAAACAACACAAAAACGACAGGCTGTTTTCAGAACTGAACGATACTACACAATAAAATTATACTGAAAAATATTTAAAATAGTAGTTTATATAAAGTGTAAATAATGAAAGTTAAACTGGTGTAAGCCTCCCAAAATATAATAATTACGCGAAAATGATTTACACAACCACAACGAAAAATTTCCAAATTGAATTTTTCAACTAATTAAACATATTAATCACACCTAATAGTAATATAAACTATTCTACCTTTTTTTTCTTAGAAACCAGCATGAAATTAATAAAATGGTTTAAATTATACTTAAGCAGACATGTAACATTACAACATCGCTTCTTTTCCATATATTATGTAAACAAATTAGAATGGAAAATAAAACCCTGTGTACCATGAAAATATTTTACTTCATATTAAAAAGAGAAAGGTAAAATTATAAGCCAATTTTTTTCCCTGCGTTTGGTACCTCTATAATTTTATCTGTTATTCCGAAATCATGTCGGATTAAGGAAATTTAATTGAGATGAATGACACTCAAGGGGTAACGCTTGGATATTATCAGATCAAACGGTTCAATAATATTTATTGATATCCAGAACAAAAATAAATTTTCCAAATTATTAGTCGTAGTTGGTTAATACTGGATACTTATCTGATGAGAGGTTTTAATTTTTCAGTCAAAGGTATGTTCCACGATGAATGATTTTATTGTGCCACGCCTTACTTAACCTTACATACAATTTTGAAGTAACGCTTCCTCGGAATGAAATTTTGTGGCAGGAACGCGACTAATTTGGAGGAAGAGTTTCCAGGAGAGTTGTCCATCCATTAGCGGACACTTCTCGCAGAAGAGCAGCTCTGTCCTGAGGACATTCTCCAGACTCTGTTTTTATCTCATTCTTCCTGTCAGGCAAAAACAAGAGTGAGCAAGATCTGCAAAACAAACACATGCGGGAACAACTTGAGGGGAACCACTCTCTTCGTTTTTTTATTCCCGTAACTTCGCACCGCAGGCCCAATGTCAGATAAAAAGTACTGAAAATACGAATCCCTTAGCGGTAGTAAAAAAATTTCTTAGTTATTCACTAGATACAATTATTGATACACAACTCTGACTTTCCTGAATACATTATTCAACTTCAATTGGAAATGTCATATTGAAAACAATAACCATGCAGTCGTTTCAATTAAAAAATATATAGGTATTTAATTAAAATAATGTGAAAATGTCGACCGGACAAAGAATATAATCAAAATATAGGTGTTTCCCGAGACATTAATATTGAATATAGTTGTAATGAATAGGATTTAAACGACAGAGTTATACGAGTATTTATAATGTTAGTGCCTTGTAATCTGGACTAAAATGCAAGGCTCTTGTTACAATTGTTACATAAGAAAAGACGCGAAGAAGAGCATCTGCCTGTACTCAGTCAAAAAGAGGCCACTCCAAAAATTTCATCTGATATAAGAACAGACGCGCTCCAACTAGTCATTAGAACTTCATACGAACTGATCAGATACGAGAGTAACTATATCTCTATAGTTATGAATTTCCGGACCAATGTTGTATACACCCTTTTTCTTCTCTCCATAAGAGGAATACGTTCCAGAAATTTTACCGTCGAGTTTTGTATAAGAATAGGATTTTTCTCCAAAAATGTTTTCTGAAGTACTATGATTTTACAAAAGGCATTCAAAAATTTAAGAGATAAAAAGACACATTGATAATTTATACCAAGATAGCTGAGTGGCCGGCGTTGCCCGGGTATTTATTTAAATTAATCCGGAGTTGGAATAGATTCGACACCAACCCCTTTCTTAACGTTTCATTTAACAACCTTCAATAGCGTCAGTGTTCGGAACATAGACTGACGTAATTAGGAAACTCTCCTACTACATAAAATAAAAGTCTATAAAACTCACGACGAATTAATGTAATAAAAATTACTCAATAACTAAATGAAGTCTAAAACTACCCCCGGAGTAAAGGAGTAATGAAATTCAACTATTAACTAAACAAAGACCAAACTATAGATATTATACTAAGAAAATAAAAAATATAAACCATGTAGCTTTCTCAACCGTGACCACCTCTACGAAGAGAAACATAAAAGGTCATAAATTACCAAGATTATAGCAAAATTTAAACTCAGCGACTCCTATAAACACGTAATCGACACTAATATCGGTCTTTTATGCATTATTTTTTCCACCACCACCAGAAGCATAGTAGAGCTTCCCTCCTATGCTTTTGAAGTTGAAATTAGACACTAACAATTCTAGAATCAAATTAAGTGACCGCGAAAACGTTGAATCGACACTAATAATAGCCATTTAGGAATGTTTTCAAATTAAACCCCCTCACCCCTAGAGGTGGTAGGTGTGTCTTAACCCCTCAGTGTTTGTTCCTGGATCGTAAGTAACATGTGTATTAAGTTTGGTAGAAATTAGTCTAAGCATTTAAGACTGTAAACGGAAATTTATTTCAGCCCCTTCGTAGGGAATGAACTGCATCTTAATCCAGTATGGTAAATGTCAGAATTAATCTCAGTGACTTCTATAACCCTGGTTTTTACACCAATCTCGGTTGTTTCGCGTTATTTTTATGTAACGCGCCTCTACCTCTTCTCTCATTGGTGCTCTAAGGGGGTGAAATTATACACTAAAAACATCTGGATAGAAAGTATGAATCACATCAACCACGAAAAGTAATTAATCGACACTAATATTAGTATGTTTTTAAATATCACCTCCGTTCACCCCTTAGGAGTTTCCTAACGCTTCGAAAGCCAGACAGAAACGTTTGCGGGGGTGCGCACAACAACTCACCAAAGTTTCATCGGAATCGGATGAATGGTTTAGGAGTGTACAGACAGACATTCATATATATATGAAGATTACGAATTTACCTTTTAAACCGCACGTGGGAAAATGCGAAAAGCTGTCGGTGTATTTATTTATTACGAAGTTAAATTTTATGAATCACAAATTCCTCTAAGTTGTTTATATAAAATTTTGGAAACCTATCCGAAGTTCTATAAAAATATTCCATCTTGTACAAAGACATATTGTATAATTCGTATGTTCTCAGGGTACAATATAGAAATATATCATCCAAAATTTCGATGACGGTCATTACAAGAACTGAAACGTTATTATAATACACTGGAATTAAAATATAAATTCAACAAAATGTCCAATAATCAAGCAGTTAAATTTCCTCTACATTGTCGTTGTTATGAAATATTTTTGATTTGAACCTAATTATACCGGAATTGAATTTGCGATTCAATAATACAATTATGACACGACCGTAATTAAATTTAAGGTAAACAAATATATTACAACCGCCAGAATGTGTTATTGACATTGGCAGTTGAAATTGTGCAAGGTTAAACAAATTATTATCGTAAAGAGAAACGTTGACAAAATTGCATACGTGAATTTTTAATTTTGGCAATTATAGTGACCGGAATGAATATGCTAGTCTGAACAAGTGAATTTAATTCATTGTTGAGTTCAATGATTCGATTTTCATTTAAATTACTCATAAAATAATAGAAAAACGTACGTTAGTAACTAATTTAGGAATTCATCAGGCTATACATAATATTAATAAGAAAATAATTTAAATTTGTAATATATGGATTCTAAGAGGTACCAATTATAAATTGCGTGGACTGATTTCTATGCCAGTTACAATGAAGAGATTTTTATATTTAACATAGTTATCATATGAGGTCTCATGTTATCAAATTAATATTATATATCGCCTGATGAAGTCCTAAATTACGGACGAAACGTAGTGTTCTTCTACTTTTGTATGAATAATTCTAATGAAAACAATTAATTATTTTCATTTTCTGATTTATTAGCTAATATATTCATTTTATTATCAAATGGTAGATAAAACATCAACGTAATACCCTCTGTGTCGCAATTCATATAATCTATATAATCAAAAAGGATGTATATTTGTATGTATGTATGTATGTATTTACGTTGTTCTTTATACAAATTTTATCGCGTGGACAGAATGCAACAAAAATTTGTATACGTATTTTGCCAAAATCGAGAACCGGTTCTGTGGGGGTGACAAACCCATAGCATAAAGGTGGAAAGAATTATAATTAAAAACCATTATCATTAAATGTTAAATTACTGCGCGCCAAGAGACAATGACGTCACGCGAGAGAAAGACGTTACTACGCAACGAACAAAGGAAATTCTCCTTTATCAGGAATGAAATAAAGCAGAAATATTTTCTTTAAATAAAAAATATAATTTTATACAGCAATACTCCATCGAATGATAATAAAGAAGAATACGAATTACTTTACCATCCTTGCGGAAAATGTAAGTTAATTTTCGCGCTATATTAGTTGTGAGTCTAGCTAACAATTTCATCAATATAATATTTCGTAATGTATGAAGACTGAGTGACAATTATATCCTGAAGTACTCAAGGAATATATTTAAGTATTCAATTAAATACTTTTTCGAGTTTATATAAATAAGTACACGAGCAACGCCGGGCAACCAGCTAGTAAATTTATAAAGAAACTTCCTTGCTATTTAGTATCTCCTACGTTCAAACGTCGTTTAATCAGGAGTATATTCTTTTTCATATCAATAAATTATGTACGTATACTTTTATTCTCATTCTGCTATAGTGCGCGGATGATTAGGTTAATGGCCCAGTTTAGTGTCCTTTGTCGGAGGTGCTACTCCTCCCAGTGCAAAGCCAATCTGCCTAGAGCTTGACCGCGTTGTATTTGTGGTGTACGTATTTTTCCCGCTATGCCTCACCTCCCATTCCCCCCTTCAATCTCCGTCACCCGCCATCGTTCGTGACTACTGCTACAGAACGTTTAGATATCATGAAAATTGCTCATAAATTAATTAGAACTTATAATTTTTCTTTCAAAAATTCAGCGCTTTCTTCACACAATCTCCTAATTTATTAAATTTTTATGTTGATCGTTCGTGATAAACATTTGATATTAAAGTAGAATCGCGTAAAAAAATTGTGAGATTTATTTTATATAAAGGGAACGAAACTGAGGCACACAAACACAGAGTTCTTTTTAAATAAAATAAGTATTACTTTTGTCGATATATATATATACGCACGTCACATAATGAGTGGAACCTTGCGGATGTAATCCATATCTCACTGAACTGTCGGAAAACAACACGTTGTGTGATAAGATACTTCACGAAACAGAAATGGCAAGAATTTATAATATCGATGAACTTTATCTTTCTGTTGTTCTAAATAAAAACGAGTCACTGCGGTTGCAATCGGAATCATACGGCAATCTTATTTTCTTGTGCAATAAGATTACGTGTGTTGATAAGTTATCTGTGTCCCTCCTACGGATTCCTATTTATGGTTTCAGTATTTTGGTGTTACTTTCACAATACGAAATTAGGTCTTGTATGAAATTTATAACCAATCAGATCAATTACTGTCGGTGTGACGAGAGTGTTATTTTAAACGAATCGACGTAAATTTTCTTTAAACTTTAAAATTCGTATTTGTTCACGCATACGCAAGGAATTAGAATAAACGATAAATATATTTCAGTCCTAAATTATAATAAAGATTCTAAAATTTATTTAAGTTCATTTATAAGCGATTTTAAGTTGTCTAACTTATTAATTTTATTGTACACGTATAACATTTAATTTACAGTCTCAACAGATTTTTGATGATATATATGTTAGTTTTTAAACGCTTCACTCGTTCATATTTTATTCAATAATATTTAAATAACAGCATGAGTTCAATAAAGTAATGGATATCCTGAATTCTAATGCACAAGTCTTTTGTATGGTATATTTCGGTTTACTCTTAAATAAAAATCATATTAACCGTGTTTAATTCCATCAATGATGGTACAGACTTCAGTGTTTATCAGAATTTTCTCATAATTAATTATATTGTTTCGGATATTGAATTTACTCACTAAAATTAATTTTTAGGCATTCGATTATAATTGGTTTGAATTTCACAGAACGTAAATTATATTCGTTTTCATTGCGTCAATTTTGATATTACTAAGTGAATTGTTGCGTAAAGTAATTTTTATCAGATACGCCCATACGTAAAGCAGCTGATAAAGATAACATGCCCGACTACATAACACTATATTGTGATTATCGCAAATCAGTGTCATTAAGGCGACATTCTCAATCGGACTCGACTAAGGTACGTCTAAGTTCTATTGAATATAATCTCTCTGTGCATATTCCTGAAATACAAATATACTATACATATTTGTTAGCAAGTATGTCGTGTAAGGCAACGCAATCGATATAATATTATGAACTTTATCTTGGCCGGGGAACAATCACCTGCGATATTTGGAAAAGTTGTAAATTAAAACTAAACTTGTTATACTTGTATGATGACTCGAAGTCCTATCTGGCAACACGCAATATATAGAAAGATCGAAAAGATATAGAAAAATATTCATAAAAGGGACATTAGATTTACAATATTGAACAGTTTTTTTTGTTCACTTGTCCTCACACAGGTCGTTTGTTTTCACGATGGTCGTTCGGAAAGTTCTCGGCCTGACTCCGAGATTCCGCTAGTAGGAACAGCCGGCTTTTCTTAGTTACGGTATCAACTTTTACATGGGATAACACACATTTTCAACCATGTCCCTTCAATTCTTTGATTGTTCTACTCAAGTGACGTAAATGAGTGAAGCTATTCAAAGAAAATTTGACAAAATCGATTTTGGGCCAATTACTGAACACTTCTTAATACAAGATTTAATACTACAACTATAAAAAAGGAGTTAGATTCGACATTAAACGATTGTTCATCGTTTTTAACGACAATGAAGTGAGCCATTGAATTCAGACGGTGTCAAACCACCATTTTTGAAGGTAATGTTCAGGTCGTCGAAGTAACCACTACAATCTAGGATAAAATCGTAGAATTCTATAATTCATTATTAAAACATCTCCAGTTTAAGATACTCGAGCTTTCTGGCATTGCAAAGATATTGTTAGATAATGTCCAGAGTGTTTTACATGAACATTTGCTAAGAAAAAGCTGTCAGCCCGATGGTTATCGCGTTCGTTAACTTTTGACCATAAAGACACTATATTGATTATCTCTCAGTAGTGTTCATATGATTTTAAACAAAGTTCAACTAAGTTTCTGAGGCGTTTCATTACTATGTCGATTTATTATTACACCACTGAGTCGTAACAACAGTCCAGACATTGGGCCGAAGCGGGTAGAAGGTGGGAGAAGGAATCGACACTGTTTCTGGGGATGGTAATGATGTGTCTATCGTAGACTGTTGGTAAAAGTCACAACTGTAATCGGAGAATAACTATTACGATTTATGTTTGAGTCATAAAATCAAACATTTTTCCAAGAAGAAAAATCTTTGTAACCAGGAAAATGCATCTGATCACACGTTATCATTTGCTTCTCAACTCCACCAATTGTACTTCGACATATACTTTATTGGCCAATCAATCATTTCTGACTCTATAGAATTAACTTGTTTTACTAAGTTTTGTTTGAAAGGAAGGAGTCATCGCGGGACTTAGGGGCATCGCTTTATGCTACAAGTACAACGAATTTGAAAAATCGAAGGAGACTACGTTGAAAAAGAAATTGATAAGAAATATGGTTTTGTTTCCCAGGTTGATCACTTTCCGAATAATATTCATATGATTTCATTTTCACAGAAGTAACTAACTTCGAATTGAATAGATTGATCAACCTGTATTTCATAAGTCGCATGTCTAAACAATTATCAGCTCCAATTTATACTTTCTTTCTGCTGTAATATTTATAAATTTCATTTCGTACTGAAGGATACTGATGTTAATATATATTTATATACACTTAGTCAATATTTATGTACTAAACACTAGAAACAATATTTGACTGGTGTATAAATAAAATCGTTCGTATAATATACTTTTTCATGTAAGGAATGTTAGTCCAGTTTGTAACAATGAAATATTAAGCACAGCGGTACAAACACCCAAATTAAAATCCTTATGAGGATATTTTATTGGATAACTGAAAACTATGATATTGCATCATCAGGCGTTCCAAACGAAATAATGGATAATCTCTCATCACTCAGAGCTGCGAAAATTAATAACCACTGCAGAATACAATAAACTGTAAAATAAACGTCACAAACTTGAAATCCTTCGTAAAATGAAACTGTCATAAAATAATTAGAAAGTTGTATTATATACCTACGCATTCATTGTAGTTGCCACGAGAGTTTATAAATGGTCGTGTCAGCTGCATTCATTGAAATATTTTGCTGGTCAATGGAATTACCAGGAAAGAAAGAAACTAAATGCCGTATTTTAGATTACGTTTGGCTTATTAATAAGTACGCTTATCCCCAGTAAATAAATCGTTTCCCAATACCCATAATCTAGTTTTTATTTATTCGAAGTTTATTATTCAATTAATGCTGCAAAAATAATTGTTAAGTCAAATTTTAAAATCTAAGAAAATGTAATAAATAAATATCTCATCTTAGGATGTAATTATTAATACAAACTCACTTTGACAAATGAAATGAATATGTGGTTTTAAAAATAATTATAATTATTGAAATATACTACGCTATATTTATTTTATAAAGTATTTTCAAAACATTTATTTTAATGCAAACAAACATGAGACCCTATTAAATCAGTGGAAATTTGAGCCCTGCAGCAGAGACCTCGTAGTGTATTTCGGGTGGCGTGCACGGTGTTGCCGCAGGCGTCACCCAAGGCTCTCCCCCGAGCAAGTAGGTCATCGTCATGGCGTGGATGCTTCAGACGTGGAAGTGATGAAACTCAGTCGTTAGTTTCGTCACTCGTGATATTCTCAGCTACTTCTTTCAACTTTTCCAGCTACTCCCACCTGACCACCTTTACTGTCCTCATTGGTCCTTCAACCCTCCAAACTTTTAATTTTCGAAAATTCACCTCTCGGTCTCTTCTTCTACCCAAGCAATGGCTGATCTATTTCCTCTTCTAGGATGAACAATCACGTCTCGTCCCACGTTTACCACTAGACTAAGCAAAATTTGTGCTTCTAGAATTTTCTAGACGGAGCTCCCACGCTTTTGGTTAGATTCAATGTCATTGTTTTAACTATTGCCATGTTACAAATAGTGTTTTTAAATATAAACACCGCCGGCACATGGCACCAATCCTAGTAACTACTTATCTTCCCAGAAATTCCAGGCAGTTCTTGTGTTTAAAAATGAGTCCCCAAATAAAATATTTAAACGATTTACATAAAATAAATTTTATCGGGTAATAATCACGGGTTTCGATTTAGATATTAAAGCTTCAGTAAAAATATTAAATATACGATACTACGTATAACACATATATAAAATACCTATTGAATTAGAATCGTTAAATTGCGTGATTATGGGACAATTAATTTAAGTTTTTACATCTTTTCGAATAAAAATATATTATTGAATAGTTTCAATGAAAATATTTCCTCAATTTATCGCTAATATAGTCTCTATAAGTGTGTCCCGGCAATTGACTTAATAAAGGAGCGATTTTCGCGCTAATGACGCCGGGGGAATCTCGACTTTTAATGGTGTAATCTTCTCGGGAAGAAACGTCTTAATAAAAGTGTTTCTATGTAAATAGAGAAAGGAAATTTTGACCCAACTCTAACGCTACATATTAACATTTTCAGGCGTAATTAATGGATACAATAAAAGACGTTTCAAAGCAGTTGTACGGGACTTTTAAAAGGTAAGCTAAATTTTCTTTTTGTATTGTGTTCATTTCATACAACATATATACAGGAAAGACTATTACAATCTGAAAGACATGTTAGTCTGACGTGACGAAGTATGTTCAGATCTACAGCAGAGTTTCGACTATTCAGACTAATTGTGTTATTGCTTCGTGAACAACTGTATTGAATGCTACATACTTTTCAAATAAATATAGCTTTAATGTCTGCATAATCATGAAATAATCGGTAATTTCTCGAACGTGTTGTCTCATCACATACAATTTGTACAAGGAAATCATGGAAACGAATAACTGAGCAATATTCTGCTTGTTACTCAAAAGTAAATTTAACCCTGATGTGTACTGTCAGATAAACAGGATCCCTCATTCATTAGCGTTCCATTATATTCCGTGTAAACGTCGCGGGCCAGTCCCTACAGTCCTCGGTCGTTGACCCACCCACGCCCACTTCTACCAAAAACCAGACTATCATAATTATACGCTTAGATGCGAAATCAGAGAGAACCGCGTTTCCGAAGTTAGATACGTAGTTGTTCTGATTTATTCCGTCTAAACTACAGACGAACAAAATATTGAGTGGCATGACGTTCCTTTCTTTATTCTCCTCTTATTTGAAATTTAATGATATTGGTGGATTTCATAAACAATAATCGAAGTTGTTAGAGCACGCAGGCCACATCTAGCTTTTTTTTTTTTAAAAAATATATTCTGTATCCCGAAACCAACCTTACAACACGCATATTCAAATAAACAGTCAACACGAAATCGAGTAATAAAATCTCACAACTGACTTTTAACAACGCTGTTTTTTAGCTCCACAGCCTCGTCTCTGCCTCCACGCACTTCGTAAGCCGAATATAAAAGACACATAACTTTTCCTTCCTCCAGCTGTACATAAACCAATAAATTTCCTTCCCAGCCTATCACTTAGATGCAGAGTCGCTCACCGCCTATAGACTGGCTGGCCATGTTATTATAACCACCCCCTAACATTCGTTGAAGCCCAACTGCTCTGGGGTAGCGGTCAGCGTCACCGCCTCGCATTATCGAGGTTAGAATCCCAGCATGGTTATTAAAACTGGGGTTACGGATGAAGGACAATCGCTACGCTGATCACTTCCCACTCCAAAAATGCGCAAGGATGACAGTCTGGCAGTCGTCCCTATAGGCCAAGGCCCTCAATGGCCTGTTGAGCCAAGGGAAAAGAAAGGAAGATCATTCGTTGAGACGCCTTTTGCCTTCAATACTTCGGCGATTATTCTTAGAACTGATTCCACGATCTTTTGGAAGATTATACCTGATGAATAGTACTACACAGTTGTGTGAGATTTTAAGGTTGTTGATCCACATGCCGGACGGATTTTTCAACCTCGTCCCATAAATTATTCTGACACATAATAATATAAGGACGCAAAAAATATTTTGACAAAAAAAAAGTCTCCGAAGAGGCACATGAATATTTTAAAAATAAAATATGGATAATACCACTTAATGTACAAAAGCTTTAAGAGACGATTAAACGTTTAATGTAATTTATTTCAGTGACAGGATGCCTCAAGAAGTCGCCGAGGCGGTGGCTTCGACTTTCAGGAATGTGGCGTCTTCAGTGGTCTCTGCAAAAGGTCTTTCTGTCTCTAAAGATCGTAAGGACAGGCTGATCCGTCGCCTCAACACGGAGCTCCTCCACGCCATCGAGGCGGGGCACGAAAGCGCGGTCAACAGGTAACAACTCACAGTCTTTACTTTTATCAGCTCTGACAAGAAAGTTTTATCGCATTTAAAGACAGATATTTTACTGCTCTTCAATGTGGTCCTTGGACTTGTTCCCGACATTTTAATAACCATCTGCTTTAAATGAAAAACGCTAATGTTTTCCACTCGGTAATTTGGAATCCAGAAAAATTATTCGTTGTTGCCTGAGGAACTAGACCGTTTGAAGGGTTGTTGCAGGTACCTGGAGCACGGGGCCAGCCCAAACGCCGTGTGTAAGGAGAGTCTCCTCTCCGCGAGTCACGTAGCAGCGATGACGGGGAAGACTCGGATTTTGCAGAGCTTGCTACGACAGGGCGCCGATCCCGGGGCTCTGGACTCCCATTCCCGAACCCCTCTACACTTCGCTGCCGCCGGGGGCCATGAGGGCTGTCTATTTCTCTTGCTGAGGACAAGGCCTGACCTCGTCAACTCCAAGTCCAATCCCATCCCTAAAGACGACTGGCCTGAAATTGATATTGGTATGCAAGAGTCGCAGGACCACAACCACAGGACGCTACTGTCAAAAGTAAGTGCATATATGACATTTGTACAAGGATGTTGTATTCTTGACAGGAACTAGGACGCTCGTTACTCGAGATGGTGCCTTATAGTACCCGGAATATCTGTGAAGCTCGTGAAGGCTGTCTACTACGACGAAACTCAGCAGATGGTACATCATAAATCCTTTGTAAACTAGAGTGTTTAAATTCCCAGTGACGGTTTTGAGAGAGCAACGAGTCTCCATAATATTTTGTTTCATACATGATGAAATAACACCAGAAACACGTATATATTTTTGACGATTATTTAAGTTTCCGTCTCACTTAAGACTGTTTAAACGTTTCAAAAAAAGCAGAATATCGATTTATGACAAATCCCCGTTCAGGACATTCGTTAAGCTACAAACTACAAGTTAATTATGGGAACAATCCAAAAATTGACGTTCATGACTGGCCCATAACAGACAAATGAGGCAGTTTGTTGAGCATTACGGCTAATGCAGGGATGAAACGGAATAATGCGCATGCGCATTTGTCATTCCATTCATAAATCGCGTACTACAGCCGTGGGTAGCACCGACATCGCTGCATTAGCGGGAGCGAGTGAGTCACTAGTCGTGAAGTTTAAAGTCTTCTAAATCGAAGAAGAAATTCACACTGTTAGAACACAATTATTATAAAGGTTCTTAAAAGTAAGAAGAATTAAATATTCCTCAATTTAGTTATGTGCTGTACCACTTAATTACATATGCACCAGGTGTCACTGTCAGCATATTTAGGTTTAAATAGGCCTATATCTGTATGGGTATTTTTGAATCCCCAGAAAAGATCGGATTTACGTGTTGGCTGAATGTATCGAGGTAAATATGAATGAAAACTGTCCGACCTACACTGTTTTTTGCAAATTATTATCCCCCAAACGAATACGCTTATCTATGCTGACCTTTATTTTTTGTTTGATCAAAACACGAGTTAAGTATCACAAAAACGTTTCTTCTGATCCCCTATAATTCAACATCACAATATGTAAAACGAACAAAATATTGTTGGTGAAGGAAACAATTTTACTATTAACAACTTATTTATTTATCATTTAGAAATTGGTTGTTTTGTCTTTTAATATTTAAAAATTTAAATTTTAGTAAGAATGATTTGTATTACTTGATATTAATGCAGTTCAAATACCAAGTTTAAATGAGTCACAAATGAAACACTATTTTTTCAATAATTATCTTCTGTTGTTAACGGTACTAACTATTGAAAAAAATAAAAGTGTGTAATTAATGACTGATTTAAACCTTGGTTTTGGTTTAAGTTAATAGAAATTATTAATAGTTATTTTTCTCGTTTCATAGTTTACCGTGTCATTTTTTCCTCAATAGAAGGGGAAAGGAAATAAATGAATAAATATAGTCATTACGACCATTTTAAATGGTATTGTCTTAGATTCGAAACAGATATTAAAATAAAATTTAATAGCAATATTACCGGGATATTATAAATCTTGTAGAACGACGACTCTAAGGCACAGTACGTGGGATTTATTGCTTCCTACAACGACAGGGGTCCTTCCTCGCATTTCTGATGCTGAAGCCTTATTCCCCTGACCGTAGTTGTCTACTCTTTTTACTGTTATTCACAAAGCGGCTTCTTTATTACGCTTCTAGGGAAGTCTGCAAACACAGCCCTCAGACATGGCAGTCAGGTCACTCAGGCAATCTATACAAATGTGCCACCACCCTTTCTTCACAGAATCTTAGGATTTTGTATTAGCTTGAATATTAATACATTAAAATGCTGATTCATATGTAGATGTTGGAAGTTTTAACCTGTACATATTACTTATTAAAGAGGAAAGAAATTTATAATAAAAGTTCCTACGTCGTGAAAAATAAATTAAATATTGTATAAACTTCTCAGAATTTAACCCCGACACATTCGTTTACAAGTCATGCCCTAGTCTCATTCTAAATAACATAAAAGTTGAACTAGATACTATTCTGACAGAATACAAAAGTAAAACATTGGGTGGCATACTTTAAAGAAGGCTCTACGAGCTGCCAAGACAAACACCACACCGCCGAGGAAACTCTAATCAATTTCGTAGCTTTGAGACCCCCTACAATTACGTGGTCAAGGATCTACAAAAGTTGAGAAGAAACTACAATGACGATTACAAAAAAAATAAACCAGTAATATGAAAAATTACAAAATAACTACTAAAACAATAAATTAAATAATACAAAGGTAATTTCCACTTTTATGATATTGGCACACACAACAGGCTACATTAATAAAACATCAACGTTAAAGCGCCTCATAGGCAATTTTGTGATTCCGTTTGATACAAAGAAGTTATCTTCTTATAAACATTGCTCAAAGCATACTTGCCTCGGTGGTGTTCTTTTAACCGTACTGTTACAATATTCTGTTCGGACAGGATCTTCTTTGTCGGTGAAAAGAGTATCTCAAGAGGCCTAATTAGGTTATCGGAACGGCCGTACCGTTCAAAGCTAAGCGCAAGTCCGCCTG
This sequence comes from Zhengitettix transpicula, assembly GCA_037074705.1. Lineage (NCBI taxonomy): Eukaryota > Metazoa > Arthropoda > Insecta > Orthoptera > Tetrigidae > Zhengitettix > Zhengitettix transpicula. The sequence continues at coordinate 23,523,842 of CM073595.1, read as the reverse complement.
ATAACAATGAAGCAGTGAGAGATAAGTTCTGGGGAATTTTGATTTGAAATTTGTTGACAATGGCGGATTTAATATTTGTTTTGCGCTTATCGGGTCTGGTTTACCCTGTGCTGGAAAATTATATTGTTGCAAATGCTGAATAATAAGACCTCCAGTCTATCAATTATCCTGTAGATACGATGCATTACGACTGTGTAAAGTAATCAATCCAACGATTTCAGGAAAAACTACTGAAAGGAACTACTTCTAAATATTAATAACCCATATATCACTAAACACTGCGAAAAAATCGTCTAATTGGCAACAAGCACATAGTAGGTCTAACTGCTTTGGTGTCTATGATTGATATTGTCAGGAGACGAATGGATATTTTACCGTTCGAAACGGCGGTTTATATAACTACTTCATCCTCAACAACAGCATCTTCCTCCTTCACACATCCCCCCACCCACCCAATATTTTTCTCTACAAATAAGACAGTGAAACAACCGACCCAAACTGACCAAGTATTAAGTCGTTGGTTTTCATCTAGGTAATATTGGTCACAATATGTCCAGGCTGTTCTTCTTGTTCTGACATATTTGTGCAGATTCCTTCGACATCCCCTGGAAGCACGGCTCTTCACGTGGCATGTCACTTCGCTCACCCGGACTGCGTCTCTTTGCTGCTGAGATGTGGTGCCGCCGTCTTTGCCTCAGACGCGGATGGTCTCACGCCATTCGACGTCGTGGGCGAGTGCCTTGTGGAGGAGACCTGCAGGTAGCCACTTTGATTCGATTAAAGATCATTACCGAGTAATTTCAGAAAGAGAAACATTGTTTCACGTTTTTGTAAGTTTGCTTCCCCCGAAATCGAAGTATCTTCTATTCATAGAGTGGCTGCGGTGCTGAAAATTCTTGTGAGTCACGGCGCATCGCCGATCTTGACGGTGCGGGGACAGGGGCACCTCATCCGCACAACGGCGCTACACGCCGCCGTTCACGTGGGCGACGAAGATGCCTTGTGCCTATTGGCGGATCACGCGGCTTCTCCGGAAGCTCTGAACTGCGATGGCGAGACTCCGGCCCATGTGGCTGTGAGGCTGCGGCGCCTGGATGCTCTCAAGAACCTCCTGCTGTACTTCTCGGACAGTAACGTGGCGAACGCCAAGGACGCGGAAGAACGCACGGCGCTGCACTGTGGGGCGCTGTGCGGATGGCTGCCCGGCGTCAAGGTGCTGCTCGAGTCCGGAGCCGACGTCTCCCTGCGCCTGCCCAACGCCACCTCCGTCCTGCACCTGGCGGCGCTCAGCGGCGACCCGCTCGTCGTGCTCGAACTCCTCAACCTCGACGAGATAAAAGTGGTAAGAGGAGATTCAGACCGCACTCATGAACCAAAACTGCTTAATAGCGTGTTGGCCAACATTTGGAGTACAATAAAGCAGAGATTCGTCGTGGCATGAATTTGATTAGTGCTTGGTAGGTTTCCGGACATATTGATCATGCCATTTCCTTAAATTATGGGTCGATAGTTTATGGGAATCGATGGCGTCCCAGATGTGTTCCATCGGATTGAGATCAGTCCCATTTGGTAACGAATACATCAACGTGACTTCACTGTCGAGTTCTTCAGACCACTGTAGCACATTTCTGACATTCTGACACGGAGAATTATTCTGCTGAAAGAAGTCATCGCCGTCAGGGAGACATCAAGGTGGAGAGTCAGAAGTTTAAGGTTTGATTAATTCCATAAAACTTTAATATTTCTATATAAAATACAATAACATACACAATCTAATCCTTTTAAGTTTTAATTTAATAGTTATAATGTTATACAAGTAAGAGTAAAATTGGTCGTCTAGTTGAACATTCCTTAATAGAGCGCATCCTTTTTCCAAAATCATTATTTATTAATTATATACATATTTATTAAAAAATTAACGAGGCCACGTGTTTGAAAATCAATGATAAAAACTTTTATTAAATATTAGAGAGTATTCCAAAAGTTAGTTTCCACACACGTGACTGTATTTTGCGTAGTACCAGTTGCTGGACCAGGCGAACAAGAGCGGTGCGACACCTTTGGGGTATTCGCTGCAGAGCGGAAATGTGGAAGTCGTCGCGGCGCTTATCTCCGCGGGCGCTAATGCGGACCTGACGATGGTTAATGGCTTAACCCTGCTGCACTTGGCGGCGGAGAGTGGCCACGCTTCCGTGCTGGGGCTTCTGCTGCAGCACACGGACCGCGCGCTTGTGGACCGCCAGGACGTTGAGAACGGAATGACGCCGTTGCACTACGCAGCTTTGCACGGATCTGCGGACTGCGTTCGGGTAACGTACCTTACAGCTATAACCGGAGCCATTATATTATACCTAATCCTTCAAGATAATTACAACTTTTTATATGTTGAGTCTACCAATAAGAGGGTTAGAACTTTGAAACTAATCACAATTAAAATTTCAAGTCCTTATTATATTAAATACTAATAATCGACATTCGTTTTTAAATAATAACATAAATGAACTGTTCTTTCTGTTTTTTGTTGAACTGTTTTTTAATAATCACATATAACGTGGATAAATTGGCAAAGATGTGATGTTATGTTGAAGGTCACGGTTATTTCTATAAAACAAAGATTTCACACAACCACTAACAAAGAAATCCACAGAGGCCAGTTCACTCACCATACTGGTGAAATAACCATTGTACCATTGCGATAATATCGAGCGCTGCGTGACGTGTGGCACCGTCCTATTGGAAGAAAACACTGTTCGTGACAACACTTGCCACTTCTGGCCACTAAGCACGAAATTTCTGCCATACGGTCACACGGATTTTGGTAATACGACTTTATTATTTCCATCCACGGTGATGTTTTCAAGATTACTATGTACGAATGACTAAAACATACAATAATAAAATCCAGGAATTCATTGCAATTGTAATTATAATAAATATAAACTTCCCGGTAAATGTTATTTAAATTTAAGGCGGAAATTAAGGGAGAACGGTTCAATATAATTGTATATAAAAAACGAAAGATTTGAATAGACAATAGTAATTTGTATTACAGATCACAAGAACGAAAAATAAAATAAGAATCCATGAAATAAAATGGATGTGCGTGTATGTTCCGCAAACATTCTTAAAAGCGTGGAGCAAATAATGTGTCGAATCCACAGATTTTGGATGGGGTGTTCGCTGAGTTGAATACCGACAGTCACCATGCCAAGTTCTGTCGATATCGACATAGGGGTGGGGTAAGGGGTGAAAATATTCCTACAAAAATGTAGATGCCGGTTACTTTTATGTTCAAATATAAAATGTACAAAAGGACCGACATTGGTGTCTAATTTCTTGCTTTGAGGTACAATGAGTTTCTAGTGGCATTCACAATGCCAGTTAATTGATCTTGGGGCGTCCATCAGAAATTTGGAATGTAGGGAAAGAATCTGTCGGATCCTATAATTTTTACTATCGTTATGACGAAGCAGCTTGAGGTCGTCGAAACGTCGTGGTTTTAATCGCTGTCGTACCCGTAAGTATCACGTGTCATTTTCATTTAGTCGCATTTTAAAGTTCGGACATTCTTATTTGTAGGTCTTGCACACAGTTTGATACTTGAAGTCAACATAACCGATGGTTAATTTCGATCAGCGTTGCCGTATCATGTTCATGTGTAGTGCCCGTTTTCAGGTCTTGCTGTCCGTGGGCTGCAACGCCCTCTTGAAGACGAAGTCGACGTACCATCGCCAAGCCACGGCACTGCACCTGGCCGCTTCGGGGAATCACCACGAGGTGATCTGCGCTATCCTGGACGGCTGTCTGGAAACTCTGGACGTGACGAACGCTGATGGGTTCACAGCTCTGCACCTGGCCTGTAGGAACGGCAATCGCGACAGCATCGTCATGCTGCTGCAGAGAGGAGCGAACATAAATGCGCATACCAAAAACACGAATAGCACGCCACTCAAGGAGCTGCTGAAGCATGTCCCTCGGCCCACGGAACTGCTCCTCGGAACACTGGACAACTGTGTCTCCAGCAACGGCCTCGACGTGAATGACCCGCGGTGCGTCGTCGTAGCCAACTTCAACGTTCTATTGCCTCACAGCCTCGGAGAAGGGCCTCAGATGAAGGTAGTACCAACCTCTTTTCCTACGTTCATTCTCAATTTAAGAGTAACTGTAAGGAAATAAAAATTAGCATATTATTTAAATTTTGACTGGATCGGAACTTAGCTTATAATATAGGTTGAAAATTACCATTTGTGATTTCAACATATTCTTCCTCATAGATTTTGTCTGAACTCGTTGAACACGGTCTGTCGTCGCTACTGCTTCATCCTCTGGTGCAGAGCTTCTTGCAGATGAAATGGAAGAAATTGGACCTAATATACTTCACTTTCTTCGCCTTTTTCCTACTTTTTGTGCTCTCATTTAGCACATTGGTGTGCTTGATCTACTACGTAGAGAACGAGTCTCTCAAAGGTTTAAGTGTCGACGGCTGCCGATTAGTCGTCTTCATATCGTTGGGTCTCTACGTTTTGCAGGTATTCATACAATCTAATATATTTTACTTCAGAAACTTCTGAGCAGCTCTGAACGTTTACACACGGTCAATACATCTTGCAAATATTAAGGCTTAAAGGCTATTTCACTCATCCAGATGTTTAAAAAAATGATAAAACAATTGTTCACACAGAACATTTTCCTAGTCAGTATCTCTACACAATTTATTAGTAGAGTTATATTATTATTTTAGATCAAATCTATTGTTTTTTAAACTTAAAAAATTTATTTCAAAATTACGTAAGTTAATTCAACTTCAGATGTTAAATTCAAATGTGAAATAATTTATACTTACAATTTCTATTTAAACTACAGACTTTGCATAGATAGCTCATCTCACTTGGACTGTAACGGGGTGGGGGTTACAATTGATTTTAAAAAATCAAGGTAGCATTTAAAAGCATTTATTAATTACTATGAATTTGAACATAGACAAATTTGTATCAATTATACGGGAAGGCTAGCCAGAACAACAATCAGATCCTTAATTCTCAGGTTCACCATAGATACCTCCCTAGGCGTGTCAAGGATTGAGACACTTTGGCAGTTACCTTGCGTGCATTGTGACCGTCGTTGCATCCGTACTCGCCGTACTCTTCGCTCAAGACTTCTCTGGTTCAGGCGATCGACGTTCTAGCTTTTCGTCCGACCCTGGCGACGGTTCGTTGACGAATCCCGCCGTAATCTCCTCACAGCCCCTTCGCTGCGTGGAAAAATCTCGATATTCTCGACCATTTTAGGTATTTCCTAGACCAAGAAATGTTATTTGTCCAGGCAGTCACGCGTTCATTTAATTTTTGATTTCTAGATGTCGCTTTCCCACGGGTGCGACACTACAGGTAACGCACCTACGTGCTTATGTCCAGACTGCAGGGATTATGTCTCCACCACGATGGCACCTGGACAAATTTCAACTTGCCAAACTCTCAATCCTTGCTAATATCGAATTAAATAAAAGAATATATAATGCAATAAACAACAGTAATTAATTAATTAAATGTTTGGCCACGCGTTGATGACGCCATTTTATGTAATACCCAAATTTCATTAATTAAATAAAACAATTAATTTGCCTCTCGTTGGCACGCCAAAATGTAACATTTAAAAAGAAATTAAGTAAAATCAATGGGTAGTTAACGGATGAATTTATTTGATTAAAATTTAAAATTAAAGGATGTTGAATAATTTACAAAATTTAAACTTCACAAAACAATTAATTTATTCAAAGTAAAATAACAAAATTTCTTCATGTGATTTATTTACATTCGTCTTCTTACTATTTTACAAATTTTATCTACTCTCATCTCAGGGTCGTTTATTTGGGCCTTTTAAATAAAGAAGCAACCTTTTTTTACATTCAAATTAACAATCAAAATTTACAACATTAGAATTAAACAATAAAATGACCGTGAATCCGAAATCTGACGATTTGATCCTTATTTAACCTTTACAATAAAGTTTATAAAATTTCTCTCTCTACTTACAGTTTTCTTTACTGGTACCAGGCATTCGTTTGGGCTCTTTGACACACTATACACTATTCACAGAATTTAATTTTTGTCTCAAAAATACGGTCCAAAAACTCTTGTATCTATCAACTGGAACGATTGCTCTGTATAACACCTGTGGACCTCTGCATTAAGACTCTCTCCCTCTCCAGCAAATATTGTAGTTCTCGTTCTGATTAACGGTCAATCAGAATGTTATCAACTCCTTCTCGATGAAATTTTGTAACAGTCTTTACTTGTTGAAACTGTGGCTTTACTTATTGAACACTTTCCTGTGACCTTTACTTGATCGAATTCTATGTCCAAACTTTACTCGATGAAATTCTGTGTGCCACACCACTCTTAATGAAGTCTTGCCTGCCACTCTACACTCGATTAAAATCTGCCCGCGACTGCCTCCTGTAAACCCCGTAGTTCGGCACGACAAAGCCCGCCTGTACATTGTTGTGTTTATGATCTCGCCGATAACAATTTACAAAAAATTTCCAATTATTAAATCTCTAATTGCCTCTAATTAGTATTACAGTATATATACATATATAGTGTTACTTGTGAAACAATTTATTTGTACTTACAATGTCGATTTCGATGTTTCTATCTGCCTACGTTATATAGGCGAAATGGAGATATCTGTATTATATTAATGCGAAATTTATTGCCACTACCAGTTCAGCCGTAGGTTTTTTCTAGGAAATCGTTCAGATGGCTCAGTTGCCGAAGATGTACTTGAAGAGCTTCGAGACTCTACTGAAGTGGGCATGTTTCAGTCTCAGCTACATAGGAGCGACCGCTTCTCCTGAAGACAAGGACACCAAGTGGCTTAGACATGTCAACACGGCCGCCATACTCCTCGCGTGGACAGAGCTGATGTTCCTTCTGTCGAAGTCTCCGTTTTACGGCTACTACGTGCTTATGTTCTACAAGGTCGCCAACAAAGTATTCAAGGTACAAATTCAATTTCAAGTCACCCATAGTCTGATAAAGAATTGACTCTAGCATTGACTTGTATATTTTACTGTTGTTCGGAGCAACCAGTACGAACTCCACAATGTACGTAAATGTATAGTAACTGTCAGAAACATGGAGCGTCCATTCCTGGTTGCAACAATCCATACATATTTGCTACGCAGGTTGTATTCTAGTCTTATTGGCTTATAAAAGTAACCAGGTAAACAACACATACAGAGCAAACACTATTCGTCCACAGGAAAATATTTATTCCTTCGTAATACTATTTAAATTTTGAGTTTTTCAGTAAGATACGTTTCTGTCTTACGTAAATACAGTAAGGTAAGTAATTTTTGGAAGAATTTCAGGAACGTATAATCATAATATTGAATTGAACGTTAGAATAATGAGAAAAATGTAATATATATTATTTTATGCATATGATTGTGTTAATATGTTTTATGTATATTATTCAAAATTTCCGAAAGTTTCGGAAATATTTTAATTTACACTGGTGAAAACCCTAGAAATAAAGTATTAACACAATAAAAAATAAATCAGTCTAAATTAAATTAAATATTTTGTAGAAAAGTATAATTTTTCTAGGTTTTGTACCGCGGCATATAAAGATAACATTTACGTATAATAAAATAGTTTTTGGGATTGAATGATGTTTGTCTCGAGAGAACCGGTACACGGATCAATAACACGAAAGTAAAACAGGGGAGCAGTGTAAGAATATAATAGAACAAATAGCTTTATTGTGTTTTATAATCAAACACCTCTTACCGGAACACTTTTTATGCCAAAAATTATAAATAATGTTCCATTAACATTTTGACATATATATTGTGTGTATAACATTAGTTCACTGAATAATTCTTGTTTATATTTTCGTAATATGTTTAATAACACCTATTTTTTTCTTTTTTATATCTACAACTAGCTGGGTGCCCGGCGTTGCTCGTGTACTTATTTATATAAACTCGAAAAAGTATTTAATTGAATACTTAAATATATTCCTTGAGTATTTCAGGATATAATTGTCAATTGTCACTCAGTCTTCATACATTACGAAATATTACATTGATGAAATTGTTAGCTAGACTCACAACTAATATAGCGCGAAAATTTACTTACATTTTCCGCAAGGATGATAAAGTAATTAGTATTCTTCTTTATTACCATTCGATGGAGTATTGCTGTATAAAATTATACTTTTTATTTAAAGAACATATTTCTGCTTTATTTCATTCCTAATAAAGGAAATATTTCCTTTGTTCGTTGCGTAGTAACGTCTCTCTCTCGCGTGACGTCATTGTCTCTTGGGGGCGCAGTAATTTAATATTTAATGATCACGGTTTTTAATTATAATTCTTTCCAACTTTATGCTATGGGTTTGTCACCCCCACAGTACCGGTTCTCGATTTTGGCAGAATACGTATACCAAGTTTTGTTGCATTCTGTCCACGCGATAAAATTTGTATAAAGAACAACGTAAATACATACATACATACATACATACAAATATACATCCTTTTTTATTATATAGATATAACAATTGTTATGTTATGTAAAGAATAATATCAAAAATGTTATATTTTATATTGATGTTTAATATTACAACACACTTGCCTATTAAATAAAAAAATTAAATTTTTCAAAATGTATCACTTGGTAAAGGAAATACATTTCAGTGGTGAAAATTCAACATGCGAACTTGTGTCTACCTTCTAGTTGTTTGAAACTGTATAGTCGTCTGTTCGAGACAAATTGTTTGCAATTGCCAATATTTATTACCATTTATGCTTATTTCATCCACATATCTATGGTGTAGACATGCTATATATAGGGTAATCAACATAGTGGCAACTCCCCTCTTATAGCATAGGAAAGGGATTAGAAAGGGGGGATTCGGAAGGGTAGAGGAATGTAGCCAAGGGTTAACTAGGGCCCCCGGGCTAAGGTTTAAGGATCGTACCTGGCAATTCGCATAAAAGTGAAGCAGGGAGAACCCTAGAAAAACCTTCATCAGGTAGGTCGGGCATTTGGTACTTGTCCAACTCCCTTCTGATGGCGTGAGAGGGGTTAGCTGTGGTCGCAGCTTTCCCTCGCCGTGCCTTGACCTGTTTAGGAGGCAGCTGGCCGACTATTCCAATAGGAATAGCGGACAACTCTTACCGTATGCCCAAGGTCTGCGACCCCAGAACATACACCTCTCAAAAAAGGCTGAGGTGCCTCGGCATGATGTGGGAACCATAGTTAAAAAAACCAGAGAGATGTGAAGGCATGTCTATAGTAAATACATTTTCGTTGTTTTTTAACGGTTTCAACCTTTACTTAACCTTGAGAGATTTTCAATACTTAATATTTGATCAAATAATAACTTAAATGTTGATTATGTCGGGTTATAATTTAAAAATAGTGCGTATGTAAATACGTAAAGCAAACGAAAGAAGAAAAAAGAATCAATGGAAATGAATAACTTTGAAGCTGTTCGTAAGATTACAATACATTTAATATATAATAATCTGCGACTGAAACATCCATAATACTAGTCAGGACAATGATACATCCCCATAAAACTGGAAACAGGTCAAATTCAATAACATGTAACAGGATTTAGCTTTCAGATGGTGTTCTCTTTAACGCAGTATTTTCTTTACACCTTATCTCAAATTGAACAAGATTGTCCATAATGATTCAGTCACTAATCATGAGTTTATTTTTGCAGGTTCTCCTGACTTTTATATTCCTCATGTTCGGCTTCTCGCTAGCGTTCATGATCCAATTCCAAGCGAAAGAACCATTCGAGAATCCATGGAACTCACTCCTAAAGACTTTGGTGTTAATGGTTGGCGAGTTTGATTACCATGATTTGATGGCTGAACAGGATGCTTCAGTTCTGTGGGCAAGCCGCTTGCTCTTCACCATTTTCGTCATATTCGGCAGCATTGTCCTCATGAACCTCCTCGTTGGTCTTGCTGTCAGCGACATCTCCGATCTTGAGACGCAAGGTTTGCAAGAAAGACTCAAGAGTCTTGTTAACTACATATGTCTCCTAGAACTCGCAGTCAACAATAAACTCATCGGCAGGTTTCTTCGCCAGAACTTTCTGTACAAACGGGTGAAGAACCGGATGGTGCCGAACGAATTACTGATTTATCCCGGACGAAAAGAGGGTCCGGAAATATTTAGCACGGAAGTAAAAGATTGGTTGGTATCGGTAGCTGTGAAAAATCAAAAGATGAAACTGTCCGATGTATCGTTAGAGTCGATATATGCAGAGGTTCAAAAGGCAAAGGACGAAAATGAAAAACTGCAACAGGAAAATTCAGAAATACTCAGATATTTGAAAGAAATTTCGGAAGTAATTAAGACTCGAAATATTAGCGATATTTCGTAACATTTTCATTTACAAAAATACTCTTGAACATCATAAATATGTCGAAAACGAATGTATTTAAAATATGAAATGCCATCTATGGGATTATTCCCGAGAAACAAGAGTAAGTGAACCTCTAATATATGAAGTAAACAAGATGTCGGAAAATTATTATAGTATAAATGAGAAAAATCTGCAGAAAATTCTTTATGATACTATACGCGTATTAAGATATTAACTATTTTTATAGAACCCCATCAAGAACTCTGTAGTCTAATGCAGTGTTTTATGAAAATCTCCACAATTAGTTTCATTATGGTTTTTAACAGTTTCTGTCGTCTGTTCTTTCTAATTGTTTTTTATTACCGTATTCTAGATACTATTTTACAATTTGACCTTTATAATAGTGAATACTGACTGAAATCCTTACTAAAACTTTCTTATGTTTTCGTTATTAAAAAGTACAATTGATGTGCGTTGTGTTTATTCTTCTCTGTTTTCGTCTATTCCTACATCCTGACTTCCATGTTATAAAATTTCATATAACTCACCAAACATAAGACTTCGAATTTTATGGAACGCAACAATAATATTAATTAAGTTATAAATTGAGGAATACAGATGTGTTTATGAAGAAATCAAGATTTATAAAAAATTCTGGAGAACAAAAAATTCATTAAACTTCTCTAACAACGTTTTATATAATTGACAGTTAATTTATTAAGCTATTTCATGACACCAAGACAAAACGAACACGTAAAATTTTTTCTCATGAACTCTTATATCGTCTGTACACTGAAGTTAATAGTATCATGTACAAAATTTTTATGATATATTCACCTATAAAAACATTTATGTATTTGATTTCATTTCCTCTATGAATATTTTCCCATACCAGTGGCGTCTGGTTCATAAGTGCCCATGTATTAAAGCATATGAATTAATATAGTAAGAAATATTATTTTTAATTTTAAGAACCTACATATTAATAGTTTTTTAACTGTGAGAATTTCTGTCTCAATATTGAAGACATTAAACTGCCGGCCTTGCGTCACATTCGCTACTGCAAAGCAGCCAGCTGGCCATGCGAGTGCTCTTAGCTTCTGAGCACAGGATTAGGCGCTTTATTGACAACAGCGCGTACACAGTATACCTGTTCATCACAACATTTGAGTACCCCAACCTGAATGCAACACACATTTTATCTTTATATATATACGATTCTCTGTGATATAGCTATTGACATTGGAACACGTCCATTAATAACATATATCAACGTTGAAGTTTCCATAAAATATTTTATAAACAAAGGGGAATTACAACTATACGTTTTAGGAATATTTGTAATGAGTATTTTCAGAACGACTATAATGATAATTTATCTACTTTATATTATATTGGACATATGCATGTTTAATTCTATTTGAGATAGAGCATAACTATTTTTATATCACTCATGCTCAATGATTATGTAATTCTTCCCTTCAAACTGTTGGTTTCCTGTTTATGTATCCAATTTATTAACAATTTTACAAATATTTTAATGAATTGATTAATTAAATAATCAGAAAATAGTTAATGTCAAATTAAAATTTCAATACTGAGCATACGTTTCACAACTATATATATATATATATATATATATATATATATATTGTAATAATCAATTTAATTGAACGAAATTATGTCAATAACTGTAATGGTGGATTAACAATGCCACCACGATGTGGATACTTAAAGGGATATATAAATTAATTTTAATAAGTTTTAAGGATAAAATATTTTGTACAAATTTCTATTTAATTTGGATTCTGTACATAAACTTTTAAATAATTGCCACAGCATTTAATGAAATTCTTAAATCTTCAGGCCGCTTAATGGACCACTAATAGTTACACTAATTTGAAAGTATCACCATATCACATGAAAACCAAAGGGTAACAAAAAATAATAATTAAATTTACAAGAAAATGTTGACAAAACAAAACTAAAGAAATTTGAAACCAAGAGAAATCTGCAGAAATTTAAAGAAACCTAATGGAATTTAAAATAAATCTGGCGGTACGCAATTTTTATATAAAGCTTAGTTATTTAAAAGAACTTTTATTTAACAGGTCATTCACCGTTCACAACCTAAATCATCACACAACTTTAGTTTCACTTTGCTAAATTTCCGGCCAACTGACCACCGGAGACGCCTCCAACATTCGTTCTAGAGCCGTTTTTCCCCACACGTATCTGTCGAATTTATTTTACTGGTTTTTTAATATCCTAGGCTGAATGCGACCCTCTTCGATCGGTTCCGTTACGAACTGTTTCCACAACAGACTCGTCATGACCATAATCGGCCATTACCCAGCAGTGACTGGTTGTGTTCTCCAAGCTTTCAACCTCAAATATATACCGACAATACTAAGTCTCCAGCACACCACAATTCGTACGTCACGCTGACTGTTACTTACAATGATATGGCCTCAATATTACGCCAACAATACAAATATTAAAGAAATTATTTAAAAAATCCTTTCATTACACATTGGTGGACTGTATATATATATATATTGTAATAATTTATATAACTAGCTTTTGTTATCTTTTGTCAATAATTCATGATATGAACTATGTGGCGTTTTTAAATGAAAAGAACTATTAAGTGAAAACTATAAAACAAGATTTATTAACAATTTTAAAACAAGTATTCAAATTACAAAATAATCGGGATCTCAGGGCCTTGAACTGGGTTTGATAATGGCAAAATTTATATAATCAAAATCACAAAAATTACATTTACTTTATATGGGAATCAATGCGTCTGAACATAGACGAAATTTGTTGCTGAAGAAATAATACTTAAGATTGAATTTAAACAATTTCAATTTTTATCAAGAAATAAAGAATGATCTGAATAATTAAAGATCTCATTTTATCGATAATTAAAGAACGATCTGACGTTTATCTTTTAAACGTGGTTTACAATGATTTTAAAGTTTTCTTTCTACTTACGGCAGCCCAGATCTCATTTTAACTTTTCGTGCACAATTTTGGGGATATCACTGATTCTAAGTTCTCACAGACTCTAAATGTTCACAGACTCTAATTAGCGTAGTTTGTTAGTTGGTTTAAAATAACTTTGTCGATTCTCGATGATTTACTGCAACCTGGATTTGTAGGTCTCGTGGATTTTTGTTGAAAATACACCTCATTGGTTTTGTCTGTTGACTGAAGACTAGTTCAATTTCTGCATTTTTGATATAACAGCGTACTGGTTACTGGAACACTTTCTCGTTCTTTAAATTAGACCTTTTTCATTCTCGCTGCTGACTGACTAAATTGTTCAACTTTTCGTGTATTAGAATTTTGTGGTCTTTACACCTCGCCGTTCATTGCCTGACTGTTCGTTCTTTTCGTCTCTCCTATTTGCTGTCTGCTGCCCGACTGTTCGTTCGTCTCGTAAATTTTGAGCGCGTAAAACCTTCTCGACCGATCAACAATGCTTTCTTTGCCTTGCCGGTTTGTTGCGGCGTCCGCTATATCCACCAATAATGAGTCCTCTAAAATTCAACTTTCAATTAGAACAATGCCTTAATTACCAATTACTACAATATATATATATTGTAATACACAACATTAATCTATGAATTAATTGTCCCACGTTGGTGAAGCCATGAATGTAATACACAAAATTAATTTTTTTAAGTTAACAAACAGTGCCCCACGTTGTGTAATAGTCAAAATTAATTTTATTATGAATTGATTGAAATGAATTTAAAATGATTTTGCCTCACGTTGACACGCCATTTATGTAATACACATAATTAATTTGATTGAATTGGCCCTTGTTATGGCGCCATTAAATTTTATACACAAAATACTTTATTATTAATTGAAATAAATGGACATAATTATTGAAGTTATTGAACGAAAGGATGTTGACAATAATTACACTGGTTCAAATCTCTTAAACAATTGGTTTATTCTACACACTTATTTATTTATAATAACAAAATTTAGTTGTTGAAACTTTACATGAATTTTTTATATACAATGTGCATTCCTCTTTTCTTTAATTGTACCTTTTTAAGTAAATAACAATAAAATTTTTACCATTCACTATTAACAAATAATTTTATAACCTCAAAATTCAATCAAAATGGAACGAAATAAATGACAATGAAATCGAAATCGAAATCTGACGATGTACTATCCCTATTTAACATTTACAAACATGAATTTAAAATGTTTCTCTCTACTTACTGTTGTACCGGTACCAGGCAATTGTATGGGTTTTATAACACCCTTATCACTTTGAACACATTACAGGCCATGTCTCACAGATTTTACTTCACGTCACTTTGCAATGCTCCGGTATTGTCCACCGAACACAATTTTTTTGAAAACTGTCGTCCCGCCGACTTTACTTTGAGCTCTACGATTATCTCTAGCCAAAATATAGATTGTCGCTCTCGCTTTGATTTACGACCAAATCAAAACTTCATTCTCTCCTTTACTATTGTGCTCCACCAACTGCCAGACTCTTACTTCAGATTTCTCAATGCCCTGTGGCTGTGCTAAAAAATGTCACTCCTTCTACATATATCAATGTTTCGTGACTTAACTGCATTCGACGAGATTTTGTGGCAGACTGCTGTGCCCCGTAGCTTATGCGCGCTCCAACAACAGTGCCCTATTCTTAACCATTATTGTATTTGTGTGTTCGCCGATAACAATTTATTTAAAATGACTAATTATTAATTCTTTAATTGCCTTCCTTTATCATTACAATATATATATATATATATATATATATATATATATATATATATATATATATTGTAATACCCAGTTAAGAAGGACATGAATTTTGTTCTTATTTCATCAGGTTTGTTTAACAACTCAGACTGGGGATTCTTGAGTGGTTTGTATATAAAAAAAGATAATAATAAAATGATGGATAAGTGGCTCTTAGAGAAGGGGAGGACTATAATTGGACGTTTAGCGCCTCTTAGAGCTAATGGTTTTGACAGACATCTGGACGGAACCCTAAAGGCATAATGAAGGAAGTTTTATGGACATACAATTATATTTAAAAGGAAATGTTTATTTTAATTATATTGAAGGCCTCTCTGAGCGTGAGAAAGTCAAGAGCTGGTGTTTGTTTGGCGAAAGTGGAAATTCAAAAACTGTGAAAACAAGGGAATATTCTGTAGAGGGAGAGCAGATAAAAGGAGTTGGACTGGGATGTGGTGACACAGTTGGACTGGATACCTAAGAAGAGTTGGACAGGAGATCTCGAAGGAGATGGACGTGGAGTCGGGTGCCAAAGCGCAAGACGGAAGGATGTTGGAGTGTCCGCAAAGGAGGAGGACGTGGAGTCAGTGATAAATATTCGGTCAAATTGAATGGTGGCCGTGCCTAAAAATAAAATAAACATTTTAGTCCATGCAAGCTGTCAGGAGTCGGGATACCAAAAGGATTAAGTGAACGTGTCTGTGGAGCGTGTGTAAAAGTCTGTGCACAGAAGGGCATTGTAGAGTAAAGAGCATTCCTGAAAACCCCAAATAAAATTGTAAGTAGACATTCAGTAATAAATTTTATAAATTGTTAAATAAAGGTAATGAGTCAGATTTCGTTTCATTTCGTTTTTCATTTATTTTAACTGCATTGTTTAATTGTAAATTTTGTGTTCCGTTTCCTTATCAACCCAGTAAAGACCCTGGGGTACAGAGTCTGATTTATTAAAATGTATTCTAGATTAGTAAAATTGTTTTGTTGGTAAAATTTAATAACGTGTTTAATTTAATTTCCTTTAATCATAATTATCAAAAAGTGGGGTATTACAATATATATTGTAATGCCAATTAATTAGGCCATTAATTGTTTGGACGTAAAATCTGAATTGTTTGAGAAATCCATTATAGCGGTCGATCGAACAAAGCGACAATGAAAAAGCGAACTCACTTGCTTTGTCGAAAAGTAAAAAATGGCGTATGGGCGCAGAAACTCGAGAGAACGAGGATTCAGTTCGCGGAAAAACATCGTGAGGAGCAGAACAAGTATTATAACAGTTAGTTGGTGGCGGGACATTTCAGAGGACGGAACAAATAATACTAGAGCAGAGACTAGCCGTCGTTAATGTATTATTAACCAAATTTGTGAATTTAAGAGAAAGTGAAAACATTCACGGAAGTATTACGTCGTAAATATCGCTAAGTAAAAGCAGTTTTTACGTCTATAGGCAGCCAAGGAAGGCAAGCAGACATCAGATAGCTGACATTCAGGAGGATCATCCGAGTTCCTGTGAGCCTATCAATTTTGACTTCAATAGTGTAAAATATATGAGTTGACTTTTAGAATCAGTTTATAATTTTGCAATAGTGTATTTCCGAAACCAAAAGGAATGCTGGTACCAGCTGGACAGATGTAAGTAACAAAACCAAAACTAATGATTAATTGTATACGTAATTAAAGGATAGAGTCAGATTTTGTTCTCTTTTAATTGTCAATCAAAGTTAATTTCTTTTCTTTTTAATTTCTTTCTATCGACATATTGTTTAGGTAAATGTGAACTGTTTGTTAATAAGATTTTAAAATCAATTTGTAGTATTCATTATCAAACCCAGTAAAGGCCCTGAGAGAAGAGATCTCAAATTTTGTGTTTGCAATCATCTTTTGTTGCCACAAAATAAATAAATATTTTGTTTGTTAATTTCGATCTTTAAAATTAATTAAAACGACGTACTATTATTTAATTATTAAATTTTGGCTTCCACAACGTTGGGCAAATTTAATAAACGCCCATTATTGTTTATTACAATATATATAATATAGGATAAATGTCGAATATAACTTTGCTTTAATTTATAACGACTCGTTTCAATTCAGTAACAATAAAAAAGCAAAACTGTAAGCATTTGAACATTTATCTCTTTAGTGACGTGACTTACAACTACAGTATATTTCGCGACAATTGTTCAGAGCCAATTCACGAAACGTTATATTCACTTAACAAATCTCAGCGATTTATTTGAATATCAACCTGGACTAATCGTTTTAAGTGGCACAAATATTCTGGAAAGAAATTGTTTCCTTGCTGGAGTGTAATCACAATCACATATTATTTATCGAATTTTACGACCTGCCACGCGTCACAACTCTGAATAAAGTGTTGCATATTCATGAGCATGTCCAGCGCAATGCATACCAAATAAGCTGCAAACAATTGCACTTCTATCTAGTTTCAATACCACCATTTACATTGATAACGTGCAACAATCGTTTCTTGTTCGAATTCTGGTCTCGATTTTAGGGGACAGTAAAATGCTTTTAAGCGTGTTTTCAGGCCTACACAATTCCATTCGACAAAAGCCGCTTTTAAATGCCAACTAAGTTAAATAATCACACTGGTGTGAACACGCACTCTTTTAGTCCTCGATCTGTGCACGGGAAGTCGGATATTACTTTTATTAAATTAACGATCTAATGTTTCTGAATCCGTGAGTATTCAGTATTTTGTTAAAAGAATGAAAGCATCTCAGGACACATTTTAAATAAATAAAAATCAGCCTATTTTAAGTCAGAAAAAATAATTATTTAATGTAAAATTGAACAAAGATTCATCGCTTATTTTGCGACGTCATCAGATTCAAGTTTAAAACTACAAAAAATAAGAAAATTTATGTTTTTGTAATCTGCCAAATGTTTCTTAAAAATGTTATTCAAATCATTGTAATTGTTTTGTTTTCCTTGTGATTTTAATCTCTAACCTGATGAGGTCGCACAGATAAGCGATGAAACGTTGTTTAATTTTTTATTAATACATTCTTTTTTCTGACTTACGTAAGATTGGTTGATGTTTATTTATTTGATAGTTTTCTCAATAGTCAGAATATATATATATATATATATATATATATATATATTGTTATAATCAAAATAAAATAAAATTGAATCGGCCCACGTTGAGGACCATAAATGTAATAATCAAAATAAAATTAATTTTTAAGTAGCCTTACGTTGACACGCCAAAAATGTAATATATACAAAGAGATTTTAATTAATTAAGTGGATGAATTTATTATTAAATTTAAATGAAAGGATTTTAAAATGATTATAATGTTTAAATCTCAGAAACAATTGACTTATTTAAATTAATAGGAACAAATTTTCTTGTTGTGATTATTTTTACATTAATGTTTTTACCATTATACAAGCTCCCTTACTCTTGTCTCAGGGTCATTAATTGGGTCTTTTAAACACAGAACAATACCTTTTCCTAAATCCAAAATTTACAAACAAAATTTACAACATTCAAAACTTGATTAGAATTAAAACAACAAAAATTAAATTGAAACCGAAATCTGACGATCTATCCTGATTTAAAGTTTACATAGCTATAAATTTTATAAAGTTCCTCTCTACTTACAGTTTGTACCGCTTCCAGGCAATTGTTTGGATTCTATGATACACTTTACACTATTTACACGTAACAGGCCATCGTTTCACTGAATTTAATTTGGTTTAAGTCACTTTCCAAAGCTTTTGTATCGTCCAGCAGACACAATTGTTCCGTAAAATACTGCTGACCTTTACTTTACGTCCTTCTCTCTCTCCAGCCAAGATTGTAGCTCTGGTTCTGATTACGGGCATATCAGAATGTTGTCCACTCCTTCTCCAAATTTCTACACCACAGCCAGACTCAATTTGTTTTTGGTTTCAACTATACTCCACTAGTTTTTGTATACAACTTCACTTGACGAAATTCTGTGACTGACTGCCTGAGCCCTGTAGCTCGCCAACGACAAACGCCCGCCTGTATATGTTCTTACCCACTGTTGTGTTTGTGTTCTCGCCGAAAACAATTTATTTCTTGTTTAATTATTAATTCTTTAATTGCCTTTAATTATTATTACAATATATATATATATATATAATTACTAAACATTTTAATTTTGGTCTGCTAATTATGAATTACAGTCTACTGAATCCATTCCAGTAATTATTTATGCCACGTTCCTTAATTAAATTACTCTGTTTTTTATATATGACACTGCGGTTTAATTGAACAACGTTTTACTTGGTTATAATTATGGTGAGTAGTTGAATATATTCCTTGGTGGAATAGAGACGAACGGAACAGGATAACTGCAACTTCGCTATTCGGTCCTAAACTGCAGCTGCAACTGGGGGTGTTACGTAAACATGAATCGAAGTTTAGATCAATCTAAACAAACTTCTGGAATTAGTTCACAATTAAATAACACGTTTTTTTTACTTTAAACATGTTTATCAAAAACTGTCTTCGAAAAATAATAAGAAAACTTTAACCCCTGAGCCGAACTATAGCGTTGCCGATATTTTTCCAGAACGCAAGCACCCGGTTTGTCTCTGAAAATATCTTCAACCATCCGTGACCTTTTCAGCTAGTCATCATTCATGCCCACCGAGACAACGGCCTCTTTGGGGCTTGGCTGAATTACGATACGGTTTTGGCACTCTTCCGCTCATGATCCTGATGTACTCTTTTTTTCCCTTGGGGGCAAACAGAGTTACTAGTTCAAAAACATTATTCTCCGTTACCTCACTTGCGCCACTTTTTCAATTCATTTCTACTCCCCCCCTCTCTCTCTCCCTCCCTCTCTCTCTCCCTCCCTCTCTCCCCCTCTCTCCCCATCTCCCTCTCTCCCTCTCCCTCTCTCCAACCCCCCACTCTCTCCCCCTCTCTCCCCCTCCCTCCATCTCCCTCCCTCCCCCTCCCTCTCCCCCTCTCTCTCCCGCCTCCCCCTCCCCCTCTCTCCCTCTCTTCCCCCCTCTCCCCCCTCTCTCTCAATACGGTCTTGTCCTCTTCATCCCATCATTTCTTTCCTTGCCCACAATATACACTATTTATAAAATTTCTAAGTTCTCAATACTTAAGGGTTATATATGTGTGTATGTATGATTGCGACAATCGTTTTGTTGTCGTAATGCGATAAGGGGAATTAATTTGTGGAAATTTAAAGTACCAAAGAAAATTATAGTATGGTCGACTTTCTGTGTAATGAGATATTGTGTTATACGGTGGCTGCGCTGTGGATTCGTTACAAAATTTATGGACTGTATATTGAGACCGGTCGTCTGCTCCCAGCTCCAACGACGATCTCATCCATCCAGGAACCGCCGATGTGGATTCGTCGATTGCGACCCCGTATTGCGCTTATGTTTCCCAATTTGCGCGGATCATTCGATTGGAGTATGAACCGCAAACAGGGGTTTTATTTTCGTTTTTTTGTTGTATTTCAGAGGAAGCCGATACGAATAACTGTACCTTGCTATTACCGTCACAACTAAGAAGTATATTTTGAGACTTTCTATCTCGCCGAATATTTCCAAAATATTTTAAAATAACTGACACCCTTTTAAACATGAAATAATTTTTTCATTACAAAACCCTCAATTTGATGCAAGAACAAATGTACTCTCAAATAGGAAACGGAGGTCAAGAGAACTTTATACTTTTAAACGAAATGATCCTAAATTAAATCACCAAACTAAATTAAATTTTCCGATGTTTGTTAGAAATATAAGTTAAAAATTTTATATAATTCTATCAACAAAACAAAAAATATCCTACGGTCTCGTAAGTGTTACGCAATTAATGAATATGTTAATTCGCCTAGAAGATGACGACAATGATTGCGATCTTCAAAACGTCGCGGTTTAATCGCTGTTGGCACCCGAGTGAAACTCGAGAACTCTTTGTTAATTGGTTTGTGAAGAGTTGATTTAGACAATCATTACTCTCGAAGGTAACTATTAAGATCCTCGTAAATATAATTGCACTTAATTTATTTTCATTTTATACCGCACCTGACCAGAATCTCACAGAAGTGGTGAAATCAGTCACCTGACTAATTGTGTGTTACTTACAGGCTTATAGTAATAATACTAACATATTAAACTGAATACAAAAGAAATTTTCTCATTACGCTCATTTTCTTTGATTGTTTTTAAGAATAACTTTTTTAAAATTTATGCAATTATTTCTATGCTTATATCAATTATTTTACACTTATTGATTTTACTTCATACAGTTTCTTTTCTGATTTACAAATTTTCAATGTGATATATAATCTGACTTGTATGTCTACTTTTTTTATTTTCTTTATGTATTTATATTTCGTATTCGTGTGCATTCCTCTAGTTCGGCCTGTTTCCTTGCTGTATTTTATAGTTTTTCTATTGAATGTACCATATCCTGAAGTTGAACTAGTGGAATCAATAATTCTAAATCTTCAATTTTAATCAATTATTCCGAAACTAAGTAATATGTTCAACCCCACAAGAACACTGACTCTCATACATACGAAAACGTGTATTATTCTTCAGAAACTAATTTAACGAATATAATTTGTATTGGTCTATATAGATTACAGAAATAGTCTGTTATAATTATATCATTTGTGTCTCTTCAGTGATCAGGAATAAATTATTATATGCTGGTGTTTCCGGTCGGTGTGTAGCAATTTTACGGCAATTAGGAATGGAAGGAAAACGGCCGGAATTTTGGGTGAATAAGCTTCATAACATTATATTTGCACATTGTGGTGACATAATGAAGCAGCGTCTTACAAAAGCCACCTGAATTGCCATTTGTTACGGCAACATTTAGAATTATATAAGAAAACTTGTGCTTCCCCTATATTGATGTTTCTGCCAAGACGGTGAAATTCATAGCATCCAAATATCACGAAACATATTTTTTTTCTTGCGTATGTCCGTGACTACCAGCGTTAACACACATTTTCTGTAACATGAACGTAAAATGAACGTTATTTAATATCGTAAGATTCCCTCCCAAACACTTTATTTTAAGATCATCTAAGGAAATATAAATGAGAAGAATAACTATACGGCGTACCTAAGGCATTTTATTAATTCTGATAATATAGATAAGGCAAGTATTTATCCATACCTACCGCAAACTAGTTAGATGAGAAGATAAGGGGAAAAATTTAGTGCATTTGATTATTATCTGTACTGCCAGATTTTTAAATCCGAAGCCGGAGGATGAATACAATGAATACTGGAGAAGTGAAGCCACAAATTTCGAATACTGTAACTATTAAGCCAGACAGAGGCAGGAACGAAGGTGGGTGGCGCAGATTGAGGGAGGGGAGTCCAACTTTGTCACGATGCACGCGGAATGAACGCATAAACGACTACGATTTAATGAGGTCAAGCTTTAGGCGCATGCTGAAAACGAGTGGCTGCGCACGGGGAGGGGATTGGTACGATCGCGGAACGACACTAAACTGGGCCGTATCGTACATGCCACTCACTATACAAACTTAAAATAACACAGGTTCACTCAATGATCAATTGTATCAAGTTATCATTACTTCTTGGTGTACAAATTTAAGTGTCTTATAAAACAAGAGATGTTTCAGTAGTAAATATTAAAATTTTATGAACAAATTTAAGTTTAACAAAATTATGAAAGATACTGTAGCCAAACTTTACAGTACCAGTTATACAGTAGTGATTATCGTACCGTGATTAATTTCGCCGTTATTAAATCATTATTTTATATTAAAAATTATAATCTTTCTATTTGAATATTTTGCATATATTTACTTCCCGTTGTTACATCAATTTTCCTTGAGAAAGTATTACTTCGCCGGTTTAAGAAGCCTATATAATGGGGAAACATCTTCAAGGGTGAAATATGCAGTATGGTATCTACGACGATCGAGAACGTCTCTATAAATTCTGATAAATCAGCAACTTATATTGCAAATCATGAAAAACAAGTAGTCAGGTTTATTTTACAGGTTTGTTCGCCATACAATCAACAATCAAATACAATAAACGTAACGTAATTCCATTGTAGGAACGTATGTCTGTAAGTCCAGGCAGGTCACAATTTGCATATATCTAAGTATAGAACCTTAGCCGTGTAAATTAATTACATCACGTACAATATTATGACACTTCAAATATATTTATAATATGACACATAACGCAGACGGTAATTTCACATCAAATAACGCATTGCATTACGTAAGAAAACAAACGAACCGTACTGATTAAAATACATTTATATTCAGACACGTTTAAAATGGAAGTAAAACGAACGAAATGTATTCTGGCTGCACATTTGTTTACTTATCTAAAACAGATACAAACCAGCGAATCTGTTTAATGCGGAAACTTACAGTTTGCAAAATCAACAAGCTTCCAACCATACACGACATTTGTTGACTTAAAATTTTGTTACGCGAGAGAAATTTCATTTATGAAAATAATTGAAATGTATTTCTTACATCAGTGAAATTGATTGAAAAATATTTCCTAAGCTTACTTTACCATATATTTTATCGCATTTATTTCAGTTGGTTTAAACGAAAAAGAATTATGAAAACAATAAATCTATATTGTAAACACTGCAATTTGAAATATTAATATCGCCCCTTTCACACGATACAGAAAATAAATATTGTCCAGAAAACCCGTATTTATTTATTTTAAATTCAAATAATATCACCACCACATTTAATATTGCATGCAAACAATATTACTCACTTTTAGGAAAGATAATGCCTAAAAACAAATTTCTGTGCTTTACAGAAAAAAATATTTTCTTCATCACGAATGATTGGCTAATATTACTTACGTGCACCCAATTAAAAGAAAGGCTAACTTGTTGTGTGAAAACAAAGTAATTAAAAAATAAATTGGTTGATAATAATTGCGTTTTAACAGTGCAAATTTTTACTTCTAAGCGGAAGACCTTAAACTTCCCGCCTTGCGGCGCTCTCGCTCCCTCTAATGCAGCCCGATGGCCATGTCAGTGCTAAATTATTCCGCCTTTAAAAATTAAACAGTATTGGAAACGAAATAAGAAATATAGCATATTACGGGTAGGGGCGGAACATTGTTAACACTATCGCTGTTTTAGTATTTCCGTTTTGCCATAGAAATAAAAGTATCCAAATCGCAGTTCGTTTAACTCTCACAAACTGCGATAACCCTTCGCAACAGTGCCTCTGACACGGCGCACGTCAAAGAAAATGTATTTCTGTTCATGTTTTTTATTTCCAAGGAACACTTTCTTACTCGTTATATCGTGAAGAAACAAACAGTACCTTGTTATATACAAGTATTCAATGTTGCGTGAATAATAAATCACATCCGTTTGTTTCGTACGATTGTTTTGCATAATTTAACGGGCATATTAATTATTCGATATATTGAAGATGATCTCACTGTAAATATTTTCTTGAAACTGGAATCAGTAAGAAATGACAGTAAAAATCATTCATTATCAAACAGTAGAAATATACGTACAAATTGAATAAATACGTCCGTATCTTAATTATTGTTTCCTATTTTTACTTTAACCGTCTTTTCGGTTATCGAGGTACAAAATCAATTATTACAATTTGACAGATTTTTTCCAAGAATGACGCTATGTTTTGGAATGATCATCCGGCGTGGAAAGATTTTTAAATTGTTCAGCCTACGCAACAACGTCTCTGGTTGCGTCACTTTAGGCAATGTTCCATTCTAAAAATATTTCAAACGGTTCACATAGACAGGCTGTTGCGTGGGTGGAGCCGATAAACTGTGTGGGCTTTGCTCTT
The DNA here is from genome assembly GCA_037074705.1 of Zhengitettix transpicula. NCBI lineage: Eukaryota > Metazoa > Arthropoda > Insecta > Orthoptera > Tetrigidae > Zhengitettix > Zhengitettix transpicula. Next base: position 23,498,832 of record CM073595.1, on the reverse strand, counting down.
TTGACGTCAGTTCTGAGGAAATGGCGGAAGTTATCACGATATATGTACACGCTTAGAAAGATAACACGATCAAATTCAGTTCGCGCTTTTATACATTATCCTCAATACAAAAATTAGATTCTGGAAGCAGATACGTCAACTAAATCATTACGTTCATAATTCAGCTTAAAATTCGTTTTAACTAATATAGTTATATCATAAAAACATGTTTGATTGTAAATAAGACCAAACGGCGTTTTAAAAGGTTTGGTGTAACAGTTCCGCAATTACAAAAAAATATACCGTTAAAACATGCTGAAAAATATGAGAAATTACAAATGGAATTAATGAATTGGAGCCCACTGGATCACAAATAACCAACAGGTCATTCATTTGGCAAGTCGGAAATGGACGTTGCTCTTCATGGTGCACGGGAGAGTGAGTAATCCGCAATTCTTTACTCACCTGTGTAGTATTTTATGTATTTATATTCTATCAACCACACTTCGTAAGATCTGGTGCTCTATTAATGTTTTCAGCAATTGTCGATATTTTATCATTATATTCCAGCTCATATCACGGTAACATGTAAAAAATCGTTGAAGAAAACAGTTCAACGTTCAATCAAAAAAGCTCATACATTATGTCGATTATTCAAAGCGAAACATTGTCTTATGAGAGGTCGTTTTTGACTAACTGAAAATGCTATAACATTTTATTTTAGTTGTTTCGAAAATCTGTAGTGAACAGCTTCTACGTTTGGAGCCAAATAGTTTTTGACGCACTATTAGAGATCATTCAAATTTTAGATATAAAATTTTTAAGATTTTATAAAAACTCAAATCTCAATGGTTCATTTCTTGTGAAACACTTTTTGAAGACAACCTAGTTTCAGTCACAATTACCAGCCGAGATTTCAACTTGATCCTATTGTCACAAGATAAGGTTGGCAAAGCTGCTTAAAATAAACTTATGTAAAAAATTTGCAATATTAAGAAGAGGAAGTGACTGTTCTTCTGTAACAAATTATCGGCTTTTCGAGTGGACCTATTTATTTTGATTTATTAATGAATGTAGAACGTTATGCAGCTCGTCCAGCTTATCGTGTACTTTTTCAAGTGTTACATCTTCACTATACCTTTTCTTCTCTACAGCTATTTTAATGATGGACATGTAAACTTTCTGGGGCCACACTGACAATATATTTCTACGGTTCCTGCCTGGGAAAATCACTTCGACCATTTCGATATTCCTCCAACTTTCTAACTTCCTCTTGATCTTTTTAGGCATTTTGTTACGGATAAATCCACCCAAACCGATTCGATCCAGAGTTGCCAAGTACTGCGCCTGTTTCATGAGCCTCCTGGCGTTTCCCTCGCTCTCCAACGATGAGATGTCGTTCACGGCGATGGCGAACATTAAGTTCATCATGATTATGGATACAAAAATAATAAAAGAGATAAATATGAGACAGCCCACGACTCCAGATGAGGTTTGGACAGAGTCGTAGCTGAAGTCACCCGTCATCAGGGCGATGGTCTTCAGAATCGCGGTCCACGGAGTGTTGAACGGTGGCTCGAAGTCGAAGAGCAGTGAGAAACAGGCTGTGAAACCCACCAACATGAACGACAACGACAGCATAATCTGGGGACAAGATCTGTTCAATAACAAATGTAAATAAACTGGTACAAACAAATAGGAATAAATGTGAATAGGATAATATACTGGTGTAAGTCAAACAGTTAATGCACATTTGTTCTAATCGACATTAGATTGGCCCTACGGCTATCTGCGCTCAAAATACGATAGATTGTCTTGGAAGTTACAGCGTCATCACTTCAGTTTACTCTGGGCTGTTTCGAAGTAAGTGTGCCTCTGTTTTACCTCGATGAAGACTAACAGCGTATCGAAAAGTTAAAAAGCGATCAAACGAGCGTGAAGGACGAGGAAAAAGCTAGAGGTCCGGCCACGACCAATATTGATGACAACATTGAGCTAGTCCCTGCCCTGATTCTGAAAACTTGACGAGTGACACTTGATGAAGTGGTATCCATAACATGTTTAAATCTGATAAAGTCTATGCGTGTCAAGATTCCGCCTCTGTCATACTCTTCATAATTTCGGCTTCGAGGTGTCCCGATTGAGTCCTGCCGGATTACCTTACGTTTGGAAACGCTGAAAGGTAATTTTAGAGGCCATCGATTCACCACTGATCAACAGGTGAATGAAGTGCTGCATACGTGCCACGGTGCTATATAACTTTCAGTGTACATGGGAACTATCCTTACACCCAATCGTACGTACCTTGAACACAGTGCAAGCTACAGTCGAAAACATGTGTATGTATTGCCCCCAGGTAGGGAACCGTGAGAGCAAAAACGTGACTTCGACCCAGGACAGCAACACTGCGAGCATGGAGACTTCTTTGTACCCGTAGGACGTGTGATGCAGCCACCCGATACACATTGTTAACAGGAAAATGACCGTATTCAGCCACCATTCCATATCCTGTAGAAACGAGCACGTCGTCACCATGACTCGGGCTATCTCCTGCGTGAAATCACATGAAAAATGGATTTTATTACACATCTAAGTAAATTATGTTGATTACATCTTACAATACGACAAAAACTTTACTGAGCAAGGAGTAAGGATGTTTGGAAATCAGGATAGCGAAGAAGAAACAGATTAATTAAGATTAATAATACATGTAAAAAATAAAGAAAGAAGAGGAAGGAAAGCTGTTCGACTTCATCCTATACATAATATCAGCAGCTTCGAATTCAGGGAACCAAAGCATACCATACTCCGCACATATATGAAAGTGAGATGAAACCCCACCATTTATTTTGCCTACTAAATAGATCCAAAGTCTGTAAGCATTTACAAATTAAATTTATAGCTAAAAATTAATGTTAATAATATATATGGCGACTATAGCACGCGTCAGCATCGTCGCCGAATGGTCGGAGTATGAGGGAGGGGAGTCAGCGCAGAACCACAACTAAACTGGGCCGCCAAATAATATGGCGCGCACTCTAGTAAACTCTAATCTGATTCCTCTAAGGTGAAAGACGACGTGGTGAATCTTGGAACAATACATGGCAAATGTGGTCTTGTGAAAATGAAAATAGAAGCAGGAAATTTAATTGAAACAACGAAGTTGTAATATGGTAACAGTTGTTTTTTTTAGATAGAAGTTTTGTGATTAATGAAATAAAAATATATAATTATCAATTAACAGTATATTTCTCTTTATAAATAATATTGCAGAGAAAGAGGAGGACAACAAATGTAGAAACAGCGTAGTAATGTAAGCAACCCGGATTAAAAATCGATAACATTGTCTACAATCCATCCACAGGCAGAATGGTCACAATTTATTTAGTAATTATTCATATACCATTCTTATTTTACGTGCAGAAATAATAATAAAAATTAAAGTGTATGTAAATTCAAACTTTTAAACAATGGCTTAATGTCGGTTCTCATACCACCGAATAAAATTCAGAAATAATTTTTAAGATCCCGGGTAGAATGTAACATTATGATTCTTTCAGAGGTACTATTTTTATCGTACTTCACCGTATTATTTTTAGATTAAGTACGTTAATTCAGAAAGGTGTAGAAGGAGGATTTAAATGAAAAAATATAGAATGAGAGTCGTGAAAAATAAATGACCGACATTTCGGACAGTATAAAATATATATTCGTCTTAATAGAAGAGGCACATAGGTTCAGAAGTTCAGAGCTCGTAAGCCATTCTGAAATTGACCTATATTTCATTAGCTTCCATCAAAAAATAACATATATATATATATATATTGTAATAAACGACTTGATGGCTTTAATTAATAGGAATTAAATAAAAAATTAATTAATATTTAAAAATTTTACTCTTGAAAGTACACATTGTAAACCCCGCTTTGCACGCCGAATTCCATCAATTTAACAAACAAATATTTCAGTTTTATTTTCTTAATTCGTGGCGTTCTATGAAAATAAAGCTTTATATTTTTACAATCAACTACGTCGAATTTCTCTTTATCTCAGGGTCATCACTGGGTTTGATAGTAAGTACAAATGCAATCTAATGAACTAAAACATTAACAATCAAAACTCATTGAAGTTAACGGAATACAATATTAAATACAAGAAATAAAAGGAAACGAATGAAAAGAAAAACGCGAACGAAATCTGACCATACCCTTTAATTATCGTTTACAGTTATTAATAATTGTTTTGTACTCACGACAGTGCTTCTGGTACCAGTCGTACTCTTGTATCTTGAAGTCAACACCCACTAAACAGGCCATTATTCACTGATTCTACACTTAAGATTTTGGACACACGTGGTCGTTACTCTCGATCTCTGCTATCCTGGAACCTGGATTAGCCGCCCCTCAGTCAGCCCTCGGACGTAGGTCTCCTTGAAGTCTCTCTGTGCGAAAATTAGTTCAGTTTTTGAAGCAAAACTTCTGCTTTTAAATTACGATTTTATGATTCTCTCTGTCAAATATGTTTACTTGCGTTTTATGTAAACTATTAAATCTCGCCGTTGGACTTCCTGGATAGACCTATTCAAGCTTTTGGATTAGCAAACTTTACTGTGTTGTATCTCTCGCAGACTCTTTTATGTATCCTTTCTCGACACAGGCTCGACGTAGACTCGACGCAGACTGAGTTCTCTAAGCGCTGTCTCCAGTCTCCAGTGTTAACAAAGAAAGACCCGCTGCGATTGTCGTCTTTAAGCACCCGTACCGCCAACAATTCAATTATATTAAAAGCAATTAGTAGCCTGTTTAATTGGTATTACAATATATATATATATATATATATATATATATAAATTTTGTGTAGTCTAAAGTAGTATTTATGAGGTAATTTCCACTTGATAGGTACTCCACTAAGCTAAATAACGACACTGTAAAGGATTAAATTTGGCAAGCAGCCGATGTAGAAACAAAAAATTTGGACCGTAAGTTCCACCCAGTAAAATAACTATCGGAAAATTGGAATTTGTAATGTTTCTCAGTGGACGTCTATGTTATGGTTAGACTTCAGAAGACGTTACTGAGCTAATTTAACTTCAATAAACCGTGAAACTCGTAGAGTTTTACTACGCCGTAAATGCCGTAAAGGTTTCATACCATTAGACGACAAGTCATGAATACTGCCTCTAAATTTATAAAATTATACACGAATAACTATAAACGTAATGTATTGCCTCGGTATTTTAATAATAAAAGCAACCGAATGATTTTAAATTTAAATTCCGTGAATTTGTTAGGGTTTTATTTAAGGCTATTTAATTAGATATTATATATATAATTTCTTCTTGCATCTTCATTAATATTCTTAGTATTTGTTGAACTAATGTTTTACTTAAATAACAAAATTAATAAGATATAAAGAAACAACGAAATTTATAAATATATAAATAAGTATTGTTTTACGTAACGTTCATATTCATCACACAATCCGAGACTATATAATATTTTTTTTGTATTTTGTGGATACACCGATAAAGCTTTATTTGACTGGCATGAACGAAAGGATCTTGTGACCTAATTTAAAAATTGGAAAATAATTTTCTTTATTAACACCCATAAAATGTAAGAAGTATAAAGACAGCAAATAAAAATTCAGTTTCTGATCTTGAAGCTGGAATTATAAGAGATTCAAATGGATTTAAGAATTATGATAACTTATAAACTGGTTTGAAAAATAAAAGTGACAATAGTGAAAGAAATTGTAGAAATATAAAGTGATGAAGTTTGGACTGATTTCTCCTAACATTTGAAACATTTCAACATATCTTCCGGGCAGGAAATTAAATATGTATCGTTGAAGAGGAATCAGAACGAATGTGGAACATGAGGAAGCGTCGACAAGTTGAGGCAAACTGACACCGCAAGGCCTGACGCACCTTCACAATCAACAGGGAGATGGAACCGATGAAATGCGATTAAATACAAGCAGATTTAAAGATCGACACATATATTTTACATGAAGAACTCATTGGCGTTTGGCGATGGAGCACTTTGAAATCTTTAATGTCAACAAGTATGTGGCGTATGTGACCGCATACTTCAAAATCAGTTCAAACGGCAGTTATCTTGAAATATTTACAACAGAAATTCAAAGCATAACGGGATTGAAAATTTTTTGTGCTCATTTCTTTTTATCGACCCTACAAATACCAAACCCTAACAGTTTCGCATGGAGTTTTCCTAAAAAAACGTCGTGGTAGTGATTTGAGACTACCTAGATATTATATATATATAGATATATATACTCAGAAAAATGGCTATAACATTTATACCTGAACATTCAGTTTAAACGGTAAAATGGTGGTATTACCGACAGTTCCACTAAAATAATCTGTTAAACCTATCAAAAATTGACAACTTAAAGCTAAAAAAACAGTATTTATGTCAATAGTAATTCTTCATGTACGTTGTTGTAATTCATTATTGTCTGATGTAAGTAGTAATGTTATTAATAAATTAAAAGTAATATGGAATAGAGGATTAATGAAAATAAATATTCCAAGATTCAGGATAAGTTAAATAAATTATAATTTTTAAATATTAGGGACCAAATGTTGTACGTGTTAATATTTATTTATAGAATAGATAAGGGGCAGTTGCCCGAGTATTGAACTATTTTTATTAAAAGAAAATTAGTCCGCAATCATAACACCAGTGAAAGGAATTTTTTTATTGAGCATCTGAATCTAAGAAGTACAAAAAATTCGATGTTTGATAGAGGTTTAATGTTATATAATGAGTTTCCTGTGTATGTAAAAATACGAATAGTTTAAATGTACTTTTAAAAATGTATTGTTAGTGATAAAAAACATAGTGATAGCATGTATAATTAGCTATAAGCTAAATTGTAAAAATAAATAATATAAAGGCAGGTGTAATGAATTTGTAACAAAGACTGTTATTATATTATATTATAACGTGAAAATGGCCAAATACATACAAATTTGGATTTAAAAAACAGTAATTTTACGACGTTACTTCCATCAAGTATAACATCCAAAGAAAATTAGTACCGACGAGCAGGATAATGACATTAATAATACATTATTAATAAATAAGTTCACTTTAACTGTAAAGAGCGATACCAACGTTTTAAGTAGGATCAATGGCCCCTTACTTTGTGTTTAAGATCTTCGGCTTCTTATAAATATCATTATCCTCCTCGTCGGTACTAATTTTCTTTGTATGCTTACTTGAGAAGTTCTGCCGATTGGTAGAATTACAGTTTTATATTTCAAAACTTGTCTGTTTTTTGGCCACTTTCACGTTGTTTCAAATAAATTAAATTAATTGGAGTTAATGCCTGGCATCCGTGGAGTAAACATCGTGAAACAACAAGTGGTGCCACGCTAGTGTTTATACACGTCGCTCGGGCAGTGAAGTGGGGTCTACCCCAGCTACTGAGTTGCAAGTGACGTGCTTTCGTATACCTGTTTCTAAAGTGTCGAAGATAGAAGATTGAAATTAGAACCCCTAATCAGAGCCGGACAGACAACTGAGCAAGATGAACACCGAACCTACCCAGAGAAGAACATATGCTGGAACTGTAGCCTTAGAATATCTCCCAGATAAGTCACACGCCATCATATTAGAAGCCGTACAGATGAGTACTTAGACGCAATAGTAAATTATGTAGCCCCTTCCAATATTAGATACATCTCGAAAATCTCGAACGAAAGGATCTGCATCTTCTTAAGTTCTAAGGACGAAGCGGATCGGATTGCATCCAAGATTACCTCCATTAGCATTAAGAACCACACGATCCCCGTCCGACCTCTGATAAACAAGCACATTAGAGCAATAATTTCCAATGTCTGCCCAGTCATACCCAATTCCCTTATCGAAGCACAACTTCAAAAACTGAACATAACCCCAACATCAAGGATCACATCCATCAGGGCAAATACATCGGATAAGAGATTCACCCATATCCTAAGTTTTCGGAGGCAGTTTTATGTCGACCCGATGAACACCCATCGACTACCGGAATCCATTCTGAGTAACCATGAAGACACAAACTATAGAATCTTCATTACTTTGGAAAGTGACAACTGCTTTCTATGTAAGAGACAGGGTCACTATGCCTGAGACTGTGTATTACGGCATAATAATCCTGACAAGGTCCCTCGTAATCCCGATCCCCTTCCACATCCATCTTGTTAACTAGGAAAGCGGAGCAGCCCGTAATCGGGGATAAAAGTGTCACATTCAGTTCTAAGAAACGTCCTTCGCAAAAAACAGACGACTCTGAAAACCCGGATTTCCCCAGCCTCGAGGCTCCCCGCACCACAAACCTGGTAAAGAAAACAAAAGCCCGCGCCTTAACCCTATAAAATGACACATTCGAGGAATCTCTTGAATTTGAATGTCCAACATTTGAAACCAGCAATAGTAAGATCCCCCTGCCATTCGACCAAATCAAGTCACTCATGCTCAATTCTATATCTTCCAAACATCCAATAAACGTTGCCGGTGACTACAATATTTCGCCGGACAAACTTATTGAAATCACAACCATGATTTATCCTTCTGTTAAGGAAAGAGGAGTCAAGCATAAACTGACGCGACTAATTAACCGTGTGAAGAAACTAATCAAGGAAGCCTCATCTGATTCAAATTCCTCCATCAGCAACAGTGACTAGTTTTGTATGTGATTATTGCAATGTAATATTAATGGACTCAACAGAAAAAGTCTCAAGATAACAGAGCAGCCCACCTGTGATGCATGTGTTCAAGCCCTCACCATCAAGAATTTTCTGTTTTATTGTACAAAATATAATGACATACGCAGGAGGACTTTAGCCGAATACTCAGGAGAAGACGTCTGTATACACACCACGGCGATCAAGAGCCTCCTGGATTTCGTCTCCGAAGCTATTTGAAACGCTGTTCAAAATTAAAAATTGTCTAACCTATTGTAAGTTAATTTTGTAAATACTTTTGAGGGTCGCCAATGACCAACAGGTTGACGCGACCTTAAACCAACAAATAAAAAAATAAAAAATTAATAGAAATTTACCAGTAAAATAAAATAATTTGTCTCTTCTATTTTCAGTCAGACGTCATGCATTTTCCGTGCATGTTTTATTTTAAACTCCAAACTAATTAAATATTTGAGATATGAGATTTATTTTCGTATTACCTGAATATAAAACGGCACCATGGTCAAGATTACACAGTAGAACATGAATACATCAACCATGGTTCCCCGACCGCTTCCCTGTTTGAGCATCATCGCCGTCAGTGTAGTCGCGGTAATGACATAAAGCGTCAGAAGGAACAGGAAATATCTTCTCAACTTCTTCCACTTCAAGATTAGAAAGCTCTCAACTAGTGGGTGGTTAAAGCATTTCACGATCAGCGAGCTAGGTACTAGTGGTCGATTAGAACATTTAAGTTGGAAAAATGGCTGATTAGTGTTCAATAGGGTTTCCAAAACTCCCATTTGGTTTCTGTCTTGGTCCTTAGGTAGCAGTACACCGTAATTCACTTTAATGCAACAGTTATAGTCGTTTATGTCTTTATCGTTTATCGTGATGAACGAATCGAAAACTTCTCTCAAGAACTTCATGGGCCGGGGAAGAAACGTGAGAATTAGGCTTAAAGTGGTGTGTATGCACTCCTGGAAATACAGCTCCGAGGAAAGGTCAGCGTTCATAGAGATTAGAAGAAAGGCGCAGTCTCTGGAACAGAACAGAATCGCTTGGTGAATCGGCTTCCTCCCTTCGTCGTCTTCCAGTTCCACCAGATCTGGGTTCCGTTCAATCAACGCCTTTGTGATCGTCACGTTATCGAGGCGCACGGCAGCTTGGAGGGCAACAAATTGGTTGGACAAGTCGTCCAGGACCTCGAGGGACAGCGCTTCAGTTTCACGAGGAAGCTTCGGATCTTCGTCGTGGATCACTGGGGCAGCATCCAGGAGGTGGCGCACTATATCAGGGCTGGATCTTAGGACAGCTGTGAGCAACGCACCGCGTTGCTTTATTGCGGCGCCATTCATAATCAGCAAATCAACGCATTCCACGTCTGCGCTGTGGATGGCTTTCACCAGCGCCGTTTCTCCGGCATCAGTTTCGAGATTTATGATCTGCGAGAAAATGAAACAGAGTTATTAAATAGACTTTGTGAATTTACGAACAATAATACACGTGGAGTGTTAAAACTAAAATTTAAATTATGGCTTAATAACAGATCCACACACACATACGTCCAGATACATACGAGTACCGAAATGACATTTTTCCGCATAGAGGCATTGAAAAATAATACGTCCGACTGTTGACCGGAGGTGCGGCTGATCGAGATCCCGGAGGAATAATACAAGACCTACAACCGTGTGTTTTGACCATTATGTGTAGAATCAGTGATTAATGGCATTTTTAGTGAATTGTGTCCCCAAGCTCCGAAAACTAAGTCTGGTACCAGCAGGACATTTGTAAGTATAAACCAAACTAATTAAACTCTGTAAACGGTAATTAAGTGTATTAGTCCGATTTCGTTCTTTTCATTTTTTTCATTTCGTATTCCGTTCGATTCAATTTGGTTCAATTGTTAATTATTTAATTTATAATTTTTGATTGTTCTTACTTATCAAACCCAGTTAAAGACTCTGAAAAGAAGAGGTATTAAATTTTATTGTTTGTGAAATATAAAAGACTGTATTTTACTTTGAACGCCACAAATTATAAATAAAAAATATATATTTGTTTGTTAATTTTGAAATTATTGAATTCGACGTGCCAGCCTAGGGCAAATAATACGTAAAAAGATTAAATGAACGCCTGTTAAATTAATCTTTGAAAATTAATTTTTTTTCTAATCATTTTCTTAATTAATTCATTAATTAATTAGCTTCCCTTTCAATTAATTTTTGGGAGAAAATCACCAAAACAACTTTTTCATACTTCATTACTTTTATTTCTCGAACATGAAACACAAATTATCTCCAGGGCGTGATTTATCACAATTTTGTCTTTAGTCCTAGGACGTCCGTCCTTCGTCGAGTCCAGCTTGGAACTCTCTTACATTTCTCCCCTTGGCTGGCGCCTAAAACAACACCGCGGTCCTGCACGTGCATAAACACTGCAGTCCGCCATCCAAGGGACGTCGCCCATAACTCACAACCAACAATCATGTTACAATATATATATATATATATATATATATATATATATATATATATATAACTAAAATTTATCCTAGGCTTTTACTATCATTTAAAAGTCCCTGGTAATATCTTTTAAATTATTCAAAGTAGGATTTCAGAATTCATTAATTTTATGTCATTACCTTAATTTGAAATTAATGTTCTCGCGGTGCATTTCCAAAGAGGAGTTTTGGTGTGAAATTTTCTCATCAACTTTTATCATTTTCTTCTAAATTCAAGAGTCAGCCACTTGGCCTCTTTCAGCATATATTAATTGGAAGCGCAAAGTAATATCTTACTTCGTTGATTCCATCCAGTTCGAGGAGGGCCCGTAGCACCATGGCACTGGGGGCGGCGGCAGCCAGATGCAGAACGGATTCGCCGTCTGCAGTGGTAGTGAGGTGGGCGGCGCCGGCGACGAGCAGAAGATCGACGCCAACGGGCCAGGAGGTAGCGACCGCGACGTGGAGGGCGGTTTCCTTACTCATGTTCTCTTGATCCACGTTGATGGAGGCGAGCTTTAGCAGCTCCCGGAGGACGCCCTCGCTTTGCCGCCGCCCCGCCACATGCAAGGCCGTGTCACCCCTGATGTCGGTTACACCCGGCGCCGCCCCCGCTCCCAGCAGCGCTCTCAGCACTGTTACGTCGTCTCTCGATGCGGCCGTCAGCAGTGCCCTTGTCTGCCACTGTCGCTCCTGCCGCCCATGCCTCAGCAACTCAAACACCACGTGAGGGAAGCTACAGGGAATTCATTGACTTAAACTAATTTGGAATTAGATACATAGTATATTATGCAAAGCTGTGTAGTAAACAAGTTCGAAGGAAACCCCTGGGATTCTTGTAGATTATAAAAGTCAGATAAATTAATTGGGGTTACTTTATTTTATTATTTATGCATTTTAATTTATTTTAGCAAATAAAATATCTTGAGAAAGTAATATTCTCGGCTTAAGTCTGACGATGGTCAATGCTCGCTTCCCAGGATTTCTCTGCTACAGTCTAGTCGTTAGAAACTGTTCACACCAATGGAAAAGTCCTCCAGATGTTATTATGATCGGGAACTCGTGAATTGTCAACATAATAAGGTGCAAAAGATTCTGGGAATTTGGCGGAGAGAACCAGCGATATTTTCGGGAATTTGGTGCACAAAAGTGAACAGTTGCAAAATGATGGCGATGGTGTGAGGACACCCAGGGAAAGGAGCCGTGACTGAAGAGCAGTAAGTGTGAGAATAGGCCAGTGAGTAGGTCATGGAAGTCTTGTTGAAGCATTAATAGGAGCAAGTGTTAAAGAATAATGAATAAGAAAGATAGCCAATTCAGACAAAAAAGTGATAATATAAATAACACACAACGTTTCTGGGATCCTTGTAGTGATGGGGTCGAAATCACTTCACTGTTAAAAATAACGTGTTACTGGAAAGTAACTGCTACCGCGGTAACGTGTTACTGAAGTTAATACGTGATTGAATCACTCTTAAAATTCTTCGACTCGCGGCCGTTGTGGAGGGGGCAAAAAACTGCTACTTCGATAACGTTTAACTAAACGTGATTGAATCACTCTTTGACAGTAAAATAATGGACAATGGACGCTGATAGCGAATAAAACAATTGGAATGAAACTGGATTAATATTATTGTAGATTCAACTACTTGTAACACGAGGTTTATTTTGATTCATTTTTAATATACGGTACGTTTAGAAAAACCTAACAAAGGTATGTGAATGAATGATTGTGCATTCAATTTATTTGAATTTCTCGATCATTGCATTTTGCCAATCACCTTTTTTCTCTTCATTTGCCTTGAAAAATCAGACAAGGAAAATAAAGGAGAATTGATGGAAGATACAGTTTGAAAACTATGTGAAATAGAACAATTGTCTACTAACTGCACAAAATTTGCAATAACTATGTTAATTTTGATGAATGTGGAGGCCCGTAGTTAAGTTGAAAAGGCAATTAAAGATTTAGCGACAAATAAAGCAGCAGGAGTCAGGAGCATGTATATCTATAAATAAATATAAATAAAAACACAAAGGTTGACTTCGAAATTAAAAATATTAGTATAACATGGCCTACATCATAATTAACTAAATATGAATTGAATCCATTAAACAGAAAAATTCTGACTTCTACCAACTTCCAGTGCGAAATGAGAGAAACCAATGGTAATAGGTTTTTACTTTAAAATTTCTATATATAATTGTTATTAATAAAAGTTTTTATTTCATGAATAAGAAAGATAGCCAATACAGACAAAAAAGGATAATATAAACACAACACAATGTTTCTGGAATCCTTGTGCCTTTCGACAGGTGCTAAGAAGAGAGCCTAGAGAAACACAACTGCACAAAAGTTTACAATTTTAATGGTTTATTGTATATTGTATTAATAATTTTTTATTGGAAATATATTACAAAACGTATTTGTTAAAACTATACTAATTAGATAATTAGCTAGTTAACAGACAAAACTAATTGCTAAGTAAATACCACACAACGTTGTGTTGTATTTATTTTACACTTATTTTTGTCTGTTAACTAGCTAATTATTTACCTAATTAATTATTTTTATTCACCTTATTTTCCTTTTCCTTAGAATCGAAATATGATTTCATATTGTGATTATTTAACAAAGTACAAACTTGAAACAAAAAAAAAATTAAAACAAGCGCGACTATAGAACTGTCGCAGTTAAGAAGGTTACAACAGCAGTTACTGAAATCACCAGCTAATGAAATCACCGGTTACTGAAATCACTGGTTACTGGAACACGTTATTCCCGAATCACTGCTACCGAGTAACACGTTACCCGGAAATCACTGTTAAGCCCATCCCTAGATCCTTGCACCTTTCGTCAGATGCGAAGAAGAGCCTAGAGTGACACAAATGCACTTGTCAGCTGACAAAACTCAAAAGCGACGAAAACGCAACGACAATGGGAGAGCCGAATGGTTAGCGTAACAATAAGGGAGCAACGACAATGGAAAACAGAAATTTTAGCGTAATAATAAGGGATCATAGCAATTATTGAGTTTTATTGTGTCAGTTTGTACATTAATAGCTGTGATGTTTGATTTAATGTGAAGCATCTCTGAAATAAGTCTGGAACTGTACCTGGTGTCAATGTCTAAAATCTTAGCATTTTGCTAATCAAATGTATGTTTAGAATTGATGAAATTTTGATCATAAATATCTTTCTGATCATCCTCCAAACCAAAAGAGAGCTATGGTATACAATCTTAAAGACAGAGCTATTTTACTTTCTAACTCCAAGTTTCATCAACACAACTTAAATATTGTCCGAAACATTTTAATCTCCAATGAGTAACCCTTAAATTTTATTATTAAACACATAAACAGCAAATTGAACAAAATCCAATATCCTACTGTCAATCGTCCCCAAACACCTCAAGCCAATTTTTTTCTCGTACCCCCTTATTACAAATTTCTACATCACAAATTTATCCAAATATTCAAAGAATATAAAATATCCATCATTTACAGATCCACTAATACCCTTTCCTACTTGATTAAAAACCATACGGACCCACTTGACACCTACAGCAAACATCACATTGTAAAACAATCTGTAGTATCCAAATATATCATCAATTGATTGGCAAAATGCTAAGATTTTAGACATTGACACCAGGTACAATTCCAGCCTCATTTCAGAGATGCTTCACATTAAATCAAACATCACAGTTATTAATGTACAAACAGACACTATGAAACTCAATAATTGCTCTGATCCATTATTATTACGCTGAACCTTCTGTTTTCCCATTGTCGTTGCTCCCTTATTGTTACGCTAAACCTTCGGCTCTCCCGTTGACGTTGCGTTTTCGTGGCTTTTGAGTTTTGACAGCTGACAAGTGCAGTTATGACGCTCTAGGCTCTTCTTCGCACCTGACGATAGGAACAAGGATCCAAGAAACGTTTGTGTGGTATTTACATTACCTTTTTTGTCTGAATTGGCTATCTTTCTTATTCATTATTTTCACTCAGACGTAATTTTTTTTCATTTTAGCAAGTATTAAAGATAAATGGAGAATGAAGTAAAATTTATAGTAGAAATGGAAAATTAATTTGATTTGAAATTAAGAATATTTTGAATGGATGGCTACGCTTATTCATATCTGCTGAAATCAGTTCTTCAATTCTGTCGCCACGAGCCAACGAATTCTAGGAAGATGCCTCCGTGGAGGAACGATATATATTCTTTGAATTCGTATAACATGCCAATCGCAAATAGCACTTTTAAATATTAGCACCAAAAGTGTTAAATAAACCTCCACATTCTAATTTACTTAGTACAATGAGTGAGATTCTATTATTAATTGGTCAACAGATTTTTACGTTTGGCCAGATGAGAATATCACAGTTGTTCTTTTGATGGACTTGAAAACCTTTGAGTAACGTAACCTACAAATGATCTGTATTCTTAATCAGTTTCTAACATAGCTAGACGTTTCCGTAGTTCTCACTTTATTACTTCTACTGTGAAATTTTAGATCACGAAACGCGCTTCTGCCGATTATAAGGTACGGTTCTGGCGCAATACTTACTGTCGGAAATTCTCCTCGCTGGAAGCGGTTCCTGCCACATCCAAAGCTGTCATATTCCTGCAGTCCCTTTCAGAAACGTCAGGTTGTTTTCGAATGAAGTGGTCGAAGCAATTCCTGTGCAGACGCATCGCGACCACGTGAAGAGGAGTGCTTCCGGCGTCGATTACAGGAAGCTTTAAAGACGAACACAAAAAGCATTTAATAAAATTGCAGTCCTAAATCAACCGTGTTACAACTAATTCTTTGTATAGATTTTAGTTTCAGTGCACTTAACTACGAAATATATTGTTAACTGCCGTTTGAAATGGTTGTAATGTGCAGCTTCACACTGAGATGAAACCGTCAGCAGTTACATTTGCATTTTCTTTTACAAAAACAACGAGCCTTACTCGAAAAGCGCTCTTGTTATATTATTACGTCGACGTACCAGTTTTGTAAGGGAGAGATGATCGTGTAGATCAGAATCCGAACATTTTTCTGCGCCTGCGACGAGTGGGATTGTTCTGTAGATGCTCGCCGAGTCTAGGAGTTGGACGCAGTCTAAGTGTCCCGCCCACGTCGCCATATGCAGAGGAGTATGCTGCAGTCTGTTCTTGGCTGCAGGGTTCGCTCCGGCTCGAAGCAGCGCCTTCAGGACTTCTGCGTGGCCTTCCAGGGCGGCCACGTGGCACGCGGAACTCAGAGAATCTCTGCAGACGGCCCCGGGGCTCGCCCCGAACTCCAGGCACCTGAACAAAACGTGAAAAAACAAAATAAAATTGTTTAAGACTCACATTCCTGCAAATGAAAGAAACTGCTCCATACCATGTTCGTATCTTCTTCACGTTTTCTTCCAAATTATTATAACAAACTAGCACTAAAAGCAACTAGCACGTTATTACGTTCACAAAATTTAGAAAAGGGGTCCGAGGCACACAATTCACTTAACGATCAACGATCCGCGCCGATCTCGTTTGCCTGAAAAATGTGTATGGTGATGCAACAGTGGATGTCAGCATCGTTCGGCGACGGATTCGTCGCTGTAACGAAGCTGAAGGACAAAAACACCGTTGGCTGATGAAAAGTGAAGCGGCAGGCCGGTTACTGCAGTGACTCCGCCACGGTTGTTGAAAGGTGGACAAAAACTGTGAAAAAGGACGGAGACCATTTTGAAAATTGAAAATTTAATCATCAATGTTGTGGGTTTATGCTTTATAAAATGCATTTAATTGTCGTGACAAATAAAGGAAAGAAAAAAATAGGAGACATTACTTATTGACTCACCTTTGTATTTACGGGCGATTCAGAAGCCAAGCGGCAACCAATGCATAGGAAAACACTATCTTATCTAAGAGCATGATTATTTTTAAGTTCTATGCAATTCATATAGTGTAATGCATTAATTACGACCCTAGACAATTTTGCCTGAGGCTTCGCGGGGCTGGACCGCCGAGTCACACAATAGTCCGAATGGACTGGAAGGGCAAAGGGCTGACACCATTTTTATGGCCTTAGAATATCGGGACAAGCTACTTGTTACACGACACGAGCTGCCTGTCAAGAGGATCCTAACTTTCTCGTACTTCAACTCAGAAATATTTCAGCCGTTCCGAAACGCGAATACGTTTGATAACTGTACACTTTATGTAACGTCTTTGACAATTTGGATTTAGTATTGTAAACTGACAAAATTACCAGAAAATTCGCACTATTTTGATTTTCGTCATTACTGTGTTTGAGACTACACTAATGACCAGATAAATTAATGTCATCAAATCCTAGATTTAGATTTATTATTCATTCCATTAGTCCTCGGTCGAGGAAATAGGATACGTCATAATATAATATTACATGAAAAGAATAATTATTAAAAATACACAGTTTAAAAAACAAACATTGTACTTTACAAAAAACATATGATTTAAAACTACGTTAAACATTGTACTTTACAAAAATATATATGATTTAAAACTACGTTAAAGATATTAATATGACAGTAATTAGTAATTAAAGAAATAATAAGTGTTTTAATTCAGCTTCAATTTCCATTCGACGGAGTTTCCAGTAGAAAATCTTACATCGATTCCTGTCGAGCATGAAAAATAAAATAAGTCAGCAGTTAAATTGTAGAAGATTATCATCGTAAAATAATAGCGTAACTTCATACGATACCAGGAAACTATTTTATTAAAGAGAATTTAAACTGTCCTTCCTTTCTACGAAGTCTTAGAGCGAGTAATATGCTCCATTAATGAACAGAGATTTACAACTCTTTAAAAATAAATTTTGCATTCTTAAAGTTTTTATTTCATCCAGAAGACTTGATTCAAAAAGCCTTAGGCGATGTTTTTCTATGCGGAGTCGAGAGCGATTTCTAGTGTTGTATAATGATTTGCTCCGTTTAGGGTATATAAGTTGTGAAACTTTAAAATTTCGAGAATATACGTGCAACGCAATGTTAAAATCCCAATATACCGAAACAAAGGCTTGCAAGTGTCATTACAATGCGCACCCGATATGATTTGTACGGCCCTCTTTTGAAGTTTAAAAATTTGCAACGCGTGATGTCCCCAGTTTGCTATGTCGTAAGACTTGAAGGAATGAAAATATGCATGATATACCATTTTAGATGTAGATATATCACTTTCCTGAGATAACACTCTTAATGTGACGCAAATTTTGCTTCACATTATTCAATTTTTTCAATCAACAGAACCAAAATGTTCTCCGAAATAGAAATTAAACTGGTTTTGTTCGAAGTGAAGCACAGATTGAAACGGCTCATCGCAACCTCTGCTATCTCACGCAACGTTTCAGAGTCGCTGTCCGTGATTACCAAACTTGTGTCGTCAGCGTAAAGGAGTGATTTTAAGGGATCTACATAATTCGGTAGATCGTTAATGTAAATGATGAAAAGTAAAGTAAGGGTTCCAAAATTGAGCCCTGAGGGACACCGCAAGTAATTGTTTCCCATACTGACAGATGCTCATTTCCATCCGAGTTTAGAATCACAACTTTTTGGCGCTTATTTTTCAAGTAAGATCGCAATAAATAAAGAGGAACTGCTATGATTCCATAGAAATCTAATTTTCGGAGTAAAATATCATGATCTATTGATCAAATGGTTTGGAAAGGTCAGATAGATAACTAAAGCGAATCACTGCACGTACTTTTCTGAATATAAAATAAAACAATTGCACGACTATCTCACAAAGTTGTTAATCATGAAATGCAAGAGTATAGGACAGATAAACATCGACCGGACCTGGAATCGACTCACTGAGATATCGTTGTCAACGACTCCCAGCCATCTTCCAGCCTTCTCTATCCTTTGTATAGGCCTGAACACAGGCTCATTTACAATATTCTGAATCACATTAGTCATATCTTAATTTTAATGGATATTGTGTATAAATTGATCATTGATACAAATGATTCAGAGTGACCGCGTACTTAGCTTAGGTCCTGAATTAGATTCCTAGTCCGGTCGGGATTTTTCTATCCTAGTCTGCTAGATCAGTTTCATATCCTTTAGAGTTGAGCTTTGATTGGAAGCATTTCATCTGTTCTAGAATTTTTAATAATTTAATATGCCGTTTGAAGGAGTGACGAACCTGAGGACTAACGTGATGTCTCCAGCCTGAACAGCCGAGAGCAGCTGAGCGTTCATGTGCTGTATAAGACGTATGGCAGGGTCTTTCTCTGTCATTCTGTAACACAATATATGACCCCTAACCATTAGTAATAATGAATTAACGAGTTTTCAAAAGTGTTCACTCTTAGAAAATAGAATCGTTAACTACAACTCTTATGTCTTGAAGGCATTCCTAGGTATTACGAACAGGGTTAATAAACTAGTTCAATATACTTATAAACTGAGGGGTCTTAATATTATTTATTGTTCCTAAGACTACAAACACCGTTATTTACATATAGCGGTTAGTATACTACAATTAATTTATTACAAAACTTTTTTTTATCTTTAATTATTCATCTTAGAAAAATATTTTGTGGCAATAAAATCAATTGAAACCAATTAGAATAAATATCAATAGGGAAATTATCTATATTAATTAGAAAATACAGATTAAATCTAAGAGGCAAAACTGTATCACAACAAGTCTAAAAATATATATGCATTGAAGAGAAATAATACGAGAAATAATCACTACCAATCAAATTATTAAAAAAGGGAAAATTGTACTTTATCCTCAAGCCAAAAATTTGTTAACTCAATTCTTGTTCTGTACGTGCTTTTACTGGGAAATAATGTGGGAAACTCGTCGTATCTTACGGCTTTTGCTACGGTGTTGGCTGTAATATGTCACATGTCCAATAGAGATTTTATGTTTCAAAGGTGAGGCTTGTCCAAAAATTATAATAATACCATAACAATTAAATTAGTATTCCAGAACATAAGAACATTTAAAGCTTAGTCATATACGCCATGCAACTCAATTAAAGGATCAGGGTGAAAGAATCTTGACCGGGCCGGTTTCATGGTCTATACGACTGAGCATTTAAAAAGAATTGCACCTTTGATTAATATACGCGTAATATCCGTTCTTCATAAAAGACCGTAAAATTAGGCCGTGAAGAATGTGCTCTAGTAAATTGTAGGCGAGTCTGGTTCAGTGTTTACAATAAATGGCGAAGTCTCGTACCTGGCCTGGGGTCGACTCGGATAGCTCGCATGGAAGAGCACCAGCGTACCAGCGGGGAACCTGGATTCTATTCCCGGTCTGGTCGACATTTTTCCATCATCATCATTTAAAACATGGCCTACATGGCTAAGCATTGTTTTAAAGTTTTTCTTCTGTTCATTGTGTTCTTGAATTGATGGTTTATAATTTAAAATTCGTTGTATGAAATTTTCGGTTCCTATGCACCGGTTCTTATGTTATAAAACCCGATCAAACATACTACGGCACTAACTGTGATTGGAAAGAAATATGAATAAACAATGTTTCTCCGTAGAAAATATAAAATTAAAAACTTGCCTGCGTTCCATAATTGTAACCTAGGTCAAGACTGGCTAATCATTAAGTAATAAAATATCAAACGGTGATTTACTAATCATTAAATAATAAAATATCAAACGGTGATTTACTTTTATAGAAATAACTTGAATTTGTCACGTAAATGTATCACAGTGATAACTATATGACTGAACGATATATTTTTTATTTATCTGTGCTGCAACGCATAAAACACTCAAGACGATGAATTCCCCCTTTTAAGAATACTTACGCGTCGTGCAGTTTCACGTTCGAAAGCTAACAGACTATAAGATAAATACAGCGTATCGGGTTTTATCTCGTCTGATACGAACTGGCAAATCTGAGACGACTTAGAATGCGATGTATTTCTCAAAATAAGTAACACGATATTGCATTTTCCTTCTCAATGGTTTTAATTTTCTATTCAAACTGTAAAGACAGATATTCTTATACAAGAAAATTAAGTCAGATTACACTATAGAGAGAGCGATTGTAAAACGATGTCTGGAGAAAAAGGAAAGTTTCAACTGCTTTGGGCTTAACACGCCTGGTGGTTTATAGGAAATTAATTTATGCAGTCACTCCAGGTATTAATACATAAACAGCCCTTGGAACAAGTAAGTGGCTTACCTTGAATAGGATTTCCTTTTCCTCTTTCTTATTTGCCTATTCAAAAAAGACTTTATTCGCCGTAAAAGATAGTATAATATCATATTTCTTTTTTAAAAAAGACTATATTTAATGAAGAAGTTATGTAAATTTAATTTAATATGACTAATATTTCTGCATATAATAATAAATAAAATTCTCATATCCTATTTAATAATAAAGACATATTATAATATAGTTAAATTGACACAATAAAGTTTAAAGGACATGAATATAAATTACAAAGCTAATTTGCATATTTAATTGAAAATATCATTATTTCAATTTAAATAACCCATAATTGAATTCAATGAAACTAATGTAGTACTGTAATTATAAATTGTCATATTTCAACGAAATAGATATGGCAAATTAATTTATAAAGCAATTTTAGATTATTCAACAATAATAAGTCATTAGTTTGATGAAATATAATATTGAGATGAATATTACAAAAATATTCGTAAGCAAATGCTGGATATAATTTTACAAATTGAGGTTTTAAAAAATTATAATTATATTCAAATACTAAATCGAGAATATTTTAAGGTTTCCTCTCCTATCTGAATTTATTGAGAAAATTATGTGAGAAAAAGATCAAGTTAATTTTATAGTTGTTCTCGTGCGTTGTGTAAGACTACACATAGAAGTCTTACAATAGAAATTCTGGAACGTTTGTGAGACCGAGAGACAATTATGCGATTTGCATTAAAACTGCGGGATTTATTTACAATATAACATGTAGATAAACATTAAAGGCATAGAATTGTTTATTAGATTACATTGTAATCGATTTCGATCGGAGGCGTACAATTGGTCGACTTACACGATTCAGGGCTCATTAATCTGTTCCACTCTGCTGAAGCCTTGCAAAAGGTTCGCTGGGGCACAAAGAACTTCACAGCCCATTCAGAAATTCAAGGAAAACGCCAATTACATGTTTCCGCAAGTGCTTTCGTACAAAATCGTTCTCTCAAAATGACACTCGTCTAATTTACAATTGTAATGCCATTTGATTCGATCCTTTGTTTAATTTCTGCTTTGACTTTTTGTATTTAATTAAATAAACAAATAATTTAAGACTGCGTCACATAATAAACAGTTTGGAAAATTCACAAACACATTTTATTTAACATTAACAATTTGAATATTGTTCAAAAATTGCACCCCGTTAATTAAAAATTGGGACATTTTCTCAATCGATCACCATGGTGAATGTATTTGTAGCTGTTTAATTGAAGCCAGCTGATCAATTGTTAGACTTTAAGCACAATAAAATTTTGAAGCTCCGTCACCAAGGTTAGTACAGTTGGATCTAAATTTATTGAGCTTTTTCATGACCTAGGTTGACGAGGAAAGTAAATTGAGAGGTGGGGAGACAGGAGGACATCACAAAGGAGTCAACGCCTGGAACCCATAATCTTTGGACGGCATGAAACATGAAAGTACGAAAACCTATAACGCCGTCTAGTGTAAGATTATTTATATTAAATTAATTTACAATAACTGCTATAAGATATCGTAAAGCATAAATTTACGAATTGTGGAAAAGTTCATATACTTGGAGTCAGTATTCAGTGAATCATAATCCTATTTATTTTGGAAGAGAAATACACTAAATTAGACATGGAAGAGTTACAATTAATTTATGTATATACGTATTTCCAGGATTGCATTGAAGAATGTATCAGGAACTTTTGTGGTTGGACTTCATGAGCTCCAGCTGGGTTCTCAAGCTTTGAAATTCCCGCAGAATCTGATCTATACTGAGACACTCGCTTTTCCTCGAGAACAGGGCCACTTGAATCAGAGAGTCCCTTAGGTTTTCTGGAAGTTGGTGGTCCAGATTACCACTGGGTTTTCCCGGGTAGATAGTCAACACACGGACAATCTTCTTCCTCCTGTTCACGACGTGCTCCAGCATTCCTATGTAATTCACCTGCTTCAGCAGCTTCTCCACCCTACCCTCGGCTTCGAGACCCTTTATGTTGTTTATCGCCAAAGCTATGGTCAAATTCATGAGAACCACCGCGACGAAAATAACATAGATGAGTAGGAGAAACCGTCCGGTGAAATTTGAAGCGTGATCACCACTGAACATGTCGTTGTAGTCATATTCCCCGGTCATCATGATCAGAGCTTTGGACACAGAGATCCAGGGACTGTCGAAGGGGGACTTCCACTCGAATTGGACGGTCAAGCTGATCGCGAATCCTATCAAAAGCAGAAGGAAAGTCACCAGGACCTGTAACATATTTTTTTTTCTATTTGTAGGATTCATTTGACTCTATAATTTCGTACGTTATTTATTTGCAAAAGAGACTTATTTTATAATCCAATATACAAATAAATATGGAAGCGAGAAAGAAGAATATTGCTTCCTTCAACCACTGTTGAAGTTGAGAATCAACAACAGTACGTAAAACTAAGTAATAAAAATCTGGTGTTGTAAACCACAAAAATTGATCGAGAATAAGACGTGTAAACCAGGCCGGCAAAGGAGGAGACAATATGCCAGTTAAATGACTCTAATTTTTCTTTAAACAATAGCATACAGGAGAGTTGAGAAACATTTACTGTATTTAATAAGCACAGAGGAAGTAAAAATTAATGTATTTCAGATTGCCGAGACTTTACCTTGGGATTCGAGTTGACTGTTCTAATGAGGCTCATAGAGATATTTTTCGGAATTGCCATGATTTGTAAGTATGGAGGTTAGAAGAGATGAAGGTAAATGTAAGTCAGGAGTACGTAACAAAGTAAACGAAGAATGAGAAGGATTATTTAACTTTCGAGCAGTAAATCCGAGGTAGCACTCCCAGTTGACAGGCCGAATCAAGTAATTTAACGTCAATGTGAGTGTATAGACTCTCGGATCCAGCTCTGATTTACTCTTTCGAGATGAATTTGGTAATGACCTTGAGAATTGTCTTGGCAACCTTGGAAAACATGAGCACATAGAATCCCCAGTTGGGGAACCTCGCGAGAAGGAACATGAGCTCCGTCCACGCCAGCACCACGCCGATGGTGGAGCAGCTGCGATGGCCTGTTGTCCCGACGCCAAGCGTCGCCGAGTGCCACGCCGCCGCGTAGCATGACCACTTCAACAGGCTTTCCCAATCTGTCACGTATGCCAGCGGCATCTGCAGCCCGTGGACCACCTCCTGCGAAAATTACAATTATCTTGTGGGACATTATCAATGTTCCTGGTATTTTTTTTTGTATTGGTTGGCAATAGTCAGCACATTTCAACCAGTCCCCAACGCCTTGACTATATATTAAATTCATGCTTGTCAGTTTATTCTGTGCACAGAGATGGGAGCACACGGGACAATGGATTTGTGACTATCGTGAAATATGCTGTGATCCGCTCTTACAATCCGTCATTGTACAGAAAATATCCCCGAGACGTGCACTGCAGAGCATTTGTGAAATTACAACTGAGAAAAAGTTAAATCACCTGTCCTTTACAACAATCTCAGCTATATGAAGGTTTAGGAATCATTTTGTTGTATGGCGATTTTGTAATCTGAATTATCTGACTTCTGAAATCCAGAAAAAACGGGAAGGATTGTTTTCTTTCCAATATAAATACAACGTATCATCGATATCTTCCGGTGAGGTGACGACTCTGAAAAGTGTTGCGGTTTTCATCAACAAAACCGAAATATTCTGATTCAGCGTCACTTTCGAGACACTGGGCGAAAGTTCTTCGGACTAATAAAGACCCAGGCTACCAACTAAGTTTTCCTTTAGTTCCACTACCCTCGGTTACCTCAGGAGCAGTTAGGCGCGGACGTGGTGGTCCAAAAGGTAGGGAACCATACAATTATTCCCACAGTCCATAAAACCCACAGGAAATTACTATAAGTAATATTCGATTCTATATAATATTAAAACAAATTTTGTAGAATGGGAATACGTATTTCTGCTCCAAGACCCCCATCATCAGACCGTTAAGTAGCAAAAATTGTCAACTCTCCCATATCACCACCGTTTTGTAGTAGCAAAAATCAAATATTCAGGAACAAATGACCGGATATGTGTCCCTATTGAATATTACTGTAAATACTGTCATTTTCATGTTCTGAATGTTCCTCCCTACCATTTGAAAATTAGTAATGCATGAGGTAACCATCTGGAAAAGTGGATAATGACGAATGTTGACAAGAGCGTGGTGAATTAACTCCCGAGTTACGGTCGATCAAATACGTTATTTTACATGGATGCAAGTAAGTCTTTTCTATGTATGTATTTATGCTTGTCTGATTCGCAACAACATGTTCTATTTACGCAATGCGATCGGGTTGACCAATGTCTGATACTTTTTGGGTTCATTATGGCACTAACGTCCTTTCTCGTACTGCCGCAATCACTAATTATCCAGATAGTTTTACAGAAACCATATGTAACTCTCAATTTATTTTTTACCTGAAAAGTTAGTACGACCAAGGTAACAGCTACAAGTACGCGCCAGAACATTTCTCCGAGGACGCTGGACGCCGCTGTGGGGCTGTAGAGAGTCGCCATGAGGCACGTGAAGGATACGACGAAGATGGAGAACACCCCGAAGATTAGGGCAAATGGCCTCGTGAAGGTGCCCCAAAGCAAGCTGAGGAAGCTCTCAACTACAGGATGCAGCAACAGCGAGTGTTGCCCCTGGATGTTCCCAGTCGCCAGGAGGGCCTCCAGAACCCTCACGCCACCACCCCGTCCACCCCCTAGTAGCACACTGTAGTCAACCTGTTCAATTAACAATAAAAAAATCATGAAACACGTATCTAATATTATTATTCAATACTATAACTAACAACTGATAAGACTTTTCTTCGGATTTTCCATTACCTATCAGGATAAAGATAAATTAAAAACGATATTTTGTAGAGAAGAATGTAGCAACGAGGGCCAAAGGCATATTTCGACCATAGTTTATTTGCTGTTTAAAATGATTCCAAATAGTATTCACAAGCAAACTGACTGACGCTTTACGGGATCATATTTTTGTTCGACCCTTGTTGATATTCACTGAGAAAAGTTTGACAACAAAAACTAGTAATTATTAACAAAAGTACTGAATTTTATTGAATTTCTATCAGGGTTATTTTCACTGATTGGCAATTCAAATAATATCAGTATTTTTCCTCACAAAATTAAAGCTCATCTTAAGAATAGAATCAATAACTGAATAGCCTGTGATGAAGGCACCAACTCTAAATTCCTACAATATAAAAAAAGGCACATCCGATTGGACAATTCGTCCAGCTTTCCCGATTAGAAATTACTCCATTTATGACTTGAAGAATGTCTACCCACACAACAAAATTTCAGCTTGCTAAAAAGAAAAAAAACCTTTACTACCATGAAAGAATCCTGTTGCCTCCTTTTTTCCCCAATATATTTCCGAATCATTCGAAAAGTCTTAAAATTGCTGGCCACGGCTTTATGAGAAAACAGTAACCAATGTAGACTGTTCAATTACTTGTCAGTGCGGAAATAAAAATTGGATAAACACGAAGTCAAATCGACGTTAGTGTCAACGAAATGAATCTAGTTGTCCGCAAAGTACAAAAAATTCTAACTGGGATTTAGTTACATTAGTGTTTGGTTTATAAGTGTATATTTGATTTTATAAATTATAATAAACAAGTTTTGAGAGGTAATGTGTTTCTCCCGGTTTTCAGTGAAGCCAAGAAGTGTAGTTCTTAATCACTGGACATCGTCAAGAGGCACGTACTCTGTCTGAAACACGGCCATAAAACTAGGAGTTGACGATCCAGTACGGAAAAGGAAACTACTAGGTACCTGAAATTGAAATTTGAAAAATCTGAATTGGTTGCAGGTGAACTCACGGATATTTAAATTTTGGTAATGATGTTAATTAACGGAAAAGTGGTAGATTTCACGATCCAGACTGCGGTGAGGAATGAAGCGATAGAGCGTAGAAAATTATAAACTGGCTTATGGATGTCCTAACAGTCAGTATTGGAATGCCTAAGTTAGACACTGGGAACGGAAAACGTAAGGCTAGCACTTTGAATATTACACGACAATACTCCCGGCTTCAGACGGAGTTCCAAAAAACATGTAAACTATATAACCACGAAAACTAAAATCGTTGTCTCTGTTACATGTTTTAATGAAAACTTCCAATAAGTGTGATATTGATTTATCTGTTATGAAATATATTTATTTCATTAAATTTTCCATAATCACCACAGTCATAATCTGATAATTCCGCACAAGGAAACGATTCGTAAATGAACATGTCAGTGATGTCATTAAAATCAGTCGACCGATGAATATCAAACATTTAACGTAAAACAGAATTGGGTTATCGTTTTTAAAAAGTCGAATAATCTAGCTGATAATGTTGTATAGTTGAAATATTTGACATATAAATGTTTGAGAATCAGATCCTCCATAAAATGTGGACCATTTATTTAACAGAGAAATAAATATGTGACAAAACCAGTGTTCAGTAATTTAATACCATAGTTATTGTCTCTTTATGCCATTATTATTGTCTCTTTATTCAAATTCATTACAAATTGATATAACTTATCTGTCACGCTAATCTGTCCTGTGGAATATTTCTACTTACATTTATAATTAATTAATTATTAAAAAAAAATTTAATTGTCTCAACATTTTGTATGCACTCGTTTTAACTTGTCCCCACACACAGCTCAATCAAATAAAATAAGACTTTCTCCTCTTAGATTTTTACGTCATTAATGAATGGAACATTTAACTAAATGAACTGTCTGCTGTGTTGCTCGAGTTCAACCGTAAATTTTCCAGCCCTAGTACTTCAAGGTTTTAATTTCTCCGCTAACACAAAGTTCCATGATCATGTAGACGCGCCACTTGGCTCTGTGAAACTCAAAGTAACGCTGCATTGCCTGCAAAGGACAGCTGTTCTTTTGCCGCCCTCAGTCGTATGCAAACTGGTTTACGTGGCTGCACTTTTCTGCCTGTCTTTTTAAAAATGTCAACGGAACTAGGTTCTGTAATTAGTAGATCATATTTCTTTCATACTTATCGTATGAGTTGTTCAATAAGAAATCAGACTGTTTGAGTTTTGTTTCCTTGCCAAATTCGTTCGTGTTGATTGAAATATGTTACGAATGGTTCTGTAATCAGTAAGTACGGTCGAACAGAGTCTAAAAAGGTATCACATTATTTTTCGATCGTGACACGCATCCTAGAATTTTTTCTACAAACTGAGCATGAAATATGTTAAAAATTATTTTCATAATTGAATTAAAATATACGTCTGTATATACTATATTTGGCCAAATAACAGACCTCACAAGAATCTAAACTTTACAAATACGACGTTGTGCTCCTTCTCAAGTATAAAAAAAACGGAAAACTTCCGCGTACTGGTGTTTATATATGTCTAAAGATGATAGATATCAAGTCAACTTTACTCAAAGAGTCAGTGTCACTTTTAATATTACGTTTGTTGATTTTGATGTCAATAATTTCGGAAATAAGTCTTCGGTAATAATCGGGTTCAACGTCAAGGATCTTAATTTTGGTCCAGTTTATATTGTGTTTAGTAATAACGGTCTGTTAATCAGTAGGTAATTTATAATTAGGCATGTGCTCTTTAATCCTAGTCTTTGGAGCCCGTTTCATCTGGCCAATATAAACTGATTAATTTCCTCTGTTATTAGATTCTGTGTAGTGAAATTTAAATATTTTTATTACAGGTGATTATCACATAAAGAATGTCTAAATCTGCTGCTTTAGTAGACTGGACCATTTTTAATTAACTAACATAAATATTTTAAATGATGATGTAACTAAAGCATTTTTATTACACATAATAATTAATATTTCAAAGCCATATGCATATGTTGTTACGGAAAATGTAATGCAATTCCATTTTTTTATTCAAGCCTTATTAAGGAAAAATAATGACAACGGTTTTTTTATGTAAAGCATTTAAAGCCATTTATAATAAAACTGATTTTTAAGCTTTCTATATTAATCGACCATTATAATTAACTTATTTCACTTGGAATAACGTGCTCAGTATTTGCAAGAAATGAGAAGATATTTCAAGTTGTTATTGGACATATCAGACGAAAAAATATCACAGATTCTAAGACTCCAGTTCTACAGTTGTTAAATTATTCGAATAAAACATGCAAACGACGCTTTCAATTTAAAAGCAACCGGTAAATTCATGTTAACAAAGAATAATATTTAGTTATTCGTCAACAAAACCGACCACTTTTTTTTACGCGTAATGTTTACTCCATTCATATTTTTTTCCAATGCATTCAATTACTAAACCCTGAGCCCGACGCACTTCAAACAAATCCTCTAATTTATAGAAGTGGTCCGTGACTGTCATATAAAATTTAATGGCAACTTTTTCGTTTGCGTTTATTATCGTTTCTTCCGGATCACTGATTTGGTATTATGGCTTTTCCCTTCGGATTTGTAGTTTTAAGCTTTGACAGATGATATTCAAACGAAACTGAGCAAATATAATTGAGCAGATAAACGTTGACGGCGATAATATATTTTAATTTTCAGGTATTTGCAAAATCTGTAGTTAATCTGTCGGTTTTATACAAATCAAGTATGCTATTTCCAGAAGGGAAGGGAACAATAGAAACATGTGTACGGTTATATCGGTGTACTGAAGTTAATTTTCAGCGATGAATGCAAAAACGTTATTGTTGTGAAATAATTTGGCATATCGTATAATTATTAATGTGACTAGCGAATGTAGGGCTGACTGTACAACCAGAGACACTAAATACTTGTTTTACAACAAAATTCTTTGCTATTGTAAAATTAAAAGAAGAAATGGATGGGCAATTACATATTAATAAACTCTAAAAGATACAGGGATTAAAATACGGTTATATAGAATGAAATAATTAATATTAATATATTAAATAATATTAATAATTAATTATTTTATATACATAAAGAAACTGTGGGCATATGGTTATTTAAAATTATTACCATTATATTTAATTAAAATAATGATTGTGATGAAAAATAGTCTCTCTCGGTAATCGAACACAAGCCAACTAGTTTACGAGCTTTATAAGTCACGGGGTTAGCCTTTACTCTGATCTATTATATCGACGCATTTCTTATAATCAAAATCTTAATTTTTCATATACTTGATCTTTTAATATTTAATCGCTATATCTTTGACGTTTAATATTAAGACCATTGCCATAAATAGAGCTTTTTTTCTGTGGAATTAGTAATGAATGTTATTGTAATACATGAGGTTTCTAAATAAATATATTCCTGTAGGATAATCCTAATTATCTTGTGTAGTACGTTATTTAGACAATAGTAATAAAATTAATTCACAGTTTATATATATTGTAATATATATAATTAATTGTAATATATATAATTAATAAAATTTAATTGTAGCGGCAGGAGCTTCCAAAGCGACAATGGAGCCGAACTCTGTTGCTTTGTCGGAAAGTAAAAAATGGCGTATGCGCGCTCAAACTCGAGAGAGAACTAGGAGGTCAGTTCGCGGAAAAACATCGTGAGGAGCAGAACAAGTAATATAACTGTTAGTTGGTGGCGGGATATTTCAGAGGACGGAACAAATAATACTAGAGCAGAGACTATCCGTCGTTAATGCATTATTAAACAAAGTTCTGAATTTAAGACAAAGTAAAAACATTTACGGAAGTATTACCCCGTAAATATCGCTAAGTAAAAGCAGTTTTACGCCTATCAGCAGCCAGGAAAGGAAGTCAGTTTAAGTCCAAAGCGGTAAAAGACTAACAAATCTACGAATCATAGGATTCGTATAAGGCAACCAGACATCAGATAGCTGACAAAAAGGAGGATCATCGGAGTTCCTGGGAGCCTATCAATTTTGACTTCAATAGTGTAAAATCTGTGAATCTTAGAATCAGTGTAAAATTTTGCAATAGTGTACTTCCGAAACCAAAA